>JAGXJF010002509.1:0-593775 GCA_019208055.1 Stipa capillata
CCCTGTCAGCGGGAGCAGAGGGAGAGGGCGCGCGCGCGGGGGAAGTGGGCCGGCCGAGGCGGCCCATTAGGCCTCGGCCTGCGCCCCATTTCCTTTTCTTTTTCATTTTTCTTTTTCTTTAACCACAGATTCATTCCTCTTGTCATTTTATGTACAAATTCTTCTCCAAATAATTTGAAATTTTTACTGGGGCTCTAATATATTATTTAGGAGCTACTGGAAGAGTTTGAATCCATTTGGACAAGATTTGACCTAGTCTTTAGTTCAAATTTGAATTAGGGCTCAATTTAGGGTTTACACTGCGACTAGGCTTTAAACTTTCCCAAAATTTATGAAAATTGGCAAGGGGCTAGGGTTTCCACTTTTGAAACTATTTGTGAAGTTTGGGAGGTTTGCACCCACTAAAAATCGTTCTATCGTCGAAACCCTAATCTCAGCTCCTTTTAGGGTTTTAGGTTTAGGGACGGGGACTCCTCGAAGGATTCGATGACTTCCACCACCCTTATTAATGACATTTTCAATTCAACTACTTCGAATAAGTTGATTGATGTTTGTATAAATATCCACCGAGGATGAGATATTAACATATTCTATAAAGTACAATTATATTCTTTTCGGGTTTAAACGAGATGGTGCGGGGATGATGTCATGTATGCATGCAAAACAAATATCTATTCCGTTACAATTGGGTATTACAGATAGTATATTTGTGGTGGTGGATCGATTTTCTAAAATGGCACATTTTATACCCTATCATAAGAGCGATGATGCTACCAATATTGCTGATTTATTTTTCAGGGAAATCATTCGCCTACATGGGATTCCCAACACCATTGTTTCCGATCGAGATGTGAAGTTTTTGAGGCACTTTTGGAGAAGCTTATGGAGCAAGTTGGGGACTAAGTTCCTATTTTCTACTAAATGCCACCCACAAACCGATGGACAAACAGAGGTTGTTAATCGTACCTTATCCACAATGTTGCGGGCTGTTTTGAAGAAGAATTTAAAGATGTGGGAAGACTGTTTACCTCATGTGGAGTTTGCATATAATCGATCGGTACATTCTGCCACCAAGGTGAGCCCTTTTCAGGTAGTGTATGGGTTTAATCCATGTGCACCATTGATCTTTTGCCATTGCCTACGTGTAAACATGTGCATTTAGATGCTAAAACACGTGCTGATTTTATTCTGAAAATCCATGCAACAACTAAAGAGAACATTGAAAAGATGACCGAAAAGTATAAACTTGCTAGTAGTCAGGGTAGGCGACATTTATCTTTTGAACCAGGTGATCTTGTTTGGTTACACTTGAGGAAGGATAGATTTTCAAAACTAAGAAAATCCAAATTGATGCCTCGAGCTGATGGTCCTTTTAAGAAAGTTAGGAAGATTAACGATAATGCATACAAGCTTGAGTTGCCTGCAGGTTTTGGGGTTAGTCCCACTTTTAACGTTTTAGATTTGAAGCCTTACTTGGGAGAAGAAGATAAACTTGAGTCGAGGATGACTCCAATTCAAGCGGGGGAGGATGATGAGGACATCTTCCATGCTACCATCCAAGGACCAATCACCCGTTCCCGTGCCCGACGAATTAATCATGAGGTGCGTTCGTTTCTTGCTATCCATAATTATGTGGCTAAGGATAGGATGCTATTTAATGGTGATATTTTGATTCTTAGGAACATGGGAGAAGCACTACTGGACCAGCCACAAGAGGATGAGGCATCACCCATTCGGTCCGGTTTCAGCAGACAGCACCTACATAAATGGGGCATAACTTTCTCATACGGAGTCCGATTGAAGAGTTCTTATATGCGTTGAAAAGATAACGACGACACCTTTCCAATGGATCTGATGCCACATTATGAATATGTAATACCCAGTTCTACCTCACGAATTAGGTCATGCATTCATCTATGCATACATGTCATCATTCCCACACACACCTTATTTAAACCTAAATGTGATATGGTTATATTTTATAGAATACGTACATATCTCATCCTCGGTAGATAATTTTATAAACACCAATCAACTTATTTGAATTAGCAAATATCCATATTAGCAATGGTAGGTGGAGGAAGATTAGGGTTTCCCAGTTGGGTCATCCCGCTAAGGTTTCCCTCTCAAGGTTCCGTCCAAAGCTACGAGCATTTGCCAGCTCGATTTAACTGTTCGAATTCAAACCCTAAAGTGGCAGGATTAGGGTTAGGTGGATATGCAATGCTCCCGGGGATGAAAAGTCATCCAACTTGGTAAACACCCATGAATATGATAACTCAACCCACATATGAAATTTTGGAATTTTTAGAAAATTTTATGATCTAGTTACAGCTCAAACCTCCTTTAGGTCAAATTTGAATTTAAATTCAAATCCCTGCCAAAACAGCTCCAAATAGTTTCAAAATTTTAGGATAGGTTCTAAACTTATTATTACACCTCCTGTAAAAATTTCAAATGAATTGGAGCAGAATTGGGTGTGCAAATCGAATTTACAAATACACTCAGCTTAGAAAAAGAAAAAGAAAAGCCAAATTCAATTGGCTCTGGGCCGAGGCCCATTTAGCCAGCGCTCGGCCCAGCCCGCAAACCCCCCTGGCCTGAAACCCGCCTTCTCCCCTTCTGATTCCACCTCCCTCTCTAGGAAACGCCGGGCTTGCGCCTTCTCTCCCCTCACTTCCCGACGCGCGGCCCCACCCGCCAGCTCCCCCGCGCCACGTCCCCGCCGCCGGTACGGCGCGGTGGGCGGTGCCTCCGCTCCGACCGGCCCCGTCCCGACCACGCCGCCCTTTAAATGTGTCGTCCCGATAGCCGCTCCTCCTCTCCCCTATCCGAAAACCCTAGCTTCCCCTTCCGGTGCCCTAGCTCCTCGAGCCACCTCCTCCTTCTCCGAGTCCGGCAGCTACTCCGGCGAGAAATACTCGGCGCTCCGGTGAGCCTGACCTTCCCCTCTTGAGCTCCCGAGCCCACTCGCGTCCTCCCTCACCTCCCCCCTTCTCCATTTTTCAGGTCCGAGCCCAGAGAGCCACCGCCGCCTCCTTCTTCCCCAAGCTCGGTTCCAACTCCGGCGAGCTCGTGCCACCGCTCCGGTCCTCCTCGGGTTCCATCTTCTAGCCCCCAAGCTTCTCCTTACTTCCCCTAACCTCCTCCCCTCCTTCTCCTTGCAGCTCGGCGCCCCGAAGCCCCTCCCCGACGACGACCGACGCCTCTCTCCGCCGCACGCCGTCGAGAGCTCATCCCCTAGCCCCTCAACCTCCCCCGAGCTCGGGCATTGCCCCTAGGTGAGCCGCCGCCGCTTCCTCCGCCCTTCCCCGAGCACGTTTCCGACCATCTCCGGCGAGGTCGCCACCGCCTGAGGCCGCCGGTTCCGAGAGGGACACGTGAGAGAGAAGAGATGAGAGGGTGAGGTGGCCGCTGCAGATTGGCCCCTGGGTCCAGTCAGCGGCTGACTGGGTCTCAGCTGCCCAGTCTGCCCATTTGTCAGCCAGAGACGTTTAAAATTAGGAAAAAGGGGGTAGAGTCCCGGGTACGCGTAGCATTTTTAATTTCGTAGAAATCTGAGATTAGGGTTTTATATGTTATGTGGAAATTTGAAAACGCGATATCTTTTGATCCGTAACTCCGATTTGGAAAATTTTTATATATTCAGAAACCTTATAGAATTCTCTACAATCTGGTTCCAACAAAATTTCAAAATTTGAAAGTTCACTTCAGACCAAATTGAGTACGAATTAGTTCATTACCTTTTTATGCGACGTCGTTCGATAAGTCGTATCTTGACGACTATAGCTCCAATTCTGATGATTCTAGTTGCGTTAGTTTCGTATCATAGAACCCTCCTAATATACAAACACTTTGAGTCATGACCATCTATTATGCGTAGTAATTTTCAACCCGAACTTGCAATCGATAATCGGACATGCATGCATTGTTAGGGCTATAACCTCATTTCCACCCATCCAAAACCAAACATTATTGTTATAGTAGGTTTCTATCACCCATATGCCACCTTAGACTTACATACCTAGCATAATTCATCATGCATTCATGCCGAATCTCATTGCTTTCTTTTATCGTTTTGTTTCCGGTACTTCGTGTTATTTGCAATAGAGCTTGAAGAAGGAGACCACCAGGCTCACGAATCAACGCAAGATCAGGAACCCTACGACCAAGGCAAGTAGAGCTTGTTGCATACCTCTACTGTTATTTATATTCCTTCACGTAAATGTGCTTGAGTGGGAACGTTTATTTGAATTGTTGCGTGGGATGGGCAAGACTAGCATGTTAGGATGTGTTACATTTTATGTTTCAGCACTAGCTGAGATTAAACTTGATGGCCTAAAAACTTAAACTCTCTAAAGTGAGCTGTGAGAGCCGAGGGTGTGCACGATGAATACGGTTGGTGTTAATTGAAGTGAAAGAGGCGACCCCCGAAGCAAGTAGAGTTTTGTCGTCACACCATCCTGAGGTTACTTCATCGTGTTACTTCCCTTATCACCGCGTGGACGTCACCATGAATCACCGTTATGGGTTTACCTGATGGCAAGTCTCGGTCATTTGGAGATTAGCTACCTCCGAGCGAAGAGCACTCGATATCCCCATGGTGGTTGCATTGCCGGTGACAGTCCGAGAGAATTGATTGAATTGGGGTGTGAGCTACCCCTAAAGGAAATGGGCATGATAGTTGTCGAACTATCGTGGTGATATTGGGTCCATGTGAGATCCGAACTGTATTCTCTTTTGGAACGGCTTTTTGCCCTCATTTGTTAATACCATGTGTTTCCCCTCGTTTGCCATTAACAGGAATGCTCCATGTTTAATTGCTGCTGAACTAGTATGTGTAGGTCATCTAATCAAGCACGAATAAGTCTTGTGAGTACTTTTGTACTCACCTAGGATATTCCTAGATCATTGTAGGTGAGCCAGTGGTCGAGGATTACTTCGAGGATGCCTAATTTCTTGGTTTTCTTGGTTGGCTATCGACTCGTGAGATTTTGTTTGCTTTTGGTCAGCGGTCGATGCGCCGCTGTGGGACTCACTTAACTTCTTCCGCCGTTGTTTAAATACTCCATATTTGGATATGTTTCCGGTTATCACCGAATGATGTAAACTGAATAGTTCGCAACGTTGACAGCTAGTAGTATTATCGTATCGTAGTGGTTCGTGTGATGATATGCTTGCTGTCCAACATATGCCCCCACCTCCCGCCTGTCATGCGTGTATGTTGAAATGGGGAGTGTGGTTGGATGCATATGGAGGAACTTGTTTTATTTCGAATCAAGTGAAGTGCAAAGTGAATGTACGGTCCATTGCCAAAGTGAGTCATACGTATTGTGGCGTATGTTTTTGAATCGTGATCCCTCAAAATTAGGCCGTGGTGAGTCATACGCATCGTGTCGTATGCATGTCACACGGGGCGAGGTTGGGCCATAGTCCGTCGCAGGTAGCGGCTATGGTCACCGTCTTCACTTGTTGTGAATTCCTTGATTCGGTTTAAAATACTGGGTCCCTCACAGCTTGGTATCAGAGCCGAGCTGACCGTAGGAAGCCAATTGCAGGTGGTTGTTAGATAGGACTCGGCATCGCCGAGAAAACTATTTGAAAAGCTAAACCCTATGTTAAAAGCAGCAAGTAGGTTGCTTTTTATTCCTTACCCCCATCGATCTTAGTTCTGAATTTTCCTTTCCTATTGCATTTGTTTTTGCTTGTGGCTAACCTTGACCCATTCCCTTGTTTTGTTAGATGGAATTTCCTCAGTTGGTGCATGCCACCCATGCCTTAGATGTGGATGGGTTTCCGGAGGTACTTTTGTACATGCTCCGGGAACTCGGATTCCCATGTCTCCCAGAATACCTTGTGCATAGAGCCGACCTAAGGTTTGGCATGTACTAGTACCGGACACGCGTGTTCATCAAACCGCGTGAGAGTGACCCTCCGCATCAGCCGTGCTTCTTCAATGGTTATGGAGCTGAGTTGGAGTCTGCAGTCCAAGATGCCGCATATTCCGCCATGTGTCATCTTCGCCATGAGCTTCCGGGCCTCGCCAAGGGCCCCTTCTCCTTTTTTCCGTCACGTACTCCCCTGGAGGACGTGGCACCGTCTAAAGATTTCACCCAGGAGAGCAACGTGGCACTAGCCCAATTGGGACGTCTCGTCTGATCCTTGGACGTGGCATATCGTGCCCGTGGGTTCGAGATGAGGCGGTATCGTCATCGTCTCCTCATCTCCCTGGAGCTTGCTTATCACCAAAGGGTGGACTTTGCCGCACCCCCTCACTTCTGGACCGGGGAGGGCATCTACTCGGTCTATGAAGGAGGTCCGTGGGCGCACCATTATCCATCGGTGGGCGGAATGGAGATTGGTTTCCCACCCGATGTGCTGCGTTCGCAAATGTCGGTGGGCAGCGTTCGTCGCATTCCTTCTGTGGTTCCTCAGTATGGACATAGGATCCCTTTGTTTCATTCTTTGGTTCCTCTCCCCACTGATTTGGAGGCCTACGAGATGCGTCGCCGCAACGAAGGAGCTCCATATAGTCCCTAGTTGTGCTGCCCAAATTTCAGCATCGAACTGTGGTTTGTCATTTTGTGGTGTAAGCCGAACCAAATCCTAGGTTTAAGGTATCTTTTAGAGGCATATAATTGGGTATTGGTGGCTGCAATTTTGGCACATTGTTAATGTTTATTTCGCCATAAGGTGATCTAAACCGCAGCCCCATGTATGAATTATGTCGAACGTATTAATGCATTCGTGTATTATTGTCAATCATTCTCGCAATTGTTTTGTATCTCATTTTCTCGTGAAAATGCATATAAAATGATGTGACATATTCATGTATACCCCGCTGAACCTTAGTGGAAATGTGTTACTTTCCAAGTCTCTCGAGTTGTCGTCTCATCCTGTTGTCGATTGATTGCAACAGGATGGTTTCGGGAACACGTGGAGCTGCACGAGGTCGCCGTGAACGTGACGAGGAGCAAGTGTGTAACACCCCAATTTTTCGAAACCTGAAAATTAGGGCCAACAAAAACTTTTTCTTAATAATGCAAGTTAAGATGCATCATATTAAAACTTTTAAACAAATCCTGCCTCTGTTGAAACCCTAAAGTGTGTCAACCCAAAACCTTTCCCCTCTGTTCCTGCATCTTTGATCTCTGCTTTGTCGGGACTCTGTTCGGCAAATGCTCTCAAACCCTGATCTACTCTTTTGTCTCCATATGTGGCCACTTGTCCTTGCATTCCTGCCACAGATATACCTTCGGCATTCCTCCCCCTCGTATCCAGCCGATGCAACCTAAATCCACATCTGCCGCTAAGTGCCCATTCGGTACTTATGCGAAATTGAAGCATATACCCATCTTAAATCTTCTCCAAATAACTTGGAACTCTACCATCAACTTCGATATGACCTATCGCGAGCATGTGCAAATATATACTACTTTTATGTATACGCACATACGCGAACCCTAATTCTCGACACCCCCTGTTTCCCCTCCTGTCGTCAAAACCTCAGGCATGTATATATACATATATCCGTGATATCATTCAACCACAGCTCACCAGAACAACGCATGTCCATTTCACCCACATGCAAACCCTATATATGTAAAAGTCATCGAGTGTATGTGGGCACATACATCCCAAACCCTATTTCGTCCTTCCCGTTAAAATCCATAACCACCACGGTTATTTTTCCTCTCTTTACCACATGACACAAAAATATCTTTTTCACCTTTACCAGATTACCATACCGGGGGAAAAATATCTGTCCCAGTAGTTTTCTACCAATTAACCGTTTACCATCTCACCGATTCATCCATTTATCTCTTGTTTCAGTCAAAACCCTATTGATATAATAGTCTAGACAATTCCTCACCCACGTGGGCACGCATGTACACCCCGCCACCTTTTCTCTCTCCTAAAGATGTTTTCAGCATACCCCCTGCATGTCCATACATGTACATCTGAAGTTTTCACATGTTTGGATACATGCCTGTCTATCTACTAGATGCTTCCATGCACTCGCATACCTTGTCTCAATCGTGCTTGTAGGGGCACGTATAAACGTGCAGGTACACATGTTACCAAGGTTCTCCCACCACTGTTTCCTTCCTGTAGTGCATGCCCCGTCTCTTTACTTTTCAGCTAAACCACCTTCATCCTTTTCTCAATGCCACAAGCTTCTTTCCTTGCTCCAGCCCGAGCTCTTGCTCCTCACCATTTCCGGGTGCACAAGCTGCAAACTTTCCTCTCCCCAGCTCAAGTTTCCCCTCTTGTCCTTTGCCCCTAGCAGCCGAACCCTAAGCCCAGTTGGAGCAGGCCCTCCCAAACCGCGGTGGACTCCAGCTCGAAGTAGCTGTCGTGCCAAGCTCTCCAGTTGCCGTGCTGCTGCTCCCTTGCCGCGGCAGCGCCGCGCCACCGTTTGTCCTGCCGCGGCAGCCCTCCCTCCTGCCGCACCAGCTAGCTAGCTAGTTCCCCCTCTGCCCGAGCTCCCCACTGCCACAAAACCCCCCTAACTTCCTCTGCCGTGGCAGCTAAAGCCCCTGCCGCAGCTCTATTTCCCCTGCCGCGGCAGCCCAGCTGCTCCGCAGCAGCCCTTCACCCCGCCGCGGCAGCCCAAGTTGCTGCCGAATCCCTGCCGCGACAGCCTGCCGCACCGATTTCGTCCGCCGCGGCAAACTCGCTTCCGCAGTCCCCCACCGAATCCTTGCCGCGGCAGCAAAAGGCAGCTGCCTTTGGCCTTTTTCTTTGCCGCGACAGCCCACCCCTACCACTGCTGTTGCCCCCATTTCTGGCCGGTACAGCCTCATCCAAGCCGAATCTCAGGAAAAGTCCCAAATAAAAGTTGTTCAAAACTTTATTTCCCATCTTTTTCATATAGACCACTTTTCCAAAATATCAATGGTTCTCCCTGTACAGCCCAGTCCAGTACACAGTTCAAATTTCAAACAGTCTTTTGAATTCCCTTTTTGAATAGGTGTTTAGCTCTAGGTTGCTCCAGCATGTAAACATGTTTATTTTTTAGCATCGCACTAGTTACAACCATGCATTCATGTTGCTTAGCTCAAGGTTTAAAAAGGATAGGTTAATTTATGAAATCCTAAAACATAAGCATCCATATATAGTTTAAACTCTTTTTCAAATATAGTCGAATAGATGATTCCTCCATTTGACCAGTGGGATTAGAGTTCAAGTTTCATGTAGCCTAGTGGTCCATCATCTCTTCACTTAGTGCGTGATTCCAAAGTCATAGGAGCAAGTGTTTAACACCAACCCTAGCCACCCTCTAAGGTCGAGGTATGGTTTAAATATTGCTTGAGCATATTTTGGATCTTAAATGGATCTTCCTCGCGCCGTTAGTGACTCGCTGTTTTCTCGACGTGTAGTTGCGACGCGGCGATACCTCACGCGCAGGATTCCCGATGTTTGTCGTATCAGGTTTGCGATCGACTCGGCCGTTAACGGCAGGCAAGCTCTCCGCCCTTGATCATGTTGAATCCCAGTTTTACGAAATATTATTTTGCTTTCGAACCATGCATGCTATATTTTATCCCTGTTATTTTATACAGAGTAGATATCACCGATGATAGGAAACCCTAGTCCGACCCCGTAAACCTTGTCGCCTTAGGACTATTGTATTCCGAAGATTTATCGGAAAATTAGGGTAATGTATATATATATGCTTAGCCCCGCAGTAGCAAAAGTTAGGTTTTCAAAAGGAAAAGGAAGCAACACCCCATATTTCATGTGATGAAATATCGAAACGGACCGTCGCGTCCGGTTGTAGAGGTGCATGGAAGGTAGGATATGCATGGGTTGGGATATTCTACCGTGAAATGGTTTGTGAAACCAAGCTGAAAATGGGAGAAGATTTTGATCCAGGTCGGAGATGAAGGGGGAAATGCAGGGAGCATGTTGAGTGTGAGGTAATGCCCGGCGTGGTTCTCGCAACCCGTTCCGGGGTGAGGTGTGGAGTCCTTCTCGGATCACCTAAGGACCTGTCTTAAGTGCCGTTTGGCCAAGTCTTACCGTACGACCACATGTCCTTTGTGGGAAGGACTTGATCTAGTAGCCGACCTGGACTAGCATGAACCCGTGGGCAGTTAGTAGAGTGCAGATGGGGTGGGTTTAACCCCTGTAGAGAATAAACCCGTGGTTTTAACGAGGTATTATTCGCCACAGAGTTGGAACACCAACCTCCTTGTAGCGATGATACTGACTCAAGCTAGGTGTGGGATACGTCCTTCTGACGGGTTCATGGCTGGGTTCACAGCGGTGAAGAGTCTCGTTGTACTAGCTCTGGTAGTATACCAGGGCCCGGTATGCCCAGTGTGAACTACATCGTGTGGGTAAAGTCGTACCACCTCTGCGGAGGGTTAAAACTATTCGAATAGCCGTGTCCGCGGTCATGGACGAACTTGGTCGGGCCACACTAAAGTAGTCTGGCTTTCTGAGCCCCAAAAAGGATTTCTGGGTTATGGGTTTAAGGACGCGAACCGTCGTGTTCGCAGGGCAGTTTGCCAAGTTCCCGCCGTAGCGGGAGGTGTGAAGTCGGGTTTTTCCCGTAGACACGGGCAAACCCTAGAATCCCCGTAAGTACGAGGTGAGCGTCGTCTACCTGAGGAACCGGGTGATTGGGAACCCCGTAAGTACGAGGCGAGCAGCGTCTCCCTGTGGAACCGGGGTAAGTACCGTGCTGTACCATTGTAACGGTAAGCACAAAAGTGAACTCCCCGTTGCAACGGGCGAGTGTTTTGAGCAATACCTTATCTCGTCGCGTCGAGATGTTTTGATAAAATCGCTTTTTACATCTATGTACTTATTTCCAATGCAAACTTACTTTCTCGCACAACATGAAACATAGGATAGAGCCATGTTATTGATAAATACCGAGCATGTTCATATCCGTATTAAACTCCCCGGCGGAGCGCTTGCGAGTACATTCAATGTACTCACCTGGCTTGTTGATTTGGCTAGACCGATGGGCGACCGTTCGAAAGCAACGGCGGTATCCGTGATAACTAGGGCGAACCCCCAGTCAGTTGCCTGTTGGGAATGGCATATTGATGGGCTCGTCACCGCTCGATTTTCCGCTGCAAGATTTCTAGCCATTGGGCTAAAGGTATAGTTTTTCGATCTTGAAGATCGGATTACGTATTCTAATCTAATAAGTGCGTGTATGATTTTGATACACAGGTAAACTTGTGGGTATCGGCTACTGATCCAGGGACCCGGTACCGTAAACACAAGGGCTTATCCGGCCTTAAAACCGGGTGCGCCACAAGCTTGGTATCAGAGCCATACTATCTGTAGGTTAGCCCTAGTTAGTATGGCCGTTAGATGAAAACCCTATTTTTTTTAAAAAGTATTTTCAGAAAAATATTCAAAAAGTATCATAAGAGTGGGTTCTACTCTTCTCATCCTTCTTAGTCTCCCTCCTTACCTACACTGCTCTAAGAAAAACATCGAGTTTTTCTACATCCTCATCTACTTCAAATTTTTAAGGCAATCTCAGTAAAGTAAGTAGCGAGACCCGCACCAATGATGCAAGAGCCTGCCAACTCTACCGAGGATCTGGAAGAATTACGCCGTCGCCCAATTTCAGAAGCTCGCCGAGACTCGCCACCGATGGATCAATACCAACACCTCAACCTTTACAAGCCCGCGATGTCAACAACGTGGGAATTCGTGGAGGAAACACCGCATTGAGGGAAAGAGACCCGTCGTCATGTGACACTCGCATCGGGAACAAGAAGTCAGCACGACCAAAGAACGCCTCGCCAAGGGCAGCAACCCTAGACATCGACCGTGTGGACTAAACCCATAAGTTAGGTCACTAGATCTCGCTTGCAGTAAGCAGCAAGACATGTACCCTTTCTTAGTACGAGTCCTAGGCGTCCTTTGTGATATGCAATATATCCGCGTAATCTTTGCAATGCGTTGGTTGTTTTGTGTTCTCCTTGCTTGCTTAATGTGACCTGCACATATGTCTTTCGACGCATGTAGCGGCCACATCCACTGTTGATTAGCTAATAGGCCTTACCTTATCTCCAGTACCTGGCAAGCCTTGCTGTCCCCTCTGTTCGATCTTCTCCCTGATTCTTGCCGATATCATCTCTCCTTGTCAGCCTTATGTCGATTCTTTTTGACGACTTTGGCCCTGCTTTGTCCATAAGTCATCAGTCAGACAAGACGTGAGCCTCCGTCGTATCCCAAGGCAATCTTTCCTTGGAACTCTCGTTGACCTCCATGTTGCCAAGAGGCTATATAAAGCTCCATCTCCGCTCCTTTGTAGCACACCCGTGCCATTTCCTCTTTGTCGTCCAAGCAACCATTTTCTCCAGAGAAGTACCTAGCTCGTAGTGCTCTTTTCCCTACTCAACTTTTTCCTGGTAAGCATGCCATCCCAGGGCGCCTTACTTCAAGAAACTACCGCCGCAGAGCTCACCGGATTTCCAATCATTCTTTGGACCATGGCTCGGCAAACCCTTGGAGCGACACTACGCCCCGTGTACCGTGTGTACCTGGGGAGTGCCTCCTGTTCCTTGCATGAATTCTGGGTAGAAGTCTATGTCTACCCAGCCGTCAACAACCAAGCTTATCCTTTTCGCTTCTTCGGGAAAAACCGTGCCTACTTCCACGATGGCCATCCAAATGGCTGCGTGGGAAGCTATCTCTCGCCTGCACTACCTGGCTTCCGGCATGAACCAGCGTGCTTTTCGTCTCTACCCCAGTTGTGCCCCTGAAGGAGACATCGTGTTCACCGACGCACATCAAGAAGAAGACGCGGCAGTGGTCCACGCCAACTGTTACATCGCCGCCCAGCACAACTTGCTTACCCAGCTGGCGGACTCATGGATCATGTCGCTCAACAGCCTCGACTCCCCGCCTTGCCCCAGCGACCCCTCGGTGCCGCCTGCGCGTGCTTCCGAAGCCAACGAGTTGCCACCGCCAAGAACGACGACACCCAGAGGAGGCCTCCGCCACCGCAGGAACAACAACACTCATAGAGTCTTTCCTCTTCCTTGAGGACGAAAATCCCCGTGGCAGAACGGCTCCACCCCGTGCTGCCCATCTAATCTAGACCAAATAGTCGAGGCACCCCGAGGTTGGATTAGCCCCCTCCGTGCCTCTAGTTTTATGTGTGTTTTTATTGTTCTGATGCTTGCCCTAGGAATTTACTCCCTGCCCTTCGGCATTAAGGTTCGCCTACTCGATACGCTTTTAGGCGTATGGATAGGTGTCTTGTTGGTTTCCTCGTCATTTTAATCGGTTTTCTGATCGAGCCCTTCGGCTCTTGTATCATTGTCTTGCATCTTCTGGTTGAATGGGTGCGGTGTGAGCTACACATCTGTCCTGTGACGCGTGTGGCAGCCACACCTATGTATGTTAATAAAGCTGTATGTCTTACCTTCTTCCCCCTATCTAGAGAATATTTGACCGTTCCCTTCTCTGGTGACCTATTCTGCTTGTCTCGCCCCAATACCTTCCTGTATTGACGGCAACCCTGTCACCTTATTCAAACTACCTTCTTTATTGCTCTCCGATGTTCCCTCCTTGTTGTCGGCCGCATGCCTATATCCATTCAACCGCCTTGGTTCTCCCCCACCAACGGCTACCTGTCAGACGTGGATGGAGTGGCCCAAACCGGGGTAGCACGCCACGTGTTCTCCACCGAGCTGTCAAACAGCTATACGAAGCCGGCTTTGTCTTGCACCCCGCCTTGTGCTCTTTTGCCCTTTTGTCCAGTGCCTCTCCCCACGCCGGGCGTGCTGGTTGCTCTCAGTGTCCCGTCCCATCCTCATCTTTCCCCTCCTCTGCATCCTTCGCCAATCTCCAGCACTCCCTTGCAACACCCGTCTGTGCTTCAAAAAAGGAGAAGCATCCAAGGCCCAGGACGCCAGCAGCCGAAGAAGGTATCCGCCGACGCAGGCATGGCGCCGCTCTTCAACCCACTCCAGCTACGGCAAAAGATCAGCACCTTCGGGAAGACATCGTTCCACCTCGAGCCCCTAATCCGGAGCTAGATAGAGCTGGCAATGCACGTCGAGTGTGGGATTATCCAACTTTGTGTATCCAGTTGTTTATGTGCTTGGGTTGCAGCGATCTTTGTGATTGGGTTTGTTCTGGTGCCTCTCAGCACTCAAGCAACCCTATTCGATGTTCTTGTAGATGCATGGCTGCGTGTCATGTTAGTCTTTTTGATGTTTTACGGATGTTTTCAGTGGGTCTTCCGACCCTAGTAATGTTATCTATGGTTAATCGTTTTTGTTTGTGTGCATTGTTTAAAAACCTAGGTCTTCCCTCTTATCCCCTGCTATTTTCCCTCTTACCTACGCCAATGGCAGAAGAAGAATCTGCGTTGGATCCACGAAAGCCATTCGCTGCAGAAGACCATGCAACCCTGTATCTAATCTCTCCTCTAATCTATCCGAATCTCGGGGACGAGATTCCTTTTAAGGGGGGTAGGTTTGTAACACCCCAATTTTCCGAAACCTAAAATTTAGGGCCAACAAAAACTTTTTCTTAATAATGCAAGTTAAGATGCAACATATTAAAACTTTTATCCAAATCCTGCCTCTGTCGAAACCCTAAAGCGTGTCAACCCAAAACCTTTCCCCTCTGTTCCTGTATCTTTGATCTCTGTTTTGTCGGGACTCTGTTCGGCAAATGCTCTCAAACCCTGATCTATTCCTTTGTCTCCATACGTGGCTAACCACCTTGCAGTTTCCACCAAGAACATACCCTTGGCATTCCTCCCCCTCGTATCCAGCCGATGCAACCTAAATCCACATCTGCCGCTAAGTGCCCATTCGGTACTTGTGCGAAATTGAAGCATATACCCATCTTAAATCTTCTCCGAATAACTTGGAACTCTACTATCAACTTCGATATGATCTATCGCGAGCATGTGCAAAAATATACTGCTTTCATGTATATGCACATATGCCAAACCCCAATTCTTTCCTTCCGAGCTACGGAACAAAACCCTAACTCGTCATTCGGCTCTGCCACAACTCCGTGCATATATACACGAATATGTCAGAGGCATCACTCCAACCACAGCTCACCAGAACAACGCATGTCCATTTCACTCACATGCAAACCCTGTATATGCGAAAATCATTGAGTGTATGTGGGCACATACACCCTAGACCCTATTTCGTCTTTCCTCGGTAAAAATCCTTTGACCACAGAACCAAGAAAAATATCTTCGGGTACCTACCATTTTCCATTGCCAGGATATACATATATCCATGTAAATATATATATATACCTACATACACTTTCTTTTCGGCACCCATATCTCTTATTCTTACCCTGTCACCTTTTATCTCTCTACATGGTAAAACCTCAAACAATTACTTCACCGTGGTAATACTTTCCCTCTTTACCATGCAACATAAAAATATCTTTTTCACCTTTACCAGATTACCGTACCGGGGGAAAAATATATGTCCCAGTAACTTTCCACTAAATAACCTTTACCATTTCACCAACTCATCCATTTATCTCTGTTACAGCCCAAAACCCTATTGCTACAATGCCCCACACAATTCCTCACCCACGTATGCATGCATATACACCCGCCACCTTTTCTCCCTCCTAAAGATGTTTTCAGCATACTCCCTGCATGTCCATACATGTACATCTGAAGTTTTTGCATGTCGGGATACATGCCTGTCTATCTACTAGACACTTCCATGCACTCGCATACCTTGTCTCAATCGTGCTTGTAGGGGCACGTATAAACGTGCAGGTACACATGTTACCAAGGTCCATCCTAAACCAGCCGAACACCTACTCGTTTGTTTCTCTCAACACAATAGCCCACCAATTCCCTTTATTGTGCCCTGTTTACCCGAGCTACCAACTGCCACCTTTGCTCCTTGCCTTGCCAAATTTATGCTATACCACCTCCCATCAACTCACCCCTCACTCCATCTCCTTTCTTTCTTTATCTCTCCCCTTTTCCCTGTGGCTGCCGAAAGTTCTAATGGATGAATGACTCATTTAATTCCTAGCAACCTTGTCTCACTAATCCAGCACCATGAGCTGCCACTGCCACTACTCACCTGCAGTCGAACCATGCAAGCAATTATTTTACTCTAGTTCCAAACCAAACCGCATTCAATCCAACTCCCCTACTGCCCCCATTTTCCTCTTGTTGCACACTTGGCCAAAACTTTCATGAGCATAATGCCACCACCAGCACGCCATAGAGCTGACCAGGTCCCCTGCTCTCACACAAAAAAACTGCATGCGCGGTTCCCTTGCCATTTCCCCAAAGCAAACCAAGCACCCCATGCATACCCCTAGCTTTTTCTTTCTTCTCTCCTTTACTTGGTTGCTTTGTTTCCCTGCACATGCACTGCTGGACCAGCCCTCAACTCCTCACGTCACAGCAGCAGCTATATCTTCCCTTGCCATGCATGTCCCTGCCACATGTTTTCTTTTAACATGCATCTAGCAGCAGCCCATACCACCTATTCCCTGCTAGCACCAGTGCACACCACTCTTTTTCCTTACTCTCTCCTCAAGCACGACAGCAGCCCCTACTTCCCAAGCTGCATGCAACAGCCAGCCATCTCCTCTCCTTTATTTCCTTGCCGGCTCTCTCCCTCTCCACTGCCAAAGCTGCTCTGCTGCCTACACTCTAGTCAACCAAACCATCCCATCTCCCTCACCTTTCTCTCTTTCTCCTTGTTTATTTCCAAGCGGCAGAACCACCAGCAGCAAACACGAGCAGCGCCTAGCTCCCTTCCACCTTCCTCAGCTCCTGCACCTACCCTCAAACCGAGCTCCTAAAACTTGAGCTCCCAAAGCACATGAGCTGTCCCTCAACTCCCCTACCCGAGCTGATTGCCCTGCCTGCACACCACTACCGAGCAACAGCAGCTCCAGCTGCTCCCAACTCCTTAGCCGAGCTCCA
Source organism: Stipa capillata (assembly GCA_019208055.1). Taxonomy (NCBI): domain Eukaryota; kingdom Viridiplantae; phylum Streptophyta; class Magnoliopsida; order Poales; family Poaceae; genus Stipa; species Stipa capillata. The sequence continues at coordinate 16,931 of JAGXJF010002509.1, forward strand.
TCTTTCCCACCGGCTCAACCACAATCTCCCCTAGCAGCCCATCTCAATTCCCCACTGGTCTACTCACCCGAGCTGCCCAAGCAATCCCGAGCTTCTTTCCTTGCTCCAGCCCGAGCTCTTGCTCCTCACCATTTCCGGGTGCACAAGCTGCAAACTTTCCTCTCCCCAGCTCAAGTTTCCCCTCTTGTCCTTTGCCCCTAGCAGCCGAACCCTAAGCCCAGTTGGAGCAGGCCCTCCCAAACCGCGGTGGACTCCAGCTCGAAGTAGCTGTCGTGCCAAGCTCTCCAGTTGCCGTGCTGCTGCTCCCTTGCCGCGGCAGCGCCGCGCCACCGTTTGTCCTGCCGCGGCAGCCCTCCCTCCTGCCGCACCAGCTAGCTAGCTAGTTCCCCCTCTGCCCGAGCTCCCCACTGCCACAAAACCCCCCTAACTTCCTCTGCCGTGGCAGCTAAAGCCCCTGCCGCAGCTCTATTTCCCCTGCCGCGGCAGCCCAGCTGCTCCGCAGCAGCCCTTCACCCCGCCGCGGCAGCCCAAGTTGCTGCCGAATCCCTGCCGCGACAGCCTGCCGCACCAATTTCGTCCACCGCGGCAAACTCGCTTCAGCAGTCCCCCACCGAATCCTTGCCGCGGCAGCAAAAGGCAGCTGCCTTTGGCCTTTTTCTTTGCCGCGACAGCCCACCCCTACCACTGCTGTTGCCCCCATTTCTGGCCGGTACAGCCTCATCCAAGCCGAATCTCAGGAAAAGTCCCAAATAAAAGTTGTTCAAAACTTTATTTCCCATCTTTTTCATATAGACCACTTTTCCAAAATCTCAATGGTTCTCCCTGTACAGCCCAGTCCAGTACACAGTTCAAATTTCAAACAGTCTTTTGAATTCCCTTTTTGAATAGGTGTTTAGCTCTAGGTTGCTCCAGCATGTAAACATGTTTATTTTTTAGCATCGCACTAGTTACAACCATGCATTCATGTTGCTTAGCTCAAGGTTTAAAAAGGATAGGTTAATTTATGAAACCCTAAAACATAAGCATCCATATATAGTTTAAACTCTTTTTCAAATATAGTCGAATAGATGATTCCTCCATTTGACCAGTGGGATTAGAGTTCAAGTTTCATGTAGCCTAGTGGTCCATCATCTCTTCACTTAGTGCGTGATTCCAAAGTCATAGGAGCAAGTGTTTAACACCAACCCTAGCCACCCTCTAAGGTCGAGGTATGGTTTAAATATTGCTTGAGCATATTTTGGATCTTAAATGGATCTTCCTCGCGCCGTTAGTGACTCGCTGTTTTCTCGACGTGTAGTTGCGACGCGGCGATACCTCACGCGCAGGATTCCCGATGTTTGTCGTATCAGGTTTGCGATCGACTCGGCCGTTAACGCCAGGCAAGCTCTCCGCCCTTGATCATGTTGAATCCCAGTTTTACGAAATATTATTTTGCTTTCGAACCATGCATGCTATATTTTATCCCTGTTATTTTATATAGAGTAGATATCACCGATGATAGGAAACCCTAGTCCGACCCCGTAAACCTTGTCGCCTTAGGACTATTGTATTCCGAAGATTTATCGAAAAATTAGGGTAATGTATATATATATGCTTAGCCCCGCAGTAGCAAAAGTTAGGTTTCAAAAGGAAAAGGAAGCAACACCCCATATTTCATGTGATGAAATATCGAAACGGACCGTCGCGTCCGGTTGTAGAGGTGCATGGAAGGTAGGATATGCATGGGTTGGGATATTCTACCGTGAAATGGTTTGTGAAACCAAGCTGAAAATGGAGAAGATTTTGATCCAGGTCGGAGATGAAGGGGGAAATGCAGGGAGCATGTTGAGTGTGAGGTAATGCCCGGCGTGGTTCTCGCAGCCCGTTCCGGGGTGAGGTGTGGAGTCCTTCTCGGATCACCAAGGACCTGTCTTAAGTGCCGTTTGGCCAAGTCTTACCGTACGGCCACATGTCCTTTGTGGGAAGGACTTGATCTAGTAGCCGACCTGGACTAGCATGAACCCGTGGGCAGTTAGTAGAGTGCAGATGGGGTGGGTTTAACCCCTGTAGAGAATAAACCCGTGGTTTTAACGAGGTATTATTCGCCACAGAGTTGGAACACCAACCTCCTTGTAGCGATGATACTGACTCAAGCTAGGTGTGGGATACGTCCTTCTGACGGGTTCATGGCTGGGTTCACAGCGGTGAAGAGTCTCGTTGTACTAGCTCTGGTAGTATACCAGGGCCCGGTATGCCCAGTGTGAACTACATCGTGTGGGTAAAGTCGTACCACCTCTGCAGAGGGTTAAAACTATTCGAATAGCCGTGTCCGCGGTCATGGACGAACTTGTCGGGCCACACTAAAGTAGTCTGGCTTTCTGAGCCCCAAAAAGGATTTCTGGGTTATGGGTTTAAGGACGCGAACCGTCGTGTTCGCAGGGCAGTTTGCCAAGTTCCCGCCGTAGCGGGAGGTGTGAAGTCGGGTTTTTCCCGTAGACACGGGCAAACCCTAGAATCCCCGTAAGTACGAGGTGAGCGTCGTCTACCTGAGGAACCGGGTGATTGGGAACCCCGTAAGTACGAGGCGAGCAGCGTCTCCCTGTGGAACCGGGTAAGTACCGTGCTGTACCGTTGTAACGGTAAGCACAAAAGTGAACTCCCCGTTGCAACGGGCGAATGTTTTGAGCAATACCTTATCTCGTCGCGTCGAGATGTTTTGATAAAATCGCTTTTACATCTATGTACTTATTTCCAATGCAAACTTACTTTCTCGCACAACATGAAACATAGGATAGAGCCATGTTATTGATAAATACCGAGCATGTTCATATCCGTATTAAACTCCCCGGCGGAGCGCTTGCGAGTACATTCAATGTACTCACCTGGCTTGTTGATTTGGCTAGACCGATAGGCGACCGTTCGAAAGCAACGGCGGTATCCGCGATAACTAGGGCGAACCCCCAGTCAGTTGCCTGTTGGGAACGGCATATTGATGGGCTCATCACCGCTCGATTTTCCGCTGCAAGATTTCTAGCCATTGGGCTAAAGGTATAGTTTTTCGATCTTGAAGATCGGATTACGTATTCTAATCTAATAAGTGCGTGTATGATTTTGATACACAGGTAAACTTGTGGGTATCGGCTACTGATCCAGGGACCGATACCGTAAACACAAGGGCTTATCCGGCCTTAAAACCGGGTGCGCCACAGCGTCCCAGACCCGGACCCCTGGTTCAACCCAGAGTGTATCTAGCTCCTCCTTCAGTAGTTGGTGATACACGTTCAGATCATTCCCTGGTTGCTGTGGCCCTTGAATTAGCATAGACAGGTGTAGGTACTTCCGCTTCATGCAGAGCCACGGAGGGAGGTTGTACATCCATACGACCATGGGCCAAGTGCTGTGCCTGCTGCTCATTTTTCCAAAAGGATTGAGTCCGTCCGTACTCATTCCAATTCTGATATTCCTCGGCTCTCCTCCGAATTCGGGGTATTGGTCGTCGATTGCTTTCCACTGGCAACCATCCGTAGGGTGTCTCAGCACGGCGTCATCTTTCCTTGCCCTCTCGTCGTGCCAACGCATGAGCTTTGCCTCCTTCTTGTTTGCGAATAGACGCTTCAAACGGGGAATGAGTGGAAGGTACCATACAACCTTTGCAGGAGCACCGCTCTTCACTCTGTTCTCACCATCTGGTTGGTAGTTCTTTCCCCGCTTGAATCGGGATGCTTTGCACTCGGGACACTCGGTTAGCTCCGCGTACTGGTTCCGATATATGATGAAATCATTCGGACACACGTGGTATCTCGTCACCTCCAATTCAAGAGGGCACACAACCTTCTTGGCCTCATCGCAACCACGAGGCAACACATTCCCCTCCGGCAGAACTTTTGCAAGATACTCCAATGTCTCATCGAGGCTTGTGTCTGTGCTATTGTGGAGTGCCTTGAGTCTTAGAAGTTCGAGCGTGACTGAGAGGCGGGTGTACTCGGGATTGCAACCGGGATACAAGGGAGTTTCCGAGTCTTTCACCAGTGTCTCCAACTTGGCAACCTCCCTACGAGCCGCACTATCGTTATTCCTCTCTTTCACAACCTGCTCTTGCACATGAGGGTCCTGGACCATTCCGGCCAAATTGTCTCCCGTGCTTCGCGTATCTGTTTCGGCCTCTTCATGTCCTCCGGCATCTTCGTAATCCATCCGTTCTACTTCCGGCTCTCCATGTCCTGCTTCTTCGTCTAACCTTCATCGGCAACAACCTCGTCCTCCTCACCGTGACTTCTCCACCGTGTATAACCTGCCATGAAACCCTATCACACCAGGTGCATGTGCAAAAAACCAGATTTTCTTTCGTATATCTTTAAGTTTTTGCAATCACGACACGGACAGCATATCTTCGTGGCACCCTTTCGCACCATATCTCACTCGGCGAAATCAAAGAACTCATTCAAAGACGTATAGAAACTCTGTGTGTTCCGATCGGCGTCATACATCCAACTTCAATCCATCGGTCGTTCGATCCCTAAAATATACGAAAATTAATTAGTACCAACCCATAGAAAATTTCGGCATGACCTTTGCTAAAAATAACTAAATTCGAGTTTATCGAACATTAACAAAATGTTAACAAAGCAACATTTTGACAAAACGTTGACAACTCAAGTGTTGACAAAGAGCAACAGAAACGTTGCCTCGGCTCGATGGCCGGTACCACAAGCAATATATGAACAAATTTGTCAAAACGATGGCTCGATGGCCGATCACAAACCATTCCACCAATATTCATCTCGTACGATCGATGTCGTAGCATTACACATTTCATTTTTCATCTCATACGATCGATGTCATAACACAAACATTTCTATATATATGTATACAAAATCAACAGAATTACACATGAAGAAGCGTGATTCTGCCTTAGTGCATAAGAAACAGAATTAAACACAAAAATCCATTGCCTTTTTCACTCCAGACTAATCTCCTTTGCGTTCTTTTTATTGTTTCTTTGTTTTGGTGCTTTGCACACAACAGTATATGGAAGTAGAATACTAATTGAGACAATAATTACCAATTACAAAGCTCAGAAGTCCTGGACCAATCCACTGCTCCTGGAAAAGCTAGCTCTATCTGGCAGAGACAGATCAAAACTTGTTAATTACTCCAGTATCATGCATAATGTGTGCTAATTAATCTCAGCTATGGTCAAGTTGAAACAAAAGCAGCAATTGAGACACTACAACTCATGAGAGGGGAGAGGTTTGGGGGAGCTAGTGATGATCATGATCAATCTAGCTAGCTCTACTAGCTAGATTTAGGAGGTAGAGAGAGAGAGCTAGGGAGGGGATGTGGGGGAAGTTTTTGGAGGGCAGAATCAGTACCAGGGGCGCGGACAGCGGTGGCGGACGTGCAGGCGACCGGCGAGCTTGCTACTGGCCAGTGGAGGTAGGACTGGCCAGCAGCGAGCTCGCTGATGCTTTTTATAGGCCAGATTACCAGTGACCGGCACAATTAAGAGCCCGCCACTACTAAATCATATACCAGTGACGAACGAACCGTGCGCCCGCCACTGGAAACCCGGCCCGGAGGCGGCCGTAGCAAGTTTGGCGCGAAAGTTTACCGGTGACGGGCGCTCCAACGTGCCCGTCACTGGAGTACAACATGCCAGTGACGAGCACGCATTTATGCCCGCCACTGGTAATTGCTACATTATCAATGACGCGCCTTAATACGTGCCCATCACTGGTAAATGACACGTGACAATTGACGCCCGCCACTGGTAAATTTTCGGTTTACCAGTGACGTGTTTTTTTCGTGCTCGTCACTGCTAAGATGGCTTCTATAGCTGTTTCTACAGTAGTGAGTCACCAGATGGCTCGTATCGATCTTGGAAACGCGCCCACATCAACTGTGCCGAAGAAGAGCAACCACATCGTCAGTGAGGTGCATCTCTATGCTCGTAACAATAATAGTAGAGGTATGAACATGCTTAGTAGAGGTATGAACATGCTCGTCAACCCATGACCTATACGCAATAAATTGGGTATTATAGAACACTATAGCATCATCATAATTAGAAACCAACTACTTCTGAATGACCTCATCAGCAATCTGCTTCTGCTGGTTTGTCGTAGCAGCAATAGCCAGGAGCACAGACGCAACATGAGGAGTGGGATGAGCCGGACATGGTAACTTGCCTGTAATAAAGTCCCACAGACACTAACCACGCATATGAAGACATACGTGCATGACCCAGTCTTGATAATTGAGATTGTCCAACATCATCGGACAGCGAGGGACGGAGACGGTGCCTGACGAACAACCAGGTGATGTCGACATTATACCTGTTCTTTTACCGAACTAACCTAAGTTGCTCTGTTCCGGAGAAACCCCGACAAAATGAAGCAAAACACGCACAACAGAGGCGGCGGTTTAGCGGTGACACAGCGAACGTCCGGCGAAACGGCAGAGGCCCGACAGAGGTCCGACGATCCGGCGGTGGTCCGGCGGCTGGCCTCAATGACGCAAGGTCGACCGAAGTGGCTGCAGGGACGACCGGAGCAGTGGCCAGCAGCAGGGAAGAAGCATATGGGGCGGCGAGGATCCGGACAGCAGCAGCGGCACCTGCAAGACGAGCAGCGGCAGCAACATCGAAGGACGAGCAGTGAGGACGGCTAGAAAAGCAGCAGTGGCAGTGGTGGGAGGAGAGGAGCAGCAGCAAAAGGTGGTGGTGGGCAGGGGATGCGTTGCCAGGGATCGAGCAATGGGAAGCAAGCGTGATCGATCAACCGATCAGGAAGAGATAGGTAGAGAAAATGATCGGTAGAAGCTAACCATAAAAACCCGCTCTTGATATCATGCTATGGTGAAGACAACTTGTATCTAGGGCAATAGGCCAATATATATAGTACAGGTGGATATGGTATATCTCTAATACAATGGAAATGCAATACCACTCTAGCACAAATGAAGACGAGGGTGAGCTTAAATGGCTAGGCATGTTCCCTCTCATTCCTTCTGGTCTTAGTCCTAGATATTCAGTTTCGTCTGAGAGCAAAAGACCGAAGAATTTATCCCTTCCTATACTAAAGAGAGAGGATTGGGTTGGATTGGAGAAGCAGGTGATGTTGCAAAGAAGGGTGCTAAAAACTGAAGTGAAGGGGGAAGGGTTCTGCTGGACATTTGGAATATAATTATGAAATGTTCTGAGGAGATCTTGTGCAGGTAGAAGTAGGTAAAATCACTGAATAATTCCAATAACGAACAAGGAGGCCCCACGACAGGGTAGCAAAGATGATGAATGTATTCGATCAACTGCCTCAAGTGTTCCTCAAAACTGGTATGCAGTAAGAACCAATTCAGTACGTGGATGATATATAACATTTAGGTCCCAGTGCAGTGCTCACGGTAATATGTTCTCACAAAACAACATAGTATTAAAGACCGCCACAACCAAAAAAGGCTAAATCACATCATAGTTGAGAACCTGATTCAGATATTAAGTTATGAACCAAAACAACAGGGAAAGAATGTGCAGAAATTGTTACAGATGAACATGGTTGAGAACATAGGATGCAAAAAGTATGACTTACAACTGGAAACAGAGCGCCTCAAATTGCAGCGCGCTCAAAATTTTGTCCCAGTGGGTGAGTTTGTCTTTGTGCAGAGAGTCTTCCTTCCTTTGGCACGTCTACGCTTCAGGACCTTTCTTCCAGAAGTAGTCCGCATCCGCCTGCGGAAACCATGTACACGGGCAAGTGACTTCCTAGATCTTGACCTTTTGGTCAAGCAGAGGGCAGCCTTTCCAGCCCTAATCTGCAGGCCACGAGATGTTCGGGTTGTTAATTTGTTGTAGCTGAACTGAATTCCCAAAGATGAACCTGGCATGCATAGATAATGTTAAAAAAACTGACTAGAGTTTGACACATAAAATCTAGAATTTGCTAAACAGAACAAACATATGCATAATGAAATTATGTAGTTGTTATTTAGCTGTGTTTTTGTTCTGTGAAGAATTATTTCATTGTGTTGGAAAAGGTCCGCCAAAGAAAAAATGTTTAACTAATTCACTTAATCTAACATTATTGTGCTGATTTCAGAAGCATTTGGGGGTTGTTTTAGGCGGTACACAAATCGGTTGTGATTGTAGTGGTTTCGAAGTTCTATGTCATTCTATGTTTCAGTCACCCACCAAAGGAACAGTATATGGGTTCAGTCTTCCTAAGACTAAATTTCTAGTTAAGAAAATAAGAACTCCAGTTATATGTAGCAGTTCCGTGATATTTTCCAATTAGTATCTATGTGACTCAGGGCTTCAGGCCCTGGAACTCAGATGCATATACTAGTCTACAGATCATCTGATACTACTGAAAATCACAGGACATAGAGAACAAAAATGAACCTTCATCCTTGCACATTTTCCTAATTTTGTATTCCCTCAAAAAAAATTGTATTCGTTCAAACCGTTCACTGAAATATGAACATTATCAGTCTCATGTTCAGACACGGAAATTAAGACTGGGTCTACAGCTAGCTCGTGGTTAATTACAAGAGTGCTCACGATCTAACTCTAGGATTGGGCATTTTAGATTTCATCAAACCATGTACATATACGTCAACAAGTGGGTCCAACGGTAGTGGACTTTTGAGAGAAATGCTGAAAAAAATTAAGATATACCGGACACCTGTTTTGGGTACATTTTCCTTCCACACGCTACACCACAAATCAAAGTCCCTGATTTCTTATGTTTCGCGTTTTGGACTGACCCAACAAGTGAGGTTGTGAAGCAACTATAGAAGCGCACTCTCTTGGAGATGTTTCACTTTCTTAGCATCAGCGAATTTTGTAGAGCACGTGAAAACAGAAGCTCAGAAGAATACCACATCAGCATCCCACTGCGCAACACGCCAACACCTACACAGGCTACAGTTCCACAGTTCAATCCCACATTTCCATTGCAGCCAGCTTCCCACTTGCCCGACACAACGGAACTAGCACATCAATACCTGGAAATCAAGCACTAGTAAGGAGGAGAGGCTCTCTCACTGGCGAACGAGGAGGCGGACGTGAAGGCGAACGACGCTGATACCGCAGCCGAGAGCGAGGCGCGGGAGGCGGACGCGGAGGACGTGGAGGAGGACGAGATGAAGGAGCCCCGGAGAAACGGGGAGGCGGAGGCGCACATCCGGGCCTCCTTGCGAGAGAGGAGACCGCCGCCGATAGCCACCGCCGAGATCCTCCCGGAGTGGAGTGAGAGGGACGCCATTGGAGAGGCCAGGGCAAGAGCCATGACTGGGAAGTCGGAGTGCGGGCTTTACCCGCTCCGACGCGATGGCTTCCTTTATCTTATCCACGTTTGAATGAGTAGTTCCAGACCTTCGGGCTGTACTTTTGGCCGATGTTTTGGCGCACTGAAGGTGCCTTTCATTGAAGGGCAAGGTGGCATAGGTTAGAGTCATCTAATTTTTTATAAACAAGATGAGCCATTTTTTATTGGTTTAGATAGGTGGGATGAATCAATTTTTTATTTAGTTGAAGAGATAAAAATTAGATAGGATGAGCTAATTTGACTTAATTATACTATTTAATTTATATTAATAATGATTAATTATACACTATCAACACAATAAATATTTAGCAATACTAAACTAGCTATAATACTTACTAATTAATAATAAAACGTGTTAATTGTCACTAATTTTATACTAATCAACCCACTAATTATGTATTAATCAACACATTAGTACTAGTTTTACTATTACAAATACTAAATAATAGACATTATAATTATCACTAATAATTATTAATTATCACTGATCATTTCCTAATGATCATAATTAAGGGAGGGTGGCGGCTCCAGCCAGTCGTTTTCACCGGCTCTTGCCATCCAGTATATTTAGAGAATATTCTCTCAGCCTGGCCGCTCCATCCACTCCATCCATCCAACCAAACAGATGGATATCCTTTAAAACCAGGTATGGTCCCAACCCTTTCAGGTTGAGCCATCCAACCAAACGCAACCTAAATGGCTTGCTCATGTGCGCCACCACGCGCACCATACTCACATGGGATCACCACATGCCAAATAAAAAACATGATGTTTTGTTTCCAAGCAGGGCTCATCCTACCACAAAGCTTCCCCCTCCCCTCCTTGTCGTCTTCCACTTTGCACCCCTGCACAACTACTGCAGCTTCTTCCTCGCGCTTGTCCTACCGCGTTGATGTTGGGTTAGGGTTTGGAAGGGAATCTGAAGACTTCTCCGGAGTTCCAGACTTGGGAGAGATGGGCAAAGGTGGTGCTGGACCGGAGGTAGCGGCCGCTGGCAGGATGGGGAGGTGATGAAGACAAACCGGTGGGCTGGCGGTGGAGAGTAGATCATCATCGGTGTGGTCAGCGAGCGGCAGTGGCACAGATAGGCGTGGGTGAAATGACAAGCTATCGTGGTTAGTGCAGATAGGACCATGAACTAGGAACCAACTGCAAGTAATAGGTCATGGAGCTTAGGATTACCACTTGAAGCACGGTGTAGTGGAAGAAGACTGCTAATGCATACAGTCCAAAAAGTCACACGTCAACATGGTCCATCCCCTCGACATGGTCCATTCCCTTCACGATCCCGCAAGCGCCTCCAAGGAGATGGTTCCGCCGATCTCCTTCAGATCTCCACATAAGCACAACGACAAGCTACAGATCGTTCTCCTCGAGCACCAAAGATAGGATGCCTCTACTGGTATCCACACATCCAGGGTTGGAAATTCATGCAACAAGGTGACAACTTTGCGTGCACGGGTGGGTTTTCAGGGTATGTGGGAGGTGGTGATGGCTAGGTTTTCCAAAACCCCAGGCCGAAAGGTCAATGCAAAATTGTCCACCCGACTATTCTTTATATAGGCATCACTTGGCTTACTTCTCAAGCAAACCCCTCATCCACTTCAGATATGGATCCAATCTATGCCCTTGTTCCAACTTGTCAAGTGTGTGAGTAGGTTCAATTGTACCCGGGCATGATCTAAAAACCCCTTTCCATCCAATAACTAATAGTCGCTCCTAGCTAAACGTGTCAGTTCCTGAGTATGAACCTTAATAATGCTCGGTCATATGTGACGACGATCGTTGACTTGGTCAATGATCAGGATTTATCCAGCACTTAACTTAATTCAGTAATTCATGTTAATTATTCTGGACCAAGATGCCCAAAGGTTTCTACCCTCCGTAACAGGCCTAAGCCCAATTACTAGGTCCTACGTAGTCTGTTTAACCTAGGAGTTCCCTCGCTATCCATGACCACTAGAGTTCGTGGGGATGGTTACCCACATGCGTATTATGTATGCACACGTGGAGAACAACCACCATAGGATCAAGACGATGCTACGTGGCATCATCTCAAGAGACCCTAACAATTGGAGACATCTTGCTAGTTCCTGCCGCAACAACAGTTGGCACCAAGAGACAAGCAACCGTGCTCGTACCTCTTTGTATATAAACAGTCCTATACGCCATTGGAAAAAGTATCCTAAAGCATAGAGAAGCACAGCAAACTGTAACACACTTTGTAATCTCTTTCTCTCAATCAATTGAAACAACATATCCTATTCGTTCGGACTTAATTCGAGTTTGATTCTCCACAATACTATAAGTTTTGTAAGATTGATCTATGGGACAAAAGTCCCGGAAGTTGACAATATGCATTTCTCTTTGTCTCACATTATCGGTCAAGCTCAAGGCGAGTACATGACATCTTTCAACAGCTCGACCACTCTTTCTCGATCATGAGACTCGAATACCTAAGCACAGCTACTCAGTCTTGAGTGGCACGACCATGCACTACCCAGTTTGATCATTTGAGGGGTCTAGAGATATCTCTCTCATTATAGAGGGGCAAAGTCCACATCTTGCAACATGTTTCACGACAAGTCCAGGATCTATCTTTGTAGCTACATACCTGTTAACCAACACATGTGATTGATCTTCATAACCTTTTATATATCTCCACCTTGTAGTGTTCCTCACATTTTTTAGAATTGGTTACCAGGGGTAGATAGACCTTCTGGCTCACAAATTTATTTGAACCGCTGCATTCTGTTAGTCGATTTGGCTATATAAAAATGATATTATTTTTGATAAAAAGAAACTAATCAATTCTTTGTAGCTCTTTTCTTTTGTATCAACTGGTTGCGGTCGTAATCCTTACTGCAACAACAATCATCTGAGCTGGAGCTGGAGCTGGAGCTGATGGCTACTGGTACCAGTAAGTATAGGTGGTGGGTTAATAACAGATTATGTAATAGTTGATTTTATTGATGTTCATGTAGCTTGTTGCTTCCTATGTCGCTGTATGACTGAAACTTTGTAATGACAATATACTAATTTGGTTGTGTGTATCTTTGGCCGTAGAGATGTGAGCAGTGTTTCTCTTTAATTATCTAAAAAAGCCGGAACTCATCATAGAATGTTTTGTTTACAAAGTTTCAAGTAATATATTCATTTAATTTACAAACGTCACAAAATCTGAAAACCAAATAATACAATAGCTTATTTGAATATTTAATACAACATTAAACAATTTAAAATTATGTAAAAGCTAGATCCGATGGTTTTTCTAAACAATCTGGTTTTTCAACTAGACCACCGTCGCCGTCCCGTTCCTCCAACACTACTGGGCGGCAGAAATACAGCAGGGCCATAACCGAGAGAATGGTCACTAGAACGAGTAACACAAGCGCGATCGATGGGCTGTCGCTTGTGAAAGCTCCGATATCGTTCCAGATACTCACGCCTAGAATCACCACCCATACAAGGCACTGGAATAAGAAACATGCATGAATTAAATATTCGATCTGTTTGTCAGTACAAAATCTTTGGTATATATTGATAGTTCGTAACGCTTAACAGGTTGATGGAGACGCGGAGATGGTTGTTGCGGACACAGGGTTCCGCAGCAGCTGCCGGCGGTTTGTTCGCCTCGCTAACTTGGCCTTTCTCGAGATCGACGAAGGTCGACTCCACCATGGTGATTAACTGGTTTTCTCCGTTTAGCAGAGAGTTCTGTTTGCAAACACATAAACGTATCCGTTGTATAGCAATCCGAATAAGAAAGCAAAACCTGTTAGCTAGATTGTCCGGCCTCTGTGTTTCGGACTCAGGCTATGACTCGCACCCTGACTATGATCCGTAACCTGATATCCATGTTAGTCGTTCAGGAACAGTAATAGCAATTATTTTTGCTCACACAAAAGTATTAATTAATGGCAGTGGTCCATTCGATTTCAAGTGGTCACACCACATGTTGAATTTAGTATAAACGGTTGGAATAAGAGCAGCTATAGATGTTTTGTATCGGTGAAAACAGTAGTATAATTTCTTAAATATATAGCATATTTTTATAATCCATAGCAATAAAAAATATTGTATTAGTTTTTTATAAAATCAGAATTATATAACGATATCATCATCTCTATAGTTTCCTCTTAACACATATCACCTTTATTGAGATGGAGAAGGTGACGAAAAGCGTGATGCCGCAATAGAGGACGAGAAAGAACGTGCAGGGTGGCAACTCACACCTATGGGTCGGGGATCCGAAAACATGATATCAATATAGTACATAATATGTATCGTTACATGTGAAACACCCAAATGATCAATATAAGATATTAAAACATTCCCTTTATACTAGTGAAACAATGTCTATGAAGTATGAAACAATGTAACACTTTTGCTGCAAGCTCTATATAAAATGCTAGAGCACTCCTCTTGTACCAGTGGAACAATGTCAATGAGGGTATGAAATAATGTAACACTTTTGGTTGTGGCGGTAGAACATTTCATATGAATCACAGAACAATATCCATGACTATCTCACCACATTTTTCACTACGTGCTATAGCATATTGAAAATATAGTTTCTTTTTGGGTATCAGTGAACCCAGCTATCTATATACGCCACCCGATGGATCATTTAAACGGAGAGATATATATTTCTTTCCTGTTTTGTGGCATCATAGAAACTTACCTGTACAGTAGTGACAGTAGAGATAAACACTGAGTTATCTGTTATTAGAATAAATTATTTAAAATCACAACTTTAGAATACCTCATATTATTTTACCACACCTTTTAGATTTAAAATCACAACTTTAGAATACCTCATATTATTTTACCACACCTTTTAGAATTTTCTTTATAAAACCATAATTTTTCGGCTAATTTGTAACGCATCACCCTAACCGACCACTTCCAAACATTTGATGTCAAATATGACATAATAAGCCCACCCATCTGCACTTATATGGATGTGCACTTGGGCGCTATGTGGAGATGAACATAGGCCCCAATGTCAACCTCTCATCATCGTCTTTTCTTTTTCTTCTTCCTCTCTCATGCCTCTCTCTCTTTGGAGCAACTACCCCAATCTCTCCTGCGTCCTCCTCCATCCCTACACGGGCCATTCCATCGATGGACGGGAGCTCAACTCCTCTGTCATTGCAATTGCCACTCGTAGCTCGACTCCCACACACGACAAAGAGGAGAGATGAGGGGAGGGAGCGGTGAGGGCGGCCACTAGTAGGTGCCAGCGTCGGGAATGCAGGGAGGGCGTGACTTGGCTACACGAGAAGCGGGAAGGAGACAACCTGTGTTAGGAAACATACAGGAAACATACAGGCTACACTAGCATAAAATAAAATTTTCTACCGTGTTAAATAGGAACGGCTGCAGTTTCGGATCACGAGTGTCGGTGTTCTAATACGGCAATAATGAATATGGGGCAGCGTCGCACAGTAGATCTAGATGGGTGCACACGGGAGACAAAGTTTAGACAGGTTCAGGCCCTCGAGAAGAGGTAATACCCTACGTCCTGTATTTGGTGGATTGTATTGATCGTATTCCGTATGAGGGTATTTGTATATGCCTATGCTTAGAGCGTTCTTGTGCTCTAGCTTGCTCTTGATCGTCTCTCAGCCTGTGTCTACCCAAGGATCCCTACCCGGCCTTATATAGACGACCGGAGGTAGGGTTACAGGAGTCTGGATCGGCTTACAGATATGCTTCCTAATCGGTTACAACTGATACCCGGGTATGCCGGGCGGGTATTAGTCCATGTCTTGTACTCCAAGTCGATGAGGCGCCCCCGTGTAGAAGTTGGACTCCGAGTAGTCGGCCTGGCCCACCCTATGCCCAGATGGCCAGCTTTGTCCTTCTTAACGATACCCGGGTGCCATGTCATCGTCAGTAGCCCCCGAGTCCTTCACGATCTGCCTGCTGTCCGCCTTCTCCCTTGAGCAAGTCTCCCGAGTGGTATCTGCATATACACGCCTTCTGGTCGCTTGCAGGGAGATTGTGAGGGACTCTCAAAGCTTCTGTAGGACAGAAAATAATAAGTCAAGTAATATTCACCCGTAGGGCATGAATATCATGGCAAGTGAGCTAATAACGGGCAAGTCCTGGTGGTATCCAGTCGTTTTCAGCGGATGGAAACCGGGTAATAGCCCAGCGGGGGCATACCATGAATCCCGACTGAAATCCCGAGTGATACCTGGTTTCCCGAGTGGCTCGGGTCCAGCTAGTGTCCCCCTGGGGGAATGCCCTCGGAATTCGCATCAGAACCAGAACACATGCTATAGCGCTTCGGTCCCGAGTCATTCGGTGTCCGACTAGTGGCCCACTGGAGGCGCACTACAGCCGCCCTTCACTCAGGTGTATTCAAGTGGTCGTGAACCCCTGGAGGTCAACTATTGAAACCTTTCAAACTGTAGCGCTTTAGTCTAAAGTTGCTCGGTATCCGACTAGCGGCCCGATGGAGGCGCGCTACAGCTGCTTTTTATTTGGGTGCATCCCCCGAGCCTCCGGCCAACTGGAGCAGTCAGGCGGAGGTTCTTTGTTAACCTGTAGATTTCACTCTGGGGGCACGAACAGTACATCCAGAGGGTGTAGCCCCCGAGCCTCCGACCGACTGGAACAGTCGGGCGGAGGTTCTTTTTGGTTTGTAGATTCTACACTGGGAGCACGAACAGTGCACTTAGTGGGTGTAGCCCCCGAGCCTCTACTCGGTTCAAGGAGCCGAGCGGAGGGTCTTGATGATTCTTCCCGCCTTCGACCGACTCGGCCAGCGCAAGGCCGAGTGGGATAACCTGGAGGGGACGCTCCGCGCAACACAGGAGCAAGTGATCGTGAAGGAAGCCCCGCTTGAGTCCGATGGAGGAGGTCAAGTCTGTGGCGAACACCATTGCTGACGGCGTTGTCCTGTAAAGGCATGCAGCAAACACGTGAACCACTCCATATACATGTGAAGTACTCGGGAAGGCCGAGTGCAACTTGCTTATGTATGTTTTGGTTAATTTGTTATGTGTTTATTAACCCCTTCTTTTGTAAAAATTCGTTCGTGTGTAAGTTAGCCTTTTGTGTGTGCTCTTGTCGACCCGTCGTAGCCCCCATTGCACAGAGATTAGCCGTGGGCTGTTTCCCGTGTAACGCAGGGTTGTGGCGTAGACCGGCGATCGAAGACGAAGAGTTAACACCGCACGTTTTACACAGTACTAAAATAATTGTTGAAAGAGAAGAGCCCGAGTGCGTTTGGGCGCACCCGGTGTGGTGTAGCTCCCGAGTGTCCGCTATGTGTAGCCGTGAGCGTGCATAGCAGGTAAGTTGGGAAACCCAGACAGTTACTCGGATGGAGCAAATAAAATGTTTTTATTCATTCGTTCATGCTTAAAGTATGGAAGTACAATGCTTAAGCATAAAAGCGACTTAGCTGTTCAATGTTCCAGGCGTCGGTGACGAGGTTGCCGTCCTTATCCTTCAGCCGGTAAGCCCCCGGGCGTAGTACTTCAGCGACAGTGTACGGGCCTTCCCACGGTAGAGAGAGCTTGTGCTTGCCCTTGTTGGACTGGACTCGGCACAGGACCAAGTCATCAACGTCGAAAGCGCGCCCGCGTATGTCACAGCAGTTGTTGTTGTTCGTCGGCGCATCCGAGTCAGCCATGAAGGCCTCCCGAGGAGGATTGTGGCTTCCCGAACTCTCGAAGCCGTCCGAGTCGTAGTCGAGGATGGGCAAAAGGGATTCGATCGAACCGACCAGTCGGGATCCCTACTCGACGGGTGAAGACCCGTGCTCAAACAGGAGATCTAACTTTGGCATGACCTCGTCCTTGGAGATGGCCGCCAAAATAATCGACTCGGACGAGAGTCCAAGTGAAGAAGACGGTGAAGCCTCCGCCAACTGGCAGGGGGCTAAGTCGTAGGGGTGAAGTTTGCCGAGTTTGTCGGTGATGAAGTCCAGGTTTCTGACCCAGAAGACATGTCCTAGATCGGCGACAGAATCTTGGGGGCCAAAGCTCATGATCAGCCCCGGAGCGAAGTCACCGTTGTCATTGAAGAAACCCATCTGGATCTGTTCAGATGGATCTATGCGCACAGCCCCTACCTGGCGCGCCAACTGTCGGTGTTCTAATCCGGCAATAATGAATATGGGGCAGCGTACGCATAGCAGATCTAGATGGGTGCACATGGGAGACAAAGTTTAGACAGGTTCAGACCCTCGAGATGAGGTAATATCCTACGTCCTGTGTTTGGTGGATTGTATTGATCGTATCCCATATGAGGGTATTTGTCTATGCCTATGCTTAGAGAGTTCTTGTGCTCTAGCTTGCTCTTGATCGTCTCTCAGCCTGTGTCTATCCAAGGATCCCTACCCAGCCTTATATAAACGACCGGGGATAGGGTTACAGGAGTCTGGATCGGCTTACAGATATGTTTCCTAATCGGTTACAACTGATACCCGGGTATGCCGGGTGGGTATTAGTTCATGTCTTGTACTCCAAGTCGATGAGGCGCCCCCGTGTAGAAGTCGGACTCCGAGTAGTCGGCTTGGCCCACCCTATGCCCGGATGGCCAGCTTTGTCCTCCTTGACGATACCTGGGTGCCATGTCATTGTCAACGAGATTACCACTAGATGCGCAGAGTAGCGAAAGCAGAGTTGGGATAACACGCCATCATGGTCTTAGTCGTATAGGCTCCCCGCAGTTCTTCCTGGATGTAGTGGATTGTCCTAGCGTCAAAGCCTCGTAACAACATCTCCGAGGTATCCATGCATACGGGGAAGGAACACCGCACGCCAGAGTGCTAGCTCCGAACAATGCGGTTTGGGTGTGAGAGGGCTGGGGTAGAGACTAGGGTTTCAAAAATCCTGGTGACACTAATATCGATGCCCCCTCTCTTTATATAGACATTCTCATAATGAGTTTCTACATTAGAGGCTCATTAGGACTCAAGGTCCAATAGAATTTGGATCATAATCTGAATTGGGTTCCAACCCTTTAAGAATGCGACCTAAGAAGTTCATGCGTACTTAGACATGACTTGAGTACTCCTACTTGGTCACTAATTGGTAGCGGCCCCTAGCCGGATGTGCCAATTCCTAAGTGTACACAAGGATCAAATCAGATGAATCTCTACAATGTTCAATCATATGTATTCCATTTGCCTCGTGATATCGATCAAACCTAGTCAAGTATTTGTCATCCTTGTTTGGATAATTGACCACTCTTTCTCGATCGCGTGGCTTAAAATCTCCATTTGCAGTTAACTCTTTCACCACAAGTAGCACGGGCATGCATTTCCTGATCCGATCACTCGAGAGGCCTAGAGATATCTCTCCTATTATACAAAGGGGAAAATCATATCTTGATTGACAATGCCTCATAGCATGCTTTACGATGAACCCGAAAGTCACATTTATAATTACCTAGTTATGGAGTAGCGTTCGGTAACCCCTAAGTTGCTCCACATCTTGGGTGCATACGACAACCTCAAATCTAGGGATATATCATGTGCATTGTATATGAGATCAAAAGATGACATGTAAGAATACAATGTTGTTGTTGTGTCTCATGGTGGGTCAGTCCAAATCCGTGTTCTCTAATAGGTGTCCATCTTACTAGTTTGATATCTCCATATCTATGACCCGTGAAATGTGGTCATTAACCAATACAGAACTCTAGCCTTAGATGATCTGAAACCCTAACCCTAGATGATCTAAAACCCTAGTCTACATATATATGTCCCTATTTGTTTTATCTACTAGGGATCACTTTACACTAATCATCGCACATATCAATATAGAGATTCACAAGCAAGTCATGTAATCACTAATTAATATTAAATATAATATTCATGGACATTATTCAATAAATTATGAATACAAAGAAATATGATCATTTATATGGTTGCCTCTAGGGCATTTCCAATAGTCTCCCACTTGCACTAGAGTTAATAATTTTAAGTATCTAATACCAATAGCTCTTGTGTGTGCCTCATGCTTGAAGTGTGGGAGCGGCTTCGTCAACGGATCAACAACATTCAAATCCATGTGTACTTTGTGTATCTTTACATCTCCTGTCTTAATGATTTCTCGTATGAGATGATATCACCTGAGTATGTCTTTGGATCTCTGGTGAGACCTTGGTTCCTTAGCCTATGCAATGGCTTCACTAATATGAAAATAGAGATCTAATTAACTAGAGACACTTGGAGCCACACTTAGTTCAACGATGTTGTCATAGAATGCAACAGTATCTGGCTTGGAACTTTTCCAACTCACTTCTCCTCCATTCAAAATGAATACAAACCCAGATTATAAATGATAATCATCTTAAGTTATTAGTTTGGAAGCTTGCATGGGTGTAACCATTTATAACGTGCTCTTCCTCACCTCCATAGACTAGGAATGCATCCTTAGTTCTTCTCAAGTACTTCAGGATATTCTTAACTATTGTCTAGTGAACTTCACCTGTATCATACTGATACATGCTCGTAACACTTAGAGCGTACGAAACATCTGCTCGAGTACATAACATAGCATATATAATGGATTCAATAGCCGAAGCATATGGAATCTTACTCATATGGTCTCGCTCATCAGTGGCCGAAAGATACTGACTCTTGCTAAGACTTATCCCATGCGAGATAGGTAAGAACCATTTCTTTGCCTCTTATATGTTGAACTGATTCAACAACTTGTTGATGGAAGTACTTTGGTTTAATCCAATTAGCCTTTTCTATCTATCTCTATAGAGCTTTATCCCCAAGATATATGCTGCTTGTCCTAAGTCCTTCATACAAAACCTATTTTTCAACGAGGCTCTAACAGACTCGAGCATAGGAATGTATTTCCAATCAATAATATGTCGTCCACATATAAGACTAAAAATACAAGCGTATTCCGACTAGCCTTTTTTTATAAAGACAAGACTCTTCTTCATTCTTGATGAAGCCAAACTCTTTGACTATCTCATCAAAATGAATGTTCCAACTCTGAGATACTTGCCTAAACCCATAAATGGATTTCAAAAGCTTACATATTTTATTAGCATTCCTTGCATCGATCAAACCCTCAGGCTGTGTCGTGTACACATCCTCACTCAGGTTTCCATGAAGGAAAGTTGTTTCCACATCTGACTGCAGTATGCCCTACAAGTGTACAAGGTTTTTCTCAATGAAAAGAAGGTTGTCGAACCCATGAGGAATTTAAGAAATGAGCAACAAGATAAATTGGTTAGAGTTGCTGCAATATATTAAATAAAAGATAGCAAGTAAATATTTTTGGTTTTTGACATATGGATCACTAAGTAATAAAATTTCAGAAATAATAAAATACTAAAAACAGGGATTTTCGTACAAAGAGAGCCTGCATATGATGGGGGCATCGTTCTTGAGGTAGTGGTTCTTCACTAGTGTTGCTATAGAATCTATTGAAACTAAAATAGTGTTTGTAATGTCTACATGTGAGTATTACGCAAACTAGCATGCAAGCATACATGGTAGATATGATCATAATTACGGTTTCCCTACCATAGCATAAATTCCCCCGCTACATATGCTACGTATTGAAGATAGGCTGCTTTCATCCCATCCATCCTCATTCCATACATGCATAATAGTGCTAATCTATATGTCTCTAAAGGAAAGTGATGCACAGTTGACGTTCGTATACCATCATAATGATCAACAACTTCCACTAGGGATTGCCCCATGTACTCAAGAACACAATAAATTACTCAAACATGTGCGCATGGTGAATAACATAGACATCACATTCTGAAATTATAATGAAATTACTAAAAAAATCAACCACAACACAATATTGGTAATACTAGAAACAAGTTTAGAGAGTCAATGAAATAAACAAAAGTGAAGATGTCGATGTCGGATACGACAATGATGAAGATTGAGACCGCAGGAACATGGTGGAGAAGGCCTCCATCGATGATCGTCGATGATTAGTGGTTGAATATGGTCGAATGGTGGAATTTGGTGGAATCTGATGAACTAGATGGGTTCCCCCTCTCAAATTGAGAGGAGAAGCCCTCTCTGTTATTTTCGAGATTTGTAGATCCATTTTTTCTCCTATATGCCTACGTCATCATGAAGAGGGGTATAAGATGAGGGCTTCAGCCAAAGGGCACCCAAGGGGGTGGTCCCACCCTACCAAGCGGTAGAGAGGGATGGCACGGCTTGCCACCTCCTCCTACCGCCTAGAAGCTATGGGCCCCTTTTGGCCCCGACGCTTCAGTAGTAGCTTCGCCTCGACACTTCTTCTCTGAAACACACAGTTTCGGTGTATCTCTTCGCGTAAAAGTGCATTTTATTGACTTTGTAAATATCTAAGGCAGAACATAGATTTTTGGTAGTCCTGAAAATACAAAAATTATTTAATGAAAAGGATAAGAATACAATAAGAAAATAATAGGAAAGTAACAATAAAACCCTGCAAAATGCACGCATCAACATCCATCTACCATCTCTCATAATCGAATATGTAGCAATAACTAGAATGATCCGTAGATATTTAAGCATCTCTACTAGCAAGAAAGTCTCGTCATAGTCAACTCCTTGAACTTATCGGAAACCTTTAGCCGCTAGTCAAGCTTTATAGATATGAACATTTCAATCCGTAAGTCTTTTTCTTATAGACCCATTTGCACTCAATAGTTTTAACACCATTAGATGGATCGACCAAGTTCCAAACCTAATTGTCTCCCATGGATCATCTTGGATCTCATGGCACTAAGCCATTTCTTGGAGTCTGGGCCCATCATTGCTTCTTTATAAGTCGTAGGATTATCACTGTCCAACAACAATATCACGCAAATATTGAGTAGGTAACCTGGACGACCTTTCTGACATATGTGGCAATGGTTCCTCCACAACCAGGGTCCCTCCAACTAGAGTTTCCTCGACAGCGGGTTCCTCAATTGGATTCTCCCCGACTAGGGTATGTACAACCAAGTCCTACCTCATTGGGTTCTCTCGAACCTCTTCAAGTTGCACCATTCTTCCACTCGCCTTTCATGAGAGAAATTCTTTCTCTAGAAAGACTCTGTTTTTAGTGACAAACTTTGCCCTCTTCACGATTGTATAAGTAATACCCTAAGGTTTCCCTTCGATATCCCATGAAAAAACACTTATCCAATTTAGGGGTGAGTTTTTCGGATATCAGATGTTTAACATTAACTTCACGACCCCAAATTTTCAAAAAAGACAAACTGGGACTCTAGCCAGTCAATATCTCATATGGCGTCTTATCTACAGATTTAGATAGTACCCTATTTGACGTCAAAGCTGTCGTTTGTAGAGCGTAACCCAAAAAGATATTGGTAGACCTGTCTAACTCATCATTGATCGAACCATGTCTAAAAACTTTTGATTACACATGTTAGATGCCCCTTTCCTTTGAGGCGTTCTCGGAGGCATAAGTTTTGGAACAATTCCACAATTCTTTAGATAATTGCTAAACTCATGACTCAAATATTTGCCTCCACAATCAGATCATAGAAACTTAATTTTCTTGCCATGTTGATTTTATACTTCATTCTTGAATTCTTTGAACCCTTCAAAAGTTTTCGACCTATGCTTCATTAAGTGGACATAACCATATCTACTCAAGTCATTAGTGAAAGTAATGGAGGACTGAAAACCACATCTACCAGTCATGCTTATTGGTCCACATACATCAATATGTAAAAGTTCCAATAAATCGGACACCCTCTCACTATGACTTGTGAAAGGTGTATTGGTCATTTTTCCAAGTAAACAAGATTTACATGTCACCAATGATTCAAAATCAAACGACTTTAGAATAACATCCTTACGGAGCCTCCTCATGTGCTTCTTACTTATATGACCCTAACGATGATTCCAAAAATAGGTAGGATTCAAATTATTAGGCCGAAAACTCTTAGCACCAATATTATAAACAAGTAAAACATCAAGATTTAAAATAAACAACCCATTCACAATGCGTGCATACCCAAGAACATCTTATTCAAAAATATAGAACAACCATTGTCCTCAATAATGAATTTATAACCCTCTCTCAAAAAACATGAGGTAGAGATAATTTTTTGACTCAAAACTAGAATTTAATAGCAATTATTTAATTCCATAATAAACCCTAAAGGTAATTGTACTACCACGGTGCCAACAACCAACACAGAAACTCTTGCTTTATTCCTGACGCGAAGATCAACCTCGCCTCTTGCGACACTCCTACTCCTTATTAGCCCCTGCATCAAGTTGTAAATGTAAACAACCGATCCGGTACCAGATAAGAGTTAATGGGAGAACCAACAAGAATTATGTGGATAACATTTACAACAAGTATACCTGAAGAGGAAGTCTTACTTCCACCATTCTTCTTCAAATTAGCCAGGTCTTTCTTGTTATTTCTCTTCCAGTGGCCAGAACCATGAAAATAATAGCATTCAGTCTTAGAATCTGGGCTAGTCTTAGGCTTAGGTTGGGGCTTTCACTTTGAGATCTCATCTGGATCCTTGCGCTTACCCTTTCTTTTGCCCCAAGCTTTGCCCTTCTTCTCGAAGCTAGTAGTCTTGCACTGTCATCACATGACTGGCACATTTCTTAATGTCATCCTCTATTGTTTTGAGCATGCCATGCAATGTAGCAATGTTCTTGTCCATGCTATGCATATGGTATGACCATCCCGTAGCTTGGCGGAAGTGAGGCCATAATCATGTCAGTAGCCAACTCTTGGCTAATGGGAAAACCAATTATTTCCAAGCTCTACATGCAACTAACCATTTGGATCACATGTGGGCTTATAGTACTGTCACGCCCCGAATTTCCGGAACCTGAAAATTAGGACCAACAAAAACTTTTTCGTTAATAATGTCAGCTGAAAATACACTTAATTAAAACTTTAGTTCAAGTCATGATTAAGCTAAATACCAAAAACGAAAACCCTTGCCTTAGTCTCCATCGATCTTCGTTTTGTCAAAACCCTAATTTCTCGAAACTTCGTCCGACCACGTGGACAAATCCGTTCAGCACCTGACTCTAGAAGTGGTTACTTACTCTTGCATTCCCGCCACAACTGCACCTCCGGCACCCATCTCCCTTTCCTCCCTAGTCGGGATAACCTAGACCGCAACTACGGCTAATTACCACACGATACCCCTGCAAAAATTTAAACATATACATGCCCTAAACTTGCTCCGAACGACATGATCTTTTGCCACCTACCTCGCCAAGCCATATCGTGAATATACGCACATATATACTGCTTTTGGTTTAAGCGCTAAAACCCTGACGCAATAATACCCTAGTTCAACACCTGCGCAGTATACGCTAATGTGCCAACGGCACCTTACCAGCAAGTAGCCCAAACCAAAGTAAAAGGATTTCTGAGAGCTCCCATAATCTCTCCATCTCTTGCCGCACTTTGAAAACCCTAATCCTAGCTTCCGACCATTTCCTTCTGTTTAAATTTCAATTCTTTCGAAACCCTAACCACGAAGCCAAACCCTCTCCGGCATCCCCGAAAATGCTGAAGTAAATCGGGGGACACCCTAACAATATGTCTACTTCAATTATTGCATAAAATACCAATGTCTAATACAAAAATATCTATGAACAAAATAAATAAGCTTTAGAACAAACAAGAGCGTTGCACTGCAATCCCTAGAGATACATTTCCAAAAATCCCGATAAATTTCCGCAACGGTCCTCGTATAACTGGGAGAGTAACTATGTAAAATCTTGGGCATGCCCAGTTCAACACCTTGTCTTCAAGAAGATCCTCGCATAAAATAAAAGGGCAAGCATCAGTGGAATCAGCTCAATACCCTAATAGGGCCTCCTCACTGTCCACCTAACACTCTCCCTGGCATTGCTACAATCTGTCCATTCCAATTAAACCCTAGCCTTGACACGACAATTCTTGCAGTCAATTTTTGCCCTGTGCTCATTGCCATATTTGGTGCCTAATTCCCGTATAGTTCTCTCACACCTCAACTCTCCCGTACCATCGGTGCCAAATTTTTACTACACCTACTGCCAGCACATGCGTGAGCCATGCCAAACTATCTTGTACAGAACGCTATCAAGCTATTCCTTTTGGACACGCAGCCCGGCCAGCTCAAAATCGGTGCCTACCTTTCCCTATTCACCCTGCCATCTCTCCCTTAACCACAGTGTTAGTCACCTACTCCTTGCGCATGTACCCAGCAGTGCCTAAATTCCTGTGTAGTACAGCCCTTCCTGCCATGTTAGAGCACCGCTATTTTACTCCTCCTCTTGTCTCCTAACTATGCTACTCGTGCTGTCTCCCTCGAAACTGAAATTCGGTGCCTAATATTTACTATACATCCACAGCAAGGACTGGCACATCATTTCTTCTACCACTCTACCTCACTACCACGCAAGGACCTGCTGTGTTTTCGTGTCAACACAACAATCTGGTGCCAGCCTCTCACTGACCCACTGTGCGTCTACAGCATGAGTCAAGTCAGCACTTACTCCTCAAGCTTCCCTGCCTCCAAACTTCTGATTTCTTCCCTACAACCAGAGAGCCTCTTCTTTCTCTCCATTCCATTCCTTCCAAGCTGAGCTCACCCAATCCTCTTCTTCCCGAGCTCAGCAAATCGCCAAGCAAGTTTACCTCGAGCTCAGCCCTTGCCGCTGTCCTTCTTCCTCCTCCCCATCTCGAGCTTCACCCCTCAGCTCTCCACTGTGCCTTCCTCCTCAGACCAAGCAGCATGCCCCTAATCCCCTTCTTCCTCAAGCTCAAGCCGAACTCCCCATCGCTCCTTGCTCCTTTCCCCACCAAGCAGCACGGCCCGATGTCTCCCCTTCCTTCTCTCCTTAGCAACAGAGGGCGCCGCTGGTGACCAAGCTCCCAATCCATCTCCGCCGTCGGCAGCAAGAGCTCGAGCGCCACAGGAGCTACCTTCCCTGACCAGCGCCTCCCCATCGCCACCCTGCCCCGGGCATCAACAGCACCGCGCTGCCGCCGCTCCGCCCATCTCCACCGCATCTACCGCCGTCGCCCCACCTGCCTCCACCACCTTTAGTGCCTCGCCGCCGCCGGTGAGGGCTACCACCAGGGGGCGTCCTTGCTCTGGCCGCGCCTCTCCGCTCCATTCACCGCCGCAGCTACTTCGACCACCACCCTGTCCCGAGCGGCGGGACCAAGCCGCCGGGGTCGTCCCCATCGACCCGAGCGTCTCCATCTGCCGTGGCCTGCGCTGAGTCGCCTAGCTGCTAAGCCCCGACAGCCGCAGCGAGAAGACCCCGCCACCTCTCCACCCTCCGCCTCGCTCCTGGTCCCGAGCTGCACCAGCGCCCTGCCTAGGTGACGGGTAAACCGAGCACAAAGACTCGAGGAAGGTGAGCCAATGCGCATGCGCTGGCATGTGGGCCGACCCCCCCTTTTTTCCTCGCTGGCTCAGTTCGATTAAGTCCAAGAAGATAAGGGCAATTAAGAAATTTAGGTTAAGTAAACTGCAAAATTTTGACCCAAGTTAACTTAGATCAGGAGGAAATGAGTTAAGAAGCTTGTCATCCTTTCCTCTAAAACCAATTACTCCAGTACCGGTTCCATTCTAATTCACCTGGTTTAGGGTTTTCAAACTGATTTTACTAAATGTCCACAAGAATTGAGTCCTAGGATTGATTTATAAACTTTTGGTTCAAAGAGCATTTTCAAAACTAAGAGTTTGCGATTCTAAAACCATAAGGTTAGGTTTTTCCGTCCTTTATCCTCAAGCATCACACGCAGTATATACTAATCCTGGAGCCATGCTAAAATAAGTATTCGTTCAAACAAATGAGTTAGGTTAAAATGCTTCTTTTCCTTAGAACCACATATACAGGGTATATGCTACCTTCGGAACAACCCAAAAATGAATGTTCTACCCTAAGAAGAATAACCAAAGCACCTATACTGTTCCATAACTCGATGAGGCCGATGATCCTTCAAGAATGGCAGGAACCCCTCCCCCCTGACCCAAGTAAATTAGCTCTTCCTCGGATCGTCTAAATGGGAACCTAATATTTTTGCATCCAGTATAAGACTGAGAGTTAATTTAATATGGGCTGTAAGTTAAAGGTATATAACCTTATTGCATGAGATTCCAGAACGATTATCCAGGCCTACCTAATGCTCCGAAATGTATTAGTATCCGTAAGTGTTGTAACTCAGAACTTGGTGTTGACAGCAATAGGGAGATGAAGACCAGAGGGATATACTCCTGACATCAAGTCCAGTACCTACTAACATGTTCACCAAAACCCTAAGTCGTACACTCAAACGATTTCTTCTGAAATCATTTTTTTTAAAAGGGCGTACACTCCGAACCTAAATAAAGTAGGGGACTGAAGTCATATCGGGTACAAAGATGCTGTTAATCCAACGAACTAGGGTTTGCTAGTCCTAGCATTGAATCCTTATTTCATGAGAAGTGAATTCTTTCCCGCCTCGCTAGAAACCCTAATGATCGGAACATGTTAAAGGACTCCCCAAGTCTAGCACGTGCATCTGACACTCTTGCATCTTATGATCTGGTTCTTATCGGGTGTTGCTCTGCATGCTGCCATATTTGAAGTTTCCCTACTTGCGTATTTATTCGATGTTCCCTTCCGACGTGTAGTAGACGGAGTGACTTGCGTTCACAAGGGGAATTCCAGAGACACCGCCACCTCCAGAGCAAAACCAAGAATCACCAGGCAAGCTCTTCTTCTTTGATCATGTTGAATCCCATGATTGCGAACCATTTATTTTGTTTGCAAAACATGCATGCTATGTGATAGAAAACGATATTTTATGTAGCAATAGTTACATCCGAAATGGTAGAAACCCTAGACCGATCCCGTACCTTGTCGCCTTAAGGAATACATATGTTCCGAAAGAAATATCGGAAACCTAGGTGTAGTATATACATATATACATTGCTTAGCCCCGTAGAAGAAAATCTAGATTTTCGCAAAGATAAACTAATCCCGAAAATCTCGTATGAGACAAACTTGGGATGGATCGCTGTGACCGATGGAGGAGAGGTCACAGTATAATCCAGGGGTTAGATGTTCGAAGGGTAGTTTTTGTAGGGCAAAAAACAAAATGGAGATGCTTTGGATCCGGGTTAGAAATGAAGGGCGTGAGCAGGAAGGAATAAAAGCGAGCTAAGACCCAGTGGGGCACTCGCGGTCTGTGCGACGGACGAGGTGTGAAGTCTTTCTCGGATCACTTAAGGACCGAACCTACCGTGCCGCTAAACCAAGTTCACCCCGTACATCCACATGCCCTATGTGGGTAGGGCTTGACCAGTATTCATGATAGCTCTAGCGTATGAACCCATAGGCGTAGGGTGAGTTATGTGCAGGTGAGGCACTCCTTTAGGATGAATGCCCGGTGTGTGATCCGGAAGAGTACTCCGCAAAGTTGAATAGGCGCTCACTTGAGAGTCAGCCCAGCGGTGGTTCTGGGATGTACTCGTCACGAACGGGAATGCGCTGCCAGACTAAGCGCCGAGGCATCGGTAGGCAAGGTGGAGCGTGGTAACGTTCCCGGGTGGGTTCTTTCGCTATACCTGTCTTGAAGAAAGTCTCGTTGTAATAACCCTGTCAGTATACGTCGCGAAGTATACCCAGGGTGACCTACATCGTGTGGGTAAAGCCGTACAACCTCTGCAGAGTGTCAAAATCTATTCGAATAGCCGCGTCCTCGGTCATGGACACAATCTGGTATGACCACACAACCGGTTAGACTATATGATGAATTGTGGGTCATGGGATTAAGGACGCATCGCCTGATGGGCATGCAGCGTGAGTTATGAGATCCTCGTGTAATGCGATTACACGGGAGGTGTGGTAATGAGTGGGACGCTGTTCTACCGGAGTGTAGGAACAGCTATCTGAGGAGAAATGAGATATTGTCGGATGTCGTTCTACCTGAGGGTAGGAACGGCTTTCTAATGCAGATTAATGGCCGCTCCCGGGGCGGACGGCCGAATTGCAGGTATGTTATTGTGACTGATTGACATGACTCGGCAGGGCCGAGGTGGTTTTCGAAAATGAGCTTTTACCATCTACTTACTTATTTCAAATGAAAACTTACATTTCCACACAACTATGAAACATAGGTTAGAGCCTCTTTATTGATCTCCCCTGTGCATGCATATATCTGTGGTATTCACCCTGAAGGGGAGCTTGCGAGTACATTCAATGTACTCACCTGGCTTGTTGATTTGGCCAGATAAGAAGAAGATACGTATCCAAAAGTACCGACGGCGAATACGAAGGCTAGGGCATTACCCCAGTCAGTTGCCTGTGTGGTTCAGCATATTGATGGGCAAGTTATCACGTGCTTACACTCCGCTGCCATTTCAATCCGGCCAATCGGCCTGGTATGTATAATTAAAGATATTGCCGATCATTTATGTAATAAACTCGGTATTGTATGACTGTGTATCAAGTATGCTGTGTGTACCGGCTACTGATCCAGGGACCGGTACAGTAAACATAGGGAGTATCCAGCTTAAAAACCGGGTACGCCACAAGTACCGCCTTCCGTCAGCTTACATTCTAGCAAGTCTTTCGAGATATTTGAAAGAGTATCTAGGCCCCTAAGATGGTTTTGATGGTTAATGGCAACCTAAACTGGAATCTAATGTTTACAATGAGTGTAAGCAGGTTAAGTAGGTTCCAAGAAGAAGATTCATCTAGGAAAGGATGACTACCCAAAAGTACAAAGGTGGTTTCCAGGACAAGGAGATGGCTGCGCTAGACAGCTGTGCCACAGCTGTGAAGAAGCCGGTGCTATTCAAGGAGTTGCAAGCAAGGTGATGGTGGCTTGATTCGTCAAGGGCCGTGACTACAGTTGGTGGAAGCTAAAGCCTAGGTTTGCTAGTTTTCTTGAGTCCTTAGGAAACACCCGTACTATCAAGTTAGATGAAGTAGCAATGATGATTTGAGGGTCTTTTGCTCAATGCTCAGAGTGTTTGATAGTGGCACTAATGCCTTGAGGTCAGTGGTCCTGTAACAACAGTTTTGCACAAGTGTGAAATTGGGTTGTGCTAGCACACTGCTGTGGTGGTGGCCTAAAACCCTTGAGCCAAAGTTACCTGTGTGGCATAGCTGTGTCACAGGTGAACAGCCGCTCTATGACTCAGGTACATCTCTGTGCCAGGGGAAAGCTTGTAAATGCTAAGGGAACTGCACTGCAATAGTCTGTCTGCCGAGTCAGAAGATTGTTGGAGGTTCTCTCCTTATTAGGCTTAAGAGTTAGTGCGCTAAGGGCATGTAATGTGCCAGGACCGGGCTGAGTAGTGAGGCTACGTCAGTTAGGGTTTCACCTGTGTCAGCCGCCGGTGACACAGGTGTCGGTCTGCCTGAGCTGGTTACCATTGTGCGTTGTGATTAGCTGTGTCACCGGTGCCTGTCACCGGTGAGCCACTTAATCCTACGTGGCATGAGTGTAACCGTCAGGTGTATGTGGACTCTATATATAGAGGACCGGGGAGGTCTCAGATCTCAACCTTTGCAGAACCTTTTGCTCAACCTTTGCCAAACCGCCTCAATCCATTTCGACCATTGCAGACCTCTTTTCTCCTGAACAGAAGCAAATCTTCATAAGTCTTAGTTCAAGAGAGTTAGAGCTTTGAGCAGAGAGCACTTGGTTCCTCCAAGAGTTGCTGTTGCTGATTCTTCCTTGAGTTGCTGTGACCACCCAAGCTTGTGTGGGCTGGTGCAGTAGTTTGTGAGGGTGATTTGAAGTCTACCTGCGGCAAGGCGAAAGGACTTCCACAAGCAAGAGAAAGAGACCTGAAAGCTCAGGTACTCGGAGAACAAGCACGATTTAGTGCTGGCGATCTCTTCGGAGTAGCCTCTCCAATGGAGACGTACCATCTCTAAAAGGAGTGGGAACTTCGGTGAAAAACCCCTTGTCTCCCTGAATACTTTACATTCAGTACTTGCTTGTTTATCTGATTAGCATGCTAGAGTGATTTACTGTTATTCTCAATCTAGCTGCAATCATTTGTCTTTGCCTGTGTTAGTCTAGCTGTGTCACAGTTGTTGTATTGCTTATCTGTTATCTGTGCCAATTACCTGTTACACAACCATTCATCTAGTATATCTGTTTAGGGCATTCTGTTTATCTGTGTTAGCCATCTATGTGATAGCTGCGTGTTAATTTACATATCATATACTGCCTGTGTAGCTGACCTGTTACACAGTTAGCTCAACCTATTGACCTGTTAAGCCTTAATCTAGACAAAGAAAACAAATTGTTTAAAATCTGTTTAGCCTCCTATTCACCCCCCCCTCTAGTCGGCACCTACGATCCTTTCAATTGGTATTAGAGCAGGTTGCTCTTTGAATTGGCCTAATAGCCAGAGTTTAAAGGATGTCGGGCTATGAGAGTAAAATCCCTATCTTTGATGGATCTAACTATGCATTCTGGAAAAGAAAGATGCAAATGCATCTTATCGCTATAGACCCAGATGTTTGGGAAATTGTGAATGTAGGTTATAGGTTGGAAGATACCATAATGCCTAACATCAATGACAAAAGAAATATCCAGAATAATGCAAGAGTTGCCACAACCATATTTATGGGCCTTCAAGAACATGACTTCAACAGGGTCAGCACTATGGATTCTGCCAAGAAAATATGGGATACTTTAGAGTAGATCTATGAGGGCAGTAACACTCTGAAAAAATCCAAGAGAAGACTGTTGGAATCTAAGCTGGAAAGATTTGAGTATGAACATGGTGAAGATATAAATTCCCTGTTCTCAAGACTCACCATCATCACAAATCAGCTGAGGGCACTTGGATCAAATCGAGTTGATGATGAAGATGTAATCAAGAAGTTTCTCTCAGTGCTGCCAAAGCCCTACAGGACTCTTGTGCTGATGTTGAAAGAAAAAGAAGGGTTTGACCAGATGAAGCCCACAGAAGTGTTAGGAAGGATACTAATACACGAGATGGAGATCAAGCAAGAAAGCAAGCACAGCCTATCTTCCTCACTCAAGAAGAATATTGCTTTAAAGACTACTGCCTCAGCTTCACAACCTGACAGTGAAGGTAGTGAAGAGCTGGATGAGGAAATGACCAGTGGAGAAGAAACTGAGCTAAATCTGCACACAAGAAACTTCAAAAAATTCTATAGGAAGAAGAAGCAATTTGGCTCAAGTGACAGATTCAGAGGCAAAAAGCTGGTCAAGGACAACAAATGTTTTGAATGCGGTAAAGAATGTCATTTTGTTGCTGATTGTCTAGCCAAGAAAAAGGACAACAGTCAATACAAGAAGAAGAAAGACTCCCATGGGAGGAAGAGGACCTTCAACAGCAAGCATCCAACTTATGCTAAGAATAAAGCCACTGCTAGAGCATATATTGGACAAGCTTGAATATCAGATGATTCAGGCTCAGAGGAAGATTCTGAAGAAGAAGGAGAAGTCGCAGGCATTGCCATCAGCATGACTGATGTGACCAGCTGTGACACAGCCAAGTCACACAGCTCCAACATCAATGCCAAGGCTGATCAGTCATCATCCATCTCTGCTCCTCTTTGCCTCATGGCCAAAGAATCTAAGGTACTCACTGAGGATGACTTTCCTAATTATGTTGAACTAATTGGTATCTTAGAAAGAACAGACAGGGCCTATGGCAAGGAGAGGAAGGAAAACATATCCTAAGAGATAAGCTTAGGGGGCTCAGAGAAACCTGCGATGAGGTTATAGATGATAGGGAGAACCTCAGACTGGATCAGGAGAACTTGGAGATTGCTCATGAAAAACTTAAGCAAGCTCATGAGCTTCTCCTAAAGGAGCATGAGGAGCTCAAGGAAATGCATGCCAAATGCATTGATAATGCTAACTCTCCTGTTGCTTCTAAAATTATATCTCCACCTACTCCTGCAAGTACTTTACATTCAGTACTTGCTTGATTATCTAATTTGCATGCTTGTGTGATTTACTGTTACACTCAACCTAGCTACAATCCTTTCTCTCTGCCTGTGTTAGTCTAGCTGTGTCAAAGTTGTTGTATTGCTTATCTGTTATCTGTGCCAATTACCTGTTACACAACCATTCATCTAGCATATCTGTTTAGGGCATTCTGTTTACCTGTGTTAGCCACCTGTGTGACAGCTGCGTGTTAATTTACATATCATATACTGCCTGTGTAGCTGACCTGTCACACAGCTAGCTCAACCTATTGATCTGTTATGCCTTAATCTAGACAAAGAAAATAAATTGTTTAAAATCTGTTTAGCCTCCTATTCACCCCCCTCTAGTCGGCACCTACGATCCTTTCAACATTAAACCTCTTAGTCATTGCCTGTGTTTGAAACATGTCCTTGAGAGCCTCAATCATATCATAGGCTTCCATGTTCTCAAATTTCTTATGAAGATAAGTTCATGGTGGCTAACATGAGACAACTAACATCAAGGGACTCATAACAAGCCTTTTCATAGAAATTTCTAACAGCAACCAGAGCATCCTTAGCAAGCGTATCTGGAAGTGGGTTCTCTAGAACATGTTCCTTTTTATCTTGCTTGAGAATAATTCTCAGGTTGCAGGACCAGTCTGCATAGTTTGTTCCATTGAGTTTTCATTTTCAAGTATCGAGCGCAAAGCAAAACTAGGTACATGGGTGGTGCTAGGTGGTGCCATAATCTACAATAGAAATATAAAAAAAACACGAAGACATACATTCATAAAAGAGTTATTCATATTAAACAATTTAATAGAAGATATTTCCATTAAAATCAATATCCCTCTATTGATAATTAGTGA
Organism: Stipa capillata; assembly: GCA_019208055.1. Lineage (NCBI taxonomy): Eukaryota > Viridiplantae > Streptophyta > Magnoliopsida > Poales > Poaceae > Stipa > Stipa capillata. The sequence continues at coordinate 50,995 of JAGXJF010002509.1, forward strand.
TTCAAACCCCACAATTAACTAGTCTACTAGTGAGCTTTAGCATCACTGCTAGGAGACAAGTGAATTCGGTAAGCAACTCTTTACTAATCATATCTCTACATGACTCTTGTTGTTGGGTAGAATCTCTATATGACTCTTTTTTGCATTTCATACTCATATTTTTAAATTTTTTTAGTGTTTCCCATACCTCACATTTGTTTAGTGTTTCCCGTACGTCGCATTGCCTGTTTACTTTGCTGTTTATTAACTTCAAGTTGCCTAGAGCACTAGAACACTCTTGTCCTTTATTGTGGAAGTTATATATACTTGTGGCAATGAATGTTTTATTTTAGTCAATGTTTCTTTAGTGATCCTAGCTAGGCATTGCTTAAACTTGTTTAATTAAGTAGAGGTCATAGTTAATATATGATGTTTATTTTTCTTTGTATTTTGTTGATTTTGTATGGCTTGTGAGCTTACCCCGGTTATTATTTTGAATTCATACCTTGCTGAATTTTACTTTAAAGAGAGCATGACTAGCACTTGAAATTACTAGAAGTACATTTTTCCACCACCAATGCTATATATATCTTTTGTGAGATGAGAGAACCTTTTGCAACATGACATGTGGTAAACATTTGTTCAATTTAAATCCAGAAATTATCTTTTGCCAGCCTCTATGATACTCGGCATTGCATTATCACATCGATATATTTCATACACCGCCGGTACATCCAAACATTTGTGAGAGTTTCTAAAAAAAGAAAAAGAAAACAAAGATGATACCGACGTGGCAATAAAGATCGTTGAAACATAAATAAAAAATAAAGCTCCCACCATAGCCCAAATATCATGTTTTCCAATGAGTCCACCATACCCACCTATTTATAGCAATTCCTTTTGCTATTCCAAAGTAATGAATTATTGCCTTGCACATTTATACATTTATGTTTACATCATTTGGAGCATCATGTTTTTAGTTCTTGCATTTAGCAACCATCTTTTATACTTTGCATTTATCTTTACATAGAGATTGCTACCTTGTAAATGGTACCTCCTCATATCTTGTAGGAAATGGAAGGAGAGAAAGAGGAAAAAATGAAGGTTAGCCAAAAAAAAGGAAAATAAAAAGAAAAAGAAAAAGAAAGAAAAAAAGAGAGAAAAAAAGTAGAAATAGGTTTAGAAGAGGGGTGTCATGTTCCTTTTAGAAGCTCTATTATTTTCATATTAGTGAGATGATTTCATTTGGTGATTGCATTAACTTGCTTGTATTTTCTCCACATATCCATCATGTAGAGCTTACTTTGTAGCTCTGATTCTTCATAGTATTGGGGTGTTTATAGCTCCTTAGTCTTCTAGTATTCATTGCATCATTTATTTATTCATATGCGTTATGGCAAATTTCTACTCCTCATGTAACATCGAGACTGAGGACATCACTAGTGTCTTGGAGCCCATTTGTGTTGCATGAGCTTTTCTTTTTTCTTGATCGAGTCCTTCCTTCCCTATCAGTATTTCTAAATGCCTAGGGATGAGATATACCTATTGCATTTGTTGGATATTTGTTGAACTTTGGTGATCGTCTATGTCATGTTTGACAAACCAAGATCCATCAAATAGCTTAGTGACTTAGGGGTAGGAAGAGAGATGAAAGTTGAGAGACCACACTTTGAGTATTGCAAGTTTCTATGTTTCCATTTCAATTTAATTATTTCTTTCACAAGCTTGAATTATAAAGAACACTACGTGAGCTCACTTGCTAGGTTGTTGATGCAAAGCTTTGAATTTTAGACTTGTGTATTAGTGGCATCTCAACAATTAATATTTATGAAGCTTGTCAGCTATGAGACCTTTCGATTCATTGTACTACATATGCTTCAATGCCTGTATTTATGTTATCAACTTTTGCTTTATAAACATGAGGATCATGTTCATCAAGCTTTGCTTTGTTTGGGGACAAGAAAATATCTAAGCTAGGGAGCTTGATGCGTGCATTTTGCATAGGGTTTTATTGTTACTTTTCTATTAATTTCTTATTGTATTCATGTCTTTATAATCAAATAAAGTTTGTACTTTCAAGATTACTGGAGATTTGCATTCTTCTTGAAGACATTAGTCAATAGAAGAGCATTTTTAGCCGAAGAAATACACTAAAACCCTTCGTTTTCAGAAAAGGAGCATTGAGGTGAACCTACTGCCGAACAGCCGATGCCAGAAAGGGCCACAGCCCCCAGGCGGCAGGAGGAGGCGGCAGGCTATGTCGCTCCCTCTACTGCCTGGTAGGGCAGGACTACCCTTGGGGTGCCCTTCAGCTAAAACCCTTATCTTATACCCCTCTTTGCGACGGTGCAAACATACAGGGAAAAAAAGGGATCTAAAAGTCTTAGGAAGAACGGAGAGGGCTTCTCCTCTTAGTATGAGAGGGGGAATCCATCTGCTTCACTGGATTCCACCAAATTCCACTATATTCCACTACCAATCACCCAAGATCATCCAAAGAGGCCTTCACCACCATGTTCCCACGGTCCCCATCTTCGTCAACGCCGTCTCTGACATCAATATTTTAACTTTTATTCATTGGATTGAGTCTCTAAACTTGTTTCTAGTATGAACGATATTATGTTGTGTGTACTTGATTTTTTTAGTGATTTTATTATAATTTTAGAATTTTATGTCTATGTTATTCACCATATTCATGAACATTGTCACAATGTTTGAGTAGTTTGTTGTGTTCCTGAGGACGTAGGGTGATCCCTAGTTGAAGTTATGGATGAAATTTTATGTTATGATGGCTATGTATTGTTCTTGTGTTATTGATCTTTATAATGGTGTATAAATTTTGACTGTGCATCACATAACTTTATAGACATATAGATTAACACTAATACGCATATATGGAATGGGAGATGGACGGGGTGAGAATAGCCTATCTTTAATACTAGCATGTGTAGCGGGACAATTTATGCTATAGTCAGAGAACTCTTAATTATGATCATATCTAGCATGTATGCTTGCACGACATTATAAACACTATTGTAGCTTCAATAGATTCTATAGCAACACAAGTGCAAAACCCCTACCTCAAGAACAACATCTCCATCACATTTGCATGCTCTCTTTATATGCAAGTTCATGTTTTTAGTATTTTATTATTTCTGAATTTTTATTAATCTGTTATCCATATCTCAAACACCAAAAATATTATTTGCTATCTTTTATGCAATACATTGCAGCAACTCTCAGCGGTTTATCTTGACAGTTATTTCCTAAAGAAATAAGTCAAGTTGGCCCCCTGAGGTTTCGGACAACGACTAATTAACCCCTCGATATATAATACCAGGTATCTGACCTCCTAACGTTTGTAAAACCATTTAAATAACCTCTGGGAACTCTGTAAGGTGGTTTGGAGAGCAGTTTTGCCAACGTGGCACGCTGACGATGATGAATTGCCAACATGTACTACCGCCTCACCAAACCTTAGGGGCTCATCCGGACTTATTCCATATATATAAGAAAAAAATCTATTTTTCTCTAGTAAACTATTTATGAGGCTTAGTTTACCCCCTAAATAAAATTTAAGATTCTTTTATTAGTAAATAAAAATTAAACTTACTTAATCCCTAAACATTTTATATGGGTTCACTTTACGATATAAAATGTTTACTGTCAAAATGTTTAGGGATTAAGTATTTATTAAATTTTGTGATTTAAAAATATTTAGGGATTTAAAAATATTTATTGGTAAACTATTTGTGATTTTAAAATGTTGGGGATCAAGTAATATTAAATTTTATTTACTATCAAAAGAACCTTAAATTTTATTCAGGGGGTAAAGTGAGTCTCTCAAATAGTGTACTAAAGAAAAATGGACTTTTTCCTTATATATATATATATATGAATAAGTCGGATGACCCCCTGAGGTTTGGTGAGGTAGCAGTACATGTTAGCAATTAATCCTCGTCAGCATGCCACGTGGGCAAAACCACCTTACAGAGCTCCTAGGGGGTTATCTAAAAGGTTTTACAAATGTTAGGGGGTCAGATACCTGGTATTATATCCCAGGGGGTTAATTAGTCGTTGCCCCAAACCTCAGGGGTCAATCGGATTTATTCCTTTCCTAAATTCCTCGTAGGTTCGGCAACCTTCTTTTCATTGAGAAAAGCTACACGACAAATAATCATGTGCACTTTTAGGGCATAACGCAGTCACACTCAGGCCATGATAATTACATATATGTGTCACATGCACAATGGGTCATAATATTCAAAGAGGTAGCGTCTCTTGCGGGTTCGGGCAGCACCCGAAACCTCTTTGGAAAACACAGATCCAATTTATGAATCCAACCCTGAAAATCTCTATGGATTAATCTCATTAACCCTATTTATGACCACAATTTTGATTTGACCAATCATATTGATCGTTGCGTACTTCATGCGGTTTATGTTTCACAATCTACCCCGATAGTGGTGACCGACCAGTAGGGGCATGTAGTGATACATACACAACAACACGATCACAGAATAATAATATATTAATTTTCCCAATGGAATTCTCATCAATTAATCAAATTAACCCGATTTCATATCTTTGTTTCGATTCGACCAATCAAATTGATCTTCGCGTGCTACAGCCTAATGGCGATAAAAACCATAACCATCAGGCCTTTGTTTGTTAGTGACACCAACATGACCATAAAACATGAATCACAAACCCATCTATGAACGCCGAGCACAATCGATCATATCGATCAGTGCCAAATCAATCTATCTAATAGAATGACAACCATAATAGCAATAGGTCAAATCTAGTACTTCTACATACCACCATATGTAACCAACCCAAATATAAAACTATGCAGGATGTCTCTGATACCACTGTTAGGAAAACTATAGGCTACACTAGAACAAATTAAAAAAAAGTATACCGTGTTAAACAGGAGTACTGCAGTTTCAGATCGGGATTAGCACTTGGCGCGTAAAGTAGCGAAAGCAAAGTTGGTGTAGCAAATCGTCATAGTCGTAGTCGTACTGGCTCTCCATTGTTCCTCCTAGAAGTAGTGGATCGTGCTAGCATCAAAGCTTCGCAGCAATGCCTCCAAGGTATCCACGTGTACAATGAAGGAATATCACGCCGCCAGAGTGCTAGCTCCGGGCTGGCTAGGATTTCAGAAATTTTGAACTAAGTGAGCTAATGTCGATACCTCCTCTCTTTACATAGACGTCCTCATAATGGTTTTCTACATTAGAGGTCCATTAGGACTCAAGGACAAATAGAATTCGGATCATAATCTGAATTGGGTTTCAACCCTTTAAGCGTGCAACATTTACTCATATTCGGTCACTAAAGTGGTAGCAGCCCCTACCAAAACGTGCAAACTCCTAAGTATAAATAAAGATAAAATCGTACAAACCTCTACAATGTTCAATCATATGTATTCATTTTGCCTCACGATATCGGTCAAACCCAAGGCAAGTATATGTCATCCTTCTTTGGATAGCTTGACACTCTTTTTCGATTGCGTGGCTCGAAATCCACGTTTATAGTTAACTCTTTGACCACGAGTAACATGACCATGCATTTCTGGATCCGATCACTCGAGAGACTTAGAGATATCTCTCCCATTGTACAGAAGGGGTAAATCATATCTTGATTGACAATGTGTCGCAACATGCTTTACAATGAACCCAAAAGCCACCTTTATAACTATATAGTTATGGAGTAGCATTTGGTAACCTCTAAGTAAGTTGTTCCACATCTTGAGTGCATACAATAACCTTAAGTCTAAGGATATATCATACACATTGTATATGAGACCAACAAATGACATGTAAGAATATAAAGTTCTCGATCTGTCTCATGGTGGGTCAATCCAACCATATGTTCTCTAACACGTGTACATATTATTAGTTTGATACATCTCTGTCTATGACCCATGAAACATGATCATCAACCAATACATATGCTAGTCTACACATGTGTCTCGATATGTTTTATCAATCAAGGATCACTTTAGAATAATCATCATACATATTAATATAGAGTTTCACAAGCAAGCCACGTGCTCGCTAATCATATCAAAGATAATATTTAAGAACATTATTTAATTAATCATGAATACAAAAAGAATGATCATATGTATGATTTCCTACAGGCATATGTCCAACGGTCGGAGGCTAGAGCTTGCCGGTCGGTGTCGGCACTCATCGACACTCCCCTCGGCAGGAGACGACCAAGAGTGGGAGTGCATGGCTCCACTAAGGAGGGCATGAGGAGTGGTGGTGGTGGCCGGCACGATGGTGGCGGCGACCAGACCCAATGAGCGGGTTGGCAACAATGAGCATGGTTGGCTGGCACGCGGTAGAGGATGAGGCCACCTGACGTGACAACTGGCATAGATCCCCAATGCGGCGCGGCAGCGGTTCCAAGAGCGCTTGGAGGCGTCGTCGGCAACGGCCTGGTGGGGCGGGTTGGAGAGCATGTGGAACCACGGGTTGCGTGGGCGCCCTTCCTTGTCTCTGGGTGCCTAGGTATCCACCACAAGCCTTTCCTTTTTTAAACCTCGCCATTAACGTTAAGCCTATGCCATCCTAAGGTGCTACTAAATGGAAGGATCTTATCAACATCCGTTATGATACCTGAGGCTCTAGGGAAGTCGGAGGAGAGAGCACTCATCTTGGGATCGAGGAATGTCAGGGACGTGGACGGCCGCGTGCCACAGGCGGTAGATGGCATGGAGGTGGAGGAAGTTGGCCCGTGGGAGGCGTGCAAGGACGCTCTCGAGCATGTCCTCTAGGCCAGGCGGTTGGCACTTGCGCTTCTTGCCGTTCGCCAGTGGCCCCATGGAAACCTCCATGCTCAGCTCCATTTCTGCAAGTCCACTCAATCTACATGCCCTTTGCATTTGGAGACAAATAGGAGTTGAGCTCTGTCCTCTGCCTTGCTACGAGAGAGAGATAAAGAGCATAATCCAAGAAAAAAGAACGGAAAAGAGGCTGATAGTGGGGCTTATGTCCACTTTAGCATAGTGTTCACGTAGATAGGCACATAAGTGCCGGTAAGTGGGCTTCAGCTGTCAGTTTTGCCTATTAAAAGCTTTAAAAAGGTCGATTAGGATGATACATTACAGATTAGCCTAAAAATTATGATTTTATGGAAAAGTTTAAAAAGTGTGATAAAGTGTTATAAGATACCTTGAAATTGTGGTTTTGAGTAATTTACTCATATTATTAAGCCTCATATACAGGAACATGACTTTGGTGCACTTGTGCACTAGACCTCTAGTTCACCATTTAAATGGCTATGAAAGATTATAATCTTTTTAATAATATTCACACAACATTTATCTACTGTAGTTCAAAAATGCATATTCAAATTGATACACACGTCAAGAAACATAAAAGAGAAATTCAGTAGCAGGAATATGAGATGAACAGTGTTCAGATCTGAATCTGTCTTTTTTATTCATTTACGTGAGGGTTGAAACCTAAAATTTTATAGCATATAGATGTATGTTACGTGAATGTTATCAAATAATTCGAATTTTTTATAATCTTTTAAATGGTGAACTAGGGATTTCACAAGTGCAAGACCTTAGTGCATACGAGCCATTGCCACGTGCAGCCGACTGTTTCGAATAAAGTGATCGATCTGTGCAGTCATACGGAAGAGAGAATCGTTGGGTCTGCAGGTGCACAGTGGACGGAGCAGGACTCATCACTCAACTAAGGAAACTTGGGGAAGATTAGCTCACGGCTGATGGACTGCTAGAGGGCAGACAGGAGAACAACTGATTGATTTCATTTCACAGAACCATACAGCATAGTATCAAGTATGTTAGCTACCTTGCATCTGCTGTCATCACTGCCAATGTCAATTCCACTCTCATTCTTCTAGACTACACGCATTTTACAGAACTGATAGTGTAAGCTCAATCTAAATTATAAAGGTGAGCAGCTCGGCATTTTCCGTTGGCTGCTACCACCAGGAAGATGCCAGTTAATTTGACAAAACAATTCAAAGAACCAAAGCAACAATCACTCCCCATCTGCAATGCCAACTCTAAGCTGTGCTGCCCGGATACTGCGAAACCGATACACGGTATGGATATGGTGACACCTCGCAATGCTGATTCTTGAAAGTATCCGCGCAATATAGACTCTTAAACCTTCCCTTCTACTAGTAGTGATGCATTTCAGAATCCTTCTGGCTAGATTGTCTATCCTTTTTCATGGTTAGGATACCGACGGTCTGACAAAAAAAACATGATAATTCTAGTTGCAGTGCAAAGGAAGGCAGCTGCAGGCAGCAGAATTGGATAGGTAGTAGAGTTGGAAACAGATGAGCGCAAGTTACCTGCAGAGGTCTTAGCGGAATTCTTCATGGAAGTAGTCTTCATCGTCGCTAAGAAAAACACTACCATAAAATGCATAGGGGTTCTCAATCATCTCTTCCAATGTTAGCCTTCCATCATGATCTTTGTCTGCCTACATTTTGGATAAAGCAATCATACATGTCATCTCCAGGGGGAAAAAAGACCCATCACATGAATGCTCATACAGGAAGCTGCTGGAATACAATTGTCTTTTGCTTGACCATGAATTAAGTGCCAAAACGGCAACTCAAATAGCTGCAACTACTCCTCCGGGACACTGGTAACAACTAAAATATGAGAAAAAGAAACAGGTGCTTCACCGTGTACGTATGCACGTCTTCACTAACAAACTAGAAATTGAAAGAATTTAGTAGTTCCTTCAGCATGCCCACTGTGTCGTTGATAATGCACATGAAGCCATGAAGACATAACAGCATTCTAATGTGACATAACAACAGCATTCTAATGTATACAAGTGCACAAAATGATAGGTCTACATGATCTTAAGATCAATTTTGTACTTCCCGTTCTAATGTACCTGAATTCTTCAACAAGCATCTTACATAACATATGCACAACCAAGGTTTTATATCGCAGTTCACGGTCTGTCATGGCGAGGGGTAAGAAAATGTATTGCGGCTATCGCCAAGCTATTCTACACGTCATTACTATAATATATTCTTTTGCCTGTTTCAAATATGTGGTATATGTAATTAGCTATATTAAAATTTAGAGAACACAGTGTGATCATAATATTAGTCATATGACATGTAAGAAAAAGATAATACATGTAAGAAAAAGATAAGTCATATGGGCGGGACTTGGAGTTTACTTAATATTTATGATCTATAGGATTGAAAGTAATTAAGTTTTAAGTATAATAAATATGATTACAAAGAACAATACAAAAGAAATCCTGTAAATGTTGCCAAATTCAACGAAAATTCGCGCATGTAGCATAGCAGAGCTATCACGGCAACAAAAATAGTGGTTATAACGGTCTATAGTAGCTTTGGTGGTTGTAGCTGTGATTGTGGTGTTTTATTCAATCTCACAGCGTTTCATATCCAAAACAGCTAAAGTGGAGCTATAGGGGGCTATTTGAATTCACTGTGCATAACAAACAGAGCATGGCAATATTCTAAGGTCTCAAAGAACAATATAAATGAAGTAGAAGCTACAGGAGCAAAATGGAATCAAACCTCTGAAATAGCCTGGGTGGCTTGCTGTCGAGCATAATAGCGTTCTGAAAGATGGAGCTTACCAAGAACAGGTTCTATTTCATGCTCTGAAATAAACCTAAATAGGCAAAAAAAAATCAAATGCATAAAAAGAGAAGTTGGTGATACATTCAATAAGAGAGATTACACCACAAAAAATATTTAATTAAAGCTCTGTTTCCATACCCATCATTATCTTTGTCAAGTTTGGAAAACCGCTCCTTTCCGACTGTCATGTTCCTAATATGGGAAATATCTGCATTCTCGTCATCATAACCATGTATATGGTCATGTAGCCCATGAAAGTATTCTTCAAAGTTTAGCTTTCCATCACCATCTTTATCCCTCTGCCTGGACATGGCATAATGGTAGGCAATGACAAATGTCAGCTCAAGGAACTGTGAGTGCTATCTTATAATGCACATAAATAATGAAGTAATGGAAGCAATACTCACCTTCGGAAACCGTATTGTGATACAAAATTAACAACTTTCCTGACACGACAGGAACTATGGAATGGTCATTCACTAGGTTATTTGGTCTTTTGACCATAACAAAATACTTCACCCCGGGATGTTACTAAGTTGCCCCAACTTGAAGTGATGTTTACTCTGAACTGAAGGTACGCTGCATATTTAAGGTTTACTAGAACCTAGTCAGTCTATTTTGACAGGTTTAAGAAAAAGAAATATTTGGTTGATGCATGTGTGCATTTCAGTACATGGTGTAATTTTCAAATTTTGGAAGTATGAAAACGAAGCAGATTTAAAAGCTACAGTTGTTAAAAGAGGTGGCAAGAAGTTTGATCGTTAACACTGTAAGGCCAAGAATTATAGGTGATAACATGAAAGCTTACCTCAAAAAACCATTTACAAATGTAATACGAGATTAAGTACTTTGTATAAATACCAATGTGTATTTAGTATCATATGGTAATTAGCTTGAGAAAAACTGGAATAATGGTAGTGCATTAAAAAACTAGTACAAAATGAACTGGCAGACCAAGTGATTAACCGGTTGGTAGTGCGGTTCAACGAACAGTCCAGCTTTTAAACTATGGGCTCAGGGAGAGACTGCATCCCTTTCCTAGGGTAGCTCTAAGGTTTCCCAAGGATGGCGCTAGCTGGGGAAAATTTATTTCGATGGTGAAATTAACTTCTTAATAGGACGGCTGTTGTAATATGATGATGCGATCTATAGGCCTATAGTGGAGCCTCTTTTGCACCCAATGTAAAGAGACAATATTTTGTTTGTGACCTCTAAAGAGGTGGGGCAGGGTTATTTTGTTTTAACAGTCTCACAAATGATTTGTTTGAGTGATAAACAATGCAGCAGGTGAGGCTAATAGATCACAACAAACGAGATATCCAAGTTTAACACCTCATGCAACACAGACGAAGCAAACAGATATGGGACAATCCAAAGACAAGAATATTATAACGCTTAAAGACTAAGGTTTAATGATCAGATACTTCAGGCTGAAACGCAAATGACTGATTTGAAATGAGCATATGTGCCTTTTTCAACTAAAAGGCCAATACAAGAGCAATTCAAGGCCATGATGGGTGGCAGATATGCTAGTAGGAAGTTATGAAACATATAGTACTGTGACAGAAAATGGCCATAAATTTGAAAAAGAATGCACCTTATTTCTTGTTTGCAGAGCAAGTTGATAATTTCAGGATTCTCCGAATCACTTGGATTAAGGAAGCTACAGCAAAACAATATAGAAAACATTAATGAACAATCAAGAACCATAGGAAAATTTTGATCTTCGGTGCAACTCAAATGAACGCATACTCGTTAAACTCATTTTTATTCAGGAAACCGTCGCCATCTGCGTCCGAAGCATTGAAGTGCTCCTCTTTCCACCACGGGAACCCCAGTGTATTACCCTCTCCTGCAAATCATCTTTAATTAATATAAGCTCAGTCGGCATTGTCTCAAAGATTTGTTTCCATATACTTTTTGTCTTGCTGAGTTCCTGTGCAAATAAATGCGGTTTTTTTTTCCCCATTACCATGGAACTCCTCGTGCAGCGTCCGGAAGGCCCTGAAGGAGACGATCCCGTCGCCGTTCTTGTCGTAGAGCTCCATTTCCCTGGCGGAGCGGTGGAGTTGATCGGCCCTGGCCTGCTCGAGGTTCCACCTGGTGAGCTCATCGAGGGAGACGAAGCCGTCCCGCGGGGCAAGGTCGATCTTGGGGAAGAGCGCGCGGATGCGGTTGGAGACGTTGAAGCGATCGTCGTCGTTGATGAAATCCTCCTCCTCCTTGAGGAACTCCTCCCACTCCTTCATGTGCTCGTCCGCACCGCCGCCGCCCTCGCCGCCGTGGAGGATGCGGTAGTGCTCGCGCTCCCATTCCTTGTCATCCAGCCGCCGCTCCAGCTCGGCGATGGCCGGGTCGAAGGGCGCCGCGTGGTGGTGGTGACCCCCGTTGCCACCGGATTCGGGGACGGCGCTGGCTCCAGAGGAAGAAGCGGCGACGGCGGGGTTCTTGGGGTGGAGCTTGAGGCGGCGGTGGTGGCTGCCGCCATGGGGCTGGAGGCGGGGGGAGTAGGAGGCGAGGAGTAGGAACAGGAGTAAGGAGAACGCGACCACGCAGAGGAGAAGGATGGCGGCCGGAGACTTCCGCCCCGCCGAGGCCGCTGCCGGCGGCGTCATCGCCGGCGAGAGAGCGGAGAAGACGAGGGTGGCAAGCGAGAGGTCAGTTTGCGGGTCGGAGATTTGGACCCGCTTAACTTAATGAGCCCGTAACGGGTCGCGTGAGGATAATAAAATTAGCCCGCTTCGCGGTGACGCGGAAGTCGCTGGCTGCGCCAATTGCTGCTCGACACGTCGCCCGCATGAGTATTTTGCGCGGGTTACGTGAACTCCGGACTTAATCAGCTTAGTTCTAGTTCTCGCCATTAGGTCATCAAGGAGCATTATTTCTCAATCTGGAGACCATTAGTGTTACTAGTAAGGATTAACTTGCGTGTTCCAAACACACGTATAATAACAGGCAGCATCCATGTAGTAACTCTTTCGAAAAGCTTCCTGGCAAAAACACTCAGTATGGCAACACAAGCCTCGGTCATAGATGGCAGAACAACACATACTATCTGAATAAAAGCATCATTTCTCATAGTGGCGCTGCACTGGTGTTGTGCAGTGATGCAAGGTGGATGACTAGGTGAGTGAATCAAGTATGGCCCTTCTGGCACAAAATAGGGCTGTGCAAGTAGTATCTGGCTCATCAACTAGTTCCAGGTCATCTGATCCGTAGGTTGTTCAGTCGATTTGGAGAAGTCCACCGCGCGTGCTCAGTGATCAGATCATGTTTTCAGCGGAGCTTTCTTCACCCTGTCGGATATCCGGTCAGGTGCATTTGTGTGCGACTTAAAACGGCCTCGTCCGCCCTCGTCCTTTTCCTGCAAGTTTCAGATCAAAGGTTTAGCATCATTGCGCAATTCATAAAACAACCATGATACACTGCCTGGTACGTATACTCTATAAATATACATTTTTATGGTTTTAAAAAATAATGATGAACTCAGTCTCAGGCAGGTAATAACCTTCTTCTTTACTATCTGGACGACATCCTCATCTTGAAGACCATGGCCAAGGCCGCAATGTTGCGGATAGTGCCTTGCGCTGGTTCCCCACACAAGCACATATTTCACATCCTTAAGCAAGCTCCTATGGATATGATTGCAGAAGTCTTCAACTGTGCAGCCACCTCTATCCTGATGGCCCCAAAACCAGCGTCATCAAACAGTCTGTGCTACTTACAACAGCAAGTGCAAGGCATAAAGGGAAAGACAACATACAGTAGAGAGAACAACTGGATCGCCGAAATCAGGCTGCTGACCCTGCGGCTTTGTATACACTCTCACTAGACCCATTTCTTCCCACATTCTCGCTAGTAGCCTGTCCAAGTTCAACTGTGAAGAAGAAATAGCTTCAGTGAGGTCTAAGACACTAAGGCATGCACGCACACAAAGAAAATGGAAATGGAACCAGCTGGAGAATGCAAAACTCGACATCTGTGCATGGCCATTTTAAGTATGATGTACACCATTTTATTTTTTGAGGGAATGCTGAACAACAATTTTAACTTCTTGACATACCACAAATAATCAAGGAGCATATGGAAGTTTCACTAAGGAAAAGCACATGAAAGATGAAACATGCCTGCAAATTGCAGCTGATCACAAGTGAATTTGGTTGGCGAGCAAGATTATCCACATCATCAATACCAACAACGTCAATCTTGTTATATACATAAACACACTTAATGTACTTTCGATTTCCTTCAATGACATCAATGAGATCATCCACAGTAGCATCCTCACGGAACAACACCTAAAGTAAATAAAAACAGTTGAGTTAATTTAAAAGGCATTGACGTGCACCCTAACTCATACAGACGCACCTCTGCATTATGGATTTTGTACTCATGCAGTATCTGATAGCAGAGCTTCTCATCAATATGAGTCAAAGGCGCCGTGCTGTTGAAAGAAATGCCACCAGTCTTCTTCCTTTTAAAGTATATCTGTTTGTACACACAGAAGCGATTAATCACCAGGAAAAAATATATAAAGCATAAATGCATATATGAATTTCCTCATAATCAACACAAAGAAGTGATTGGCAGAGTTTATAACAGAAACTAACTACACCCTTAAGCCTCATTTAGGAGATTAGCCATCAGTCATGTGGTGAGACTTGACTCACAGAGCAGGTTGGTCAAGTTACATAGCACTTGTCCATTGGAAAACCAAAAACACATCACTTAACGGTAGAACCTTGATAGCTTTCGGCACTATGTCAACTGTTCTTTCACCCAATTTCCCCTCATCTCCATATCCAACTAAATTAGGGTGATTTTTGTACACAGTATATATAAAACATACTGTTATTTCTCATCAAAGATGGGCCAAGTTCAACAAAAACTACCAAATTTGAGTCGGTGTTTTGTGATGATAGAATATGAGCTTTATGTAAGATCGTTTGGATACATGATTGCATCTCTTTTGAGCTGTGTAACTTTTTTCGGGATAATTGCCTCTTGATTGATGTTCATGAAGAAGCAGATGCCCCTATTGTATCAAGGAGTAAGGATGGGTCGACCACTAAGATGTATGCTTTGGTCATACAAACTGTGGGCCTTCTTTGAACGATGTACTTGGGATACTTTGCTAGATCAGAAAAAATGAGTTCTTTCATTCACGGATTGGCTCATTTATACACCCAGTCAGATAGTCAGATGTGTGGACATTCTGAAATTGATTTGAGCACTAGATGAAACGAATGCGTTGTTTGAGCACTGACAATCCAACCTACAATTTAATGTTGGATACAGTATCTTTCTATGTATGGCATTCATTGACTTGGAGAAGACATATGACAAAATACCAAGAACAGTCATGTGGTGAGCGCTAGAAAAAAGGGGTCCCAACAAAGTAAATTACCCTCATCAAGGATATGTACGATAACGTTGTGACAAGTGTTCGAACTTGTGATAGTGAGACCGATGACTTCCTAATTAAGATAGGAATACATAACGGGTCAGCCTTAAGACCATACCTTTTTGCCTTAGTGATAGATGAGGTCACAAGGGATATATAAGAAGACATTTCTTGGTGTATGCTCTTTGTTGATGATGTGGTGCTAGTAGACGAGAATAGGATGGGCGTCAATAGGAAATTAGAGCTGTGGAGACAGACTTTAGAATTGAAAGGGTTTAGACTTAGTAGGACCAAAACTGAGTATATGAGGTGCGACTTCAGTGGAGTTAGTGTAAGGAGGAAGAGGTTAGCCTGGAAGGACAAATAGTACCTAAGAAAGACATTTTTCGATGCTTGGGATCAATGCTGTAGAGCAATGGTGGTATTAATGAGGATGTTAGCCACAGAATCAACGCAGTGTGGAAATGGTGGCCAACATCTGGCATCCTCTATGACAGAAAGGTCTCACAGAAGTTAAAAGGTAAGTTCTATAGGACGACGATCAGATCTGCGATGTTGTATGGAGAAGAATATTGGCCCACTAAAAAACAACACATCCAGCAGATAAGTGTCACAAAGATGCACATGCTACAGTGGATCTATGCTCATATAAGGAATTATCGAATTCGGAATGAGGATATACGTGATAGGGTAGGAATGGCACCGATCGACGAGAAGTTTGTCCAACACCAACTAAGATGGTTTGGATGGTTTGGACATATACAACTGAGGCCTCCAAAAGACAGGTGCATAGCGGTATTCTAAGGTGCATCGACAATACTAGGAGGGGCAGGGGCGACCAAAGTTGACATGGGAGGAGCCAGTAAAAAGAAACTTGAAGGATTGGAATGTATCCAAAGATTTGGCTTTGAATAAGACCGCGTGGAAATTAGCGATCCACGTGCCCGAACCATAATATACTTTTCAAGCCTTTTTTTCCTTCACTTTTTGGCTCATGCAGCTTCTATTGGATTTCATCTCTAGCCTACCCCAACTTGCTTGGGACAAAAGGCTTTGTTGTTGTTGTTGTTGTAGAGTATCTTTCTATATAGTTGTTTTACATCCATTTGGGTTTGTCCCATTTCACAGTTCACACTAAACAAACATATACCTGGGGAGGCCTTTTGTTGAGACGGAGTCCAACAGCTTCCAGTTCTCTAGTTAATATTTGGCGATGTCCTTCACTCTGAAAAGAAATTTAGAACAGAAATCTAATAAGCAATTAGAATTCAGGTAAAGCGTGGATCATGTGCAATCATCATATATGAAGACAGAAAGATTACATGTGATTAAATCTTCCTTTTTTTTAAAGAACATGCTCACCCCCACCTCTTGATTTACACCTCCATTAAGATTTTGTAAGAAGTTTCAAGTAACTGTATCATTGATTAAAGATGTCATATAAATTTATCTCTCTATATTTAGCAATATCTCAGCAGTTATACAAACATGAAGAATTTAATTTAACTTGAGGTTCAACATAGTAGTAATATTACAGGCTTTTGCTAAAGCTGAAAACATCTATTCGAGAACATGCATCACAATTATCATGCAACGTTAAAAGAAAAAGGATATTAATTATTTTATATTCTATTTTATCCTTTTTAAGACTCTTCCTTCATCTTTTGTCTTATTGTTCAAGCTGTCCAATTTTCAACCTTTTTATTATTATTCTGTCTCCAATTTTTCCTTCAGATTTTCTAAGTTCTATTATTTTCAGCCTAAAATTTCTCCCAAATTTATAACATGATAGGTGAAGGGATTAAATGAGAATTTTGATAGGAAAAGGTGATACTCTAGCTGCTCTTGAGCTCAAATTATGGGGACTGGAATATTCTATTTGTCCATGAAGTATGGAGCACACTACCAAAAAGACCTAGAGTCCAGGACATGTTTGGTTCCCTCACCTTTTCCCCTTCTCTCCAACTATAAAATCTTCATTACACTTTAAAAAACTTAGCTTTTCTGAAAATAGAGTTAACAGAGATGAGCTAGCAATGAAGCAAAGCTGATAAACCTGCACTACTTACTTTTGAGGCGTCCAGAACCATCAGTACAAGATCTGATGACTTGGCAACAGCAATAACCTGAAAACAGGAACAATGGTGTAACATCAAAAATAAAATCATGGAGGGATTTATGTCTAAAAACTAAGTACATGTCATAATAATTAAACCGATAAGAGCATTTACCTGCCTACCGCGCCCCTTTCCTTCAGAGGCTCCTTCAATGATACCAGGAAGATCAAGAAGCTGAATTTTGGTATCATTGTAATGGATAATACCAGGAATGCAAGTGAGGGTTGTGAACTCATATGATGCAGCTTCAGAATGTGTCCCGGTTAGCATAGTTAAAAGAGTTGACTTTCCAACACTGCAATATGAATTCCCAAACACATCATGAGTCATATTGAAATTATAGATCTGAGCGGATAACTAGATTGAGCCTTATATACATTGCAGTACAAACAAGAAATAAATTTTCAGCTTAAGTAAGTACCAATATCAAAAAGGACATGAGGTAATATTGGACCATAGAAAGTAGGGCATATGATATAGCATGAGTATTGTTATCAAATAATTCAGATGTCACATCTCCAATATGTACAAGTCAAGAATACAAGGAAGCAGATGATATATCTTGAAGACACAAGGTTCTCCTATTGATTTTGTAACAGAGCAAAAGAATTATAGATCCGCTACTACAAACAGAAAGGCTTAAAAGCCAACACTGTGGTACTCAATTTGTAGGCTTAAGAGATAGACCTGGGAAATCCTATAAGTGCAACACGACCATGCCCAAACTTTGTGACTTCAAAACCTTCTCCTCCTGCGCTGGCACCCTATATCACCAAAATGAGATGGCCAATGTGACCACTGTGAAGACCATTTTTCCTTTCTAGAGTATGTTACTCAAAAATCTTTGAAGTTGAACAGAATGAAATAATTTAGTAAAAATGGACCAAGGAGCAACAAAACAATAGTTTGCATGATCATCCAACTTTTTACCAAAATTACAACAAAAATTATTTTAATTAGATAATGTAAAGATCTTGTGCAGTGCCATAACTCATAAATACCTTTGGAGGCTCCAATAATTGTGTCCGCAACTTTGCAATTTTTGCCTTCAGTTGTCCAAGATGATATTCTGTGTGACAATAAGAAAGAAAGATTACTCCCTACAACATAACATACCACATTGACCTTTTGCAAAATTAGGGTGGAAACGAAACAAACCACTGATAGTCATTGATAGACTAAATATTACTTTATTAATAGAACTTAGAAATTACATATTGAGATGCATAAATTGCACACATAAATGTATAATCAGTTACTCACTTATTAGTTTTTTGTACAGTTTTTTGGCAGTTGTCTGATCTATAGTCCTGGCCTACATAGTGGTACATATTTTGTGAAAGCCTCGTCCGTTTGTATATACAGTATGGTATGTGTTCATCACAAAATGCAAAAAACATGGATGTACACTAAGCAATTGGTTGATATAAATCGGAAAAGGATTTGTTGTTGAATCCAGTAGTCATGAATCACATGGAGGTGCATAACCCTGTGAGAAAACCGTGTGTGCAAATTTAGAATTATTACAAATCAACCACTCGTTGCACAAATGAGTATAAAGCTGGTCAGATGGACATAAATGTCCATAACATCAAATGGCCACATGATCAGAAATTCAAGCTACAAAACAAACTGGATGTCAAAAAATCTACCAGAGGTCAGAAGACATAGATAGCGTGACTAACGTAGCAATGGATCATCCAAGAAATGCTGAAATCAGCATACAACCTGTGAGGCGCATTTCGCTTCCACCAATTCCTCCGAGTTATTTTTCATCACTAGATGAGTGGTCTCCAGTACAGTACAATTTCCCCAAAACAGAAAGAAAAAGAACAGCACGCAGGCATGACCAAGAGAGTAGTATCTCAAGAGACAGTGAAGACAACACAAACCCGTTGCTTTATTCTTCTGCGTCCGAGCCATCTCGGCCTCAATCTCCTTGATCCTCTCGAGTATACCCATCTTTCACCTTGTGATGTACGCAACTTGCTCCCCAGGTAGACGAACGGGCTAACAAAAGAAGAGACGGAAGATAAATACTGTTTCCTCAGAAATAAACTGCTATCAGTAGTGTTAATTCAGGGTAATAGACACCAAACTACACGGGCGGATGCACCCGCACCTCGGATATTCGTATGAACTGGGATCGATCTCGAAGAAGAAAGATCTGGTTGAATTCGACTCTTCACAACAAGATAAAGACCAGGGCAAGACGAACAACAGTCCAAGCAAGCTAGGGCTTTCCTTACCAACGGAAGGAAGCGCGCCCGGATGGATCTCCGCACCACGCCCAGTCCAGTAGAGGGGGCTTCGAGATGGCGGGGCGTGCTTCGGTGTGGGGAGGAGGAGGAGAGAGGGGAAGGGGTTTCGGCGGCGCTGGGGCTTTGGGTCGGACGGGGCCAACAGGGGGAACACGCGTGAGCGGTGAATTTGGGATGAGAAGGCTGGTTTGGGACAGGGATATTCGAGACAAGCACCTGTTGTGTATGAATGAACATAAGTTGTTCAGTGCTCCACGCTGGCCGTGGTTCATCAACTCAAATTCAAATATCAAGCTCTGTTCTCCAGCTTCGCTCCGTCCCGATCGGCTTTCCCTCTCATCTTCTCAACCTCAACTATGACCGCCTCTCCTTCTGCCTCGAGCACCGTCCGTGGCACAAGTGAAAATCACAAGATCTGAGGAGTTGCCCATAGAAGATGTCATTCGGCACCAACTTCCATTTGGTGGTTAGGGGGAGAATCAACCGTGGGAGAGAATAAGGGCAAGTGATATGGTCGGGCTGACCATATCACCGCACACTTAAGTAGGTTTACATCACATGGAATGCATATTTTAAAGGTGTCGCTTCTCATTTTGTAACAAAAAGGTCAAGCAATCAAGTTTCCGCTATTGCGAGAGAACCGAAGATCCAACTGGTATTTCATCTTTGGATCGTCTCTAGGGTTCCTTCTGTACTTAGTAGTATTGATTGATCTAAGCATGTGGTGGGCCTATTCTCCACTGCTCCATATTTTTATCTATAAATTCAAGTCATGTGTAATTCTTCATCTTTTTATTGATTAGAGATTCGTTAAATTACTGGTAATTCAAGAGGAAGTCATACTTCATCTATATATTATGATTCGTCATTCCTTTATAATATGTGAGTAGTCCACTTAGGCAAAGGAGATGTAGGGAATTTGTTGAAGTTGGTATATGGAATTGTACTTAGATTAATTGGTGTGGATGCTTTTAGTTTCTTTTGTGAGATGTTGTTTCATCTATATATATACACACATATATATATAATGATTTGTCATTCCTTTATAATATGTGAGTAGTCCACTTAGGCAAAGGAGATGTAGGGAGTTTGTTGAAGTTAGTATATGCAATTGTGCTTAGATTTATCCTTGGCGTGCTTAATATTTGTAATCTAATTAAAGCATGGGGTAACATGATACTAGAACCATGTTTGTATATGCACGACTGAACACATGTTGTTCTGATGAATTAGAAATGGTGGTTGCCACCTCGAACCCTAGAGCCACTACAAGGTGGGCGAGGGGGCCGTGTTGTTGAGGATGGCAATTTGAGGGTGAGATGGTTCATGTGATTAGTGGCCCGAAGTCGATCGTCCGCGTGGGAATACAGTTCGGTGACGTGTTGGATGGAGCGGGCAAGTGGTGAGGAGTTGATCAGATATGATATGTAGGACTAGACGGATGGAGTCCTAGAGTAAAGGTGGTTCGTCATTGTCTAGGGTTTTGTTCGAGCCCACGTGTTAGTGCATTAGCAGTAATCAGGCCAATCTAGTAGAGCAGGGCCATCACTGCCCATATTTGTTTGCCGATTGGGCGGAACTTTGCTCCTACAAACATAATCTGGTTTCTCTATCAACGGGCACAAAAACGTATATGAACATACACACCTCCAGTGAGGGTTATTGCCGAGATTGTCGTCTTATTCAAGCTTCTTTTATTCAAGGACTCTTGGACGATGTTAATCATTAGGAATTTTTTCTACGTGGGGCTTTTGATTTAGGACTACAGTTGGTAGAAATTTTTTCTAAGAATTCATTTACACTACATTTAATAAAAATAATTACACTGACTCCAACCTCTTTAAAAGATTTCTCTATTTTTCTATGAATAATCAAACATCCGTTCAATCATGTTCAAGTGAATCCTACGAATTGAAGAGACCATTCAAATGTGATATAAGCAAGGTTGTTAGTATTATGATCAACATCATAGTACCATATGATTCGGCGATCCTATCAGACCATTTCAATACTCATCCTAGGTAGGATCAAGATTTAAGCTAATTTCAAGGTGCAATCCTAACAGAAAAATGGTCCTAGTTGAGATTCCAATAGTGAAAACCTTAGATGTAAGCATTAAGGATAGCAAAATTAGCCCAAGGTGAGGATTCGAAAGGCGACTATCATGTATTCTAAATGTTGTGCTCTTGAGTAATTAATTGGTTGCTATATCTATAATCAAATGCAAATTGTAACTAAGATTGATGATCATTCATTGGTATTCAAAGATTTTATAAAAGGTAACATATTCCTAGTTGATTTTTCTCTAACAATTCATGCATACATACATGATTATTGGCAAAGTCTTCTTTAGGGTGGCTATGGTAGCATGTTAGCTTATGTGGAAATGAGGAATCTCGACACGCTTCTTAAGGGTGATCGCATATTTAGAGTCAAGAATGTGACCTTCAACAAAGATAGCCTCTATAGCGCATGTCAAGATGGAAAACAAGTTGGAGGACCCGTCAAGAACATCATGACGACAAAAGCCACTCGAGTTTCTTCATATGGACTTGTTCGGTCATGTGACCTATATGAGCATAGGAGGTAATTCCCATAGATTAGTTATTATTGATGACTTTTCTCAATATAATTGGGTGTTTTTTTATGACAAATAAGAGACATACAGGATTTCAGATCTACCCTCCTTCTCCTTCTCTCGTATTCTTCCTTCAGATCCACCGCCGCCTCCCAGGTCCGTCTTCTCCCTTCTACTTGTGTCCTCTTCTTCGAGGGGTGTGTGCATGTCTGTTGGAAGGGCTGCAAGTACAAGGAGATTGTGTTCATTGGTGACTAGCATCGGCAAGTCCAACATCCTTCTTTGGACTCGGCTCTCTCGTCACATCCTGCTTTGCCACCGAGGCCGCCTACAAGGCGTGGTGGCACGCCACCTCCGCCGACCACGTCTGTTTCGTCGCTAATGATGTCCTCAGCGACGTCCTCCTCTGCTCCCTCGAGATGGCCTCATGAATGTACCGCAGCGTCATCTACCTCCTCATATGCGTCCTCTTCCGCCTCATCTGCCACCTTAGGGGCTTGGCTCAAGGTGGAGAAGGGGAGGTTCGGGGTGGAGCGTGAGATCAAGGAGTACCTCAACATCATTAGCCACCGGTTACACTGGTTCATTGTTGCCACGCTACTCATCAACACCGCCAGCCAATTCACTTCCATGCTCCTCACCACGCACCACGACTCCATCGACGGCCTCCTCCACACCAGCAAGCTTGCGGTCCTGCAGACCATCTAATCACTCGTTAATGGTCAGGATTGAGGTGGTGGTATTTTTATAATATGCGTGCACCTTTAGAGACTAGGTCGATCTTACATCCAAAAACCACCACGTTAGTTGCTATATCTCCTTTTTTCTCAACTAACTCGCACAAATCTCTCTTCTCTAACTGACTCTTATTTTTTCTCAACTAACTTACACAAATATTTATTTTCTAATCTTTTCTCTAACTAACTCTTAACGTCTCTCGTTTTATAGAAACAAATGTGCTGTTGCGGTTTATGTGTTGTGCTCCATTCAATCACACATGTTAATCAATGTCGGTAAAATACTGATTCGGTTCATTGCTAGTCTCGTTAGTGCGATACACGTTAGGTCAGTATCCTGCGAAGCTCAGTTGTTAGGCGTACCTGACGGGAGAAGTACGGTCGACCGGCACCGTCCTCTCGACCCCCTCGATGACACGATTCGAGTTGGTGACGTGGGTTCGACTGTTACAAACGGGGATATTAAAAAAAAGGATCTGAACTGTACAAACTTTCTCGGATCAAGCTTCCTTTTTTGAGAGAGAACTCGGATCAAGATAGGAAGCATTCCTGCGCAGCCATCTCACGATTTTCTTGTCTCCTACCGCCCGAGAGACAAGCAGCCGGAGCTTTCCAGATCGCACACGATCGACCCGCACAACTTCCTGCGGGCCAAGTAGGCAGGTGTGTCACGGCTTGTCAGGCTCGATTCGATAACCTTGGTTAGGGCTTAATCACGTGTTCGCTGCCATTAACCGCGGCCCAATTATCTCTCATCGTTTGTTGCGATCCGCACCTATCCTCGCAACAAACTCAGCTCATTAATCTGCGCCGTTCGCTCATGTCGGCGCCAGTTCTACATATGCAAGTCCAGCACGCCGCAGGCACGCGTTCGCACGTAGGTCCGGCTCCCGCCGCCGTCCACCCCGGCCACTCCCCGTCGCCCGACCTCAACGATTCCCCGGCCGGAAGATGCTGCGGTCCTGGCATGTCCACGTCCACACCGCGGCCGTCGACATCATCGGCGGCAACGTTAACGGCAGATTTCTCCTCGGGCTACTCGTCCTCCTCGTCCTGGCCGCCGGCGGCAGGGGCGCAGCAGCACCCGGCGTGCTCCGCGTGCAAGCACCAGCGCCGGAAGTGCGCGCCGGGGTGCCCGCTAGCGCCTTACTTCCCCGCCGACAAACCGGGGAGCTTCCGCAACTCGCATCGGCTCTTTGGGATAAAGAATATCCTTCGGTTCTTAAAGATCGCAGGACCAGAGAAGCAGGACGATTGCATGAAATCGATGCTGTTCGAGGCCGAGGTGAGGGCGGGCGATCCCGTGCTCGGCTCGTACGGCGTCATGCAGTCCCTTCAACGACAACTTTTCTATGCGGAGGTCGAGCTCGACGCCGTGCGAAAGCAGTTAGCATTGTACGGGCACGTGGCACAGTACCTTCCGGCACCGGACGTTCCCGCTTTCCTCTCGCCGGTGCAGCCGCGGATGCCACCGGCATTGCTGCATGCGATGCCGGAGGAACAACGTCCGGTCTACCGCTACGTGCCTGATGGTGTGAAGATCGATGAGGACGCAACGATCGGTGTGAAGATTGACGAGGACGCTATGATGCCAACGCAACATGATGAGGCTGAGCTCCATAATGTAGGAGCAACTTACGGTGGAGATGTGCCGTCCACATCGTCGAGCTACAAGTCTTCCAATCCTTCCCCTTGCGGAATCTTGAATCGTCCCACATTCGGGTTAAGGTTCACTCATGGTTGATTTCCTTCTTAATCAGATAGGTCGAGAGTTAATAATCACAAAAAAGAAAGAAAAAAGGAGAGAAAAGATTTAAAAAGAAAGAAAGAGAGTACTTATTTGTTGGTATGTTTTAGAACAAAATTTCTTTCGGTGTCCGATTTATTTAGGATATATGGGGGTCCTCATGCATGAACTCTATATATTCTGTCATTTGCCTACGACATTCACACAATGCGGTTGTTTAATTTAATCTACAAGACACATCAATGGAGCGTGTTGGTTTCAAGATACATGCATATTAATTATAGCATATAGATGCGTTTTTGTATACATTGATCCGTGTTCAACGATAGGTGTATTCGGTATTAATGGTTCACTTCTTTAGTTCTTTTAGAGTAACATTTTTATGCACACATTCTTTCGTCCTTCATTGCAGATTGATAGGAGTAGGTGCTTTACTATTTTTTCTTTTCTTCCGAAACATAATCTTCTTTGACATTTTATTTTCTGGAACTTATTCTCCACTTCGATGCATGTTTTTCTAAAGGCAGGACTGAGAACAATGTGAAAAGTAAATATATAAGAAGGAACGAATGCATGTTGAGCACACACCAATAAACCTTGTTGGTTTCTAGGTAGACTTAGATGCATGCTTATGATACATTCATTAACCATGTTAATTGTTAGATGCATTTCGATTTATACGCAACGCATTCTTTTGTTCTGTGCACAAATGTTCCACCACTCTTTTGTTGCAGATTGATAGGAATATGTGCATTATTGAAAATACTAATACATGAATAATTATATACAGGTGTGTTTGGTTGGTGCCTAAACAAACCCTACCAAAAAATTGGTACGCAAATCTTAAGCCAATATTTTGATTGCCATGATTTGACTAAGATTAGCAAGGTTATTCTAGAGAATTGCTAATAATTACTGGAGCGTTTTTTGACTTTGAGAGCACTCAAATTTTTATCCATATGATTTTTTTATTATAGGTAAGAGGCTAAGAATGTATGATCCATTGAATAATGATCTAAGTGCGTAAGATGAGTGATCTATATCAAAAATCTACTCAAGTGTTCTCTAGATACTGTAACATCCCCAAAATCTTAAACATGTTTATGTGCATCATGGTCTAAAATTAACTTTTAAAATAATAAGGAGAAACTTTTAAGAATATGAGTAAAATAGTAATTAGGAGAAGGGTTCAATTTTCCAAATCCAATTTTGATTTCAAAGATAAAATGTTTTGGAGAGATGTTCCAATTATCTCCATATATATATTGAAATTATAGACAAAATTTTAAAGTCTAAAAGTTTGGTTTGAATTGATTAAAAGTTGAAGTAAAAACAGAAAAAGAAAACAAAAATAAAAACCTAAAACTAACCCCCTCCCCGGTGGGCCCTCCCAGGGCCCATTTTTCTTCCCTCCCGACTGGGCCAGCGGCCCAGCCTCTTTCCCCTCTCACCACACCCGCCTGGGTCTCCCCTCCTCTCGGCCCACTCGGTCTCTCCCTCTCTCCCCTTCCCCGGCCCGCTCTCCCCCACTCCCAGCCCAATCCCCCCGGCCTGCCCCGTTCCCCTCTAACCATATCCTCGCCGCTGCCCTTATCCCCTCGCCCCCACCGCCGCCGCCAAGAGCTTGCCACCTCCTGCTTTTCACCTCGGACACCGTCCCTCTCCCCCCTATTTCTTTCCCCGGCCGAAGCCCTTCCCCCCTTTTTCTTTCTCTCGGCCTCTCTCTCGCGTCTTCTCTCTCGCCCTCTCACCAGAGCCCCGCCTCCGCCCGAGCGCTCGCCGCCTTCGTCGTCGCCGTCGCCCTCCGTCATCATTGCCTCGCCGCCACGAAGCCGACGCCACCGGAGCCCCTCTTCCTCTCTGCTCCTCGCCTTCGCCGCCCTGGAGCCCGAAGCCCCCGCCACCCGATCACTCGAGCCAAGCCCCGCCGCCGTCCCGGAGCTCCTTGCCTCCCCACCTCACCCGAGCGCCCGACGCCTCACTCCAGAGCCTCCCCATCGCCTCCCCGCCTCGCCGCTGAGTCCTACGCCGCCTCGCCGCTCCGCCGCACCGCCGCCTCGGTAATCCCTAGCCCCGCCGCCCTGCCTTGCCTCGCTGCCCCTTTCCTCGGTTAGTCCGCCGCCACCGGCGGCACCGTGCCGGTCTGACCGAGCCCAAGGCCAAGTCCCGGCCGCCTTAATGAGGGCATTAATTGCCCCCTAATCATGTCGTTAAGACATAATTAAAATCATTAATTGCTTGTTACAGACAACATTAATACATCCTAACCTCATTAACACTTAAATTAATGTAATCCGACACATTAATGGCTGTCTTTAATACTAACTGTAATTAATATACTGTTTAACTCGGTTTAAACCTGTCTCTATGACATCTGGGCCCCACATGTAAGAATTAAATTAAAACAATAAAGAAAATCAAAATTTTATGACAGTGGGCCCCACCTATCATAGACTTGGTCAACTTTGACCAAAGTTGACTAGAGGGCCCACATGTCAGTCTCTCAGGCTATTTAAACGCTGAGTGAGAAAACTATTAATGATTTAATTTTGTTTTTATTTACTGAGAAAAATATAAAAAGGGTATTTAAATTGATTAAAGCTTAGAAAAATCATAGTAAATCCATTTTTAATCAGAAAAATGTAAATAATATATTAAAATATTTAGAAAAATGAGATCTATCTAAATATGTCATTTTCATACATGTTTTCATGCTAGAAAAAATGTAAATATAAATATGTCGTAGAGTTGCTGTTGTGATATTTGTTTGTTCTCGTCTGCCTTATGTGCCTTGCGTGTATGTTATTGAAGCACATGGTACGGGTAGGGTTTTAGAGTCTATATCATAAAATTGTTAGGTTTAATCACCCATGTGAAGTGACTCTTCCATTGAGAGTTTAGGAACTATATCATCCTACTCCAACCGAGCATTAATTTACCGGGACGAGTTTAGGATTGATGTTCCGGCTCAATGAGAAAAGAGTGAGGAGACCATATCACCCCACTTAATCTGTGCATTAGTTTGCTGGAGCAAGTTCGGGGTTGACGTCTTGGGCTATTCGAAGCCATATCACTCCACTCCTCTTGGAATTGATACCCAAGAGTTGAGGTCAGGGTTGACGTTTCGACTTAGCAGATGATTTCACTTAAGATTCTCTATTATGGATTTTGGGTTCCGATAGACACTCCTGTTATTCTATTGGAAGTGGGCAGTTGGATAGGAGCATACCAAAAGATTGACAACCATCCAAAAGGCCAAGTTTTTGAAAATGGCCAGAAAATTTGGTAGGGCGGTTTCAGTCACCAATCAAACATGCCACATTTCCTTATTCTGCTGAGTTTGACATTTCGCACTATTCTGAGAAACCTCTTTCAAAGAAGAGCAAACATTAAAAATGATACTATGTTTTACTTGTTACAAACGAATAGGCGAAAATCACAGGTATTTATTTTGCTGATGAGTGCATGGATTCAGTCCTCTAGTAGTGCTCCTCCAGCTAGGTGGAGAACTCCGGTCTCTTGGACTAGAGAAAAGGAAAACTTATCCGTTCCTGTAATTCAGTCGGTCAATCTGATTTAAGTTCTTTTTAAAGTCAATCTGACTTTGGGGGCAGTCCTATATGCCTACCTACTTGAAGCTCTGTCAATGCTGCACACAGGGCCTGTTCCATTGTGTGGCCAAATATGCACACATGAACCTCAGATTTACATATCAGTATGTCCTGTCCAGAGAGAGTTTGTGCCATCCATCTTATATTCTAGTCTGAACTTAATTTGTATGGAGAGAACTCTGACCCATCAGGAGTTTAATTTCTATAGCTCCCGTTGGTTTGCTCAATTAATTCGTTCCTTGATCCCATATAGCATACATAGCATCCACCCGAAAACGGTAATAGGTAGATGTTGTATCTTGCTGGCAGAGATATTAGTTGCAATCTGGCCATCTGAACGGTACACCGGGGATTAAGCGCAAGATGTTGTATCCTATGCCGGCCGCCGTTGTCATGCTGCCACGGCTCTGCGCTCCCCATGCCCCTCCCTCACCCGATGGCAAATCCACCAGCCGCTTTACACTTAGGACGCGATTGGTTTTAAATTAATTTTACTATAACTATGCTCAGGTAAAATGTAACTTGTTACAAAAATATGGTTAATAAAATAAGAGCTACAAGCATGACTTGGAAAAAAGTTAGGTCCATAACACGTGAGTCCTATGAATAATGGCAAGTCACAACCATAGAATGAACCAAACACATTTCTAAAAAAGGGTGGCTCGTCTAAGGTTAGACGTGACAAGCTGTTACTGGAAACTAAATAAACCCTTTGGGATGTCCTGACCTTGTTGGCTCCTCCTTCACCACCGCCCGCCTAGTGCTATCTCGGGTTACCTCAATAGGCCACCCCATGCCCCTCAATAGAGAAAGTGAGAGAGAACCCATAAGCACAGAGATGAAAGAAGGCAACCATTAGGTGCACATGGACTGAGATGATATTTAAGCATTTTATTATTGTTTGTGGGGCTATTTGCATAAGAATATATATTTTCTTTGTTTTTGTCTCTACTACCACTTTTGTTGTCAGATGTACGTCACTATGACATACATGCAGTCAACCTTTTAAAATTTTGACCACTAATAGTTACGAAATACGTTAATATACTATAAAAACAACGTCATTAGTCTTGCAAAACTATTTCACACTATGCACCTTTGTATTATTTCTGATAGCATATCATGGTCAGCAATTGTAGTCAAAGTCTTGTGCTGGATATTGTGAAAAGTCAAAAAAGACATAATTTGAGAACGTAGGGGCATTATATATGTGAGAGTTGATTGTAGTGGTGTCACACATCTCCCCTTCCCTGTGGTGTACAACCCTTCCCTGATATCAACCTTGTATTATTCTCGACAAACAAATTCAGAAGAAAATCAAAGGAAATTATTCTCCAACAAACTCTCAACAAAGCGTATCTTATCCAAAAAACTTTATCTCTTAATTACACTACAACATTGTTGATCTTCTCCCCTATCGTGATTCAAAAATATTCTCCCTAACTGATCGCTCCAACCACTCCATTTCGCTGCATCCATTTACTCGTGTGTAGAATATGATTTCTTTTTATCCATAGAAAAACACAGATATATATTTAGTTAATATATCTTTTATCTTTATTTTTACTATTATGTTAATGAGAATTAGTGATAGTGGTATGTTGCCCACCTCACTCTCTCATATAAAAATAATTGCGCTGACTCGTGGTCCTTCTTATCCCATCTTTTTCTTGTGTAGCTTGTTTCTTTCCTTTATTTTCTCAACAAATCTAACAATCTCTCATGCAATTCTAAAAAACTGAAGAAGCTTTTACTTTTTTTTAATCGCATGTAGCTATGGCAGTTTTCCACATTCTGATAGTTTGTTTCTTTATTTTCTCAACAAACCAAAAAACCTTTTATGTAAGTCTCAACAAATAAAAAAATTCCTTTTTTTGAAAAGCAAAATTCAGATTATAATGTATTTGTAATGTAAAGGTTGAAGGATAATCCTTAGTTCAAATGAAAATATACATGTTTAAGCATGAATATAATGAATTGTAAAACAAAAGTCAGATTATAATGTATCTGTAATGTGAAGGTTGAAGGATAATCCTTAGTTTAAATGAAAAAAATTACATGTTTAAGCATGAATATATTGCTAAAGTTCATAGCAACGTACGAGATATTTAGCTATATACATAGATTCACTGCTCAAAATTTGGTGAAGTAAATATCAAACACACCAGTAGTTTCCTATTTATTAATTGGGCGATTGCAATCCGGACGCATATTAAAAAAAGCGAGAAATGTACGATGCAGAGCGGTAAACATGTGTGGTCTAGAGCCCGCTTGGTTTGCTACTGATATTTAGCATGTCAATGTTGAGGCAAGCTAAAATTGGGGTAGACCAATGGGTTGCCAAAATTTAAGCGAATTGTGAGAGAAAACATAGGTATTGGCAAATGTTGGAGACAAATCAAGTGAGAGCCAAAATTTCTTGGCTCCTCAAAACTTTGACAAGACTAACATTGATAGTATACCAAGGATGCTCCTAATCTCGCAAGGCGATGTTCAGATTTGATCGATGGAGCATTGGCAATAATTTTCTCTTCACTAGTGACTACCACCACACGCTATTATAGCAGTATTATGTGTATCCTTCCCGAGGGGAAAGAGAAACATTACGTTTGCGTGGCGTAATATGTTGATTGCTTTTCTTCGTTTTGAGAAACAATCTCTAAGTTATATTTGATAATTTGTAAGTACTTTATTTTTACATTGAGCATTATGGACAAATAATATGTTACCCTCAAGTACATGAATCATGAACGTGAAAGATTTATTTATCTTTCTCGGCCTCTGACTCCTTGTCTTGCAGATGTGTCTAGAGCAGCAATAATGAAAATTATATTATTGCTAATCTCTATTGATGTGTAGAATCTATACCTAAATAGTAGTATTGTTCGTTGGAGAAAAATTTAAATATAATTTATTTGCGTTCAACTTGGTCTGGTATCGTGTAGTGCGATTCGTCGTCGTCTAGTCCAAGAAAACATGGCACCAAAGAAATCTAAAATCACTATGGGAAATCAAAGAGATCCCCACCTAGTTAAAACCGGTGAGAATGCTAAGGAAGAGAGCAAGAGACCAGTGGCGACATGATGAAGTTCTTCTCTTCCGGTGGTTGTCTCCTAGCTTATTGGCGGCTAGTTCTTTTCTCAAGGGAGGGAAGGTTTTCTTTCCTTTTCTTTTGAGTGAATGTTTGCTATACAATGTTTCCCTGTGTTGCAATCTGCACACGAGAGTGATTATCACGATCAAGGCCTCATGCCCTCATCCTTGGATTCAGAGATCTGCACTTCTTCAATCTTGCCATGTTGGCGCGTCAAGCTTGGCGGGTCATACAGAACCCTGAGGAGTTGTGTGCGAGACTACTACGAGCCAAGTATTTCCTTGATGGTAACATGCTAGCAACAAATCCACGCTCTAGAATCTCTTATGCCTGGAGGAGCATGCTAAAAGGCATTGATCTTCTTAAGAAGGGAATTATTTGGAGAGTGGGTAATGGATTGAATATCCTCTATCTGGGATGATCCATGGATTTCGAGAGGGATTTCTCGGCGCCCCTCAACCCACCGAGGCCATCAACTGGTTAACAGAGTTAGTGAATTAATTGCCCAGTAAATAGGGATTGGAACAAACAGTTGGTTACACAAATTTTTCTTCCTGATGATGTCAAGCTGATCCTCAGCATTCCGATTGGTCACGAGATTGAAGACTTCGTAGCTTGGCATCCAGATCCGAAAGGATTATTCTCTGTTAAATCGGCATATAAATTATGTCTCAAGGTAGCTGATTTGGAGGCAGGGCAACCGGCATCTAGCGCTACTGTTGCCCATCCGACAATATCTTTTAACAATGTCTAGACTAAGATCTGGTCTCTCTGTCTTCCAAGGAAAATCTGCATGTTTCTTTGGAGATTCGCACACAATAGCCTACCTATCAAATCCAATCTTCGTCGCAGGGGCATTGAACTGAATCCTACCTGCCCGATGTGCCTGAGGATGAATGAGGATGGTGGTCACCTGTTTTTTAAATGCAAATACTCCAAGTCTTGCTGGAGGGCCTTCGACATGGAACATATTCGCCTTCAGCTTTCAAACTGCCTCAACATTCAAGAGGTATTATATGCATTGCTATCTCAATCCCCTGAATTGATAGACAATGCGGTTGTGTTGCTCTGGAACATTTGGACCGCTCGGAATGCAGTCAATGCAGGAGATAAACTGTGCCAAGCCGATGATCTTGTGTCTAGATGTCACAGACAGCTCATTGAATTTGGATCGATTCTGAAGCAGCACCATCCAACCCTGTCTCCTTCCAATACTTGCTGGGCTCTTTCTCCAACGGAGTTCCTCAAAGTAAATATTGACGGAGCTTTTAGTGCAGGAACTGGTTGTGGAGGATAGGGATTCTGTATCAGAAACGCAGCTAGCTCATTCCAAGGTGCAGGTATGGGTAATTTGCAAAATCTTGCAAACGCACTTCATGCTGAATCTTTGGCCTGTCTACAAGCCCTTCAGTTCACTTCAGCGGCTCATTTCGACAACATTATCCTTGAAACGGATGCTCTGATTCTCAAACAAGCTCTGTAGTCCCCTGACCATGATTTAGCACAGCTCGGAGTCCTCTTCCAAGAGTTAAAAATGCTGCTTCATTCGCGTTTTTCTCATTACAAAATTATGCACTGTAATCGGCTTTGTAACAATGCGGCTCACGTTTTGGCAAAGCATGGTGCCAAGTTAGGGCCAGGCTCTAATCTGGTTTGGCAATCAGATGTACCTGATTTTCTGTACTCTGTTGCGGCCAGCGACTTAGCTGAGTCTGCAAGTCAGTAAAGTTTTCGTGTTCTCTCTCAAAAAAAAAGGCCTCATGCCCTCATCCAATATTCCAATGCCCACTCAATTACCTGTAAGAGGCCCAGCCCGGCCCATTTTTTATTACTAGAGTACACCAGACCAGAGCCGACGAAGAGAAGAAAAGGCAAAAGGAAAAACAAAAGAAAATTCTGAGCACTTGTCTCCCTCCCCCCCCCCACCCCCCGCGCCGCGTGACGTGGGCCGTCGCCTCGCCGCCTCTCTTCCCCCCGCTCGCCGCCGCCGAATCCTTCGCCTCCGTGCGCCGTCTCTCCGAGTCTCCCGTTTCCACCGGTTCATTCATCTGCAGGATTCCTCATCTGCACCCCCAGGGCCCCACCCCCCCAAGCCCCAATCCAATCCCTCCGCATATCCTCTGCCTACCTGCTTGCTTGGGTGTTGGGATCTCGTCGGGGGAAGCAGCGGCGGCGGGATTGGGGCTTTGGGTCCATGGCGTGGCGGCGCGTGCTCTCCCAGGTGCCTTTCCTGATATCTTTCTTCTTGCTTTTCTTTATCTGCGCTTCTCCTTTCGCGGGCGCGGTGCGGTTAGATGGGAGGGATATATGCGTGGTTCCTGTTAATCTTGGGAGCTCCGCCTGTGGGTGCCCGTTTTGGAATACTGCATGTTTTAGGCGACAAGGCTACTGATTTTGACCTGATAAGCGTGATCCTGTTTTTGTTGGATACTTACGGATTTCAGGTTAATTATTTATTCCGTTAAAAATACAAGAGCTCCCTTGTTTTAGTTCAATAGATTCTCTTTCGTACCGAATTTTATCAGATTGCTATGGTGATCTGTATGAAGATTTATAGGATATTGCTAGGCCGGTGTATGTCGTGTTAGTGTATAGGTATGTGGTATTCTTGAAAATAGAGTGTGTGGGTATGCGTTCCTTGTATATATTGCTATGTTTGAGCATGCAAACACAAAAGGAGCTATGTTTAAATATGGAGAGTTGCTGAGGAAATTGTTCCTTGCAGTGGTTTGCTCAGCTATTTTGTCTTGTGCTGTTCATCTTGTTGGTGTACATAATTTTTGTATATGGGATGTTGAATTAATGCTGGGATGCATTTTTTGTTATGGCAGGCTGCGAGGACCCGATCGGCTTATGCGATCTATAATGAACTGGCAGCGTCCTCCCCTCTGAGGACACTTAGAGGTGACACCAGTGCAGGTATACAGTCTTTGTGTAACGCATTGGCTTAAACATTAACTGCCTCTAGTTTCACAATTAGTGTTTGCAACTTTCTAAAGTTACTATACATGTGAGTGTGTGTATTGTCTTCCATCCAGTCTTTCCACGTGTTAAACATATATCTTCGTCAGTCTGCCCCTTTTTTCTTTTATGAAGTTGCATTAAAGCTGTCCATGACCAATGCTAATTTGAATTTCTATTCATGCTAATTTAAACATATATCCATGTGTTTTATGATTCTATTTATGCTAATTTGAATTTCCTTGCACTTCTTTTATTGTTATTTCTGTTGTGGGGATGATCAATGCAGGTGGCACATTCAGGAACTTACATGAGAGGTACCAGTCAAGCTATACTGGTAGCCTTTCACGCAGTGTCCGAGACCTGGGCTCGCCAAGTGAAGCTTCTCTGCTAAAAGAGATATACAGAAGTGACCCAGAGCGTGTGATACAAATATTTGAAAGCCAGCCTTCATTGCATTCCAATGCTTCAGCACTTTCTGAGTATGTAAAAGCTCTTGTAAAGGTTGATAGGCTGGATGATAGCACCTTGCTAAGAACATTGCAAAGAGGTATATACCGATGTCCTCAAAACACCTTATCTGTGTTGTGTTTAATAGGTCAGTCACATTCGTTGCTTTGTGTGGTACATGCTGCTACCTCTGGATTTCCTTATTTAAATAGTGAAGAAGGTTATGTGTGCATTTGTTGTCTGCACTTTTAACAAGCTAACTGCAAATGATTTATTATTTATATATTGGTGTTTCAGTTTTGTGCTTCTGTCACCTAGTCTTACAAGGAAACTGCAGCATGTTATAACATTTAACAAATATTTATCTTGTAGAGAGTTGAGTGCAAAAGAAGGCTAAGAAAGTGTCAGTGCCACATCGTGCCTAGTGCTTTGTACCGTCTGATAAACATCTAATGAGTCAAAATGCATCTTTGAAGTTTGGAGTATAAACCCCCATCCCCACCACAAACTTCTAGATACCTCTCATTTAGGGTCTTTATCTTCATATAAAGTTGAGTACATAAGAAGAGCTAAGAGAGTGACACATTATCCCAAATACTTCATGACGTCCGATCAACATCCAAGGAGTCAATATGCATCTTTAAGTATGGACTATAAACCCCAGCACTCTAGAAAACTCTTCTTCAAGGACTGGGTTGCCATTATATGTTTTTTAAAATTGAAGACAGTTCTACATACTAGATTAAACACACAATCACAAACTGTTCTCATTGTAAATGCGTTGCGAGACACAGAGTTTATTCTAGTTCATAGATATTCTTCTTTCCATAGCATATAGATGTTCCTTTTGTAGTTGTGATTACTTTAATTTGTATTTCTTTATGGCCTGTGGGTTTTCAGTCTTGGTCATTTGGTTCTTACTGCAGTTAGATAAGTGATAACCTTTAACTATGTATTGCTACTTTAGAATCATGTTTGCACTGTAGTAGGGCAGGGCCCTACCCCTACTGAGATATATTACTAAATAAAAGAAGTCTACAAATAATTTACAATGTTCCATGGGAACCAAGGCACAGCCTAAACAATCTGGAGACTGAAATAATGAAAAACCAATACTGAAACCCACAACCGAAATGAGCAAGCTAAAAGAGCAACTTGTTGCCCTCCTATTTTATTTTACCTTCTGCAGTTTAGGTTTAGAGTCTGCCATTGGTTAGACTTGTTTCAGTTTTCTGCATAATTGAATGTACAATTAGGCTCCGTCTAATGAAGCCTGAGCATCATTCCTTAATGACTAGTTTTTTGTAACTTGGCTTAAAACTCCATTCATGGATTACCTGTTAGGTGTTGCTGCTTCAGAAAGGGCAGAAGGAAGCCTTGGTAGCGTGCCAGCATTAAAGAGTGCTGGTCAAGTGACAAAAGATGGAATTATTGGCACTGCAAATGCGCCTATTCACATGGTTACAGCAGAAACAGGTCAATTTAAGGAACAGCTTTGGCGTACCTTCCGAAGCATTGCACTAACTTTCCTTTTAATTTCGGGCATCGGGGCTCTCATCGAGGATAGAGGAATCAGCAAAGGTTTGGTTTTCTGAAAGATCTGAATTCGTAATCTCCTAATTGTGAATTGGACTTCTTCCCAGTAATTATTATTCATAAATGTTTGTAGGTCTTGGTCTAAATGAAGAGGTTCAACCAAGCATGGAATCTAGCACAAAATTTAGTGATGTAAAGGGTGTCGATGAAGCCAAAGCTGAACTTGAGGAAATAGTTCACTACCTTCGAGATCCCAAGGTAAAGCTTTTTTAATCACTAGTGATGAAAAATGAGAAGAACGTAGCTGATTGGATGCGGAGTTATCTCAAGTTCATCAATTTTGCTTAATATTTTTTACATTTAGCAATGGTTCTACAAGTTACTGCTATTAGTAATAGGCCATTGCCAATTAAGAGGGTTCAATTGCCTGTGGCATGGATTAATGTTTGCCATGCCATAATGTGAACTGCTTTGCATTGCATTCATCTTTTAAGTGAATTATTTTGTTGAACCTCCTTTTGTTTTGTAACTCAGCTGATCTATAAATATCCTGCTCGATTCAACACCGTTTGATTTTGTCAAACTGCTGGTTGACTTATGTCCATCAGCTTGTTAGTCCTCGTATCAACTGAGTAGACCTTTTAATTTGCTGTCTTCATGCTAAGTTGTTAAGTTCATGTTTTGTGATGTAGATATCACTTGTTAGCCCCTGATTTGTGTATCATTGTATAACCATTTTGTGAGCTAACCTCCATTTTTATCACAATATCTGTTTTATTTGATATTCACAAGCTGTCCACGTGTTTTGCAGCGTTTTACACGTCTTGGTGGAAAACTGCCAAAGGTGTCCTGCTTGTTGGCCCTCCTGGCACTGGGAAGACCATGTTAGCGAGGGCTATTGCTGGGGAAGCCAGTGTTCCTTTCTTCTCATGCAGTGGTAGTGAGTTCGAGGAGATGTTTGTAGGTGTAGGAGCTAGAAGAGTCAGGGACCTTTTTGCTGCAGCGAAAAAACGATCGCCTTGTATCATATTCATGGATGAAATTGATGCAATTGGTGGGAGTAGAAATCCAAAGGATCAACAGTATATGAAGATGACGTTGAATCAGTTGCTTGTCGAGCTGGATGGCTTTAAGCAGAATGAGGGGATAATTGTCATCGCTGCAACCAACTTCCCTGAGTCATTAGATAAAGCACTAGTCAGACCTGGACGCTTTGACCGTCATATTGTTGTTCCTAACCCAGATGTTGAGGGCCGACGGCAAATCTTAGAGTCCCACATGTCAAAGGTAATTTCAAGAATTTTTGTTGTCATGCTATCTGTATTAACATGTGATCTCTTATCCCTTTGCAAATAATTGCAGGTCTTAAAGGGTGATGATGTGGATTTGATGATCATTGCCAGGGGAACACCAGGATTTTCGGGTGCTGACCTTGCTAACTTGGTGAATGTGGCTGCTCTTAAGGCTGCCATGGATGGGGCAAAAGCCGTTACAATGAATGATCTGGAGTATGCGAAGGACCGGATCATGATGGGTAGTGAGCGCAAGTCAGCAGTTATCTCTGATGAGTGCAGGAAATTGACAGCATACCATGAGGGAGGGCATGCCCTTGTTGCCATGCACACTGATGGTGCTCACCCTGTCCACAAAGCTACAATCGTGCCCAGGGGGATGGCCCTTGGGATGGTGGCTCAACTCCCTGAAAAAGACGAGACTAGCGTGTCACGGAAACAGATGCTAGCAAATTTGGATGTCTGTATGGGAGGGCGGGTAGCAGAGGAGCTTATATTTGGGGACAGTGAGGTGACATCTGGTGCTTCATCTGATTTCCAGCAAGCAACTACGATGGCAAGAGCGATGGTTACTCAATATGGTATGAGCAAGCAGATCGGTCTTGTTTCTTACAACTATGAGGAGGACGGAAAGACTATGAGCTCGGAAACAAGGCTTCTAATTGAGGAGGAGGTGAAGAATTTCTTGGAGAAGGCATACAACAATGCAAAGACTATCCTCACAAAACACAACAAGGAACTCCACGCTCTAGCCAATGCTCTTCTTGAGCACGAGACTCTCAGCGGAGCCCAAATAAAGAACATATTGGCCCAGGTAAATAACAAACCGCAGCAGGAGCATGCTATTGAAGCTCCACAGAAGACACCAGCTTCACCTCCATCTCCAGCTGCAGCTGCGGCTGCAGCAGCTGCAGCAGCAGCGCAACAAGCGGCAGCGAAAGCCAAGGGGGTTGCTGGTATTGGATCTTAGCTTGTGGGACATCCACCGGTTTGCATTCTGTATATTCACCAACGTAGCAGGTTGTTCCATCAATTGACAGCTGATGAGGATCACGAAGAATATGCTATGCTGCTGCATCAACATGAAGACATATTGTTTGTATGTAAGCTAGTATTCGTGTTCCTCGAGTGCGAAAAGAAAACACATGGAAGAAAATTCACACTGTAGCAGGCACATATGTAGCTAGTGCTTGAATATGAGTTCTGTACCTCACATGCCGAACGAGTTCTGTTATTCTTTTTTCCGGGGAGTGTTCTGTTGTTTACATCCCAATAATTGTCACTGTTAAGTCTGCCTTACTAATAGAGAACTTGATGTATTTGTATGAATAAGGCGTACTCTGCTCTGATGCACATGTCGTAGCTTCTGAATCTATTTCTTGGGCCCTCAGTTCATTTTTGTGCCGTGTATCATGCACGTTGCCAATAAACGTTTTACTGTTGTTTCGATCAACAGCAACTTCATGATTACATACTGCTGGGGTACTAATAAACCATACATGGGCTGGTCCGCGACATCTATGTGACGCTTAAAAGAAGGCTAAGAAGTCAAGTCAAAATCAGTCAAAACAAGTCAATGCAATTAGGAAATGTATGTGAAAGATAATTAATTATGGGTCAAATGTCACTTCACTTCTTTAGTCTACCATAGAATTATAGACATTTTTTATTTTACTTTTCTTCCACATCTTTTAAAGATAACATATGGTAATTTGTTATGGACCTCTTATCTTTTATGATGAGATATAAAATCTATTTTATAAATAAAAAATTTAAGAGGGAGAGATTAAAAGCTCCAAGTTCTGAACATGAGCTCTAGGTGTGACCTTAAAAATTCTATGATGTCACTAGTCGAGTCTATATAAGGCTCCTCTCCCAACATAAGATTAGGTCACGCTCCATGAGGTGGCTTAACATATTTTAAAAATATAGACGTGTTTCATATTACACGTCGATATTTTAATAAGAGTTAATTGCACTGGGAGTCCTTAAACTTAGGTGATGGGCACAATTTAGTACAACATCTCGCAAAACGGTTAATCGGCCCTTTAAACTTGGTTTGCGGGTGCAAATACGGTCCAATCTAGGCCACGTCGCCGTGACAGGAAAGGGGAAGAGGGAGGAAACGGGAAAATGGGCCCTTATTATAGTGGATTCCTTATATTTAGTTTTGTCTATGTAAATTTTCTCATAATTATTGGATTATATTTGTTTTATTTTTGAATTTCCTTTTTAAATCAGTTTTTGAATAAATCGAAAACTAATTCAATCATTGGGCCAAAAGCTTTGACCCATTTTGCCCTCTCTCTTCCTCTCTCTCGGGTCTGGCCCATTTTCCCGTTCCCCCCCTCCCCCCCACCCATAAACGTGGTTTACGGGTGCAAATATGATCCAATCCAGGCCACGTCAGCACGTGCTGACGTGGCCTGTAATGTTATACTAAATTGCACCCACCACCTAAGTTTAAGGACTTTCAATGTAATTAACTCTTTTAATAAAACCACCGGACACAATTCATTAACATTGTTCGATAGTCATTGAGCTATCAATACTTCCACTCCGGTGACGTTTCGACGACGTATGGTTCACGGGCCTTGTGTCGTCAAACTAGATTAGCAACAATGGTTAACATACCGAAGAGAGACTCATTTAACACAGCAGGTCTACCGTTTCTTGGTAC
Source organism: Stipa capillata (assembly GCA_019208055.1). Lineage (NCBI taxonomy): Eukaryota > Viridiplantae > Streptophyta > Magnoliopsida > Poales > Poaceae > Stipa > Stipa capillata. The sequence continues at coordinate 91,081 of JAGXJF010002509.1, forward strand.
GATTGCATACATGACTGCGGCAGGCCAGAAGCACCACCATGCTGCCATCACGCATGTCGCGCATAAACAAGACCACCTCGTTCTGCGGCAGTTCGGCGGGGCCGGACTGGTTCGCCTCGCCGCAGCCGAAATCCGCCGAGTGGAACCCGAGACGATTCCACGCCGTGACCAGCGTGGTCGCCGTCATCGACGGCGGCCGGGCACGGTGATCTCGATGGCGGAACGGATGAACGCGTCGTCTGTGAGCTTGATGGCGTCCTGGATCGACCGGGCCGCTGAGGACACTGGCGCTGAGAGGTCACTGGCGACGGACACGCAGCAGGCGCAGACGACGGCGTTCCCGCATAACCCAGGAGGCAGCGGCGGGTCGACCCGCTGCTCTTCTGCTCGGGGCGCATCCTCATGGCGTGGGCCATCGCGCGCCAGACGAACGCCGTCAGCGCGACAAAGGTGGAGCACGCCGCGGACCCGTCGTGGTCAGTTGCAGCCTGCCTATTCAGCCGCGCGAGCCTACCGGCGTCGATGGTGAAGGCCCGGTACATGCGTGGTTCGTCGTAGAGGTCGGCGAGGCCGGACACGTCCTCCATCTCCGTGAACTCCTCGTGCTGGAAGGCGATCGCAGCACGGTGCGGTCGAGGGAGGGCGGGGTGGAGAGGGGCACGCCATGGGCAGTCTCGGCCCAGGAGCGGAGGAATTCCGCGGCGGCAACGCCGTCCGCCAGGCAGTGGTTCATGGCGAGCCCGAGCACGAAGCCGCCGCACTTGAACCTGGTAACCTGCACCGTCAGCAGAGGCGCCCGCAACCCCACCATGTTCTCCTCGTCCTCCTCCAGGTTACGGACGAACACGAGCTGGTCCTGAACCGCGGCGTCGGGGGCCAACACGACGTTCCGACCTCCGTGAGCTCGCAGTCGACGTCCGCCACGACGAATGGCACGCCGCGGCGGTCGTTCCGCACGGAGAGCCGCCCGTCGTCGGCGTTGAGGACCAGGATGCCCTCGAATGGATAGTAGTGGACGAGCACCCTGCCCAGGGCGTCCATGATCACCGTGGCCGCGTCGTCTCCTGCAGGCTTCTCGCCCGACGGCCTGAAGACGTGCACGGACTTCATGAGCACAGCGACATTCTGGTCGAGGTTGGAGAGGTAGTAGTACTCGTCGGCGGCGGTGGTGGCACCGTCACCGGCAGCGTGCACTAGCACCGGCTCTGACCTCGTCACCTTCATGGCCTCTCTCCCGCAAGTACGTGCTTCGTTATGCAAGTGGGGCTTGCTTACGATACAAAGTGGTATATATAAAGCAGAGAGAAATATGAACATACCAAAAAAGAAATGTACATCTGATGTCCTGATGTACATTTGATCACCGTTGCACAAGGTGAAGGTTATAGTTACCATTTCTAACAGCTGACTACTGTTCCCATTCTCCTGGATATGTCCAAGAAGGCGTAACCCAACTTAATTAACATGCCAAACTGTGCATTGTTCCATAACAATCGTTAGCTGTACCCTTTCCCCTTCAGCCATAGGTTGCACAAAGATATTATCCAGTCATGCCACTCCATTTTATATTTTTATATATATTCTGCCTGTAAAACAAGCAGAACTCCCTTCAACAAGAAGTTACAAGATTGGGAGAAAAATAATTTTCCAAAAATAATGCCAGGGTTCCGTTTCACCATCAGTTACGAGACAAACAATTTCTACTGCTGCGAGCTCTGCACTTTCGCCTTGAGCGCCTCAATGACCGCAGAGAAGTCCTGGTCGGCGAGGCCGAGGGATTTTGCAGCCTTGTACAGCTCGTTTGCAGCTGCAGCTGTAGGAATGGGCTGTGACACCGATTCTGCCAGGGCCAACGCCAGCCTCAGATCCTGTCATGAGCATGCCAGAATTGGATGAGATGCAAATGTCAACTGTTCTAGCAGTGCTGGCTACATCAGTATGCAAGCAGGGGCTACCTTCTGCTGATGCTTCAGGGGAAATGCGGTAGGGTATGCAGTTTTAATCATGGAAGGGCCCTTGAGGGAGAACATGGGAGCATTGATAGCACCTTGTGACATAACCTGGAAGGATCAAAGCATCTTAGATTAGATTCTATCTCCTTCGGGTATTTCAGTTTGTTTCTGTTTATTTCAGGGTAGTTACCTCAACGACGGTATTTGGGTCTAACCCGACCTTTTCACTCAGGAGCAGCCCTTCTGCAAAGGAGACCATCATGCTGCAGTATTATCCCATAAGGGTCAGGAAAAGGAGGGGATCAGAAGTGTTGATAATTCTCCATCAGAGATAAGCCAATACAATTTCAAATAAATGCGCTTCCTTCTCACCTCCCCATGACCATATTAACCACGAGCTTCATTGCTGCCCCGTTCCCAACATCCCCAAGATAAAATCTTGACTGGTTTCAGAGTAAGGAAAGCATAAGTACATTTCCTGATTCCACATGAGAGACTAATTAAAGTGCTTCTTGCAGATAAGGGATATTAACCTTGCCCATGACATCAAGGAGGGGTGCCACTCTCTTGTACAATGATTCATCACCTTGTGCAATCATATCAACAATTTGAAGCATCAGCAAAATGATTTAACTGCTCTGCTGCATTTTCTCATCTACCAAGCATGGAGGCAGAAGTTTACCTGCAGTAAGAAAGATCAGCAGCCCATCTTCTGCTGGCTTTTTCGAGCCAGAAACTGGAGCCTACTGAAAAGTCATCAAGTAAGCATTGGATCAACAGTACAATCAATGAAATTACATTGCTAGTGACACATTCAGACTAGAGGATTAACAGTTCCAATACAAAAAGTATTCAGCAATGGCAGGGACAAAAAACCACCTCAAGAAAAGATGCCCCAGTGCTTGTAATACGCTTGCCGATCAACTTAGATGTAGCATCGTCAACTGTTGACACATCAACGTACCTGTGACAGACAAGAAAGAAAAGAGATAATGTTTCAAGTGCTGCTACTGCATATGCTCCAGGCTAGGGGCGTTCATTCCCGGAATGAACCTGGCCAAAACTGGCAGGCATGCACTAGTTCAAAATCCTTCTTTGCTAGTGATTAGAGCTGCATAGCTAGTTCAAAAATATAGTACGACGGTTTCCACGGGTTGGCGGAAATTGTTTTTGAACACCCCTACTCCAGGCATTCTGATCCTTTGTCAGAGGAATTGGTTACCCTTTCCCTGGGGCCATCCCTTCTGTGGCTCCGTTGGTCCCGCATGCAACCTCAACCTGTGGAACAAACCGTTTTTAGGCATGACTAGGTTTATCATGTGAGTCTTCATGAACAGAAGAAATGACGGTCTGAATTCTCAATCAAAACCTATACCGCGCTTTCTGGATCAGCAAGCATCGCAAAGGTAACATCGCAAGATGAAGCAACTCTGGCCGGTGAAGATTCGAACCTGTAGGAAGCCGAACTCTTGTATGAGTATCAAGCAAAGTGTTCCATGGATCTTTTCTTAAATATAATACCGTCTCTTTTCTTTGGGTCAACATGAACAACATGCCACTATCTAGTAGACTAGTACCATTGACAACAAATTCTTTGGTCTCTTCAAATGGAACAATTTCGAGTGGAATTTCAGGAAAACTGAATCTTTTTGAAAGGAAGTAGAGAAAAACAAGGTAAACAGAGAGAAAATCTAAATGGTGAATAGTGGACATGTCAGAGTTTTATAGCATGATCCAGCTTTAATCATCGGGTACTATGGTTTCACCCGTTCCACAACCTTTAGACTTGAGAATATTATGGATGAAGATAACGCAATCGTTCCAGTAGTTGTCTTGGAAATGGCACACATTTCATAAGTAAAAACTGGTTGTAAATCACAGTTAAGTTGAGGTCGAACATACTTGGCACCAAGGCTGAGGAGAGGATCGCACTTGCTCTTGGTCCTGTTCCACACTGTGACATCGCACCTGCAGATCACCAAGAAACAATTCTAACACCAGCCATGGCCACAGACCCACAGTACAAGCACAAATATACAACCATACATTATGCAACAATTTTAGACGGACTACTACTGCAACACTGACACATAGCTTCCCACATTCAATCTATATACCGACGAAAAATGTCTAAAAAATCGTGAGTCCCCTGTCCTAACCCCAAGACAAGAAGACAAGGTAGGAAGGGAAGGAGAGGGGGAATTACCCGGCCTTGATGAGGTTGGATGCCATGGGGGCGCCCATGATCCCGAGGCCCAAGAACCCCACCCTACCCTGGAATCCCACCCCTCCAGCAGCATCTGCAAGCCACGGAACGCAGTACACAAGAAGAATCTGTTAATTACATTGGAGTCATTCAACTACACTACACAGCTGCGGTTCCTGCTGGGTGGGAAGAGCTCAGTTGGAACCGAAGAAGGAAGCCCACACCTGACGAGGAGGATGAGGAGGAGGCCGAGCAGGAGACGAGGAGGCGGGATCCTCTGCGCAGGGGCAACAGGGCCACCAGGGGGCAGAGCAGGAAGGACGCGGCCATGGCTGCAGATAAAAGAGGGATAAGATTTGAGCTCCGCAACGTCGACGAAGCTGCAGCCGCTAGGTGGTGGCGGTCGTGATTTGGATGCGAGCACGACGCAGCCTGCCACCTGGTCGGGTGTGGCCTGCTAGTCTGAAGTCTGAACTGATTGATGATCGGCTTTGATTCTGACGGCGAGCTCCGCTGGGCCGTGGGGGATTACTCCGTTATCCTAACTGATCCGTCCGGTCCATCACATCCATCCCTTCGCCTCGCGTTGCGTCACTCTGCTGCGCTGCAGATCCTGCATGCTCCTCTGTTCCGTGATGAGAGAAAAAGAGGCGTATAAATTTTATGCATTTATCTTTTGAAGGCAAGTTTTTTTTTGCTCAGTATATCCATTTGTAAATTTTGCTCAGTATAACTTTCTTCGACGACTAATCGTAAAGTTACACGGTTTCATGCAACATTTCTCGTGAGATTCATGTATTTCGTGTCCGAAGATTTTCTACTTTACAGTTAGAAAATGGATAATTTCTAAAAATCTTACTAAAAAGAGATGTCTCTTCGGTGCCACTAAATAGAGACCTACCACATAAATGGTCATTCTCTTTGCAAGAGAGACTGATAGGTGAGACCGTTTTCTGTAGACTTGATCCACAGAAGGGACATGCCTTAGTAAGCCAGATGTGACGATGGTTAGGGCTAATATGCTGGATCTAGAAATAAGTGGACAGGATTTGGTGATGTAACGTGTTAGCGCTGATTAGAACGACGGGCTTGTATGGCGGTGACGCAATAAGGATGCGTTGTGGCAGGTTGGCGCAAGCGATCGTCGTCGGCAATTAGCGGTGCAACTGTGTGGCTCGAGGTAAACATTTCTATGAGAAGCACATGGAGAACCTCTTGGGACATGTGTGAGGGTTCAAATACGATAGATATGACCGACTGAGAACTTGAAGTGGCGTAGTCATGGGGGCTCCTCTAGCAGTGTTGACCCATAAAAATTAGCGAGGTACACAATGGTTGCCGTGGATAGGGATTCAATTACACGATAGCACAAAATTCTAGCAAAGAAGAAGGTTGTGGCGTTTAGCTTCATCGGTCGACTCTAAGGAGCTGCAGCGCATTCTACAATGTCTCGCTACTAGAAAAATGCTACTATATGATGTTCTAAATAAGTCACAGAAAATTAGGGAGTCGTCACTAAGGAACTCTTGTGACGATCTTGTGACGAAATTGAGGTTGTCACTGCGGTCGCATCACAGAAGAACTTCTATAACGAACACAATATATTTGTCATAGAACAAGTGTTTTTTATGACATATGTCATTTCATCATGGAATGGGTGTCTTTCTATGACCAAATATCACATCATAAAATGGAAAAATAATATTATGCATAGTTACATCTTTGTCATAAAACAACATGTTTGAACGGCCAAACTAACCTAGAGACAACGTTTTTTATGATGAAATTTTCTTTGGATGGATGCTGCGTCAACATTAACTTTCATCACTGAACACTAGATTGTCAAAGCTCATCTGATGTGGCGGCCATGTAATCATTTGGCGTGGCATCACATTGCGATGAATTGGAGACCCCACGAATGATTGCTGATATGGCGTTAACGTGACACCCATCTCATCCAACCAATATTTATGCGGCACGGTCCATTTTTATTGGCCTAAATAGTTTGACTCATGGTATCCGGCCTAGTCCACTTTTTTGGCCCGTTAAATTCGGGCTATTTGAGTTTCGTGGCTTGTTAAATTCGGCCCGTTCTAAGTTTTTGACCCATTATATCTGACCTAGTTTAGTTTTTTAGCCCAAGTTTTCCCAGCCTAGTTTGGTGTGTAAGCCCATTGTATCTAGCCCAAGTCAGGGTTTGGGCCCATTTAGTATCCAGTCCAGTCCATCAATTTTGGCCTTTCTAAGTGTCAGCATAATCCATCAATTTCAGTTCTTTTAATTGTCACTCAGCCCTTGTCGTGCATGAAGAATACCCAACTATAGCCAAAAAAATTATTCACAATGGCAAATCCATATGAGTTATCTCATATGCTCACATATATAACCGGGCCAAATAAGTCCATGTGTAGAAGTTCTAGTGACTTGGTCGTTGTCATGAATATTTTTGGCGGGATGTGGATTTTCGACTTGATATGCACTACATAAGTGATCCTTGTCGAGGATGTCTAGGATATGATCTCCCTTGAGCAACTTGTCAAAATTCTTCATCCCCACGTGTGCTAGCCTTCGGTGCCAAAGCCAACTTAAAGAAGACTTGGCCAACAAGCATGTTCATATGCAAGACTCTTTAGAGAAGAAATCTACAAAGTATAGATTACCTTTTCTGACCCCATTGAATACCAAAGAGCAATCATTGCTCTTGGTCAACAAACACGCCAAACTTAGTGAAATTTCACTCAAGATCAAGATCACAAACTTGTGAAACCGGAAGTACATTATAGTTCAAGGATTTCAAAAGCAATACATTAGAATAGATAGCTCATTATATATTATAATTTTACCTAACCCCATTACGTTTCCTTTGGCATTGTCACCAAAAGTAATGTTCTCATGCGGTGCGCCTCTACTATCAAACAATGTGAACATGTCTTTTTCTCTGGTCATGTGATTTGTGCATTCACTATCAAGTATCCAACTCTTCCCAGCAGAGATTTAGTCCAATAGAACAAGTTTATACTTGTTTAGGTACCTATACGCTCTTGGGTCCTTCAGAGTTAGTCACAAGAGATTTTGGCACCCAAATGACACTCTACCTAAATGACAATCTATCTAAATTTGGCACCCAAATGATACTCTACTCTATGCTTGTTTAGGTATCCATACCTTCTTGGGTCCTTGGGAGTTAGTCACAAGAGATTTTGGTCACCAGTCTTTGCATCAACAAATTTGAATTGGATCTTATCATCTTACCCTTTCTAAGCACATAAGAAGCACCGAAGTGACCAATGAGACTAGGATGACCCCTTTTAGCTGAATGACCCTCTAAAGTAGAAGTTTGCACTTGTTTCTCCTTGGTTACATGAAGTTGGTCTTCGGATATTGCTGAGGGGACCATTGCCTTACCATTGTCATTGAACTTGGGATGAAGCCTAAGCTCTCATGGTTGAATTTCTCCTTTTGGTGGCTCAATATCTCCTTGAGTGTCTTATTACCTTTGTAGCACTTGAGCAACCCATGTCGGACTTGCACTTTCAACCTAGCATTCTCACTCACAAGTGTCGCTTCGCATGATATGTGGTTAGAGGCACTAGCAACATCGACATGAGTGATAGTAGGACAATTCATGGACAAGAAAGCACACTTGAGACTAGACACATCAACACTCTATTGTGGTGATGCCATTTACTTGTGAAGAAGAGAGAGATGTTATCTCCTGAGGATATCATGAGATATCTTAAGAGTTTCATAATCTTATTTGTTCTTGATGTTCTCAAGACCAAGATTCTCACGAACACTCCTAATATTGTGAGAACCCTATATTTTAGGTCTAGTCGGAGCAGCATAAGATGGAAGAGGAACTCAACTCACGCTGCTGAGTTGAGCGATTTCGGTCGAATCGTGTGGTCGGCGAGAATAGGAGGGGAAGAATTTGATGTGCATTCATGGCATACATATAATTCATCGTATTCATCATTCACACACGCTAAAAATGATTGAAATTGAAATCTTATTGAATAATGAATATTACAACGTCATAATACAACAAGGTGATTGCAAATAAATAATGAAGAAGAAAGTAAATTTTACATATTGCAATTTCTACCTATACAACATCTAACCCTAATCTTCGACCTTCCGAGTCTTGCTGTAGTGGAGAAGCGCCGAGAGTCAGAGGGGGGAAGATTCTCCAAAAATATTTGCGAAGTCCGAAGCCGCCGAGTATGAGAACTCAGGACTGTTAGGACCTCGTAGATTGCTGTAGGAGGCAAATGGTTTTGAAAAACTTTGTTTTTAAAATAAGGGCGGTTCACCGGCACAGTTCCGCCGACATCCGCAGGGTTAGCTGCGGGGGCAAAATAGTGCCGATGACCTAAATAGTTTTAGTTTTGAAAAATAGTTTTTGAAAACATTTTTGTTTTTTGAAATGTCCGAGGACCACGTGGCTAAGACCCTCATTTGGACGAATCTACTATATATATTATATATATATATATATATATATATGGAGAAAAGAGGTGAGAGGTAGCAAAATAGTTTTATTTTTCCTAAAATTAAATTGCCTCCATGATTTTTGTTTTGAAAAGAAAGTATTTTTTTGTAAAGCAAAAAGGTTAGATAAGGCAGCCATTATCCAAGCTTATCCATCAGCCCATAGCTTTTGACCAAGGTCAAGAATACTTGTGACCATAAGGCAACAGATCCATCGAAGGATCCACCAGAAATTCGAAGCAGCCAGCAAAATTTCACACTTGCATGTGGCAAGTAAAATATCTCTAGCCCACAACACTTGACTAGAGTCAAGATACTTAACTCTCAAGGTAACCGAATACGAAGGAAATAGACATAGCAGTCCAGCCGTAGATAGCAGTCACATAGCAACCCATGCAGCATGAGGTGGCAACAGAAATTCTACCGGAGAAGTCTAGGAAGGCTCAGCAGTAGTAGTACAAAGGCAACCGGGTAGAGAGCTGTAGCCATTGCTGAGGAGAGCAAGGACCAGCCCTAGAGCCATAGGCACCACCAACACAAAACCCCATCTTTAGGAGCTGAACCAAGGGATCACCAAGTTCAGAAGAACATTAGGAGCAACAAGACAAGAGGAGAATCACCAGACTCAGCCGAGGAGGAGAAGGAACATTAGGGAAGGAAGGAGAGGAAGCTCAGAGAAGGGAGCTAGCAGGAGCAAGAAAAGAAGGAAGCCAGGGGCTTATCCCTGCCGAAAACAAGGTAGCAATCATCAAAAGTACCCAACCCATGTATATGCACATGCATTTTAGCATGTTAATAGGGGACCCTCAGCATCTATTTGTCATCATAGGATTTTGATAGAAGATTTAGTAGCACCTGTTCTTATCCTTGGCACCATCGATTTCTCCAACACAAATTCTCAGATTAGAATTGCATCATAGGGTTTTATTAGGCGGCAACAAATGTAGTATATCTGTTTTTGTCCTCATATCATTTCTTAAATCCTTTCTCAAATTCCTTTCTCAGATTTCCCTTAGAGAAATCAGCATCTCATATTTTTAAGGCAACAACTAGGCATCCTTGTAGTGATCTGTTCTTATCAGAGTATTTATATACCTCTCTCAAGTTTTCTCAGAAAACATCACATCATATTTTTAGCAAGGCAACAAAAAGGCAACATTGTAGTGTATCTGCTCTTATCTTAGTTACCACCATTCCTCAAACCTTTCTCAGATAAACATCAGAGTATAGAGGAATTAGATCAAAGATAGTTCTGTTCCCTCAGGTTTAATAAACTGATGTATAGGAAAAAGAATCAAGGTTAGCAACTGTCCCATCAATTTAAGTGAACTAATGAACATAAAGAGTAGTAACCAATAGTTGCACAAATCAAAACAATCAGGTAGCAGTACCCATCCCTATCAATTTTCTTTAAGATGTTAAACATCATTGTAGCATAGCAATGAATCCAGAAATGACATCAGTTCTTGCAGTTAAGGAAAAACTGACATGCATGTATAGAAGTAGAAAATATAGAGGGACTAGGACCAAGCGTAGAGCATCTGTTTAAACAAACTGGTATATAGAAATGGGATACCAATATTGACTAAACAACTTAAGTGAGAAACTACCTCATAAATGTAAACACACACTATATACCAATGCCTAAGAACATCAAATGTAGTATCTGTTCTTCAGTTTAACTAAACTGATGTAGGCATACATATATATATATGAGAGAGGCAGAAAACAATCAGCTAAAACCAAGCTAGCATCTGTTCTCACCAAATCTAATTAGATATAAACATGCCATACGATTCAGTTATAAAGGTGTCATTGTTAGCTAGCAAAGATCAAGCGTAAATCTGTTTCTGATCAGTGTAAAAATCATCATGCTATGGAGCATGCAGAATCTGTTCTTAACAATTTGAGCAATGCATTCGAGTAACCGATGAGCACTGGTCAAACTAGGGGAAGGCAACAACAAGTTCTTTAGCATATACATCTAGATGACAGTTGAGATTGCTCAAAGCAAAGCTAAAAGAGATATCAACCCTTTTTATCAGAAATTCTGTCAGCACCTTAATTCCTTCTCAAAATTGAACCATCATCAAATCGAGCATAGCAGTTCATACTATATCTTGAGTAAGCAAACTAAACAAGGTCTAATGGGGCTAGGACCACATATCAATTGGGTAGGAAATCAACAGCGCAGCCTTAACCGAAGCTCAAAGGAAATCTTAGTTGAACCGGGTAGAAGAAGAAAGGGGAATAAAGAAGAGCAGGGGGGGATAGAGGAAAAAGGAAGAGGGAAACTGGAGACTTACCTGGAGGCGGCTTGCCACCGCCGTGGTTACGATGGTGGTCAAATCCACCGCCCTCCGACGGCGGTGGCAGTGAAGGGAGGCAGCGGTGGTGACACTCCGAGAGGGCAGCGGCCAATGAGGCCAAGGAAGAGCTGACCGAGGCGAGGCAGCCGAGGCAAGGGCGCAGCGGCACCTTGGGGGCAATGAATGCCCAGGCCCAGCAAGGCCGAGGTGGCGGCACACGTGTGCCGGTGGGGAGCTCTAGGTAGAGGGCCCCGATGGTGACATCTCGGGCAAAGCCGGTGGGGCGAGGCCACAGAGGCGATGGCAGCCGGGTTGAGGCTGACATGGCGGCGACACTGGCGGCGGAGACCGGAGACGGGTCGAGGCAACCATGAGCGGTGAGGAACCGAGCGAGCCCCAGGCAGTGCGGCGGCAGCGGCGATGGCGCATGGAATCAAAGAAAAAGGCGGTGGAGCCAAGGGAGGCCGGAGAGCCGGCGGCGTCCAAGGGGAGCCAGTCGGCGGCGCAGAGGGGCGGAGGATTCGATCGGGAGAAGGGAGAGAAGGAGAAGGAGTGAGAGAGTTAGGGATTTGGGGTGAGAAAAGAGGAAGAGGTGGGCACCGGTGCGGGCCTAGTGGGCCGGCCAGAGGAAGATTAATGTTATGAAAAAATAATAATAATGACATATTAATATATATATATATATATATATATATGAAAATATGGCTTTCTTTAAAGTAGAAAAATGAGATGATGTAAATATATATAGATATATTAAAAATTGAAAGTCTTAGTGGTTGCTTAATTTATGGCAATTCTTTGAAAGCGAATCTAAACCTATCTAAAGTTTTGGATTCCTTTTTAATGACTAAAATGCATTGTACTTTTCTAAGGAAGATAAATTCCAAGCTAGTTCTAAAGATTTTGAATTTATCTCTTGAATCAATCGAAATAAATGAGAGGGAAGTGTTAAATGAAGCGAATTAAAATGGAGAACCTCCTAAGTTAAAACATTTATTCCTGGATAGAAAATTGAAACTTAAATAAAGTGATAAGTTATCCTAACAAAATTAAGTATATCCTTCTTTTGAAAAGAGGATTAAAACCTAAGCGAGTCCCTTAAGTAAATTGAAATGGATGGAGGAAGTTAACTTAACCTAATTAAAATCAACATGAACATCAGACATAATTAAAGCTTGATCATTCCTTTAGATAATGTTAAACCTTAAGCAAGGGAAATCAATGGTTAAGGTTTGAATGTTCTCTTAACTAATTCCAAATCTTCAAAAGACTATCTAAAAGAATTACATTGTATTTCTTGAGGCATTTTAATATGCATAGCATCTCATGCATTCAAATGCCATGTAGTTGCATTCATATTTGGAATTCTTCTGGAATTGGTCCTTATCAGACTTTATTGCTTTCTTTGCCAGAAGCCGGAGTTCCACCAGTAAACCCTTCGAACTCCATTTCCAATCCGATACCAGGTAAGTCCAGTTTCTTGTTCATGTCTGTTGGAAATATTTTACAAATTTTCCCTCTTGTCTATAACCTGCACAAAAGAAAAACTTATTGTCACATCCTGGTTTTTGGAGACTTTTGCAACCATATCATTTCATGCAAATGCACATGTAATAAGAATCAGTCAACCCCTGCATACGATATCAAACCTCGTACGCTCCCCACGAACCCCAACACGAGTACTCGCACATATACACCAACTTTACCAATGCCCTTCCAAAACCCTAATTGCAACCGTGCGGCTGACTTTCTGTCATCCTCCAAAACAAGTCACACCCATCCCTCTCGAAACCCTAATGCCGTACCTTATTCTCCTTCTCCCATATGCTACCCGATTGCCATAGAAACCCTGATTTCAAGATCATGTTCTTCCGACACCCTTAAAAACTTTAGAAAATTTTTGGAAGCATCCCCAAGACTACTTCCAAATTCAGGTGTGAAATACGGGCCAATCCTTTTCAAAAATATTAAATTACTAATAAACTTAAGTATAGGGCTGAAACGAGCATTGAACTTTGGCATATCAAATTAAATTGCAGAAAAATCCAAGAAAATTCTACAACAGTTCTTACGTCACAAAAAGGACCAGATATACAAAGATATTGGTATCATATGTTCAAAAAAAACCAAAACAAATCGCATCAAACACCTTTGATCAAATTTACTTTTTACATGAAATCACGACGTACCTGCTAAATTAAGTCCTCTAAATCCTCATGGGACCTCACCTCTAATTAAGCTAGCTCACCCACCCCATTGACGCCACCGACAACACAGTCTTTTGTCCATTCCTTTTGGATTAAGACATTGGCATCCACCGTCATTAAGAGTTCTCCTGCTAAGTAGGTACCTAGCTCACACTGCCACCCTTCGTCCGCGTTTACAGCTACTCCTTGGATAAGGCTGATACCACCGTACGCGTAAGCCACTGCTCTAGCACTCCATTGCACTCCATGCCACCCGAAGTATGCGCCTAGCCAGTCCAGAGTGCGCCCGCGGAACTGCTCCCATGCCGAACTCTAGCATCGTCGGGTCAACCAGCGTTTCGCTGGCCGCCCAATCTTTCACCGCGCGCCACACACCTCTCCTTGCCCCGCGCAGCAGCTATTCATTTCCCCTAGCTGCCCCATTCCGTGCCTGAGTCTAAGCAACGCAATGGACACCGGTGTCGGTGCACCACTCGTCGGCACCAACACCCTCCGCCCATCCCCGTAGCCTGGCCGAGCTGCCAGCGATCGGTCATGAGCTTCAACGCTGCCTCCGCCTTGCTGCTACCTGAGTCAACCGCCGCTGGCGTCGCCACCCGGCGTGTCTGTGAAAGCCACGACGCCCTGGTGTTTCCTCTTCGACGCGACACTGTCCCGCCGTCTTGAATCGTCACAATGCTCCAAGCCCGCGCAGCAACACATGCTGCCGTGCCAATCAGCGCACTGCTCGCTGGCGCCACCGCACCACTCGTCGCTCTAGTAGCCGTCCATTGCACCCGAACGTGCCACGGCGCCCTCCTTGACTCACCTAAGCACATTAAATAGCGATTCCCCCTCCCTGCTGCCCTATCACCGGACATAAGCTTGCACAACGACGGTCTTGACCGCTCCCGTCGCTCGGCCTATAGAAGAGGCTTCACTAGCCCTTCTTCTTCCACACTCCTTCTCTCTCAACTCCAACCGACCTACTAGACTAGACCACAAAAAACCCTCCACATTTTTCCTCCTTCCCCGATGGTGACCGAGGTCAAGAATCCGCTATTATGGCCACCGATTTCCTCTGCTCCACCCCGCCTACCTAACTCTGGTAAGCCCCGACCTCCACTAACCACGAAAATGGAACCATCTCCTAGCACCAAGCATAACCCTAGCAAGTCCCTGCCCTATAACCCTCTGGAGCGGCGGCGATTTCTCACCGGAGTTCTGGCCACCGCCGCCGCTAAGGATTGCTCCCTGCCGGCCACTCGCGCACGCCCTCACTAGTTATTGGGCCACTGCGCCGGGTTCGGTAAGAGGCCCGTACTTCTCGAGCAGACCATGGGCCTCGGCGAGGCCTGCCATGGTTAAGTGGCCGCGCCCGCTGCTCTTTCGTCTTCTCTGCATAGAAGGTGTATTCTCAATTCAGTAGAGGCGCATTCCAACCCGAGAACGGTTTTCCAGAACTAGTTCGCCACCGGTTCAACCGGTTCATAGGAATCCAAACCGGTTTTTGACATCCATTTCTGGTTCCTAGAAGAGAAAATTATTTCCCAATTTTCAGTTCAAGCAAAAATACCAAACTCCAAATCATTTAAAATTAAAACGATAAGGATTTGATTTAGGGTATTTCGTGTTTTTCTTTAAAGTAACATATACCCTATATACGCCATTTCTGGAATCTAGTATACTAAGACCCTAGGTATGAGAACTCGAAAAGTGAATAAGAATTTACTTTCTGGCAAAACCCTAACCCTAACGTTAACCTGTATATATGCATATATTCAAACAACACTTAAACAAGATAAATTCCTCAGAATAATATGGAACCAAAACGCATTGCTTGACTGGTCTCTTTTGAATTTCCTTTTGGTCTTTCGTTTTGCTAGTTATTTATTCAATGTTTCCCTCGACGTATAGTGGACGGAGTGAAGTACGCTTGTCAGGAGGAGCCGGAGACATCCCCGAGCCAGGAGCAGGTTCAAGAGCTGCTAGGCAAGCTTTCCTCATCTTGACCATGTTGAATCCTATAAGTGAGAAATATAAGTATTTTGCCAACTTTCATGCTATGTTGTATTAATGCTATGTTGAAATAAGGATAGATATTCCCTATAGTTGCATGGCCTAGGATCCGTTACCATGTGCCCTCGTAACCCTAGCATTAAGACATCAGACCAAGTAGTTCCGGTGGCATACTAGTTATATAGGCCGTAGGCCGAGCTTAGACCCGCTGTAGTATAAAAAAATTATTTTACGGACATTGGAACACTATTTCTAGGAATTGGCAAAGTAAAACCCTTGGGGTGACATGTGTCACCCAAGGTGGATGTTGAAAAATGTTTATCGAAACAAAATCAAAATAGAGAGGTTTGTGATTCGGGTGGGAATGGTAAGAGAAGCATGGGAAATGGTGTAGCATGTGTGACATGGATGAAGGATGGGAATATGGAGTCCCTCTTGAATCAACCAAGGACCGGGCATAAGTGCCACTAAACTAGATCCACCCTCGTACGTCCACATGTCCTTTATGGGAAGGACTTGGCTTAGTATCCCGTCAAATACTAGTAATTGGACCCGTGGGCAGTAAGGAGTATGTGACTAGGCGGTTAAAGTCCTAGAGGTCCTCTACCGCATGGCATAGGGAGTTGTCCGACACAAAGATAAGAATAGTCCCATTTTAGAGTCTGCGAGACAGAAGTAAAGTTGGGTAAAACATCTAGCGGTCCAATCCTAGTGTGAAAACGGGCGAAATGTCTCGTTGTAATAACCCTGTCAGTATACTTACAAAGTACTCCCAGGGTGAACTACATCTTGTGGGTAAAGCCTTACAACCTCTGCAGAGTGTTAAAATCTATTCGAATAGCCGCGTCCTCGGTTATGGACATGATCTGGCAAAGCCATACACTGGTTAAACTGAGAAACTCTGGGCATCGGGAATAAGGACGTGGGCATGGCGTGCCCACAGAGTGCAATTTATGCTACAGTCTGGTAGCCAGGAGTTGCTGAAGAAGGTTCGTGCCGTAATACAAGGGTACTACAGATGAGACCCCGGAAAAGAGTAAAAAGGCGATAGACGGAGCTATCGACCTTAGAATGAGAAAGGTGGCAGGTGCCGCCACATGTGATGTTATGATCAGGCAATTTAATACTGTTTTCCAAACTACTTTTGAACCTATTATACTATTGATCAACTGAAAACTTACTTTTTGCTCAACTGCAACATAGAATAGAGCTTCTTTCTTGAATACCTTTGCAAGAAATATAGCCGCTATCAATTCCTATGAGGAAAAGCTTGCGAGTACATTCAATGTACTCACCTGGCTTGTTGACATGGCCAGGTGAAGAAGAAGAGTACTCCGACGCTGATGATAGTGACTTCGAAGGCTAGAGCGTTACCCCAGTCAGTTGCCTGTGGGATAGGCATATTGACGGGCTTATCTACGTGTTTTTATTCCGCTGCATAACTTTTATTCAGCCAATCGGCTTTGTGTGTAACTGAGACCATAATGGCTCTGTATCTGTATAATATTCGGTAATGTATGACTACGTTATCAAGTGCTTGTGTGTCCTAGCCACTGATCATGGGACTAGTACGGTAAACACAGGGATTTAACCAGCCTTAAAACCGGGTACGTCATACTTATTTTCTAAATTGAATCAACTTGGAGTTGTTGATCGCCGGTTTTTGGGCATGAATCATGGTGGGTGATGAAACCTTGGAATGGGTGCCGATGACACATTGGAAGGCAGGTTTCATCACACGGGGATGTTTCATATAAGGTTAATGCAACCGATAATCGAATGTGCTTAAGGGCCATAGTGATCGCACATACCACATACCCTGTATGGGCGGGGCTGAGCTAAAGTACCTTTGCCCTAGGTTCATACTCCCCTGGGAACGCAAGACCTCGGTAGGGGGATCGACTACCGGGAAGGTGATACTGGCTGTAGGTCAGCTAGTCACAAGTGATAAAGCCCGTAATTCGGCTTGTCACATCATGTTGGTAGAGGTGGCATTGGCCGTACGTTGGTTAATCCACATTGGAATTTGAGACCGGTAGTCCTAGGTGGACTACGACACGGAGTATGATCGAGCGGGCGGCGAAACGGCTCTGTGATCGTGGAAATATGAATGAGCCGTTGCAAACTCAGACAACAGCGACGGAGGGCGAAAGCATCGACTACCGTGGTGAAGACCCTGAAGAGTAGAGTGAAACCATAGGAAGGGGGAGACGAGAGTGTAGCAAATGACTTTTGTTGTAGCCGAATGGAACGGTTTTAAATTCCCCGTACTTTTGGGAATATATTTGTATCTCGTTTTCTGAGTTTGTAAATTAAGTTTGTAAGAAATGGACCACTGCAATGCTTCTGTCGTGCTACTCTGTGTGATGTGTTATATACGAGAAGGCACTTCGTCTGCAACATGTCAAAGACCAGCATACTATCTAGGTGGGTGGTAGGCGGGTTGCCGCAAATATCCTCATGAGACTTTTCAAGTCTACGGTATGAGACTTTAAAGCTCCTTATGCTTAAGATTATGGCCTTATTTTTCTTTATCTCCCTCACAAGTGACACCTCTTGTTTCTCAAGAATGACAACAAGAGAATCACAACTAGGTATATTCAAGTCATCAAGATCATCAAGAAAAGCATCATCACTATCGTCAAAAAGTTAATAATAGGTGATTTGAGATACTTTTGACCCATTTTTCATGAGAAAAATGGGTGCCTCGTTGTTACTTGAGTGGTCGAAAAGGGACTTAACGGGTCCTAGAATTGCCATGACGAGACTAGCAACACCTTCATCGGAGTCGGTGGTGGAGTTTGAGACATCGGAATCCCATTACTCGCTAATATGGGCTTGGGCCTTGCAGTGGTTCTTCTTGATGAACTTGCCCTTCCCATTCCGCTCCTTCTTCTTGTACCCCTTCTCCTTTTCATCATTATTGTCCTTCTTCTTGGGACAATTGGTAATGAAGTGTCCCATGTTGCCACACTCGAAGCACACCGTCTTGGTGAGTTTCATCTTTATGACCTCTGAGTACTTGTGGCTTCCCTTGGCTGAGAAACTTGTCGATACCTCCCTTTTTTAATATCTTGGAGAATCTTCTCACAAATAAGGTGATTTCATCTTCATCAAGCTCCTCTTCCTCTTCATCATTGCTTGAGTCTTCGTCGACGACGTGCTTGGCCTTCAAAGTGATGTTCCTCTTGAGGCTTGAGTTGGAAGTCACGAGTTCTTCCTTGTCTTTGATCGCCATCTCATGGGCGATGATCCCTCCGAGTACCTCGATGCGAGTCAACTTCTTGAAGTCATCCGTCTCACTAATAAGCATCAACAAGTAGTCATGCTTTGGTGAGAGGGCTTGAAGCATCTTCTTGACGACATGAGAGATAAGATTTGCTGTTGAAGTTCACAATGTGATTGAGATGGGTGAACATTTCCTTCACGCACTCATCTTGCATCATGGTGAAGCGGTCGAGCATGCTTGTGAGAATGTCGAGCTTGGACTCCTTGATGGAAGAGATTTCCTTGTGGATCTCTATGAGCGTGTTCCATATTGTCTTGGCGTCCTCAAGGGTGCTCACCCAGTTGAATTCATCCAGACTCAATGTGTTAAAGATGGCATTCGTCGCTTGGCATTGAGGCGAATGTTTCAGAGGGCACTCTCGGTGGGCTCGCCTTCATGAATCGTTGCATTGCCATCGACAACAACCGCCATATGCTTGGGCTAATGGCCATTAGATGCATTGTCATTTTATGTTTCCAACTAGTATAGTTTGAAGCATCAAAATATGGACCTCCCCTCACATGCATTCCCTCACTAGATGATGTCCTATCTCTTTAGGTGGTGAAACCTAAGATATGAGAGAACAAGGCTCTGATACCAATTGAAAGAATCAAGGCTATCAATTAGAGTGAATAGGAGATTATCAAAACTTGTAATGAAATCAAATCTAATGCATACTAGTGCACAAGATATGCAAAATAGTAAATATGAAAGAATAGGAAAAAATACAACCACATGAGAGATAAGATTTGCTGTTGAAGTTCAAGCCTTTGGTGAGGCTCTGTGTGTCCGTTGAGGAAGCTTGATCCAACGATCAAACTTGGCACCCAAATATGATCTTCCTTCAAGAGGCTTACAGATGCAAAAGCTCTCTTCTCTTACGGTAGCTCTTCACCTTGTGGTAGGCGAGCTCTAAACCCTTACAAACTAGATGGGGTGCTTCACACTACTTGAAGTCTCCCAACGATTCCTAGCCATTTAGGAGACGCTAATCTCCAAGAGTAACAGAGTTCAATCGATTTGGTTTGGAGTTGAACTCTTGCTTGGTGCTCAACTAAGTTTTGATCTGTCTCTATTAAAGATTTCCTAAAAAAGGATGGAGCTTTTACTCGGGAACTATAGTAGAAGGTTTAGGAGATTAGAAAAAAATCTGGCAAAGTGTTGGTCATGCAAAGAGGCTTAGAAAAAAATCTGGCAAAGTGTTGGTCATGCAAAGAGGCTTGGGGTTATATATAGCCCACCCCATCAAAAGCTAGTCGTTATGCAAAAAGTGGAAGAACTTAGAGGTTTTGTCATTTTAAAACCAATGGCTATATTGTTGTCCAAAAATAAATCTCTGAACAACTGACAGAAACTTGGAGGTTCTAACTTTCAAAGCACAGTGGACAGAAGCGAATGTTGGAGGTTCCGACATGGAAGATGGAATGTTCCGATTTTGAATAGCCTTAAAAAGGCATCAACATAATAGATTTCAGAAGGCTCCAACATTGCACTCGGGACTTCCAAATATTTCAAAGAACCTTGGATGAGGTGGACCAGAACACAAACTCGGAGGTTCCAGAAATGAATTTGGACATTCTGATATTTCAAGAAGAAGTCCAAGATAGAAACTCTGAGTTTCCAGAAATCTTCAAGTTGATCTGACTTTAGAGCACTCAAGACTTGTTCTAGTCCTCCACGGTGATCTTGCCTTGACTACAACACCTCAAATAGTCTTGAATTTAGTCATGGTTCTCTCCGGAGATGCTAGAGCCCTAGACTCATCAGCGACCCTCATGTCTACGTAGTAGCCCGAGGGCTTCTTAGTTAGTTTTCTACCCGACGGGTCTTAGTTGGCGCTGTAGAGTCAGATGGTTGCGGCAACCCCACTGGTCTTGGTGCTCCTGGCAAGCTCGACAACGAGGAGTCATGGGATGACATCTTCATAATTGTGCTAATTTATACCCTATTTAGCAATACAATCATCGGATTAACCCTAATTAGCAATTGGCAACAAGCATAGATTCATCGGATTAAACCCTAATTAGCATTTGACAAGTTATTAGCAACATATTAAACAACAAAATATTAAACCTAAAATAGCAAAATATTAGCAACCATATTAACCAAAACAATATCATAATTGACCCCAAAACAACAGCATATTAGCAAACATATTAACCAAGACGGTACTAAACTAGCATTCATCAAAACAACACCATATTAGCACCCTGACCTAACCTAGCATGTTGGGGAACGCGCTACGCAAAACAAAATTTTTCCGCGCACGAACCAAACCAAGAAACACTATCGAGGTGTAGATAACGATATCATACCTTCGACGATCACGTCAATGCAGCGGAGAAGTTGACCGATGTCGATGAAGTCCGCAGACTCCCGCAGCTAGGTTATACCTCCCAGCCGCGAGAGCGATCTCCTCGTGAATAGTTCGCCCGATCAAACGCCGAAGTATACGACGTCTCCGAGGTATCCACGCGTACCGGATCAGCGACACCGCGGTAATGTGTGGACCAGCACACAAGAACAGCGGGGATCTACGAGAAGGAGAATCAGCAGCGCGCCGGCAGCTGTACTAGATCCAATCTAGAAGAGAGAGAAAAAGAAGGCTGTGGCCAATCTAGGGATGGCCGGCCTAGGGTTTAGTCCAAGGGACTAGGGCTGCCTCTGGGGCTGCTTGGGATCCCCTTTGAGGTGCCCTGCCCCTCTATTTATAGGGGTTGGGGCAGCTCTCCCTAGGCAGGTGGAGTCCTACTTCAGCAGGGACACCCTATTGGAGTTGGAGTCCAACTCCACTAGAACCTTCCAGAACCTTCTAGAATTTCTAGAACCTTCCAGAACCTTCTAGAATTTCTAGAACCTTCTAGAATTTCTAGAACCTTCCAGAACCTTCCAGAACTTTCCGGAACACTTCCGGACATCACCGGAACCATCCGGGACCTCCCGGAACACTTTCGAGATCATCCGAAACACTTTCGGAACCCTTCTCTCTCGTTCTCCATAAATCATAGCATTCCTAAATGTCGCTAAAACGTTAAGCGTGTGACCCTATAGGTTCGAGTATATGTGGACATGTCCGGAATACATTCCGGTCAATAATCGTCAGCGGGATATGGACACCCATAACGACTCCCACATATCATCGAAGATCTTTATCGAGCAAACCTTGTATTGTCGCATACAATTCCTTTTGCCTCACGATACATTACACAACCCGAGGCGAGACTTTGACGGTATCCCTGTGATCAACTCCTTGATCACCATACCTAGTTATCCTCGTTACCGGTTTGTACTCTTTTCTCGTTTCCGTATTCCGGTATCCCCGTGACTAACCTTTTAGTCACAATACCTGGCCAGGCGATGCTGGACACCGTAATACCGAGTGGGCCCAGAGTGTATCTCTCCATCGCCGGATGGGCAAATCCCAGTATTGACATATCTAGAACCACGATATACTTTCTGGTGTACCTGGAAGTCACCTTTATAATTACCCAGTTACGGCGTAACGATTGATGACCCCAAAGCAACCATCCGGTATCCGGGTCTATGATATTCTTATGGTCTAAGGACGCAAGTAAACGTTAACACATCATGAGAAGATACTGACAACATATTGACGAAGTGATCTCGCAGTATCTCATAAGGGGTCTATCCAACACCATTGTTACCCTAACAATGTGTTCCCATTATTGCCGGCATCCTTGTTACATTAACAATGCCCATGATCAGGAAAACAAGATCATCAACAATACATGAGCTAGTCCAGAGGCCTGACTAGGGATCTGAATGGTGTTTATTATTCCACACATGCAATTAGGTTTTCCTCTGAATCTCATATTCAAGAACCAATGCAATTTTAGCATAGAACATAAACTTAATCATGAACATGAAAATAGAATAATAACAACTTTATTATTGCCTCTAGGGCATATTTCCAACAGTCTCCCACTTGTACTAGAGTCAATAATCTAGCCAATGCTTAAGCTCCTAACACCTATGGCATTCCGGTGTTGCTCATGCTTTGCTTGTGGTAGAGGCTTCGTCAGCGGATCTGACACATTCAGATCCGTGTGTATTTTGTATATCTTTACGTCTCCACGCTCCACCAATTCACGAATGATGTGGAATCGGCGTTGTATATGTTTGGACTTCTGGTGGGACCTTGGCTCCTTGGCCTGAGCTATGGCGCCACTATTGTCACAATAGAGCTCCATAGGATCCAGCGCGCTCGGAACCACACCAAGCTCGGTGACGAACTTCTTAATCCAAACGCCCTCCTTTGCCGCTTCTGAAGCGGCGATATACTCAGCCTCCGTTGTAGAATCCGCCACAGTGTCCTGCTTGGAACTCTTCCAGCTCACTGCGCCACCATTCAGTGTATACACTAAGCCTGATTGAGATCGAAAATCGTCCGGATCTGTGACAAAGCTGGCGTCGGTGTAACCCTTTACAACGAGCTCTTCGTCACCACCGTATACGAGAAACATATCCTTAGTCCTCTTCAGGTACTTTAGGATATTTTTCACTGCTGTCCAATGATCATGACCTGGATCACTCTGGTATCTGCTCGTAACACTTAGAGCATAGGACACATCTGGTCGTGTACATATCATGGCGTACATGATTGACCCAATCGCGGATGCGTATGGAATCTTACTCATGCGTTCTCGCTCATCAGTTGTCGAAGGACACTGATTCTTGCTCAAACTTTTCCCATGCGACATCGGCAAGAACCCCTTCTTGGCGTTTTCCATACTGAACCTCTTCAGTACTTTATCTATATATGTACTCTGGCTTAGCCCTATTAGGCGCTTTGATCTATCTCTATAGATCTTTATACCTAATATGTATGCTGCCTCGCCTAAATCTTTCATTGAAAAACTATTTTTCAACGAAGTCTTAATATTGTCAAGAAAAGATACATCATTCCCAATCAACAATATGTCATCCACATAGAGTATTAGAAATGCTATTGCGCTCCCACTTACTTTCTTGTAAACACAAGCCTCTTCGCAGTTCCTGATGAAGCCAAATCCTTTGACCACTTCATCAAAGCGAAGATTCCAACTCCGTGATGCTTGCTTCAGTCCATAGATGGATCTCTGAAGTTTGCATACCTTTCCAGCATCCTTTGGATTGACAAAACCCTCGGGCTGTATCATATATACGTCCTCGGTTAGCTTCCCATTCAGGAACGCTGTTTTGACATCCATTTGCCATATCTCGTAATCAAAATATGCAGCAATCGCTAGAAGAATCCGAACAGACTTAAGCATCGCTACGGGAGAGAATGTCTCGTCGTAGTCAACTCCTTGAACTTGTCGGAAACCCTTTGCGACAAGTCGAGCTTTATAGATGTATACATTCCCATCCGCGTCTGTTTTCTTTTTATAGATCCATTTACATTCGATAGGCCTCACGCCTTCAGGAGGGTCCACCAAGCTCCAAACTTGGTTCTCGTACATGGATTCTATCTCGGATTTCATGGCGTCTAGCCATTTAACGGAGTCAGGGCCCATCATTGCTTCCGTATAGGTCGCAGGCTCATCGTTGTCTAACAACAATACCTCGTCCGAAAACCACTGTGGTTTCGTGCGAATCCTACCAGACCTTCGTGGTTCAGCTGCTGGCTCGACTGAAGTCTCTACATCACATGTAGGGGCTTCCGTATCAGTCATTGTGGGAAACTCCGGAACCACTTCCGGCGTTGCATCACTTTGACCTAATAACGAAGATTCACCAATCTCGTCGAGTTGCACTATCCTCCCACTCACCCCTTTCGCAAGAAACTCTTTCTCGAGAAACACACCGTTCTTTGCGACAAACACTTTGCCTTCGGTGCGGTGATAGAAGGAATACCCAACAGTTCCTTTGGGATAACCAACAAAGAAGCATTTATCCGATTTGGGATCGAGCTTATTTGGTTGTAAACGCTTTACATATGCATCGCATCCCCAAATTTTAAGAAAAGACAAGTTGGGTTTCTTCCCATGCCATATCTCATATGGTGTCGTTTCAACGGATTTAGATGGTGCTCTATTTAGTGTAAAAGCGGCAGTCTCTAAAGCATAACCCCAAAAAGACAATGGCAGTTCAATTAATGACATCATCGATCTTACCATGTCCAACAAGGTTCGATTACGTCTTTCGGACACTCCATTCCTCTGTGGCGTTCCGGGAGGCGTAAGCTGTGGAACAATTCCGCAGCTCTTCAGATGTTCGCTAAACTCGTAACTCAAATACTCCCCTCCGCGATCTGATCGCAGAAACTTGATTTTCTTGTTACGATGATTTTCTACTTCATGCTGAAATTCTTTGAACTTTTCAAAGGTTTCAGACTTATGTCTCATCAAATAGATATACCCATATCTACTCAAATCATCCGTGAAGGTAATGAAGTAGAGGAATCCACCGCGTGCAGCTATACTCATTGGACCACATACATCCGTATGTATGATCTCCAATAAGTCAGTCGCCCGTTCTACGTGGCCTGTGAACGGCGTTTTAGTCATTTTACCCATTAGACAAGGCTCGCAAGTGTCAAATGATTCATAATCAAATGACTCCAAAAGTCCATCACAATGGAGTTTCTTCATGCGCTTCTTTCCAATATGACCCAAACGGCAGTGCCACAAATAAGTGGAATTCGAATCGATTATCTTGCGACGTTTAGCGTCAGTGTTATGGATGTGTGTATTACCATCAAGATTCATAATAAATAACCCATTCACAACGGGAGCATGGCCATAAAACATATTATCCATATAAATCGAACAACCATTGTTCTCAGACTTAAACGAATAACCGTCTTGCAACAAACATGATCCAGAAATAATGTTTTTGCTCAAGGCCGGAACATAGTAACAATTACTAAGCTCTAATATAAATCCTGAAGATAAATGTAGAGGTAGGACACCGACGGCGAGCACAGCAACTTTTACTCCGTTCCCGACGCGCATCGTCACCTCATCCTTTGCCAGTCGCTTAGGCCTCTGTAGTTCCTGCATCGAGTTGCAAATATGAGCAACCGATCCGGTATCCAATACCCAAGAATTACATTGCGGACCAGCAAGGAATACATCAATAACATGTATGACACTCATACCTGAGCTGGACTTTCCAGACTTCTTCTTTTCTGCCAGATATTTCTTGCAGTTCCTCTTCCAGTGTCCCTTCTCTTTACAGAAGAAGCACTCAACATCAGAAGTGGCGCCAGTCTTGGACTTCTTAGGCGTGTCAGTCATACTAGCACCCTTGGATTTGCCCTTTTTCTTAGACTTGCCCTTCTTCTTGAAGTTGGTTGTTTTATTCACCATCATCACATGATTGGCGTCCTTCTGGATTCCACTCTCAGCAGTTTTAAGCATAGTGAATAATTCACCCATACTCTTTTCCATCCCATTCATGTTGTAGTTCATGATGAAGCTACTATAGCTCGGAGGGAGGGAAGCAAGAACAAGATCAGTGCCCAACTCTTGGGAGATTGGAAAACCTAGCGCATCCAACCTTTGCGCGTACCCAGACAATCTAAGTACGTGCTGACTCACTGAGCTGCCCTCAGCCATCTTGCATTCAAACAAGGCTTTGGATATCTCATATCTTTCAGTCCTTGCTTGCTTCTGAAACAAAGCTTTCAGCTCCTGGATTAACTCATAAGCAGCCCAATTCTCAAAACGCTTTTGAAGATCAGGTTCCATGGAGGCAAGCATGATACACTGTACTGCAATGGAATCATCGCTCTTAGATTGATAGATACGAGTCTCATCATCCGTAGCGTTAGCGGGGAGTTCACCGAGAGTTTGCGATAGGACATAGTCCTTCTTGGCACTCTTGAGGACAATCCTCACATTACGGTACCAGTCCGTAAAGTTGTTCCCAGATGAATTCAGTTTTTCTTTCTCAAGCAACGCGCATAGTGGAAAGGTGGTTACGGGTGCCATAGATCTACAACTTAAAAACAAATACACTTTAGACATTGTTCATGATTAAAGCAACTCAAATTAACACTTAATTAGAGTAAGCTCCCACTAAAACCAATATCCCTCATAATTGATTATTAGTGATTCAAGATCCACGACTCACTTACTCCACCATTGATGTGACATCACTGATGATGGAATAACGAGACCGGTAGGTCAACATGCCAATCATATCCCATATGACTCTTGTTCATCTTTCGATGGGTGTGTTCCGAGCCCAAGACGATCTTGCAAAGCTCGTCAAGACAAACCGAGTGCTCTGCTGCGCGAACGGTTCGCGCCCGCCTCATATATGTCAAACCTATCGTACCCATGTGACATGGCGCACCTCAGAATGGCAAATACTCCAGACGGTGCTACACTTGGAAGAACACTAACTACTTTGATATTTGTGTGAGGGATCACCCTATTTAACAACGTCTACCACGCATCAAACAAGGTGCATAAAAGGGATTAACATCACATGCAATTAAATTATTGTGATATGGTATAGCCCCTTTTGTTGAAGAAGACTTCTTCAACATCTTTTAGCAGAGAACTCCTTCTTCGCGTACGACGTAGCGTCGAGGTCCATCGATGTAAGATTGTCACCACCATGTCCTTGCAATTACAACTATTTGCTATCACATAGCTAATAAATAAATGCATTACATGGCTTTCTAGTTGACGCGTAGGTCAATATCATAAATAATGACAATCGTATTGGCTCCTGCCGATTGCCGTACTCATGACACGCAGGTCATGACAAAATTAAAATTACAAACACTTTGCATCTCATACAATCACATTGCATCACATAGGCTATACCACATCACATGCATACTCTGCAAAAACAAGTTAGATGCCTCTAACGTTTATGCTACAATACGTGGCTTTATGGTTACGTTGCAAACCGTTTGCTACCTACGTTACCATAAGTATGATTGCTCTTGCAGTTATTTAACTGTCGGGGTGTCTGGAATTGGAGACTCGGAAATCTCGAACCCCATACTAAACTTCGTCATACGCATGACCCCCGTGTAGATCACATCTACAAGCCCGCTCATTGCAAATTTATCTTTCTCAACTAAAGTGAAACCAAAGTCATCCTTAGCATGTCTCGATCCGAAGATCGTAAGGTTCGC
The DNA here is from genome assembly GCA_019208055.1 of Stipa capillata. Lineage (NCBI taxonomy): Eukaryota > Viridiplantae > Streptophyta > Magnoliopsida > Poales > Poaceae > Stipa > Stipa capillata. The sequence continues at coordinate 118,612 of JAGXJF010002509.1, forward strand.
CGGACCTCTGAAAATTTCACGATGCCGCCGAGATCAAAATTTTGCAATGAGAGGGAAACAACAAGAAAATCTGGTGGTAGATCTCATCTAACAACCCGCACATCATATGTGCAATGCCGCATATCACATATGCTCTAGTCGTACCTACAACTACGCATAGAACCGCTCTGATACCACTGTTGGGGAACGCGCTACGCAAAACAAAATTTTTCCGCACACGAACCAAACCAAGAAACACTATCGAGGTGTAGATAACGATATCATACCTTCGACGATCACGTCAATGCAGCGGAGAAGTTGACCGATGTCGATGAAGTCCGCAGACTCCCGCAGCTAGGTTATACCTCCCAGCCGCGAGAGCGATCTCCTCGTGAATAGTTCGCCCGATCAAACGCCGAAGTATACGACGTCTCCGAGGTATCCACGCGTACCGGATCAGCGACACCGCGGTAATGTGTGGACCAGCACACAAGAACAGCGGGGATCTACGAGAAGGAGAATCAGCAGCGCGCCGGCAGCTGTACTAGATCCAATCTAGAAGAGAGAGAAAAAAGAAGGCTGTGGCCAATCTAGAGATGGCCGGCCTAGGGTTTAGTCCAAGGGACTAGGGCTGCCTCTGGGGCTGCTTGGGATCCCCTTTGAGGTGCCCTGCCCCTCTATTTATAGGGGTTGGGGCAGCTCTCCCTAGGCAGGTGGAGTCCTACTTCAGCAGGGACACCCTGTTGGAGTTGGAGTCCAACTCCACTAGAACCTTCCAGAACCTTCTAGAATTTCTAGAACCTTCCAGAACCTTCTAGAATTTCTAGAACCTTCCAGAACCTTCTAGAACTTTCCGGAACACTTCCGGACATCACCGGAAACCATCCGGGACCTCCCGGAACACTTCGAGATCATCCGAAACACTTTCGGAACCCTTCTCTCTCGTTCTCCATAAATCATAGCATTCCTAAATGTCGCTAAAACGTTAAGCGTGTGACCCTATAGGTTCGAGTATATGTGGACATGTCCGGAATACATTCCGGTCAATAATCGTCAGCGGGATATGGACACCCATAACGACTCCCACATATCATCGAAGATCTTTATCGAGCAAACCTTGTATTGTCGCATACAATTCCTTTTGCCTCACGATACATTACACAACCCGAGGCGAGACTTTGACGGTATCCCTGTGATCAACTCCTTGATCACCATACCTAGTTATCCTCGTTACCGGTTTGTACTCTTTTCTCGTTTCCGTATTCCGGTATCCCCGTGACTAACCTTTTAGTCACAATACCTGGCCAGGCGATGCTGGACACCGTAATACCGAGTGGGCCCAGAGTGTATCTCTCCATCGCCGGATGGGCAAATCCCAGTATTGACATATCTAGAACCACGATATACTTTCTGGTGTACCTGGAAGTCACCTTTATAATTACCCAGTTACGGCGTAACGATTGATGACCCCAAAGCAACCATCCGGTATCCGGGTCTATGATATTCTTATGGTCTAAGGACGCAAGTAAACGTTAACACATCATGAGAAGATACTGACAACATATTGACGAAGTGATCTCGCAGTATCTCATAAGGGGTCTATCCAACACCATTGTTACCCTAACAATGTGTTCCCATTATTGCCGGCATCCTTGTTACATTAACAATGCCCATGATCAGGAAAACAAGATCATCAACAATACATGAGCTAGTCCAGAGGCCTGACTAGGGATCTGAATGGTGTTTATTATTCCACACATGCAATTAGGTTTTCCTCTGAATCTCATATTCAAGAACCAATGCAATTTTAGCATAGAACATAAACTTAATCATGAACATGAAAATAGAATAATAACAACTTTATTATTGCCTCTAGGGCATATTTCCAACATAGCATTCATCAAAATTTATCTCATTCACCAAAATTGAACTAAAAACAGCACCAAACTCTCAGATTTCTAACCATAACCCTAAATCTAACCTAGAATTCATCAAAATTCATCTTATTCACCAAAATTGACCTCAAAACAGTACCCAAGTAATATAGGTCCCAAAATATTGATCTCTTCTTCCAGATGTTCTTCTCAACAGGTTTTTTTAGTTTCTTTTGTCTCTTCCTAAGCACAATGTTCATATCCTCAACCATATCATACACCTCTATACCACTAAAAGGTGTTGGTTTGGTACCATGTTCTGTTTTACCATCAAATTGACTCGTCATCTTGTGGTATAGGTGATTCCTCCGAATGAACCGACGGTGGCACATGTACATTGTTTTGCGTGAGTTGTTCAGCCACACACTTATTGCATCATGAAAACATTGCACACAAGCTTTGACTATTTTTATAGTCTGGCCCAACATGTTACTAAATGCAGAATAATCATTGACGATCAAGAACAGCAAGCAGTGTAAGGTAAAGTATTTATGTTTGTCCGAGCAGTGTAAGGTAAAGTATTTATGTTTGTCCGCATCCCATACTTCTATCCCTTCTTTTAACAAAATTTTCAGATCTTCCACCAGTGGTGCAAGCTACATATCAATATCATTCTCAAGTTGCTTTAGACATTGGATAAGTATGACCATCATAATGTACTTCTGTTTCATGCACAACCACAGTGGAAGGTTGTAACTATAAAAATTCATGGGCCACGTGCTGTATCGGCTGCTCATGTTGCCAAACGGATTCATTTCATCTATACTCATTCTAAACCTTATATTTCTCACTTCTCTAGGAAATTTTGGATACCTTTTATCAATGTTTCTCCACTGGGCCGCGTCAGCTAGGTGTAATAAATTTCCATCATTTTTGCCATCCTCAGCATGCCAGCGCATCAGCTTTGCATCCTTCCGATTCGCAAACATATGCTTCAAATGAGGAATTACAGGCAGATATCATCAACCTTGGCAGGAGTACCTTTCATCACCTCGGTGCCATCCTCGCCGCCTTTTGACTGACTCTTACACTTGCATTGAGATGTTTTGCACACCAGACAAGAACGCAGGTTTGCATACTCTTTACGGTATAGGATATAGACCTTCGAACAGGTATGTATTGTTTCTACTTCCATCCTCAACTGACAAAGAACCTTCTTTGCTCTGTATGGTTATGGGCAGCTCATTCCCCTTTGGAAGCATGTCCGCCAACAGACCTATTAGCATGGTGAAGCTCTTATCGAACCACCCATTGCTTGCCTTTACCCTCAGAAGTTCTACTACAGATGACAACCTTGAGAATTTTTTCTCGCAACCCGGATACAAAGGTTTCTCCGAGTCCTCAAACAAGCCCAGAAATTCTACTCTTTGTCATCATGGTTTCCCTCTACATCCCGCAGCATCTGATCCAGATTAGGTAAGGCATCCTCATCAACCGACATCTCATCACCGCCAACATATTCGATGTCATCTGCCCTGTTATCATTGGCTACATCTAGCATATCATTCACTTGGCCGTCCATGATGTTATTATTACCTTCACCTATCATCACATCTTCACCATGCTTAGTCCAATATGTATACACTTCTATGAAACCTGTTGGAGGAGGGTTTCCGCGCTACCCCGAATCGATGCTGTTCAGAATCGTCGCAACACTGTTCGGGTTTTTCGTCGACACTCTTCGCCTGCGTCCGTCGGCACGTCACCCGCGTCCGTCGGCTCGTCGCCCGTGTCCGTCCGCACGTCCGGCTATCTCCGACGCGCCCGCTCTCCGCGTCAGGGCTGTCTCCGACGAACCCTCACGCAGGGCCGACACGTTCTCCAAGAAGATTCTCCCGAAGATTCTCCCGAAGATGCTCAGGAATATTCTCCTAGGATTCCTTAGAAGTGGGCAAATGACCATAATGCCCTTGTAAATTCCCTCTCATGTGAGGGCAAAATTGTAATCTTCCATTTTTTATTCTCAAACCCTATAAATACCCCCCAGGGGGTGGAGAGAGGGGGATCCCTTTTCCATTTCTCTCGCTTGTAAGCTCTCAAGTTCAAACCCTAATACAAACACCGACTCACTTCGACGACCGTCTCGTGCGTTCGTGCTCTCGCTCATTTGCCCCTCGCACGCCCGGAGGTCGCTGTAGCCGACCGGGGGTGCCACAAATTCACTGTCTAGACTTGTATCTACGACAGTTGGCGCCGTCCGTGGGGAACTTGAGCGAAAAGCCATGGCACCGAAGAAAAAGAGCACAGCCAAAACGATCGCACCCCGTACACCAAACCCGACGCGTCAGGCAAGAACGAACAACACGGCCGTCGCCGCGGAGCTGGGCGACGCCCGCGTCAGCAACTTGTCGACTGCTAGCCCTCGAGTCGAGCGCGCGCCAGCCGAGGTCCGCGCGGCGGGGCCCCCCACAGCCGCGGTCAACGCGGCAAACTCAGAAGCACGCGTCGAGACGGAGGCTGAAACCTTGAGGCGCGAGGCTAACGAGCTCAGGGAAGAGCTCGTTAGGGCAAAGGCTGAGGCCCTCCAGGCCCTTCAAGCTTCAAACAATGCTCGCGCCGAGGCAGGCCTGCTTCGCGCCGAGCGTGACGCTGCACGAACCGCGGCAGCTCCCCTGCCGGTCCCCGAAGCAGCCGAGGCCGCGGCAGTACGGCGCCGCCTGGACGAGACCCTAGCCGATGCGCAAGAGCAAACCCGACGTAACACCCTTGCCGCCGAGGAGGTCATGCAGGAAGTAGCGGAAGCCCAAGCGCGCGCCAGGCTGCCATCCCCAGTGGGGGCGCAGGAGGCCGCCGCCCTCCGTCAAACCCTGACCGACAGCCGCGCGAGAGCGATTCCTTCCCCACCCGCGTGCGCCGAAGAAGCCGCGGCCCTGCGGCATCAGTTGGAGGCTAGCCGAGAGATGGCCGCGGCATCCCTCTATGGCGCGGGGGAAGGCCCCAGCTACCAGCCCTTCTATCACCCCGTCGCGCAGCCAGGCGGGCAGGCCCCGGCCTCGCCGCGTCGGCCAGCGGATCACTACCCTGCATGGGTCCCAGCGCCTCCGCCGCGCCCGGAGATCCGCCACCCGAGAGGGGTAGCCGGACGGCTCGCCGACGCCGCCCCGCACCAACTCGAGATCAGAACCTGCCAGCCATCGTCAAACGCCCCGGGCCTCACCGACGTGTACAACCCGCTGAGCCTAGGGCTAGCGGCGACGCCATGGCCGAGCAAGTACCGGGCACCCAGTATCGCCAGCTTTGACGGGAACTCTGATGCCGTCGAGTTCCTTAGGGTGTACGAGATCGCTGTTTCCTCAGCAGGAGGCAACGAAGCGATCATGGCCAAGGGGCTACTGCTAGTGCTCTCCGGTCTGGCCAGGAAGTGGTACCTCGGGCTGGCTCCTCGCTCGATGTACTCATGGGAACAGCTCCGCGATAAGCTCACCAGCCACTTCATTGCCCACCGGAATAAGGAAGTCACCTCCTCGGACTTGTTCTCCCTCAAGCAGGCCCCTGACGAGTCGATACGGGACTTCACGCAACGCTTTGCTCAGGTGCAGTGCCAGATCCCGGACATTACCGACAAGAGCGTGTGCGAGGCAGCCCGCCACGCGATCTATAACCCCGACTTGGCCGGAAAGCTCGACAGGAAAGAGCCCAAGTCGGTCGCAGAGTTGTACGAGATTATGCGCACCTACTCCAAGTCCGAGGACGGGAAAACCCGTAGGCAAGCAGAGGCACAGGCGCTTGCCGCCTGGACCGGGCCAAAAGCGGAAACCTACGACCGGCGCGCCAGGAGGCAGAAGGATGTGTACCACGTGGAAGAGGAGGAGCGTCGCTCCGCTAAGCAGGCGCGTAGCAGTGACCGGGGCTGCAAGCCGGGCCGCCCCGAGCAGGACTCTGGCGGCCACGGGTCGGGCCGCCCTGAGCAGGACTCCGGCGGCCACGGGTCGGGCCGTCCCGAGCGGGACTCCCGTAGCCAGGCTTACCCGCACGGAGGTCGCGGTCAAGGCCAGGAACACGGAAGCAACTCCGGGCGCGGAAGAGGTGGTAACGACGGAGGCGGAGGACGAAGACCCGGCAACAACAACCGAGTATTCTGTGAGCTTCACGGCTGGCTCTTCCACACCACCGCCGAGTGCGACCTAGTCGCCGCCGCCCGCGCAATCAAGCAGCGCGGGCTGGCCACAAGGGCCGGCGCCCCGCGACACGATCGCCCGCCAGCTCAAGAACGTCAGGCCCTGCCCCCTCCGCCACCGCTCCCGTTCCTTGGGGAGCCACCGAAGCAAGCCGATGATCCGCGGCGCCGCGTCGTGCACGCCATAACTGGCGGCCATGCCCACACATTCCCATCCAAGCGGCAACGCCGGGCGTACACCCGACAAGTGCATCACATCAACTCGTCGCCGCCCACCGAGCTACCTCCGTGGGTCGGCGCCACGGTGACCTTCGGCCCCGAGGACGCCGCGGGGATCAGCCTCCCCCATCACGACGCCCTCGTCATCTCGGCGGTCATAAACGACTGTGAAGTGCGTCGTGTCTTCATCGACGGAGGAAGCTCGGCGGACATCCTGTTCGCATCTACCCTCGCAGAGATGGGGATACCACGGGCCTGCCTCGCCCCCGCTGGCATCCCGCTCCTTGGCTTCGGAGGCGAGCCGGTCCCGGGGCTCGGGAAGATTGAGCTCCCAGTGGAGTTCGGAGAAGGGGAGTGCAAGCGGCAAGAGAATATCGTCTTCGACGTGGTTGATCTCCCCTACCAGTATAATGTCATCCTTGGTCGGGTCACATTGAACAAGTTCGGCGCCATCCCTCATCATGCTTTCCTCTGCATGAAAATCCCGTCCCCCTGCGGTGTCATCACTGTCCGGGGAAACCAAGACTTGTCCCGCAAAATCGACAGCGACATCCAGGCGGCTATTCGCTACGTCCACACCGTTCACGATGAGGCCAAAGGCACGAAGGTCGCCCTAGGGGCTGCTGACCCCCCGACATCCGGATGGTGGGTCCCTAAGCCCAAGCCCGACGGCGAGACACGCGCAGTGCCGCTGTCAGAAGAAGACCCTGTCAAGACGGTGCTCGTCGGGGCGGAGCTCGACCCAAAGGTCGCCGAGGCCCTGCTCGATGCGCTCCAGTCCGACCACGACCTCTTCGCCTGGGAGCACGAAGACCTCCCCGGTGTACCCAGGGAGATCATCGAGCACCAGCTATACGTCAAGCCAGATGCGCGCCCCGTGAAGCAGAAGCTCCGGAGGATGTGCGCAGAGCGTCAAGCCGCGGCCCGTGAGCAAGTCGATAAGCTCTACAAGGCCGGGGTCATCCGCGAGGTCATGTACCCGGACTGGCTAGCCAATCCTGTCCTCGTCAAGAAGGCCAACGGGAAATGGCGCATGTGCGTGGACTACACCAACCTCAACCGCGCGTGTCCGAAGGACAACTTCCCACTCCCGCGGATCGACCAGCTGGTCGATGCCACATCAGGATGCGAGCTCATGAGTTTCCTGGACGCGTACTCTGGGTACCACCAAGTATGGATGGCCAAGGAGGACGAGGAGAAGACGAGCTTCATCACGCCATCCGGAACGTTCTGCTACGTTCGGATGGCCTTCGGGCTCAAGAACGCTGGCGCAACCTTCGCGCGGCTCGTGTGCAAGGCCCTTGCGCCCCAGCTGGGGCGAAACATCGAGGCCTACGTTGATGACATCGTCGTCAAAAGCGTCCGCGCCGACACCCACGCCGCGGACCTGCGAGAGACGTTTGACAACCTCAAGAAGGCAGGCATGAAGCTCAACCCGGAGAAGTGCGTGTTCGGCGTCCGGGCTGGGAAGCTCCTCGGTTTCCTCGTGTCGGCAAGGGGTATTGAGGCCAACCCGGCAAAAATCCAAGCCGTGCTCGATATGCGGCCGCCAGAGAACATCAAAGAAGTGCAGAAGTTGACAGGGCGTCTCGCCGCGTTGGGGAGGTTCGTCTCTCGCTCAGCTGAAAGAGGACTCCCGTTCTTCAAAACGCTGCGAGGATCCTCTGGCTTCGAGTGGACAAGCGAAAGCCAAGCCGCCTTGGAAGAATTAAAAACGTACCTCACATCGCCGCCCCTGCTGCAAAGCCCCTGTCCGGGGGAGGCATTGTTGCTCTACCTCGCAGCCACCCCGGTGGCGGTAAGCGCCGTTCTCGCCAAGGAAAAGGACAAAGCCCAGCACCCGGTCTACTACGTGTCTGAGGCGCTGCAGGGAGCAAAAGTGCGGTACACCGAGTTGGAGAAGCTCGTGTATGCACTCCTCATGGCGTCGCGGAAGCTGCGACACTACTTCCTCGCCCATCCGATCCGAGTGCCGTCGGCTTTCCCAATTGGCGAGATGCTTCGCAACAAGGAAGCGTCTGGGCGCGTCGGCAAGTGGTCGGCCGAGCTCGCTCCATTCTCCATCGAATTCGTGCCAAGGACGGCGATCAAGTCGCAGGTGTTGGCCGACTTCTTGGCGGAATGGGCCCCGTCGGAGCGCGTCGTGCTTCCGAACCCCTCCGACCCGCTGTGGACGATCTATGTCGACGGCTCGTGGTGCTCGGAAGGCGCTGGCGCTGGAGCAGTCCTCGAATCCCCGGAAGGCAACACCACCTCCTACAGCGCGCGTCTTGAATTCAAGACCACTAACAACGGAGCGGAATACGAGGCGCTCCTCCTCGGTCTCCGAAAGGCACGCGCCTCAGGCGTGCGGAGGATGGTCGTCAAGAGCGACTCGCAGCTCGTCACCGGCCATGTCGACAAAAGCTACCAAGCCAAGGATCCCGAGATGATCAAGTACTTGGCTCTGGCCCGGGCATTGGAAAAGCACTTCACTGGCTTCACCGTTCGCAGCATCCCGCGTGCTGCGAACGCCGACGCCGACTGCCTCGCAAGAGCCGCGAGCATGAAGACCGAGGTCCCCCAAGGGGCTTTCTATGAAGTGATCTCGGAGCCTGCCACGAAGGGGCTCCCCGAGGTGTGCCTCATCGGTGAGCACGACTGGAGGACTCCCATCCTGAGCTATCTCTCTGACGAAACAGAACCTGCCGATCCCGTAGAGACACGAAGGCTCAAGAGCCGGGCCCGGGGCTTCGTCGTCCACGACGACGCCCTGTACAAGCGCGGGGTATGCGCGCCCTATCTCCGGTGCATCTCTAAGGAGGAGGGACTCGATCTGGTTCGCGAAATTCACCAGGGGCTATGTGGGTCACACCTCGCTCCCCGTGCCTTGGTAGCGAAGGCATTCCGTCAAGGGTTCTATTGGCCCACCGCCCCTCGCGACGCCCAAAGCCTCGTCAGAACGTGCCCTGCGTGCCAATGGATGACGCGGGGCACCAAGCTCCCCGCGAACGAGCTGCAGCCCATTCCACCGTCGTGGCCATTGGCCCGCTGGGGCGTCGACCTCGTTGGCCCTTTCGGGTCAAGGAGCCACGGGTTCAAGTTCGTCGTCGTCGCCGTCGACTACTTCTCCAAGTGGATCGAGGCCGAACCCTTAGCCAAGATAACATCGGCAGCCGTGCAGAAGTTCGTGTGGAAGAACCTCATCTGCCGCTTCGGCGTCCCAAGGGAACTCACCGTCGATAACGGGACTCAGTTCGACGCGGCTCCCTTCCGGAGATTCTGCATCGGCCTCGGCGTCAACTTATGCTTCGCCTCCGTGTCCAATCCGAAGGCAAATGGCGCCGTCGAGCGGGCCAACGGAATCATCCTTTCAGGCCTCCGGAAACGCCTCTTCAACCTGCCCAAGGGTCGTTGGGCGGACGAGCTCCCTAGCGTCTTATGGTCCACCCGCACGGCGGCCAGTAGGGCCACCGGCCTCACTCCCTTCAAGTTATTATATGGAGAGGAGGCGGTGACCCCCGAAGAAATCAAGATTGGATCCCTGCGCACTACGACGATCGTCAACGGAGATTCCCATGAGGTAGCCCTCGAGACGCTCGATGCTGCTCGGCAGGAGGCTGCTCTCAACATTGATCGGTACCAGGCCACCATGGCGAAGGCGTACAACAAGACTGTTCGCCCACGACCCATCCACGTCGGCGACCTCGTGCTCAAGAAGAAGGCGAACCCAGAAGCCGACGGCAAACTAAGCTCAAAGTGGGAAGGACCATACGAGGTGGTCCGCGCCACCCGGCCTGGAGCGTTTCGTTTGGCAACACTCGACGGAGGCGAGTTAAAGCATAGCTGGAACGCCGACAACCTCCGTAAGTACTATGTATAAGCTATAGCCCCTCTAGAGGTAGCCGCTGCGTCGGCATCTTTTGCAGCTTTTGAAGTAGTGTAGCGAGGGTCAGGGCCGCTGCGACGGTCTCCGCCCCCGCTCGGTCATCTACTTGTGTTGAAGTCAGCGCGCCACTGTCGCCGCTTTTTGTAATCGGCCTTAGTGCCCCCAGGATGCTAAGCCTTAATGGAAAACTCAAAACAGCAGCACTGCCACGCAAGACAAAAGGATCCACCATCTCCGTCCGGGATAGCCATCTCCGTCCAGGATAGTGTCCCTTCCCTCCGGGGTCGCGCGACATACGTCCGGGTAAGGCAGGAACATTCTTGTGCACACTCTAAGTGTATTTGAACAAGGAACGAGTACGGTGCTACGTACCCAATGACGCATTTATTGCTTTGTTATTTCGTTCTCCAATCGCTCTCAAGCACGCCATCGAGCGCTTAATGTTTTTGGATGGGAGGGGGTACAGCACCGCCCTCTCACACACCTAATACAGGTAGACATGCCAAGGCGTCCGCGAAGAAAACTCACTTATTAAGAACGCCTAGCCAGGCCCGCGAGAAACACTGCGATCTCCGCCTCGCTCAAGACATGCACGTCGTCATCTTGTCGCCCGGTTTTCGTTAACCGGCGCGAGACAGGGCACTTGGTGGACTCACGCCTGGCAGGTGCCGTCCCTAGGCGCCCCGCAGCAGCCTTCCATCGAAAGTTATTACCCTGCAAACCAGATAACAAACAATTCACAAGATGCAAGTGCAAAGTCGGGCAATTTTCTGGATTTTCATTAATAACTAGCAAAATCGCTTGAGAGTTACAAAAGAAAGTCCGACCATGTAAACCCTAGCAAAAGACGGGCCACCAAACAAAGGGGCTCTCGTCGACACAGCAACAACCCTAGCAAAAGAGCGCTACAAAGACTAAAGCAAGTCCTAAGCTATGCAGAAAGCGAAACCAAAAGGGCAGTACAAACTCGGCAACACAGACACGACGCGCAAAGCCAAGTGGCGAGCCTCACACCTGCGGAGGCAAGAACGGCTCGCCAGGGGCGCCCTCCGACGCCCCGCCGGAAGATCCTCCAAGGAAGCGCGCCTTCCAGAGTGCAGCAAGGTACTTCGCGCCGCGCTTGTCCCACACCTGGGACAGGAAGGCCCGAACGCCATCCCGTACAAGAGGCCGAGAGTCCAAGATGGTCCGCTTGCTCGGAGCCACGTAAGCCACCGCCTCAAACTTCCCCGCCGGATCGCAGCCAGCCTCGCGAAGGCAGACGAAAGCTAGCTCGGCGCAAGCCTGCGCGCAGTCCCGCGCGTGCACCGGGATCGCGTCCCTCGAAGTAGCGGCAACCGCGATCGCCCACCGCAGTCGGGCGGCCGTCGTGTCCTCGCCCGAAAGGTCGGGGGGGGGCGGCGGAGACGCCAAGGCCACTACCCAGGTCGCCGACCTCCGTGGCAACGGACACCGCCAGCGCGTCCGCCTCCTGCTGCCGGCCCTCCGCAGCCGCGCGCTCGGCCTGCAGGGCACAAAGCTCGGCGCGGAGCGAGGTAATGCTGTTCTCCGCCTCGGCCAGCTTCCTTGTGGCCTCCGCGGCCTCAGCCTTGGCAAGCTTGGCGATCCTCTTCTCTTCCCGGACTCGAGTGCGTGCGCCGTCAACCTCAGAGCCGTTCATCTCCAGAAGCCGCTCGGTCGCAAGGAAGCCCTAGGGAAGCAACATAAGAGTCAATAAGCCATCAAGAAAATGATGTATGCCGGTAACTCAAAAAAAAACTGAAAGCTCACAATACCTTAAGCAGGGCAGACTTGGAAGCGTCGCGAACTTCCGCGAGCGACATCCCGTCAAAAGCAACGTCAAGGTCGGCCGGTGAGATCCGGAGCGCCGCGTCGTGGTAGAAGCTAGCCTCGATCTCCGAGTCGGCGAAATGCCCCGGGCGCAGTCGTCCGGCCACCAACAAGGCACCCGGGACAGCCCCGCTGCTTCCGTCACCGCCAGGCGCAGGCACGCGACAGGCCGGTGGAGGTGGCCTGGTGGAGCGGCCATCTCCAGGCTCGGCGACTGGGGAGGACGGCGCCGGGTGCGCCGCTGAGGACGTCGTCGCCGCCGCCGCCCCTGTGGCGACAGAGGTGCCCGTGTCAACCTCAGCCATCCTGTCTGCGCCGAAGTCAAAGCCACTGGAGGAAGCCGTGTCCGGAAGGCGAGGAGGACGGCCGCCGCCTCCTGAGTCCTCGGGTGCGACCTCGGACTCGTCGCCGCTGTCTTCGTAATCCTCGCTGCTCGACTCAAGCTCAAGCGGGATAGGAACCCCCATCGGGCCCTTCCCAAGTCCGGGGCGTCGGCGGGGTAGCTCACGCTGCGGACTCAGAGAACGCCCGTCAGCGGTAGCGGTGGCCTGTGGTCCACAAGCTCGGACCCTCCGGGGAGGCGAAGCTGACGCGCTCGGCAGCGTCCGCTTGATCCCGCTGGCCCCCTCGGTGGGATGAGGAGGCATCCGCGCAGGCACAGCCCATCCAAAGGCCACGCACGCCCTGTTACGTCGGGGCTTCGTGATCAGCAGCCTTACGTCCGCGGCCTCGGCCCTGCTGTAGCGGCCAAGCAGCATGTCCGCTGCCTCCTCTCCCTGCGCCAATGAGGAGTCTACAAAGCCAAGAAAATGGAGAACAAGGAAGCTTGAGATAAAAAAAAAGAGACAAGGAACCTCGACGCAACAGAAGCCGCTGATACAATGAAATTAAAAGCCTTACATGTCGAAGGGAGGTACTTCCCCAGCACCCGCAGACCGTGAGGCTCGTCCCGACTCTTCGGCAACAAACGCAGCGTCCAGCCGGTGGCAAGCGGTGAAATCCCCAGCAGGAGGTACTCCTCCACCAAGTCCCGCACGCTCAGCTCGAGGGCCAAGCGCTGGAGCAAGAACCGCTGCGCCTCGCCACTCCCGGTGAGAGCGGGGAGCGCGATCGTCGGGACCGGGATGCTCGTGGAGCAGAAGAAGCCCGAGTCATGAACTCGACAATAGAACCAAGCATCCCGCCAATCGGCCCACTTGCCCTTGACCGCGAGCGCCGGGAAGTCAAACTTGTTGCGGCTACGACGACGTGCGAAGCTGACAGTCCCGTACAACGAGTACAGCTTTCCCGTCGCCTTCGTCCGCGTCGCCACCGCCTGGTGATTCCAAGCAAAGACCTCTGCCCGGCCGCTCGTCTCCATGCTCCGCATCGCCCACTCGAAGGCAGCCAGACGAACGAAGGCAGACGGGTGAAGGTCTGAAACCTCCAAGCCGAACAGTGTCAGCACCTCCAGCAGCAGCGGGGCCGCCGGAACGCGAAGCCCGGCATCAAACTGAGCCGCGAACACCACAATACGCCCGTCCGCTGGCTCCGCCCTCACCTCTGAGGGTTTGGGGAGCTCGACGCCGTACGGGCTGTCAAGGCCTGGGATCTTGCCCTCCGCCGTTAGGCGTTTGATGAGCGACATGTCCGCGCTGGAGGGACCCAAGTAGCGGGAGTAATCCTTCGCTGTCAAATCAGGAGCAGTGGTCGCGCGGCTCTTGCGCTGGTTCGTCGACATTGCAAACCGTTCTCCTACGCTCGTGTTCGTCAGGTCGTCGCCGCGCTCGCGTTCGCTCGCGCTCGCGTTCGTCAAGTCGTCGCCGCGCGCGCGTTCGTTCGCGCTCGCGTTCGTCGAGTCGTCGCCGCGCTCGCGTTCGTCCGCGCTCGCGTTCGCTCGCGCTCGCGTTCGTCAAGTCGTCGCCGCGCGCGCGTTCGTTCGCGCTCGTGTTCGTCGAGTCGTCGCCGCGCTCGCGTTCGTCCGCGCTCGCGTTCGTTCGCGCTCACGTGTGTCAGAGCGTCGTCGCGCTCGCGTTCGTCGGGTCGTCGCCGCGCTCGCGTTCGTCGAGTCGTCGCCGCGCTCGCGTTCGTCCGCGCTCGCGTTCGCTCGCGCTCGCGTTCGTCAAGTCGTCGCCGCGCTCGCGTTCGTCTGCCTCGCGTTCGTCCGGGCTCGCGTGCGTCAGAGCGTCGTCGCGCTCGCGTTCGTCGGGTCGTCGCCGCGCTCGCGTTCGTTGGCGCTCGCGCTCGTCGGGTTGTCGCCGCACGCGTTCGTTCGCGCGTGTCCGCCTGTTGCTAGGATCGTTTGCAGTCGTCCCCGTGTGTGCTCGTGTCCGTGGCGTCGTCTGTGCTCAGAGGTCGAAGGCGAAGCCTCGCGCTGCTCAACAAACCGAGACCTGGCAAGCCACGGTCGGCAAAGGCCGGGGCTCACGCGCTGCCGTGCTGCCGTCGCCCGCTCTCGGCCGCTTGAGGTCGTCAGGGCCCGGCCGTGCGAGGAGAGTCCCGGAGAGGGCGGCGTGCTCGGCTGCCCGGTGGAGAAGGAGACGACGTCGGCCGGGCGTGGGGGAGCCGAGGAGCGGCGCACAGGAGGCGGTCGGCGGCGGAGGGAGAACCGGGAGACGGCAGGAAGGCCGCCGGCGCCCGCTGCGCCCCGCCGTTGCCCGCTCAAGCCCGCCCGGGGGTGCGGCGGCGTCGGCGGCTCGACCGGCGGCGGGAGGCCGGCCGGCGGCGCCCGGAGGAACCGGCAGCGGCGGCGGCGCCCGGTAACGGCGGCGGTAGCCCGCGGGCCTCCGCTGAGCCTCGCCCGAGCCCGCTCTGCCCGTGCGTGGCAAGGGGCGGCGGAGGCAAGCCGGCGAAGGGGCTGGCCGGCGGCGTCCGGGGGAACCGGCAGCGGCGGCGGCACCAGGTGGCGGCGGCGGTGGCCCGCGTGGCTCCGCAGTGCCCCGCCCGAGCCCGCTTCGCCCGCGCGCGGCAAGGGGACGGCGGGGGCGAGCCCGCAAGGGGGGTGGCGGCGGCGGCTGTCGACGGGAGGCCGGGCGCAGGCGAGCAAGGGGCGGCGGCGCGTGGAAAAGCAGAGGAGGGCGGCGGCGCTTGCAAAAGCAGAGGAGGCGGCGGGTGTGTACGCGGCAGGAAAAAAAAGCCAAGAAAAAAAAAGGGGTGGCCGGCCCTTTTTTTTATACACCCAGTTGACCTAACTCAGGTGGGCCGCGGCCCATTAGCTCGGGGAAGCCAGTGGCTGCAAGGAAAATAAAACGCGTGGCCTGGGATTTGAACCCAGGACCTACCGCTGGAGGATTAGCACATGAGCCAGTGTGTCTATGCATGTGTTGTTGAGAGGATGGAAGGCGTTTGTTAGTTATAAGTCAGGCAAAGGGAAGGGTAGAGGTAATTGACTAAAAGGGGCACAAGTACGACCTGATCTATCCCAAGGGCCTGCCGCCCCGAGCCCTCGGGAGCGCCGCCCAAGCTTTTCACCGCTGTCGGTTGCCATCGCCGCCAAGCCATGGGCCGCCATCCTTCCGTCCGAACTGGCCAGCGAACGAAAGGAGAAGGTAAGGTGCGGCTCAGTTAGAAGAGAAAAAGAAAAGGGGAAAGAGAGGAGAAAAAGAAAAAGAAAAAACCGGGTGATCGATCCGGCCTGCGCATCAACCCATTATGGATTAATGTGCCGGCTCGGACGGGCGTTGTCCGACCGCCCCAACCGGCAAGGGGCTACTGTTGGAGGAGGGTTTCCGCGCTACCCCGAATCGATGCTGTTCAGAATCGTCGCAACACTGTTCGGGTTTTTCGTCGACACTCTTCGCCTGCGTCCGTCGGCACGTCACCCGCGTCCGTCGGCTCGTCGCCCGTGTCCGTCCGCACGTCCGGCTATCTCCGACGCGCCCGCTCTCCGCGTCAGGGCTGTCTCCGACGAACCCTCACGCAGGGCCGACACGTTCTCCAAGAAGATTCTCCCGAAGATTCTCCCGAAGATGCTCAGGAATATTCTCCTAGGATTCCTTAGAAGTGGGCAAATGACCATAATGCCCTTGTAAATTCCCTCTCATGTGAGGGCAAAATTGTAATCTTCCATTTTTTATTCTCAAACCCTATAAATACCCCCCAGGGGGTGGAGAGAGGGGGATCCCTTTTCCATTTCTCTCGCTTGTAAGCTCTCAAGTTCAAACCCTAATACAAACACCGACTCACTTCGACGACCGTCTCGTGCGTTCGTGCTCTCGCTCATTTGCCCCTCGCACGCCCGGAGGTCGCTGTAGCCGACCGGGGGTGCCACAAATTCACTGTCTAGACTTGTATCTACGACAAAACCCCTTTGAATCAAGTGGTTCTCAATCTGCTTTGAGTTCTTCCACATCTTAATATTCTCTCAGTCCAATCATGGACAATACATCCATTATTTCCCCTTATTCAATATATCCTCCTAGGCAGCTCTTCTAAAAGAAGATACGCCATTGATGTAAGCTTCACTAAAACGGCTCCCATTGTACATCCACCTTCAATCCATCCACTTTTCAATACAAATATTTAATTAAAGATTGATCTATCCATAACAAGCACAATGGTATAAAGTACAATATATGAAACAAGTGCCCTCTCTTTACTTCTTGATCAAAATGCTAACTATGTTCTCACTACAACACATACATATGCATATAAATTACAATTTTTAGGTATTTCTAAATCATAAACCTTTCTATTAATCAAACTAACATATACTCTTTAAACATATATGTAACTACACATGAATCATAACTAATTCCATAATCAATAGGATCTTCTCTCTTTTTTCAAAAATAGCAAGGAAGGAAAGGAATGCAATGCAATTACAATGAACTGCTAATCTTGATCTCCACTCATTAGGCCCAATTTCAAATGAGGTCACTAAAATTGTCTGAATCGCCCACTAGCCGTTAGCCTGACTAAATAGATCTATGGTTCTGTCCTTATAGGGATCAACATCCCAAATGGTTCAAAACAGTAACCGTCCAGGATGGTAAAATATCCTAGACGGTTCAGAGTAGATATCCTAGACGGTTCGTATTTTCGACCGTCTCAGACGGTTTGAAACTGGTACCATCTGGGATGACTACTCATCCAAAACGGTTCACACTTGGGCTAAGGTCATCCGCGATGGTTCCGAAAAGTCGTCTGGGATGTGACCTCTAATATAGATGTTCCATGGTAGCGCGAGCATCCCAACGACCCAACTAGAACCCGTGTGAAGGTAATGCAGTCCTGGTTGTGACCTTTGTTTCGTCATGATGTATCGTATTGTTTCTTTGCTATTGCACTTACTGAATAATCAAACCGTACTTGACTCTAGAGGGCCAAGTTATTTCATGTATGGGAAACCAAGATGATGATAAATTGTCCTCTAAAAAGAAAGAAGAAGAAAAAGGACGATGAACAATTGTACGAGAACACGTGACTAACGAGTCAGAACATATTGTCTCTTTCTGTATTTTTGACTGTTTGATCAATTTGCACCATCGTAGTGAGCTGAGAGGGGCATGCACGTGCCGCTCAAATTAACATGTTGACCATCGCACGTACACTGTTGATGCTTTGTGACGACTTGTTTGCTCTCTGTGTAGTTTGCTTTTTTAGACACCAAAGACGCCTCAGATTTCTTCACATCCGGTGCGTGTGAAAGGACCTCCTGCTGTTGTACCTGGTAAAGAATGCAGTTTTCTCAGGTCACAAAAACAGAATTTACATTTTTTTTTACCAAGCTATTTCACTCTAAAGAACGCAGTCTTCTCAGCTTACAAAGTGCATAGGTTGTATTCTTCTAAGAGGAATTTTCAAGCAAGAAATGTATGATCAGACTGAAAAAGGTGCTGAATTCAGTTATACGAGGCATCAAATGAGAACTACTGCATCTCACAAACTAAATAACCTAGTTAAACAAGTGAACAAACATAGTAATATGATATGTATGTTATGTACCCAATACCGGTTAATCAAATGTTGATATATTCAGTACCTCATCATCAGGCAACGGCATCTCATTCCAATCCTCATCATAACTGACTGCTTGCACCCTGGAAACATCCAACAGTGTTTCAATTCTAAGTTGATAGTTTTGTCATGTGCAATATAGTTTATTTAAACCAAATTGAGGGCATTTTACTTGTTCCGTCGTGCCATGGTATTTGCCTCATTACGCTGGTATCCAAGTGCAAACTCACAGTACCAGGGAGAGTCGTACCGAGCCTACCGTAAGGTTCACTCAAATGCACCAACCTACGCGGCCGGGATTGATGAATAATCATATTTTCTTTTTGCAAGCGATAAGTCGTATAGAATGGTGACGGAAACGGAAATTTGCACATGTTTTCAGTCGTACGTATGATGAGCTAATCTTTTCAAGATCATTTATTATCTTTTGAGTTTAAATGGGCACATATACATTGTTAGCTCACCACCTCGAAGGCTAGAATTTTTTGCATTTTGTGGAATTTTTTTGACAATTTGCCCTTTCATATACTTTTATTTTAGAAAGGAAACACAATACAATGTTGGGAGCCTTCTCTCAGAGAAAAAGTACAGAAGGTGTCCTCCATTGAAAAGACCGAAGAGAAGAATGGACAGAAAATGGTAAATGAGGTGATATCTGCAAGGAAAAGAGCCTCGAATCATATTCAGCAAATTTCTTGCCTTGTGTTCTTGAATGTGACATAAGATTTGCACCATTTCTCTGGCTTCAATGAAGTAACGTCGTTTGGTGGAACCGATCATCCGGTCCTACATGTAGCTTTGTGTATACGGGAGAAGATTTTTCTCTGCTTTAGATGATCTTATATGTTCAATCTGATCCAAGAAGAGCAAGACAAATAAAAAAAAGTAATAAAGGGAGAAAACAAACAGCATTGTAGTAAATAGAACTTTTTCCCTCTCCAGTCTTCCTGACAGGTGCGGTGCATGACTGCATTGCATGCCACAGCTTGACCATATATGCAATGCAACAGCGCAGGCTGGCACCTCCGCAGGCTGACATGGGTTGGGTGTCGTGGGAGCTGACCTCATACAACCGCCGATCCGGCCCATGCTCGCCGAGGCCCAGACGAAGCCGCAGGCACGGAGCAGAGCTCGCGCCCGCTGCCGAACGCCCGTCACTCCGCTCCGCCGGTGCACACGTGCGCCGACCCGGCTCCTCCGCATCCACCGACCAAGCCGACCACGCCACACCGCGCCGTCGGTGCTGCGAACCATTGGCGGGCGTCACGGTATGAAGCTCGACGGAAGTGACGCAACCTAGGAGTGGAAAATATGTCTGGACCCCTGGGGATTTCACTCATTATTCTGTCCGATCTGCTCCGTCGACCACATCCATCCCTCTGCGTCGCACGGCGTCACTCTGCATGCTGCAGCTCCTCTGCTTCGTGACGCAGAAAAATGCTGATCTTATCCTCTGCTCACGAACCATTCCCTGAGGCGAGCACGTGGCCGAGTGAATCGCTTGTCCGTTAGCACTTAGCACCAGCCTCAGTGCCCTCGTCCACATGCCATCGCTCGTCACCCTCTCTCCCGTAAGCAAAGCCTCTCGAACGAAACCGTGAGAACTACTTATGTTTCCATGCAACTTTTGCATTTCATGTCCATCGAATTCGAATTCTGGAGCAAAAGTTTCAGAACTGAGGACTTCAGACTGCTTCGGTGGCTGGCATGCTTCATTTTCGCTCTTACCCACTAGGCTCTTTTGTTTTCCTTTAATAGGTTTAGAGAGGCATTCATACAGGAGTGTATACTCTGGCTTTACTTGGGAACAGGGACAAGTGAGGTTTAAGACAAATCATTGTACTAGAATGCCAAAAAGGTTCGGATTAGCTTTCAAATATTCATGATCCCTTATAACCTTTCTAGGATGCATCATGTCATTTTCTAAGTATATATGCTATGGTAGTCTACTAAAATAAGCTAATATTACTGCAGGAAAGAGAAAATTTCATTGGAGTTTACACAAACAAATTCCGTTAATTAATCGTGAATTCGACTAGCGGTTTGAACGGACACAAGTCCAGTGAACCTAGAAGTTGAGGAAGAAAAGTGAAACAGCTTCAGAAGTTCAGGTGGTTCCATAGTTATATTTTTATCTAGTTTAAAGTAAGGTAAAAGCTACCGTGGCATGCTGTTTACGCGTACCAGCCGGACGAAACGGGGCAATGTATCTCTTGTTAGTAGTAACTAACAATTACTGCACTCGGAGGAAGAAAACGGCAGCTGGGCACGCATAAACAAAAGAAACTACGTACCCTTTGCTCAGCTCGATCAAGCGTCGTGTCACTTGACCAGCGGCCATACGGCATTTTTTTTATTTTAGGAAAGCCATCATGGCGATTCTATTAACTTCAACCAATACTAACATAATCGAACGAGGACTCTTCGCATTACAAGCGAGAGTATGGACAACCCTATTAGCTTTCTTAGGACAATAATCGAAGATCACTCTAGCAAAACCCGGCACAAGAAGGCACAATCTTCGTATATAGCTACAGCTGTACCAATAGAATTCCCTTCCTGCTTTATTACTTCGACAACTTCCATACGGCCTGTTTTGTTTACTGCCGACCACCACCCTCTCTGTCTCGTTTCGTATTGTTACAGCTTCTTCCCGCTTCTTTCGTTGCTAACCGTGCTGAGTTTATATACTTGTGTGATCTCTTCTCTCTGACGTTCTGTACAAGTAGTATACCGCTACGTACTGCTTAGGTCCTGTTTGGTTGGGCTTCTGGCCAGCTTTCCATTGGGAAAAGCCGAAGCCCAACCAAACAGCCGGCTTTAGCCCAGCTTTTCCAAACAGCCACTTTAGCTTTTGTGTAGAAATCGGAGCGCTGCAGGAAGCCGGCCGGGAGCAGCTTCCCGCAGTGCTCACTTAAATGCGATTCCATTTGCCCTTCCATTTCCACGAAATTACAGCGAAATGCCCTTACCAATCCCCTCCATCTCCCTCACGCGTGTCTCCTCCCCCAACCCCGCCGTCGCCTACCTCGGGCTCACTGCCGCCGAGCTCCTTTCCCTCGGGCTCACCGACGCTGACGCCGACCGCCTCTCCTCCCCTTAGCAGATCTGCCGCCTCGCCGTCGACATCAGCCCACGCGCCGCTCTCGAAACAGAGGAAAAGGAGCTCGAGGGGAGGGGGTTCCCGCCGGTGGAGAGGTGAAGGGGGCGGCAGGGAAGGAGATGAATGGGCCGGCGGGGGGAGGGAGCTCGGGGGGAGGGAGAAGCCGACGGTGGGAGGGAGCTTGGGGGAGGGAGAAGATGCCGACGGGGGGAGGGAGCTCGGGGGGAGGGGGTTGCCGCCGGTGGAGAGCTGGAGCCGGAGCCGGTGGTGGTCGCCGGATCTGGAGGCGCGGATGGCTCGGATGGCGAGGATGGCGAGGGGAGGGAGGGGAGGGAGGGCGCGGATGGCGAGGATGCCGACGGTGGGAGGGAGAAGATGCCAGCGGGGGGAGGGAGAAGCCGGAGCCGGCGGCGGTGTCAAGGAGGAGGCGGGGTGGAGTTGGGCTGGGGTGGCCACCGGGATGCCCCTAGCCCCTTTTTATTTTTTTATTTTTTATTTGTATTTATATGTATTATTTTCAGCAATTTTAGTATAAACATTTATTATTATGTATATTTATTATTTTCTGTAAATTTAGTTTAAGAAAGAATTTGCATTCTATTTGTATTTGTAATTTTTATTTGGTTCGTTGGATCGAATCTCAGACGATGTCGATTTTAAAATTTTGTTTAAGTTGATTTTAGGGGTATTTCAGACATTTCCTCATACAACAGCCAACAGCCACAGCCCAACCAAACACGGATAACCACAGACTCACGTGTCAACAACCACAGCCGCGTTTTCAAGCAGCCAGCCAACAGCCGCTTTTCCAACAGCCACAGCCCAACCAAACAGGCCCTTAATCAGAAAAAGTACCACGACTGAAAAGAAAAGGAGGGGCTAGCAAGTAGCAAGGAAAAATGCCAAAATACAGGTGGGTGTGCGCCCACCTTTTTCTTGAAAGGTAGTATTTGTGCATTTCAAAAAAAAACTCTCTTATGACACAATTTGGATCCTCTTCTTTGGCCACAAACAATGTAGTGATACTGTTCTGCTAGAAAACTAGACAATATGACCGTTATGTATGACGCTCATGTACGTTTAGCAATTCTCTCCACCATGACACATACCAAACCCCACTAACCCCATTAAATTCCCCTCCAATCTATCTAATCATCTATCTTTCTCTCTCTAGAATTGTACTGCCACTATCAGCACTCAGCAGTGCAACACTACCCCACTGTTCCCCTGACCCTCTCTTTCTCTCTCCTCCGGGCCGAACCAGCCACACTAATGACGTTCCTTTCTCTCTCATCCCTCTCCCTCTCCCTCTCCCTCATCCTTTACCCGACACACGTCATATCACCTCGCCACGCACACCTTTACCGCCTCCCCTTACTTTATTTCCAGGCCCAGCCACATTCTCACTTACAGGTGGGACCCCCCAGAGGCGGCCCCCGCACGTCAGCTGCCAGCTAGGGTACAACTGTTCCGAGCATGGAGTCGGGAGAACGGGAGAGAAACCAAAAGGGCAATCTAGCCTACTCTTACTAGCTGGAAAATCGATTCTGTTGACGCCACCGACACGCGTGCGCGCAG
The DNA here is from genome assembly GCA_019208055.1 of Stipa capillata. Taxonomy (NCBI): domain Eukaryota; kingdom Viridiplantae; phylum Streptophyta; class Magnoliopsida; order Poales; family Poaceae; genus Stipa; species Stipa capillata. The sequence goes on from JAGXJF010002509.1 coordinate 141,177, forward strand.
CTGGGTAATCCCGCAGTAAAACCAAACAAAATATGAGTTCAATTCCACTTCCTGAGAGTTGCTAAACTCCCGCTGCTGCTGCTGCCGCCGCCCCAAGCTTTTACCTTCTCCGTTCATTCTTCTCCTCCTTAATTCGGTCCAAAAGAATGGTTAACTGTGATTAACTATGTCGTTACTGTGGACTGGTACTGGTTCTATGCTGGAACTAGGCTTTGTTTGCCAAATTCACAGGATGAACTGTAGCATAGATCTACTGCTTAGCGTATTTAGGGACAAAAAATTGGAGGAACTTCTTTTAAAAAAAAGAAGGGAGGAAAAGAAAATCATATAAACTATACTCCAATAATTCCACATACACTGTGAGAAAAGGTTAAACCAAAGAAAAAATAATCTCTCCTCCTCTCTACCCCAAATGTCCGCCCATCAAAACGTCCAAATCCAGATCTTGACGCGGAGCTTACACTTTGCGTCAGTCGTCGTCGTCCTGCCGCCGCCGGAGGAGGAGGACGAGGACGCCTTGCTAACCGACCGGATCGGCGCCGGGGCCGCGGCGACGATGATCGGCGGCGGGGAGGGCTCGTTCTTGGCGAGCCCCGCGTTGAAGCCGGCGCAGAGGACGCGGACGTTGATGCGCTTAGACTTGAACCGCCCGATCTGGAACCCGACCTTGGAGTCCATCTCCACTGACATGGCGTGGGACTTCTTGGATCTGAGGCTGGCCGCCTGGACGGGGTCCACCGTGGCGGTGGCGGCGGAGGCCGAGCCCTTGATGACGGTCGTGTTGCCGGCGGGGTGGACGAACCCCGGCACGGTGCCGTCGCCGATGTCTGTGCCGTCGGCCGCGAAGGAGGCCGCTATGTCGCCGTACGCGTAGGCGATCTTGTCGTTGGGGTTGCGCGCGGTCACCGTGAACTCGATGCGGGAGGTGACGGAGTCCGAGTCGGAGACGTTCAGCGCGGCCAGCCGGAGCGACGTCACGGCGAAGGTCGGCAGCTGCGGGTGGTACATGACGTAGAACACCCCGGCCGCGATGGCTCCCAGGAACACCAGCCCGACCAGCACCAGCGTCAGCCACAGGCAGCACGCGCAGCACCACCCGCGGCGGCTCCGCCGACGGCGCGGCGGTGCCTGCATCGGCTTCGGCCGGTACATCGGCGGGGGTGGCACGCGGCCGGGCACCATGGGCGGCGGCCGGGGTGGCCCGCCGTTGCCGTTGGCCGTGCCGTTGACGGCCCGCGGAGCCGCCACGGGGACCGGCTTGGAGGACGGCGCGTACGCCCGGTCGCCCATTTCTTGGCCTCTGCTGCTGCTGCTGCTGCTTCCGCTTCCGCTCGGCTTGGGGAATGAAGAAGAGAGGAGTAAAAGAGTCTGTGGGGAAGAAACGCGGAGAAGAGGGGCGCAATAAGTGGAGGCATTTATATATGCACTGTATATATTGGTGTTGTTATTGTTGTTTGTGTGCTTGCTTGCCGGTCTAGCTAGTCACTTGCTATCTAGGGTCACTCACGCTTTGCTTTGGTCTTTCTGCACGCTGAATGAGGGAGGTTTTTGGCTTCTCTTGATGACTCCTCTTTCCGTTTTCTTTGATTTCCCTTGCTTTGTGTTGCGGTTTTCTCGATTTACTGGTGAACTTGAGGGCCAGAAAAATGTATTGTACGTGGGATATGCGGTCAAGGTGATCAGAGCATCTTTAACAGCCTTCTCAAATCTCACTTTTCAAATTTTAATATAAAAAATCTCTATAAAATATATATTTTTAATATCTCTTCATATTTCAACAAATTTTCTATATTTTATTCTCTACATGCCACTTTTCTATATTTTATTAATATATGCTATATTTTTGTGATCTATATATGTAAAGACATTCCTATTTGTTTTCTCCTCTCCCACATCACAATGAGTTATCACAACTTACTCATGTAATCTCTTTTGGATTCGTCGTTGTCGAATGATGACGACAAACTCTTTCTTACTACAGCATAACTAGCACACAATGAATGGCAGCTCATGAATGCTCCACATCATGGGAGTTCTGTGCTTTAGGAAGCTGGCCATTTTATACTATACCAAGACTACTTTTCAGATGCTCCTACCTACGGCTCAATTATCTTTCAGCGTAGGTTTGTAATTAGTCCATATATTTTTGTTCGCCATTCTTGTTGATCTCTTGTTTACTGCTCATTCTTCTTTTTCGTGCAGGTTTAGAATGGCTTGTTATCTACTTTTCATATAGTGCATGCTGTAGATGACCATCATAACTATTTTGTGTAGAAAAGAAATAGTGTTGAAAATCTTGGGTTATCTTCTATGTAGAAGATTACCGCAGTATTTTAAATGCTAACTTATGGAGTACCAATGGATGCTACAGATGATTATATTTGGATTAGAGAAAGTACTGCTAGCTAAAAGGCAAGTTCCAGAAGTGAATTATATCATCGATTGTCACAACTATATAATGGGGTATTACCTTGCATATAGCATATATCCTACATGGATGATATTTATAGAGACAATACCATCTCTACAAGGGAATAAGAAAAATTGTTCACCCAAGCTCAGGAAGCAGTTAGGAAGTATGTCGAACGAGCCTTTGGAGTTCTACATGCTCGTTTTGCCATCAATTTTACACAAGTTAATAACAAGGTAGACATCCATATAACTAATAACCAACAAGACATCAATATACCATATAACAACATTGTTCAAAGTAGTACAACACTAATAACCAACAAGACGTCAATATGTCACATAACAATATTGTTTAAAGTAATACAACACTAATACAACACCAATACATAGAGTTTAAAACATCCATGTAGCTAATAACCAAGATTTTAACATGTTGCATACGAATTACTTTTATCTGAATCATCACTATCGAGATCAATACCCTCATCTTCGTAATGCTGCCAATAATCTTTGTTTACCACTCTCATCACTCTTGCAGTCGTAAGGGACAAAAGAATCAAGGTTGAAATCATAATCGTTGTCGTCTTGATTAGGATCTATTCCATCTGTTTGAAGCAAGTCCGTTGACTGTATCGCAACCTGATCTAGGTTGTGAGCAAGTCCTTCGATTTGAAGTAGGACTTGGTTCGGATCGTTGTCGCACGAACATGACATAGGAGAAAAATTATTGTTCGCTATTTTCTTAATAACACATGTGATCCTCTCTATTTCTTTAATTGTCCAGGTCCAACCTTCACATTTTCTCCAGATCCTTGTCCATCCCTAGGAATAGTTGATCTTGATAGTAAGAAAATAAAAAAATGTTAAGAATAGAAATCTGCACACTCAATACTATGGACCAAAATATGCACTTACTATGATAAAAAGATCAAAATAACCCTAGTACTCAGCAAATACAGAACAAGCAATATGCCTAACAGTGTTGCAAAAATGATGTTGAACAAGATCTCTCCAGTTAAGTTAATTTGTTGTCTTTGTTTTTTGCTACAGACTTGAGAGTAGAGCAAACACATTCTTTAATGCAAGCAAGAGTGTCTCATTAGACTAATCACTGAACTAGAAAATAATAAAAACATGTGAGTCATATGACAATAGCACATGATTATTATTTTGGAGGAATTTTTATTCAAATGAACAAAAATAAAGGAATTTCGGGTATGTTCAGTTACACCTTAGTCAATCAAATTGATTTTGTAGACAACAGATAAACTATAACAGGACATATAGCTTTTTATGACTGATATTGTCCCCTTGTTAGCAAAATAATGTAGTAATACCAATTGTCAATTCTTAACACCAGGTATAAATCAAAGTAGCATTGCGAACAATACCAAAATCCTATTGATTGCAGAATAGTTCAGTAAAACACTTCCATCGACATGGTTCTCAAACCTTAATCCAATAATTCTGGCAACCTAGAGCTGTAAGACTCCTTCCTCTCGCCCACAAAAATCGCTCACAAGTCTTTTCCAGTCTCAGGTTCAAGACTGGACTTTGTCAAAGAGGGCATCTACTATAGGGTTTGTCTGATTTGCTTCTGCTAACATATGTGATATACGTAGTATACTTGTGGTTTGTGCAAGGCTTGAATTTGAGTTCACTTAGCAAATTAAATCAAATAGGGAGTGGAATTCTATGCTGATTTTGTAATTGCATTGATGTTTTGGTCTAGAAGACACTATTACTTGTTCAATAAGGATACTTGTGTTTCCGTCTATGAAGGGTTCTTGGTCGATGAAAATTGTGATCAAACATGTTTCATTGGGGATATTTTAGGAGGATGACTTGAAAAGTTTACTGCTTCTTTTAGGGAATAATTTGCATGCAAACTCGCATGTTTGTTTGTGTTAACTTTCACTTATTCATCATGTAGGGACAGGGGGAATGCTACAATCAGAAGACTTCTAGCAAGCAAAGAAAACCATTTCCCAAAGAAACAGATGCGTGGTCCTGAAACTTTTGTATTAGAACCATCAGATCTTGGCCCTTTTGTCACAATACCAGATCCTCGCCAAGATCCATCACCACCACCTTTGCCAATTCCAGATCCTTCCCACGAATCAGCACCCAGAGCACCAGCTTAACAACCCATCGATCGGTTCCACCATCTAGTCAAAGCCCTAATGTACGTCCGGATCCATCTGCACCCATTGGAAGGGATGAGGCGAGGCGGGAGAGGGTTACCTCGCACTGGCACGAGTTGCTGTGGTCAAGCCACTAGAGGAGGCAGTCCTAGTGCACAAACTTGATGCTACTACTACAGGTGCACATGTAGCGAAGCGGGTGCTCGTCGTTGCCACGGTTGCGCAAATCTGGCACAGTCCCCTTCCTCCTTCTCGCCCTCCTCCATCATTGTTGTTGCGCCTCCTCCAGCTCATCCACGGGGGCGGCGGGGGCCCAGTCCATGATCTCCTACTCATGCCGCCACGGTTAACCCTAGCATGTGTGACATCGGTTGTCAGTGCGGCCGCCGCGGCTAACCCTAATAAAACACAGTTGCCGCTGGAGGTTGGAGAGGGGAGGCTCGGGAATGGCACGAAGGAAGGGGGAAGAGGAGCAGTTGGCGAATCGTGAGTGAGAGAGGCTCACCAGATTTGGTGAGCGAGGAGGCTCGGATTGGGAGGCTGACGGGATGGCCAGGGGTTTAGAGAGGCTATTGGAGGGTTTTCTTTTTTTTACCTTTTGCTATTTCTTTTAGGATGGAAAGAGGGATAGTGAGGCTGTTGAAGATGCTCTCATCGGTTTCTTTGCAAGGTTGGAGCTTTTTCTTTTGAATGCAAGACCGAAGTTTGGAGGAAGGTAAACGTTGTATTCTACCAACCTAGTGAGATGATGCTTTGGCATTTTTGTTTCTTTTTTTGCGAGCAACATTTGTTTTGTCCTTATGGGTTTGAATTTTTTTTAGATGACACATCTAGGTTGCATGACTTGTATTTCATGAATATGGGAATTTCAAATCAATGTTACATACTTGATAGGTGGAGTTTGGTGGCAAACAACACCAGTTAAACGAGGGAGGAAGGATTTGTTTGATAAAGAATGAGAGCAACGCCAATAGTTATGACCATGGAGCCAAAGATTGGTTAGGAAAGGAAGGGGCATAGTGTGGATGAAGGAAGAGGGGTGAGTGAGGCAAGTAAAATACTTGAAGATGTTGCTTGCAGTTCCTATAGCTAAAAAGGGTCTTCACATTACCTTTCTTTTGGATTAATACTTGTATGGGAATTATGGCCGTTGAACCTGCATGTTGACAGCTTGGGGCTCATTTTTCTCCTCGACTTTCTCTTCCTCGTCCCACTCTCGAATGCTCTCACGTATGCCTTTCCTATTCCACACGCCAGTTTATATCCTTCTCTCATCAACTGGCCTTGCCAATGAGAGGAGAGGGGAAGGAGAGCTCAAGCTCCAACCCCTACCTTGTCCATATCCACTTGTTTGTGGTTGCCTTGGGGGTGTTGATAAATCACTGTGATATGAGAGCCGTACTCCTTCCTCTGTTGTTTTTTCTTGCTCTGACCCCGGTGACTAGCACATAGAAGAACAATTTAGGTAGAGTGCTTAACGGACCTGAGCTCCTTCTTCCATGGTGGTGCTTCAATGTGGTGCTTATCATGCTACTCCATCTCCTAGCTCCTACTTCTAACCAATAAACCCGATGTTTAGGATTAGTTGTTTTTCATCTCGGTGTTCAAACCTTAGGTTTGGGAAGCCCACTCGCTGGTCTCAACTTCAGTGAGTATAGGGCGGTCTTGCCATTGGAGCATTGAGTGCCACCAAATCTCCCCAAGGTGCGGCTTTTATATACTCCCTCCGTCCCACATTGTAAAGCGTAATTTGATTGGTTAAGACAAAGTTTTGGCCAACAATTACTCTATTAGTATACGGTTTATGTAACATAAAATTGATATCATAAGATTTGTATTCAAAAGTACTTATTTATGATTATAATTTTGTATCACATAAACTCATATTAATAGAATAATTGATGGTCAAAGTCTTATCTTAACCAATCAAAATGCATCTTATACTATACGACGGAGGGAGTAGTACCTAACATGTGAGCAACCTCAAAATTAGTGCCGCTATCAACGTTTTTGGCTCACCGGTGGAGGCGTGTCCTCATCAAAGTCCACCCCTGTGATCTTCCTAGCCCCCTCCTGCCTAGTGGGCAAGGCACCCAGGATGTAGTTATTGTATCTTCTTCGTTTCTAGCAGTGGCTAGTGTTCGGGGCGACAGCAAGTCCTCCAAATGGTTGCCGGCAGCGGTGCCTTCAGCGGAGGTGTCCTTGGTGATCTGCATTCCATCCTCCAACACGTGTCACAATGCGTTGCTCTTCTTGGCGTTCGTCCATGACCACGTGTACTTATGGGTAGGGATGGTAAACCTTACTTATCTTGTATCCTGCCTTGTATGGCTGAAGATGTATTTGAAGTTTTCGGCCCCATTTCCTTCGGAAGTAATAGACAGGGTTTAAGCTACAAAAACCTACATGTTTACCTCTTTACATTTCAGTCTAGTACGTCATCAACGATTCCATCCTTTAAACGTTCCCACAAGGTTTCACTTATCACATGTCCTGCAAAGGACATAGTGGTACTATTACAATTTTAATTGCAATCTGCAAACCCAAAAAGGCTTGACAGTATTGAATACTAGCAGTAATATGTAGTAAGTACTAAATAGAAAGCTGCAGTACTAACAAATCAATACATGCATAATTAAGAAGGCGAGCGCTCCTCTTTTTTTTCTTAGATGAGAATGCGAGTACTCCTACAGTCCTACAGCAGTATAAAACTAGCTAGTACTAAACCCGATCTTGTACCCACGAATGGTAAACCCCAATGCACTGATACGTACCTGTAAGTATAACTACTGTAAATTAAGGATATTAGCAGTCTCAATAGAATGTGGCTGTTCTCAAGGAGATCATTGGGTGGGCCCACGGTATGTATACACATATACATTGATACATACGTACAAGCCAATCATGGCCTGGCATCACGTACAGCTAGACAAAGCCACATACGGCTACGAGTAGAAGCTAGGATTCCCTTCTCCATCCATTCATTTCATTAGCTAGCCTTGGCTGCACCTGCACATGTAGACGTGACAGTAGTGACAAGGTAACTATGGACGGCTGAGATGGTGTTATAAGATTCGTGCTGGGCCGCATGGTGTGGTGGGACCAAGCGAGTTCAACGGATAAGAGGGTTTGGGTTGGCATCTACGTGTATGTGTGGGGAGTGTTAAGCACAGAGCGTTAGTGGGTTTTAGTTGTCTGATGGAGACATCCGTGCATCGGCTGCGGCGTCATCTATGGAGCCCAACCTGTGGCTCTCCCAGTTCTTCTTCTTATCGCCATGAAATCGATTGGCCGTGCCACGCTCTGAGCACAGAGGATCCTGTGCCCATGGGACCTGTCAGAGACCCATCTGGCCGTTGTGATTAAGAGTCTGAAGAAAATGCGCGTCCCGTTAGATTTGGGCGTTAATTAATCATTTGGGCAAAGAAAAAATATTCATAAGATCTTACTCTTATTTCTTGTCCACCCCACATACCCGGAGATAACATAATAATAACATGGACGGTCCAGACGTCCAGTACTCCGGTTGACAAGGTCAGGCGATGAAGACTCAATTTAATTGGTCCAGTTAAACTAACAAAACAACAAGTTGCAAATATTGTTCCTTCTTGTTCTTCCGAATCACCAACGGCCTAGACAAAGTAGATGGAGCTAGATACGTAGGTAGCTAGCCACTCTCTCTAGCAAGAATGCACTCAAAACCTCACCTACGGTAGCTCTATATATCAACTTGTGTGTGACATTGCCAGGGAATTGGATCTGTGATCGTGTGACGTTTTGATATTTGCCCCTGGTGCAACTGATTCTGTTTTGTGTAGCAACATTGTACAGGACGTAGTTCACACATCCAAATCTTACAAAGATGTAAGGATCTGATCTGATGATGATTTCTTTTATTTATATCGAGGACCTTTGTAACGTGTGAACCTTTTTCTAAATCGTACGAAAATTGAATTGATTTTTATGAAATTTCTACGTTCTAAACTGGACCTTGCATTGCATGAACATATCTCACTTCACTTTTTGAGTATACTAATGATAAAAGTTCCAACAGATTTATCTCATGGATTCGTTACCCACTTTTTATCTACTTAGCGACGAAGGAGATGCATGCTTAATTACTAGCATGGGTAAACCATAGCCCTATTGGTTCGCACAGATTATATTATCAACCGCAGGTTAGTATATGCGAGGTTGGGGAATCCTGTTGTGCTGGGATCGATCGAGACGGGTCAACAACCGCTGTGAACGCCTCCCGTTTTTGTTTCACATGTTTGGTATAGCTCCAGCTGTACCGTGCCCATTCGCGAGTATTACGTGCAGAGACAAATTCTACTCGTACACACCGTGCTATACTGATATGTCGTATTCCGATAGCTCCTCCAGAACCCAACCACCATGCACTGTATACGTATGTCTGTCGAATTATTTTAGATGAAAGAAGAACTTTATTGTCTTTGATCTCTAAATCGAGTATGTCTGTCGATAGAGAAACTGAAAAAACACCATCTCATTTGCAATAAACTAGCGTAGTAGTTGATCTCGACCGTCAATTCTCCGATCGAATGGCTCCAAACAAAGCAAGGGCGCACGCGACACTTTGACATGCCGGAATTGGAGCTCTAGCTGGGGAAGGAAGCCGGGGCCGGCCGGTCGCGTGTACCCATCAGTTGCGCACAGCATTAGCCTAGTGCCATATATCGCTAGCTGTATCTGCTAAATGATGGTGGTCCTAATAGTAAGTAGCACTAGTTAATATGCAGTATAATCCTAAACCTAACAATTGACCAGGATATATCCCGGCTTTTCATGTTACAGATAATAATACGAAAGAGAGATAGAGATATCCATAGAAGAAACCTCTTGTTGACGACGACTGCGTTTCATTAGTGAGGGAAAATCAAGAAAAAGGAAAGCCTGAAAGCAACAAATTCAGGTCGTGCACTTGGAAATTGGATGCAGTGTATATACTACTATTACTATATTTATTATTGCTCATTCCCCTATCGATGAGCTGCAGAAACAAGCACGAAGAAATGGTTAGAATTACGGGATGTTTGATCAAGCACGCTGGGTCAGATCTCAGGTCAGCACAATGCATCATCAGCAGGATGGAGACCTCAGACTTTCAGAAAAGCCCAAAGACGCAGCAACAGATCAAAACTAGGGCTCATCTTCTGGTCCCGGAGCTGAGCGATTGGTCGCGCTCCATACGTATGCGTTTGCATTTGCATGTGCAAATTCAGCATCTGGCCTGGTTCAGATTTCAGACATGAGGGAGGAGGGCATCCATGCAACCAATGAAGTCCATCTCCATCAGCAGCTGCAACAAGCCACACTGTGCTAGTAGTACAAGGATATATATGGATCAGTGAACGGACGTACGGATCACCCCGCCATTAACGCCTTCAATGCCTGCACCTGCATGCGTGCGCCCTTGTAGACATCACTTGTCTCAGATCAATCCATCCATTGGAGTATGAGGTTGATAGTACTGTGAGCGAATTTAGCGGCATTAAACCTTCTCCAGCATTAATTTATAGTCTTGCTCTGAATTGTTTCATTTTGTTTTGCTGGCTAGCTAGCTAGCTAGGAGGAGAAGTGGTTTTCATTGGGGACCTTAGCAGAAGCATGCATGAGTGTCAAGGAAAATTAAAGGAGATGAGCTTAGCAAGGCAGCCTGGCAGAGGTCCAAGGTCTAGGATATCTATAATTATGCACATATCCACAATTATGTATTAGCAAAACTTTATGTCCAGTCAACCTATTACTGTCATTTTCATGTGGTGAATCTAGAAAGTTTTATGTGCACTGGACGTCAAAGTTGGAGATATTTGACGGTACACATACCACGTCGACATACATTTCTAACATATTTCTTTCAGGACATGAACATATCGCTAAGGTACCAGCTTAATCTCTCAGCTGAATAATCACGACTCACACAGTATCCGTAACTCAAAACAATTATGGAATGGCCATTGAGTGTTTAGGACAACCAGGTCATTTAGCTAACTGGTACTTGAAGGTTCAGGCATGCATAACCGCGGTCGCAATGGTTAGCTGGTTACGGAGTGACTGAAATGATTGTACTGGCGAATAAGATTATGATAGAGATGGTTAGACTGTGTGGACAGTTGATATGGAGTCCTTTCGGACCAGGGAAATAGTGAGTAAACATACTCACACACATTCAGATGTTCTGTGTTGACACGGAGCTTTCAACATACTACAAAGCACATGCAAAGTTTCATTTAGGCTGTGTTTGGGAGAGCTCCATTCCACCTCAGTTTCACTCCACCACCTCCTGCTCCACTTCACCTCCCTGCTTCAGAGCTATTAAAAAAGTGTTTGGCTTTGTTATTAGCTCCAGATGCAGGTTTGGAGGAGATTATAAGGGAGAGACTAGACTACCCTTTTCTATTCTATTCTTTTTATTTTTTCTCCAGTTTGCTTCATGTGATAGCTGGCTCGTTTGTGCATGGATCACATATGAGGATCACATATTTTCTGTTTGTTTCATCAAGTATTTTCTGCATCAGGTAATATATCTAGGTTTGCTTCATCAAGTATTTTCTGTTTGTGCATGGATCACGTATGAGGAATACAAAGAAAAATTTATTGCTTCACGCAGGCGATAGCTGGCTCGTTTTTGCCTGTGGATGTGAAGGCCTACCATGTCATGATCAGTAAAAAGAAAATCATACGATCAACACATCAGTGGATCAATAATGGCATATCCGCACAAGAAAATCGTACGATCAACACATCATTTTTCATTTTTGATATGATGCAACACTAGAATCTGAACAAAAAGATCTAAAAAACTAGGCGGCCAATAACCACAATAGGTCCGCACAACATTACAAAACCTCCTTGAAAAGTTAACTGGATACAAAAGATAAACTCTGAGCCAGCAGGATAGAGAGGCGAGCACAACATAGCATAGCATATCCAATGGAGTTTGTACACATTGACATGTCACCAAGATAGGAAAATATTGGTCACGAGCTCGTTACGGAAGGTATCCATAGATGAATCATTCGATGCCGATGTCGACCCGTCGGATGCACTTTGGGGAATTGCATATTTTTTATACCTAGATGGGATGGTTGGCTCATAATCCGGGTCTTGATCGCATCTACGGAAATGGCGATCCACACTTTTATGCTCGCGTACATAGTTGTGAAGTACCATGGAAGCCACCACAATCATTTTTTGCTTCCCAATGGAATACTTAGGCATTTTTAGCAAGATCCGTCACTTCATTTTCAACACGCCGAAAGATCGCTCAATTACATTACGCACAGATGAATGTGCTCTGTTGAACTTCTCCTTTGGAGTAGTCGGCTCTGCACCTCTATGGAACTCAGGGACATGATACCTCTCACCCTTGTACGGAGCAAGGTATCCTGGCCGGTTGGGATATTCGGCATCAACTAGGTAGTACTTGTCTGAAACAAAAGACAAATACAAATGATCACAATAAAATATCAGGATAGAGATGAATTTATCCATATGTCGAAATGATTTACCCTTTGGAGGATGAGGGAAGATATCATGGTCCACTCTTATGGCATGATACAGCACACTTGTGTCATGCATGGCACCCGGTTGACCAATAGATGCATAGGTGAAGCGCATATCAAAATCACAAATTGCCAAGACATTCTGAGATGCAGTGCCTGACCTTCCAATATATCTCACTTGTTGATCACCTGAGATTGACGCGCAAATGTGAGTACCATCTAGTGCACCGATGCAGTTCTTGAGGTGCGGTTTTCCCTTCGATCATCTCTGATTCTCTTATGCACAGTGCGGAAGTTTGGGTCTCTAGGTCTCAAATAATCAACAGCCATCTTAACGACACAATGAAGAACCTCATCAAACTTCCTGCTAATGGTCTCGCCTGAGTGCTTGAATCAATTTTGTGATTTCCGATTCGACTCGCATCCACCAACAACCCAGAGAAATATTGCTAGTGACTCATAGCTACTGATATGAAGGGATGATTTTAAATTGTACCTTCCCATCAACAAGTTGTGTAGGTCGAAGAAGGCATGGTTGTTCATACGCGGCATCCTGTAGGTCTCTCCCGGAGTAGCCAATGTCTCTTGCAACCAACCCATCCCACTGAGAATAGAGGTCCTCGGGTCCGCTTTATCAAGATATGTTTCACAGTATTTTGCAACAATACTTGTAGCACCCATGTAGAGATTATTCATAGCTTGCACATGGTGATGCACTATCATCTGTCTTTCATCTTCATTACTTCCATCACTATCACTATCTGACATCTGTACAAACATTACCATAGTTAGACAACACTATAAAGAACAAGCAAAAAATTGTGCAGCAGGGATAGAAAATAATAGAGAACAAGCAACATTGTAACAATATGCAAAGAATTGTATAGCAAGGATTGTAACAATATGCAAAAAGTTGTACAGCAAGGATAACAGAGAGATCACAAGCAACATTATAACAGTAAGCAAATAAGGTCTTAACAATTTTTGATAATAATCCAAGAAAAAATAAAAGGATGTCTTAACAACACATAAATGGGTTCACAATTTCTTAATAAAATGTCATTAAAATTTTACATCCCAAGTGGTCATCTAACGACCATACTTGGTATTATGCTTCGGCTTTAGCCACTCAAGACGAATTTCCGGTGTGGACATGTGAAGGAACATCTCCCTTTGCTCCCTTTTTACAAACAACTCTGTAGCAATGAAATATTCATCGCTACCATAGCCTGCACCACATTCAATCACCAAGTCCATCACAACATTAACGGTGGAAGCTTCATCCTTCTTGGTATAAGACTCCAAAGTTGATTTGAGTCCTCTCGGCCAAGACACCCATCTTCTTAATCTCATCTTGCAAAACTTGTGAAGTCTTGGCCTTTTTAGACTTGTCATCCATGACCTTTCCTTTTCTCTTGCACGCTGAACTATCAGGAGACTCCTGTGCATCAATATCAATGTCATTTTCATCCTCGGCCTCAATATTAACAACATCAACCAATGGATTGGTTGGTTGTGGCGTGTTTCCCGTTGTTGGATTCCAATTATCAGTGCCATCATTGGTGATGTCCCTGAACATCTTCCTAAGGTTGTCCTCGTTACGAATTCCTTGCTTTTGAAACTTGCCACATCCAGGAATATCCTATTAAAAAAATCGAGGAGTCACATTAGTTGTCATCTTACAATTTTTGCTTGTATTAAAAATAAACACTTACAGCTTTTGCCTTCTTCCACCACTCGTTATCTTGCTTGATGGTACCCCTCTCGTTGTCCCATCCAGCACCCGTCTGCTTTTGCAACAATTTTTTCCATATGGTATAGTCGGTCTTCAATTTGTCCCATTTGTTCTTGAGTTGAGTCTTCTTCAAATCCAGGCCTGTCCTATCATGAAACCTTTTGGACACCTCGTCGTATCCCACACTATTCAAGTGGTTGTTCGGCCGATTCCCCCGACCCACTTCATCGGCAAACAACTCGGTTACTATCCTAGTATTTTCTTCATTCCACTCGAGGGAAGCCATTCTTTAGATAAATTATGCAAATTTTGTTAGCACTAGGGACATCTCAAATTGTATACAAACATCACTAGCAAGCAACAGGAAGATCTTAGGTTGCATACAAAAAGCACTAGATTGGACTGAAATAATATACACATCATGGTTCAGCATTCTCATATTTAGGTTTTGCTTCTAGTGGAAAAGCACATGAATGAATGAAAAACAAGCTTATATTCTATAAAACCTATGGTATACGATGTGAAAAATACTAAACCAAACAACTATGCCAATGCTAAAATGCTACTCTGTCCATTCCTACTGCCAAGATTAATAGAATGATAGATCCTTTTGTTAGCCAAGATTTTAGTAGATGACAGTTAGCCAAGATTTTAGTAGATGACAGTCCAGTTCCATCAACAAAACCTTAGATGAACCGACAACAGGTTTATGGGTTCTGAACCCGTGATTTGCCGCACATGAAAGCACAATATTAACCAATCAATATTTTCTGCAATGAAGTTTATCACCACTTTGGTTGCAATTCCATGAACAAAATGCACCAACTACTAATTTCAATCAAACACAAATACACAAACTACCAAATAAGCAGTGGTTTGTTTCAAAAAAACTTTGTTCTGTTACTCAAACATATAACTTGGGATGTGTGTTCCCTACTTCCCTTTGGTTGATTTTACAATCACAAGAACATAAGCGTGTAGTCTTATTTGGTCTATGCTGTTCTTCAGGACAAGGTGACATTACAAATTGAACACAGCACAAGTAGTATTGAGAACAAAACCATCTTCCACTGCACAAAAATCACACAAGGGAAGAAAACCGTTTCTACCTTATAGGGAGGCCGGCGGCGGCGTGCCTACAGGCGGCGGAGGAGGCTGCGGGGCCGACCTGAGCAGCGGCAGATCCAGGGAGAGGAGGCGCCGGAGGAGGCGGCAGAGAGGGAGGCCGGTAGCGGAGAGGGAGCAGCGGAGGAGGCGGTAGAGAGGGAAGCCGGTGGCGGAGAGGGAGGCCGGCGGCGGAGAGGGAGCAGCGGAGGAGGCGGTAGAGAGGGAGGCCGGCGGCAGAGAGGGAGGCCAACGGCAACATGCAGTGACCCGAGCAGTGGCGGAGGAGGCGGCCGATCTAGGGAGAAGAGGTGGCTCCTGGTTCTGGAGATCGGGAGAGAAGGGGTGGTGCGAGCGAGTGGGGGATTTGGGTGGGGGAAGCCATTCGGGAGGAGGTGCGTGGGGGTATAACTCAGTGGCAAAGGCGGGTAATTTCCTCTCAACTCCAGTGGCAGCTTTGTATCACGGGTCGCGGGGAAGACGCGGAGCTGGGCGAAGCATCATTTTTCCTGCTCCACCAAATTGCACTAGCTGAGGGCTTTGCTCTGCTCCAATAGATTCTTGGAGTTCAGACGTTTGGGACAACTCCACCTGCTCCACTAGTGAATTTGTGGAGTGGAGCTCTCCCAAACAGGCTCTTAATATCTTCGTATGTTTATTTACATATGACTTTTTTGCTGAGCAGTATATGTGTTAATTGCACATTTCTAAGTCCATTAGTTCTCTCACCTTGTTAATCCTCTCTTGTTGTCAAAATACATTAGACAAACATTTTAAGCTTTAATCATCAATATAAACAAATTTACCAACATCAACAATACCGAATTTATACCAATAAAAAAAGCACGAGTTAAGGTGGGATACTATCCTTCAAAATCGTCCAAAAATATTTATTTCAATATCATAATTCTCATCCAATGGCTATCCACAAAGTTAGACCCTCCCCTAATCACTCATATGCTAGTTACACAATTAATCCTTTTAATAACTCACTTTCCACCTTTGCCTTTCATTTCCTACCCTCCTTTGCTCCGAGGATTTGCTGAGCCACAGTCCACAAAATGTTTGGGAACCCGGTGAATCCTTCAGCGGTGGTCTCTTGGCAAAGAGCGCCGTGAGACATCATGTTCGCGGGGATTGAAAGTGAATAGGAAGAGAAGCACTAGGAGCTGAGTGCTTTTCTGTCAAGGAAAGGGCGTTTGGACAAAGGAAAAGGGGCAAAGGTGTGCAACACAAGAGGGAGGTTAGGGCTTTAAATAGCCGATTGGCGACAGGGAGGTCAACAAGGATTCCAAGAAGGGATTGCCTCAGGATAGGACGGAGACTTGCGTCTTGTCCGGTCGGTGACTTGCGGACGAGGAGGAGCCAAAATTGTCAAAACAAGTTGACATAAAGCTGACAAAGAGAGATGATATCGGTGAAATTTAAGGGATAGGTTAAATGAAGGGGGTAGCAAGATAGATTTGGGTCCTAAAGATAAGGTAAGGTCTATTAGCTGTTCAACAATGGATGTGACCGCTACATGCGTCGGGAGACACATGTGCAGGCCGCATTAGACAAACAAGTAAAACATGAAACTGAGAATGCATTGCAAGAAATACCGTAGGGTATATTACATACCGCAAAGGATGCCTAAGACTCGAACTAAGAAGGGGTACTTATCTCGCTACTCACGGCAAGCGAGGTCTAGTGACCTAACCTTATGGGTTTAGTCCATACGGTAGCTTTCGGTGATCGCTGCCCTTGGCGGGGCATTCCTCAGTGTCGCTGGCTTCTTGTTTCTGATGGGGTGTCGCACGGCCATGGGTTTTCACTTAATGCGATGTTTCCCTTGCAAGTTTCCACACTCTTGACGTCATGGAGGTGAAGGGTCGAACAGTTGGTCTTGACCCATTGGTAGAAGGTCGCGGCGAGCTTCTTGAACTGAGCGATGATACGATCCATCTTGAGTATCGGCGTACAAGTCAGGTTACACATCCGTGAGGTCGTCCATATGGGCCGGTCTCGTTGCTTACTTTACTGGTATTGTCTAAAGATTTTGAAGTAGATGAGAATGTAGGGAAAACTCTGTGTTTCTCTTAGAGCAACATAGGTAAGAGGGGAAACTAAGAAGGGTAAGAGGATAGAATCCACACTTATAATAAGTTTGAATATTTTTTAAAAATACTGTTTAGACCTAGGGTTTACATCTAACGTCTGTGCTAACTAGGGTTAACCTACAGTCAGTATGGCTTTGATACCAAGCTGTGGCATACCCGGTTTTAAGGCCGGATACTCCCTTATGATTATTGTACCGGTCCCTGGATCAGTAGCCGGTACACACAAGTTAACCTGTATATCATCATCATACACACGTATATCAGTATACACCATGTAAATAGACCGTCAAGGTCGATTGTTTGATACTTGTAGCCCAATGGCTATAAACTTACAGCGAAAAATCAAGCGATGATGCGGCCCATCAATATGCCATACCCGACAGGCAACTGACTGGGGTTATGCCCTAGCTTTCGCGATCATAATCGTATCTTCGGAGTTGATGTCTCCTTTGTCTGGCCAAATCAACAAGCCAGGTGAGTACTTTGAATATACTCGCAAGCTATATCCACAGGTGGAATATATATACGGTAATATAGCATGCAGGGTGAATGTCAAAGGAACAGCTCTATCCTATGTTGTTGGTTGTGCGGAAATGTAACTTTTCAATTTAAATACAAGGATAGTAGATTCCAAAGTAGTTTTGTAAGACAGAGCAATTTAAAGTAACAAAACTTCTCTTGAGGTAGACCCGGCTACCTCCTTTTTATCTCTCGTGAAAGCTCAGTCCATACTACCCCAGGCAGTATGACTAGCCTCCTCATTTCATTGCTCAGCTCGTACTATCCCGGATAGTACAGCTAGCCTCCTCAACTCAGCGCTCAGCCCTTGCTATCCCGGATAGCTCGGCTAGCCTCCACTTAACTCAATGCTCAGCCCGTACTATCCCGGATAGTATGACTAGCCTCCTTCTCCTGCAATTCCTTGCTACCAGCCGTGTAGCATAAATTGCACCTTGTGGACACATCATGCCCACGTCCTTAATCCCTTTCCCAAGCTTTCAAATACAAAACTCAGTCTAACCAATGTGTGGCCTTGCCAGTTCATGTCCATGACCGAGGACGCGGCTATTCGAATAGTTTTTAACACTCTACAGAGGTTGTACGGCTTTACCCCCAAGATGTAAGTCACCCTTGTTGCCGTGCGCATACGGATACACTTCACAAGGTGTATCGGCAGGGCTGTTACAACGAGGCTGTTGGAAATATGCCCTAGAGGCAATAATAAATTGTTATTATCATATTTCTTGTTCATGATAAATGTTTATACTCCATGCTATAATTGTATTAACCGGAAACATAATACATGTGTGGTTTTATAAACAACACCGTGTCCCTAGCAATGCCTCTATCTGGCTAGCTCGTTGATTAAATGATGGTTAAGGTCTCCTAATCATGGACATGTGATGTCGGTTAATAACGGGGTCATGTCATTAGGAGAATGACATGATGGATAGACCCAAATTAAGTTAGGCAATTCGATCACGTCACAAAGTTCATATTGCATAGCTTTCCATTGTTAAATGTTCCGATCCTTAGACCATGAGTTAATGCCACTCCCTGGTACCGGAAGAATGCTTTGGGGGCATCAACCGTCACGCCGTAACAGGGTGATCATAAAGGTGTCTTTCAGGTATTTCGGAAAGTACTTGTTGGGTTGCATGTATCGAGAGTGGGATTTGTCCATCCATGTGACAGAGAGATATACTCTGGGCCCACTCGGTAAAGCACATTCTGTATCGCTTGCAAGCACGTGACTAAAGAGTTGGTCACAGAGGATGTGGCATTACGAAACGAGTAAAGAGTACTTGCCGGTAACGAGATTGAACTAGGTATGGTGATACCGACGATCGAATCTCGGGCAAGTAAAATATCGCGAGACAAAGGGAATGGAATATTCGACATCGTGGTTCGAACCGATAAAGATCTTCGTTGAATACGTGGGAGTCATTATGGACATCCAGGTCCCGCTATTGATTATTGATCGGAGAGGTGTCTCGATCATGTCCACATATTCCCGAACCTGTAGGGTCACACACTTAAGGTTCGTTGACGCTAGGGTATAAAATGAGATATTAATATGGTGAGACCGAAATTTTGTTCAGAGTCTCGGATGGGATCTAGGACGTCACGAGGAGCTCCGGAATGGTCCGGAGATAAAGATTCATATATGGGAAAGTATTTTTAGGGTTCCGGAAAAGTTCGGGATTTTTCCGGTATCGTACCGGGAAGGTTTTAGAAGGTTCCGGGGGTCCCCGGGTGGGGCCCACTTATCCCGGAGGGGTCCACATGGACCAAGGGTACTGCATGAACAGTACACACATGAATAGTGTCGCGTGAACAGTAACCCCCCCAAGGGATAAGATCAAATCCCTTAAAAATAGGAGATAAGATCGAAAGGGGAGGCTTTACTTGGGGGAGGGTACTGTTCACGCGCGTACTATTCACGCGTGTACTGTTCACGGGTACTATTCCTCCTCCTCCAAGTTTCCTCCTCTATATAAAGGAGGGGAGGGGCAGCCCTCCGGGTAGATCCATCCCAGCCGCCGCCTCCCTCTCTCCCATCTCCTCTCTCTCGTGCGCAGTGCTTGGCGAAGCCCTGTCCGCGGAGAAACCCCACCACCTCCACCACCATGCCGTCGTGCTACCGGAGTTGATCTCATCTACCTCATCTCCCGCCTTGCTGGATCAAGAAGGAGGTGACGTCTTCGAGCCGTACGTGTGCACATCTCGGAGGTGCCGCTCGTTGCGGTGCTTGATCGGATTGGAACACGAGGAGATCCCTCTCGCGGCTGGGAGGTATAACCTAGCTGCGGGAGGCTGCGGGCTTCATCGACAACGGTCAAATTCTCCGCTGCGTTGACGTGTTCGTCGAGGGTATGTAGATATGATCTGTCTCTCGTTGCAAGCTTCTTCTAGATTGGATCTTGGTTTTCTAGATTGGATCTAGGTTTTCGTTTGCATCTCGTAGGAAAATTTTTGTTTTCTATGCTACGAATCCCATCAGTGGTATCAGAGCTAGATCTATGCGTAGATGCTTTGTATGAGTAGAACACAATTGGATTGTGGGCGTTGATTCTCTTGTTGCTACCTCTTTTCGTGCACTTTGGAGCTTGCGGGATAGTAAGATGAAGCGGCCCGGACCAACTTTACATGTCCTCACACATGAGACCGGTTCTGCGATCAACATGCAACTTGTATTGCATAAGCAGCTGGCGGGTGTCTGTCTCTCTTGCTATAGTGAGATCTAAATTGCAACGGGAGGCTTGAAGAAGTTAATAGCAATACTTGAATCCACGTTGTGGCTTTGCGTAGGTAAAGAACGGTTCTTGTATGCAGCCCCTAGAAGCCACGTAAAACTTGCAAACAATAAGTAGAGGCGTCTAACTTGTTTTTGCAGGGGCATGTGATGTGGTATAGCCAAAGATGTGATGTGATATATGTGATGTATGAGATGATCATGTTTTGTAATATTTCACGGCTTGCATGTCGATGAGTACGGCAACTGGCAGGAGCCATATGGTTGTCTTTAATATTTTTGTATGACCTGCGTGTCAACTCCAAACGCCATGTAATTGCATTACTTTATCGCTATGGTTAGCAATAGTTGTAGTTGCAACGCGTGGTGGTGACAATCATGTGCGGCGCCCAAGGACCTAGGCGCCATGCTAGTGGTGATGGAGATCATGCCGGTGCTTTAGAGATGGAGATCAAAGGCACAAGAAGAAAAAGGCTATACCATGTCACATTATCTATGCATGTGATGTTTATCCTTTTTATGCATCTTATTTTGCTTGTATGACGACGGTAGCATTATAAGATGATCCCTCACAAAGTAATATCATGTTCATGTTCTCCCTTAGTATGCACCGTCGCGAAAGTTCGCCGTTTCGAAGCACCACGTGATGATCGGGTGTGATAGACTCTACGTTCACATACGACGGGTGTCTCGACGAGCTTAGCATGTACAGACATGACCTCGGAGCACATGCAGAATACTGGGGTTGTCTTGACGAGCCTAGCATGTACAGACATGGCCTCAGAACACAGCGAACCGAAAGGTTAAACATGAGTCATATGGACGATATGATCAACATGTTGATGTTCACCATTGAAACTACAGCATCTCACGTGATGATCGGACTTGGTGTAGTGGATTTGGATCATGTACCACTAAAACAACTATGAGGGATGTTGAATTTAGTGGGAGTTTATTATCATGAACAACTAATCAAAGTGAATTTGCATAGTTCGTAGTAGTCATTGGCATCCGTTATCTACCTTACACTTAGCTTGTTAATTGAGATAGAAAAACTAAATTGATCTAGTAGTAATGATACGGAATGGTACCATATTAGTGCCAAGTTAAGATAAAGTCCTATTGCAAACTTTCGGTAACCTGACCTAGCTCCATGTGATTTAATAAGTTGTATTAATCCAAGAGCAATGATTCCAATTTAGTGTCTAAAGTCATGTTTGTCTCCGTGAAACTTGATCTACAAAATTGTTTTGAGAATTGAGGAGATTATGAGATAATCTAGGAGCTGAAAGGATTGTTTCAGAAGTGAGCAAGGAGTAACAGATATGTGATATCTAAAACCTTGTTTTGCTGCAAGATGACTGAGTATAATCTAGTGAGAAAGCGTGTGCTCATATTGTATGAGTATATGCAAAGATTGAAGACGCTAGGCGTCTTGATTTCTAAATAGTTTGGCACTGAAATTATTCTCGCATACTTCCCTACGAGCTATAGTAGCTTCATCATAAAATGTTATGATGGGATGGATAAAGTGTATGGGTAATTTATTTACCATACTTAAAGATAGCTAAAAGTGGAATCCGAAAGAACGCCAATCATGTGATGATGGTGATCAATTTCAAAGTGCAAGTCTAAGGGTGTTAGTACTTGACTAAAATCCTAAGACTATGTGCCAATGTGACTGGTGCCATTGTTGATGTTGATAGATTCTTCTAAAAGGAGAGGGGACGCTGAAAGAGGATCTGAAAAATATTTGGCAGGAAAAGAAAAGACTGGAAAAGTCCAGCTCAGGTATATAGATGATATACATGTTGTAGATGTATTCTTTGCTAGTAAACAATGTAATTCTTGGGTATGTGATACTAGATCGGTTGGTATGAGTGTCATACAATGCAACACGATACAAGAACTACAATGGCCTAAAAGACTAGCAAAAGATGTGGTAGTGATGCACATTGGGAACTAAATAAAATGGTTTATTATGTTCACCGTCTGCATCCTTTCGAGCCTTTGAGATTGATTATAAGTGCTTAGTAATTGTTATTTTGTTTCGGCTTTATGAGAACAATGGTTGTTCAAATTATGGCCATGCTCCATAATGGATGGATCATTTAAATCTTGATGGTAATACCAACATCCATAACACTGACGCTAAAACGCCGCGAGGCTAATGATTTGAATTTCACTTATTTGTGACACCTGTGTTTAAGTCATATTGGAAAGAGATGCATGAAGAAACTCCATGTTGATGGATTTTTGGAGTCATGTGATTTTAAATCATTTGACACTTGCAAATCTTGTCTGAAAGGAAGATGACTAAAAATCCGTTTATAGGCCAAAGTTGAACGGACGACTAACTTTTTGGAAATTATACATAATGATGTATGAAGTACGATATGTGTAGCCGTGTATGGTGGATTCCTCTACTTCATAAACTTTCACCGATGATTTGAGTGGATATATATGGATATATCTATTGATGAGAAAGAAGTATGAAATATTTGAAAAGGTTCAAAATTCAGCGTGAAGTAGAAAATCATCGTAACGAGAAAATCAAATGTCTATGATTGGATTGTAGAGGAGAATATTTGAGTTACGAGTTTAGCGAACATCTGAAGAGTTATGGAATTGTTCCACAACTTGCGCATCCCGGAACGCTATAGAGTGATGGAGTGTCCGAGAGATGTAATCAAACCTTGTTAGACATGGTTAGATCGATGATGTAATTAAATAAAACTGCCGTTATATTTTTGTGGATTATGCTTTAAGAGACTACCGCTTTTACACTGAATAGAGTGCCATCATAATCCGTTGAAATGACACCATATGAGTTATGGCATGGGTAGGAACCTAAATTGTCTTTTCTTAAATTTTGGTATGCATAGCATATGTAAAGTGTTTACAACCAAAATCGGATTAAAGATTCTTCAAAGGTTATCCCAAAGAAACTTTTGGGTATTTCTCCTATCACCGAACTGAAGACAAAAGTGTTTGTCACAAAAGGTGGATTTCACGAGAAAGTGTTTCTTGCGAAAAGGTGAGTGGGAGGACAGTGCAGCTCGGCAAGATTGGAGAATCTTTGTCATTAGGTCAGAGTAGCGCAACACCGGAAGTTGTTCTGGAGTTTCCTATTATGACTGAAATGGAAGCCACTACATGTGTTGTAGAGACTTCGGTGAGATTGCAGCTGAACCGCGTAGGTTAAGCAGACTTTGTACTAAACCAGCGTGTGGTTTGAGGATGAAGTATTGTTGTTGTGACAACGATGGATCTGCAACTTACAAGGAAGCAAATGATGGGCCCTGACTCCGCTGAATGGCTGGACGCCATAAATTCCGTGATAGAGTCCATGTGCGAAAATCAAGTTTGGAACTTGGTAGACTCTCCGGAAGGCATGAAGCCTATCGGACGTAAATGGATCTATAAAATAGACAGACGTGGATGTGTCCATCCATTAAAAGGCTCGACTTATCGCAAAGTGTTTTCGACTAAGTTCAAATAGTTGACTACGATGAGATTGGATCTCCCGTAGCGATACTTAAGTCTGTAAGGATTATTCTAGCAATCACTGCATATTTCAATTAAGAGATATGGCAGCTGGATGTCAAAACTAAGTTCCTTAACAGGAAGCTAACCGAGGATGTATGTGAGATACAACCAACGGTTTTGTCGATCTAGAGAATGCTAGAAAGGGTATGCAAACTTCAGCGTTCTATTTGAGGACTGAAGCAAGCATCACGGAGTTGGAATTTTCACTTGATGAAATTGTCAAAAGAGTTTGGTTTCATCAGGGACGGTGAAGATGCTTGTATATTTACAAGAAAGTAGTGGGAGCGCTAAGACATATTTCTAATACTTTATGTAGACGACATATAGTTGATTGGAAATTATGTGTCTTTTCTTGATACGGTTGAGATTTCATTAAAATTAGATTTTGATGAAAGACTTAGGCTAAACAGCATATTGGGCATCAAAATCTATGGAGATAGATTGAGGCACCAAATATGGTTAAGCCAAAGTGCATACATGAGATATTGAGTTGGTTCAGTATGGAAACGCCAAGAAATGGTTCTTGTCGCATGGAAGAGGTTGATGCAAGACTCAGTGTTTTACAAACACTTGATGAGCTAAACGCATGAGCATTTTTTTTTGTAATCATGTACGCCATGCTATGCACACAAACCAGATATGTCGTATGCTCTGAGTGTTACGGGCATATACCAGAATGATCACATGTTGATCTTTGAACAATACTATGAATATCCTTAAGTACTTTGGAAGAACTAAGGATATGTTTTGTATGCAGAGGTGACAAACGGTCCATTGTAAGGTGTTACATCGGTGCTAGTTTTGTTACAGATACAAACAATTTATCTCAATTAGGCTATGTGTTTAATAAAAGGTGGCACAATGGGCTGAAGGAGGTTCCATGCTGGATTTGGATGAATTCCAAAGTTAAACATTTTGATGGATTCTACAAACAAAGGCTGAGTATATCGTTGTTTTAACAACGACAAAGGAGGATGTTTGAGTCAAGAAGTTCGTTATCGAACTTGGTGTAGTTCCAAGTGAGCCAGTACTATGAAGCTCTATTGTGCGACAATGGTGGCAACATAATTCAGGACGAGGAATTAAGGTCCCACCAAGTGACCAAACATGTACAATGCCAACTCATTCGGGAATGAGTGACGCGTGGAGACGCAAAAGATTTGCAAATACATGGACCTGAACATGTCAGATCCATTGATAAAGTTTACCACATGCAAAGCATATGAATAACACCGGAATGTCATAGGTGTTAAGTGCTTACTTATTGACTAGATTATTGACTCTAGTGCAAGTGGGAGACTGTTGGAAATATGCCCTAGAGGCAATAATAAATTGTTATTATCATATTTCTTGTTCATGATAAATGTTTATACTCCATGCTATAATTGTATTAACCGGAAACATAATACATGTGTGGTTTTATAAACAACACCGTGTCCCTAGCAATGCCTCTATCTGGCTAGCTCGTTGATTAAATGATGGTTAAGGTCTCCTAATCATGGACATGTGATGTCGGTTAATAACGGGGTCATGTCATTAGGAGAATGACATGATGGATAGACCCAAATTAAGTTAGGCAATTCGATCACGTCACAAAGTTCATATTGCATAGCTTTCCATTGTTAAATGTTCCGATCCTTAGACCATGAGATAATGCCACTCCCTGGTACCGGAAGAATGCTTTGGGGGCATCAACCGTCACGCCGTAATAGGGTGATCATAAAGGTGTCTTTCAGGTATTTCGGAAAGTACTTGTTGGGTTGCATGTATCGAGAGTGGGATTTGTCCATCCATGTGACAGAGAGATATACTCTGGGCCCACTCGGTAAAGCACATTCTGTATCGCTTGCAAGCACGTGACTAAAGAGTTGGTCACAGAGGATGTGGCATTACGAAACGAGTAAAGAGTACTTGCCGGTAACGAGATTGAACTAGGTATGGGTGATACCGACGATCGAATCTCGGGCAAGTAAAATATCGCGAGACAAAGGGAATGGAATATTCGACATCGTGGTTCGAACCGATAAAG
This sequence comes from Stipa capillata, assembly GCA_019208055.1. NCBI lineage: Eukaryota > Viridiplantae > Streptophyta > Magnoliopsida > Poales > Poaceae > Stipa > Stipa capillata. The sequence goes on from JAGXJF010002509.1 coordinate 167,034, forward strand.
ATCTTCGTTGAATACGTGGGAGTCATTATGGACATCCAGGTCCCGCTATTGATTATTGATCGGAGAGGTGTCTCGATCATGTCCACATATTCCCGAACCTGTAGGGTCACACACTTAAGGTTCGTTGACGCTAGGTATAAAATGAGATATTAATATGGTGAGACCGAAATTTTGTTCGGAGTCTCGGATGGGATCCAGGACGTCACGAGGAGCTCCGGAATGGTCCGGAGATAAAGATTCATATATGGGAAAGTATTTTTAGGTTCCGGAAAAGTTCGGGATTTTTTCCGGTATCGTACCGGGAAGGTTTTAGAAGGTTCCGGGGGTCCCCGGGTGGGGCCCACTTATCCCGGAGGGGTCCACATGGACCAAGGGTACTGCATGAACAGTACACACGTAAATAGTGTCGCGTGAACAGTAACCCCCCAAGGGATAAGATCAAATCCCTTAAAAATAGGAGATAAGATCGAAAGGGGAGGCTTTACTTGGGGGAGGGTACTGTTCACGCGCGTACTATTCACGCGTGTACTGTTCACGGGTACTATTCCTCCTCCTCCAAGTTTCCTCCTCTATATAAAGGAGGGGAGGGGCAGCCCTCCGGGTAGATCCATCCCAGCCGCCGCCTCCCTCTCTCCCATCTCCTCTCTCTCGTGCGCAGTGCTTGGCGAAGCCCTGTCCGCGGAGAAACCCCACCACCTCCACCACCATGCCGTCGTGCTACCGGAGTTGATCTCATCTACCTCATCTCCCGCCTTGCTGGATCAAGAAGGAGGTGACGTCTTCGAGCCGTACGTGTGCACATCTCGGAGGTGCCGCTCGTTGCGGTGCTTGATCGGATTGGAACACGAGGAGATCCCTCTCGCGGCTGGGAGGTATAACCTAGCTGCGGGAGGCTGCGGGCTTCATCGACAACGGTCAAATTCTCCGCTGCGTTGACGTGTTCGTCGAGGGTATGTAGATATGATCTGTCTCTCGTTGCAAGCTTCTTCTAGATTGGATCTTGGTTTTCTAGATTGGATCTAGGTTTTCGTTTGCATCTCGTAGGAAAATTTTTGTTTTCTATGCTACGAATCCCATCAGAGGCCTTCGCCCGCTTCCATACTAGAGTTGGACCCGCTAGGTGGTGGACGCAACTTTTGCGTCCCGGACCAAAAATGGGACTCCCCACCTTTGTGTCGCATCAACACTCAAACGCCCAGCGATAGTGGATCTCTAGGACTTTTAACCACCTAGCACATGCTTCCTACTTCCCACGGGTCCATACCCTAATACTTGCCGGGGGTACCGAGCCAAGTCCTTCCCATAAAGGACATGTGGACGTACGGTGAGGAACTGGTTTAGCGGCACTTAGGCCCGGTCCTTAATTGATTCGAGCAAGACTATTTTTTTGACTCCATGTTCGTCCCGGACGACCATGCTACCATCAGGTACTCTACACCCCCGAGCTACCCTTAGCATTCTCACCTGAATCAAAATCATCTCCAGTTTTCTTTGGGATTTTGACAAACATTTCTTTCAAATGCCATCTCGGATAACACATGCTATCCGAGGGTTTTATTTCCATGTCCCAAAGGGGTTCGTGTAATTCCAACAAAAATTTAGTTTTTGACTACAGCAGGTCTAAGCATGGCTATTGCCTATAGTCTTAATACCTTTGTTGGTTGTAGAACAATCGACTAATATATCTAGGGTTACAAGGAATCGGGTATTTAGACCTAAGTCATATGCATCTATAGGGTATAACTAGGTCTATATAAAATACCATTGATATCCACATAGCATGCAAGTTTCGCAAACAAAATAATTAAATTTCGCACATATGGGATTCAACATGATCAAAGTGGGAATGCTTGCCTGGCAATATTGTCCAGGGCTCGGTCTTGAACCCGATTCAACAACTGTCCAAAATCCTTCGCGCAATATCTCAATGTTGCAAGGAAGAGCCAAATAACATCGAATGTGGAGTCAGAAACTTCAACACATGAAATCATAACGCGTTTGGTAATCTATTTGGTCTTTAAGAAGCTTTAGGAAATTAGAAATGGATACTTTAGGTTAGCACAACAAAAGGTTTCCATCTTGGGACTCTCCGCCGAATAGGGTTTCTGAGGATTTCGTTGAATTAGAGTGGACGCATTTCATGTCTCCATTTTATTTGGAAAACAGGGAGGTGGTAAAGGACAGTGCTAAGAGATTCTGACACTTGGGGTTGCACCTTTAAAGGACCTTGCAAAATCTAGATCTCCTTGTCGGATGCTATGCAGATTAGGGTTTATTTAAGACTTTTGGAATACGACATATATTGCCTGCCCCATAGCTTTTAAAGAATTTCTTGGAATTTCAAAATATACTTGAGTCCGGAGGGTGAAGAACAGCTTGAGAATATTTTGTGGACTAGAGGAAATGCTCTGGACCCATTGTACCGAATATATATATATACACATGCTTCCCTCATGGGTTGCTTTAGTTCAAATTAAATTTGGAATTTCAAATAAATCCAAAAATTCTAAAAGTGGTGCTGATCGAAAGATTATGAAATTTTAGGGGTTTAGGAAAAAGAATTGATCAATTTGGGCGAGCGGTTTGGAAGATATTGCTGTCCGAAGCCTAGCTATCTAGAGGTTGTCCACTGTTTAGCTAAGAGATGGGTTAAGGGGCTGATGTCGAAGGCGCACTTAGAAAAGACGCCATTGGCCAACAAAGGCGGAAAATCGAAAAGGCTTTGGACTGAAATACGCTTTCCAGGAGAGAAGGTGCATACGAGTAAAAGAATCGGCAGGGTTCGCTTTCAGGGGAGGGAAACGGGTACTTAGAGTTACGCTTTCTCTCAAACCCGTGGTGGGGGCTGGTTGGTCAGTGAGTGGTTACCGGTGTCTTGTGTTTATACCAACATGTTAGAGCTGATTCTCGGCATTTAACAGAAGGTAGTCAGAGAGAGAGAGAGAGAGAGAGAGAGAGAGAGAGAGGGCAACGGCAGGGGTTAGGGGAAGTATGGCGGCAATGGCTTTCCGGCGACTGACCGGTGCTCGGTGGCTGGCGGCGATGCTCACGGCGGCGGTTGGAGAGGGTGGCGGAGTTGCCGTGGTCAGCGGGGTCTAGCGCATCGGCGGCGAGGGCAGCTGGGTCCAGCCGGCGGTGTTGCTCACCTCAGAAGAAACGGCGGCGGGGCGGCTTGAGGGGCACTCGCCGGTGACGTGTGGCAGTGCTGGGGCAAGGAGCAGACCGGAGGAGGACGGCGTCCGGGCTCACCTGCCCGCGGTGGCACAATTGAGGTGGGTGGTGGTCCGAGCAGATCTGCTAGCGGCGGCGGTTGGTGAGGACCCACTGGCGGCGTGCGGCGAGGTCAAGGCGTCCGGGCGTTCGGTGGGGCTCAGAGGGGCAGCTCCTCGGTGTGTCGGTGTGGGGAAAAAGGTTGACATTTGGGGCGGCGTTCGGAGGAGTTGTAGGAGAGAGAAGAAGGCGTAGGGAGGGGAAGAGCTACTCGGTGGGAGGAATGAAAAGGAACAAAGGGGCTTGGGAGAATGAGGAATGGAAGGGAAGCTCGAGCTGGCTGATGCTGTTGCTACACCAGGAGAGGAAGAATCTAGGTTGTGCAGCTTAGAAATGGAGACTTGGTGCAGCTCACGGACAAGTACTTAGAAACGGAAGCTCAGCTTGGAGGGAATGAAGTGGGGGTAGAAGAATGGAGAATAGGTGCAGCAGGAACTCGGTTTGTAGCTTGGGGAAGAGGAGCTTGGGCGGCGGTTGAAGAGGGAATGGGGATGAAGAACAATGGGGAGAGAGTTTGGCTTGGCGCTAGAGAAGGGCTGCTCGGGTGGAGGAGTTGGAGAAAGAAGGAGAGTTGGCCGAGTTGTGCTATGGTGTGGGAGCAAAGAGACCAGAAGATGAGAGCTCAGGTTGCCTCTTTTTAGCTGAGCAAGGAGGAGCTAAAGAGCAGGAAACTCAGCTACCAGCGGAAGGACGAAGGAAATAAAGACGCTGGGCCACATGGTGCTGTTACTACAGTGTAGTTAGGCACTCTATTTCGGACTTGTGAGAGGTGGCAGGAGCAGCAGGAATAGAGGAAAAAGAGAGGGGCCTGGCTGCTGTGCTTGGCTGCTCTTTTCACTCAATATGAGGGGGGATTTACGCAGAGAATAAGCAAAGAGGAAGGAGGTAAGTTAATGGCCTGTGCTATAGAGCAACAGGGGGGTTGGGCAATTAATTCTGTTGATGAGAAGAGGTGGCATTGCGTTGTACTAAGGTGGCAGAGAAAAGTACAGTGCCAAAGAAGATGAGTGAGAGAAGAAGAGGGAGCTGATGCTTGAGTTGTAATGGGACTGGTCCAAGGGATGTTGTCAGCTGCTTGCTAGGAGAGACCGAGAGCAGGAAGAAGGAAGGCAAAGAAATGGGGTGGCTTGGTGAGGAGCGAGCAGCTGATTTTTAATGCAGCAGCAGAGTTTTGGTTTAAAGTCAAAGCCCATCTGTATGAGCAAGGAAAAGAGGTAGAAAGCTCATGCAGTGGAAATGAGAAAAATAGCAGGTGTGTAGCAGAGGCTTGCGCGGTTAAAGCGGCGATAAGGAGCAGTATAGCAGGGTTAGGCACCGACTTCAGACTGGAGGACGGCGTGGCCTGATGCAACAGGAAGTTCGTACTGCTAGCATTACTCTCCCTTGTCTTGGTTGTGGCCATGCACGTTATAAGATGGGTCACATCATGAGTTCTGGAAATGAATTAGGTGCAACAGAGAAGGTTTGTAATGAGTGAATTTTGAGTTGAATTCAGAATCAGATGAAGTTCAATTTTGCAATTGTTTGATAATTTTTGAGCACCCTATGTAAGGATGGTAGATTGTTATTATTATTGTTATGTATATACAAGTATCTGTAGGATTCTCTGCACACTAAAATTTAATGTTTCGACTTATAGAAAATGACGCTGATGAGCTATGGCAAAAGGGCCAGGGTATGTTTTTAGGCACAAAGACGACATGAGGGGAAGGAACATCACGGGATGATGGTGCCCCACTTATTTTGGAAATACATATTTTCATGAACTATTGTTTGAAAGGGAGGGCGTTAGGGTTTGCATATATATAGGGCATATACGCGTATAAGCATCAACGCAGGTGAGTGAAGTATGTACCACTTATGATCCCATGACGTTTCAAGGAAAAGCCGAGGGCTAATGTTTTGCATTTCGCAATTGCTAGTGAGAAGCAAACTAGGCTTTAGAGTGTATGTGCCTACATACACACGTGGGAACTTGAGCATATATAGGGTTGCGTTAAGGTCGGAATAAACAGGGAAGGACGTGGTAGGCTAGAGTTTGAGAAGGTATTGCCGACTTACCCGTATATATATGCATAGGATTGCAACAGAGCCGAACGATGAGTTAGGGTTCTGGTCTGTAGCTCGGGAGGAATGGATTAGGGTTTTGCGTATGTGCGTATATATAAAAGCAGTATATATGTGCACATACTCATGATAAGACATGGTGAAGTAGGTGGCAGAAGATCGTGGCATTTGGAAAAGATTCATGACATATATATGCTTCCATTTTGCGAGGTACCATGTGGGTACTTAGCTGGAAATGTCGGTCTAGGTTACACTGACTAGAAAAGAAGGGTAAAGGATGCCGAAGGTGTGTTCGTGGTAGGATGCAAGGGCGAGTAGCCACGTATGGAGACGAGGCGTTAAACGATATTTGTATACCTTGCCGGACAAAGCTTCGGCAGTGCGGAGTTTAAAGGAATAGGAACAGAGGTGGAAGATTTGGCTTGTCTCACTTTAGGGTTTAGCATGATTTGAAATAAAGTTTTAATTGGGTGTACTTTAGTTAGCGTTATTAGTAAAAAGTTTTTGAAAGTCCTAATTTTTGGGTTTTGGAAAATCGTGGTGTGACAGGGCTTCAGGATCTGGATTGGCCTTCTGGATCTAACCTTCCTTGTCGATCTAACTTGACTTGTCCTCCCCTGTGGGACCGCTGACCCTTTTATAGAGGGTTCATCTAGTCATACCGTACATGGACTTACGTCCGAGTAGGACTCTGGCTTTCTTAAACATCGGGATGAACTTCCTAGTTTAAGGGATATCTTTCCTCCTTCTTAGAGGTTGGCTTATCATCCTGGGATTCTTACCGGATACGGGATATACTTTGGTAATCCAGGGAATCGTATATCAGATACTTCCTAATATACGGGATACTGTATTATTCATCGTCAAGCCACCCATCAGTACGTGAAGTGAGGTTATGACTGTTCGGCAGAAAATCTGCCCTTCTCGGGAAACAACTCCGAGTAGGTGAACCGAGTAATCCTTATCGACGACTTTTCTGAGTAGGTACGATCTCTACCGAGTAGTCGCAATAGCCTTATCGGAATGGCCTGTTTGAAAAAGGTTTTTTTTTCGATTTAATCTGATCCATCGATCACGGACACGCGTTCGCCTGGTGGATTTCCGGGAAATCGAACCGTCGTGACTGAAATTTCGCGTGGTGATGAAGAATTTTTCCTTTCCTACGCTACTATTTCGGCTGGCGTTAGCCGTAACACAGCGCACTTGTCGGGGTCGTGGGTTTGTCAGACCCTCTTTTTCCCGCGCAACGTCTCATATGCGGGAAAAGCAACTGTCCGCATTAAATGCGATGGAACAGACCATGCCGTTAACCGCGCTCGGTCAGGCGAAAAATTGAAACCTTTAAGAAACTAAGAATTGGGGGTTTTTGCCCGTATTACTCTCTGTTCCTTAGCTTTCCCTGTGTCTTCTTCCTCGCGCCTTCATCAAACCCTTCCGCTTCCATTCCCCCCTGATCAATCGGTGACAATGGGCAAGAAGAGCAGCGCGAAGAAGTCCTCTGAGCCCAAGAAGTCATCGGGGATACTTCGGGGGAGCCTATCTCCGTCATCCCCGAGTTTGAAGCCTCAGTGATGGATTCCTCCGCCATCAATAGGCTCGTGGCAGAGGAGGTGATCCTCCCAGAGGTATTCGTGCCTTTCCGGGAGGCCATGAAGGAAACGATCCCCAGCCCGGACACGGATTGGATCGTCATCTTCGCAGATTTCTTTAGGTGCGGGCTCCAGTTCCCGCTCTCGCATTTCTTCCTCCTCGTGCTCCAGTTCTACGGGATCGAGTTGATTCACCTCAACTCGAACTCGGTCCAGATGCTGGCGGTCTTCGCACATTTGTGCGAAGCGTACCTCGGCATCAGGCCGAGCCTGGAGCTGTGGAGGTACTTCTACAACCTCTGTCGGATGAAGGTCAGCGGCGGAGGAGTCGTCGGCGGTGCCGGATTTCGACTTCGAGAAGGGAAGAAAGATGCCTACATTTTCTCTTCCTAGAAGTCGTCATGGTTGGGCTGGCATTCTAGGTAGTTCTACTGCCAGCCCGCATCTTACTCCGGGATCCATTACTGGGGCCTGGCCTCCTTCCCGACGAAGTGCTGGGTGGAAACCCCGAAGGAGACCAAGCACCTCAAGGTCCTTGTTCATGACATTGTCAATCTCGCCGCCAAAGGCTTGTCGGCGTCGGATGTCATGGAGGATTTCCTTCAGAGGCACATCAGCCCTCTTCGGTCAAGGGTCCACCCTGCTTGGATACTTCCGGAGGGTCAAGACCAGTCTAGGGACTTTGACACGGGTAAGTACTTTGCTCTTCCCGTACCATTCTAGTCGGTGAGACCACACTTGCTTTGACTTCCTTCGATTGTGCAGACCTGTCCCCGGGGGAACTTCAGAGTAGGTTGAACAACCTATGCGAACAATCTCCCCAGGGCGGGCGGACGGAGGTGCCCTTGCCTCTCCTGAAGCTTAGCCCCGACAAGCGGAAAGAAGTCATTTTGGTGAGTTGTAGGTTTTTCACCTTGTCTGGTACTAAGTTATCCGAGTAGTGAAGCTAATAGCCCTCGGGTTTTCTTCTGCAGCGACCCAGCCGCGGAGGTCCTGACTCGGAGGCCGAGCGGGCTGGAGCCCTAGTGCAGGAGGAGGACGTTGAAGTCCTCGGAGAGACCATGCCGCCCCCTGAGGAGGGAGTCGGAGGTCCATCCGGGGCCAGGGCCGCGGCAGAGGCTACTTGGGTGGATTCTTCTACCCGGGCACCCTCTCCTTCGCCGAATCCCCAACCTCAGGTTAGAGCCCTCGCCCAACTAGTTCTGTCCCGTGGCTTTCTTCGAGTAGGATAACAGAAATTAACTTGTCAGACAGCGTGAGGCGAGTAGCCCTCCTCCAAGGGAGCCGTCGCCTCCTCCTCCGACTACTCGAAAGGAGGAGGCCGCGACAACAAAGGGGAAAGCGCCACTAGCCTCTGCTGAAAAGCGGGGTTCAGTCGCTTCGTCAAAGGGGCCTCTTCCTTCGGCGAAGCGCTAAAGGTAAGTTCCTTTCATGGTCCTTTTTTGATGTGTTTTTTTGTCTTCGTGAAGGATTAACTCCGAAGCTCTTTCGACTAGGGTGACCATCCTTCCGAATGGAGTCCCGGCAGAGGCCGTCGTCGAGGAGCCGTCCTTGGCGACAGGGCCGGTGGCCGCCCCGATCGAGCGCGTTGAGCCCCCAAGGCCGGTGCCCTTGGTGCCGGAAGAAGTCGGCTTGACCTCCCCGTTATAGGCAAGTCAAAGAGTTAGTAATAAAAATACATGAAGTTGAATACTAACCTCGTTGTTTACAGATCGTCATTTCTCGGATCCCTCCGCTCGAGAAGGCTCAGGCTGAACTGGAAGTGAGCCGGGCGGCGAACGAGGAGCTGCAGAAGCGCCTCGAGGAGTCCGGGAACTGGTGAGCGGAGAAGGAGGAGCTGCAGAGATGCCTCCGAGACGCCGAGAAGAGGTGGGAGGTGGCCGAGGCTGAGCTCCGGGACTTAAGGGCCCGCTCGTCGGAGGCGGAGGCTTTCTTGCAAAGGAGTCAAGCACTGCTGCAGAATGGGTCTGCACTGATGGTCATGTAACCCCCTCTACTGATGGTCAGGGGGCCCGTCAGCCTGAGAATGTCAGTGGAGGGGTGCCCTCCACTGACGGGCAACACACCCGTCAGTAGTGTATGTTACTGCTGACGGTCCCAACGTGCCCGTCAAAGGAGACCCCTCGCTGGAGACGTCGGGAGGTGTCACCACTGACGGGCCCTTATAAAATGCCCGTCAGTGATTAGTCCTGTCGACGATCGGTGAATCGGCGATCTTACGGTATTCGTGGAATGAGGATTACTGGGGGATAGGGACCTCTAGGGCCCAGGTGCCAGGAGATCTAACAGCAGGGGACAACTGTTTTTATACAGGTTCGGGCCTCCCTCAGGATAATAACCCTACGTCCTGTTGCTATATATTGATGGAGAACACGCTTTACAATGGGGGGTGTATGTTAGTGGCTACCCTAGACCTAATCGTAGACTAATCTAAGCTAAACCACCGTGCCCGACTCCTTCGAGGCAGCGGGTCTTCTAGGGCTTCGCCTCCTGGGATCCTATGCTGCTTGTGCTGTGACTAGATTGATCTGTTGGACCTCTCTTCACCTGTCCTCCCCTATGGGATTGCTGATCCTTATATAGGGGGTCCCCAGGGTCGTACCGGACATGGACTTGTGCTCGAGTAGGACTCTGGCTTCCTTAAACGTCGGGATCGACTTCCTAATTTAAGGGGAGTCTTTCCTTCCCGGGAGGGGTTACCTTATCGTCCGGGGATCCTTACCGGGTAAGCTGTACCTTCCTAAAGTCCTGGGATTCGGTATACGAATACCCCCAATACGCGGGATACCGTACTATTCATCATCAAGCCCCCCATCAATACGTGAAGTGAGGTCATGGTGGTTCTGTTAGGAATATGCCCTTGTCGGGGAGGAAACTTCCGAATAGGCGATCCGAGTAGGCCGTGTCGACGACTTCCCCGAGTAGGCTCAATCCCTACCGAATAGTCGTAAAAGCCTTATCGGAATAATCCTTGGGAAAAACCTAGAATACTTTCCGATCTGATCTGATCCGTTGATCACGGACACGCGTCCGCCTGGCATATTTTTAGGAAACCGAACCATCGTGGCGGAATTTTTGCGTGGGTGATGAAGAATTACTACTGCTACTGCTTGGCTGCCGCCAGTTAGACCGCATCGCGCTTGTCAATTGCGACGAACAGGAACTTGTAGCCCCCGGGCGAGACCGGGAAGGGCCTCAGAATATCCAGGCCCCATGTCGTGAAGGGCCACGAAAAGGGAATCGTCTGCAATGCTTGGACGGACTGGTGAATACATCTACCGTGAAATTGGTACTGACGACATCGCTTCACCAAGTCGCTCGCATCACGGAGAGTTGTCGGCCAATAGAATCATTGTCTAAAGGCCTTTCCGACCAGGGTTCGGAAAGATGCATGTGCCCCGAACACCTCTCCATGGATTTCCTCGGGTAGTTTTTTTTTACCCTGCATCCGAGTGATACACCTCATGAGCACTCCGTGAGCTCCTCGATGATAAAGGGCCCCGTCGCCCAGGAAGTACGTCTAGGCGCGTCGGGCAACCTGCTCAGATAGTGCATCGTCCTCAGGTATTGTTCGATCGTGAAGGTACATGTGGATGGGTTCTATCCACGAATCCTCAAGACCGACGGGAGCTACGAGTTGACCCGTAACTCCACTTGGAGCGTCAATACCTAGTGACGTCCTTGAATGGCTCTTAGACTCGAAGTCAGCCATCCCTTCATCCACAGGTTCGCTAGAAGCTGTGGACGGCGTCGAAATCCTTTTTGCAAAGGTCTCGGATAGACATAGAGATCATGAGGACGCCAGACGGGCAAGACTATCGGCTCGGCGGTTATCCTTCCTTAGGATGTACCGTAATTCAAGCCCGATAAATTTCTTCTCTAGCTTCCTCACCTCTGCTAGGTAGCTGCCATGTTCTGCTCTAAGGTCTGATATTCCTTGGACACTTGTCTCGCTACCAGCTGTGAGTCCCCACTCACGAGTAGGCAACGGATACCAAGTGCGGAGACGACTCGGAGACCGGCAAGCAAATCCTCATACTCGGCCCCGTTATTCGTGGCCGGGAAGTCAATCTGTAGTGCATACTGCAGGCATTCTTCGGTTGGGGGAGTCAGTTTCGGCATGGGGCTAGTCGGCTGTGGAGCCCCCAGCTCAGGACGCCTGTCGTCCGACTTGAGCGAGGGTCTAGCCCCCCGGTCACGGCGCTTCTAGATACAATAAACAACTGAAAACGTTAGTCGTAATTTGCCTTTACTGAAACTAACCTTTTGCCTTTTTGCTCGCTTCGTCCGTGACCAGCGGGGAACCAACTGCGAGGCGAAGAGGTCTCGAATGGTTGAATGTAGATAACCTGCTAAACTGACTTAATACTTTTTGATTAGTAACTGTGCTTAATCTGTGTGTTTTGTTGGTTTTTTGAAACCTTGTCTGATCTGCTTATGTGAAACCTTGTCGGATGCAAGCGTAGACTTTAGTCGGAACCAGTGCCCTTTGCCTCCCTTCGGTGTAGGTATACGAATAGTGCCGTAGGTCGTTCTTGCTGTGATTGACCAGTCCTTAGGTTTAATCGGATAGAGGGCTCCGTGGCTCCTCGTCATCAGTAAACGCGATAAGGGGTCTTTCGTACAGCTTGTCGTGGCCATGGCAGCACTTTCGTATTCCTCTGTTGAGGGAAGACTCCGGTGTTTTGGCTAGTAAATTCTACACTTGCCCGATTAACAAAGTTTCACTCTACCCGAGGTATCTTCTGCTCCGAGTAGTCGAAAACGTGGATAAGCGTACGAGTTCCGTTGATCTAGTCGTACTCGTACCTTTTTCCCTTCCTTTACTCGGGATCAGGGGACATTGCTACGGAACTGGGGAGCTTAGTCAACCAGGCCTTAGGTCTGGTCAGGTGGGGGGCTCAGTGGCTCCCCTGTCACCTGTAAACGTGTTAAGGGGTTTTCCTTGCGTCCCTGACAGTTATAGCGCATAACCCTTATCCCTTGTGCGGGAAGAAGTCGGTACTCTTACTCGTATATCAACTTGCCATGTTCTTATCCAGCCCCCGACTGACTTTTCGAGAGATATCTCGGATAGGCAGTCTGAAATAATTAATAATGAAGACATTGAACTAGAGACTTGGTATAATTCAAAACTGTGTCTTTTACAGGCTGCTGTAAGAAAAATAATTCTATGAAAACTGAGAAAAACTAAGCCGTCCCCTCCTCATTTAGCTTGTCGCCGGTTGCCCTAGAGACTCTCGTCCTCTTGTCGTGACCCGCTGACGAAACTTTGTCGAGTGCGCGTGCTGGGCGGCGGCGCCCGGAGCGTCTTATAATCGACTTGTTCGTAACTTGATGATCTTTAAGGCTGGAGCTGGTGCAACTTTGGAATCTACCGATGAGCAGGCGACGGTCGTGCGATCTTACCGAAGGTGGTTGCACGGGACTCTCTAATGGACGCAACCTTTCTACCGTTGGCACGAGCGACCTGGATCGGGCGGCTTCTCCCGAGGAACAGTTGTCCTGTCTAGGGGAAGGCCCTGTTTTCTCCCTGTTCCGACCTAGTCGTGGAGCTCTTTCTCTGACTTGGCGGGGGTACTTTCCGAAGTCGTCGCTCGTAGTCGTAGAGGTGGTCTTGACAACGTGGTGGCGGGAGCCGCCACGCTGGCGTCTTGGTTAGAGGGTAGGTGCTGCTCTGCGAGGTCGAGGCTGCACTTGTCGCAGAGGAGTGCTTCTCTGGGCGAGCTCTTTATCGTGGGGACACCTTTTGGGCCGGGCATCTTTATGCACTGGTAGGCGTAGTGCGTTGCAGCTATGAACTTGACCAAAGTAGGGCGCCCCAAGATAGCATTGTATGCTGTTTCGAAATCGACTACATCGAACAGGATTTTCTCTGTTCGGAAGTTCTTCAGCGTACGTTCCCGGGGGGGATCTGTCCACAGCGGCAGGCGGGTCTCCGTTCCGGCGAGGAGTTCTTTCCCCGGCGGCGGGTAAGCCCCCGTTCATGTGGGAGGCAGCCATTGCATTGTGCTGCTGCGAGCCCCCGGGCGGATTCTGATCTTCGAGGTCTTCTCGACCATCGTCGATCGCGAGTACCATTCGAAGTCCTTGGCTGGACGATGTGTACTCGTATTCCATCACGTTGTCCTCATCGGACGCGACGTGGGTAAGATCTTGATCGTTCTCACGATCAGAGTTTACAGGAGAAATTCCAACCATGGGGCTGGTCGTTCCTGCCGGGAAGTCGTCGTTCAAGACCAACTTCCCGCTGAAGGCCCTGGCGCACTCGGCTCTGAAGTGATCTGCTTCGCCATCCGAGTCCTCTCCAGGGGCGTACTCTCCGAAATCCACTCGATCCGTAACCGGGTACGGGTCCATAGGGCCAAAGTTGACGTAGAAACCCTGGTCCGAGTACCCAGTACGAGGCGAGGCTGCGATCGGTTTTTCCTGCCGGGTTTGCTTCTTCCTCCTCGATCGAGACCGGTGAGGGCTGTGCGACCGGCGCTGGGATCTGATCGCGCTAAGTTGCGCGTCCTGTCGACTCTGATTCTTCCTGGACGGCTTGGTCCGGAGAGGTCCCCACGGTCGGCGCCATCTGTCGACGATCGGTGAATCGGCGATCTTACGGTATTCGTGGAATGAGGATTACTGGAGGGTAGGGACCTCTAGGGCCCAAGTGCCAGGAGATCTGACAGCAGGGGACAGCCATTTTTATACAGGTTCGGGCCTCCCTCAGGATAATAACCCTACGTCCTGTTGCTATATATTGATGGAGAACATGCTTTACAATGGGGGGTGTATGTTAGTGGCTACCCTAAGCCTAATCGTAGACTAATCTAAGCTAAACCGCCGTGCCCGACTCCTTCGAGGCAGCGGGTCTTCTAGGGCTTCGCCTCCTGGGATCCTATGCTGCTTGTGCTGCGACTAGATTGATCTATTGGACCTCTCTTCACCTGTCCTCCCCTATGGGATTGCTGATCCTTATATAGGGGGTCCCCAGGGTCGTACCGGACATGGACTTGCGCCCGAGTAGGACCCTGGCTTCCTTAAACGTCGGGGTCGACTTCCTAATTTAAGGGGAGTCTTCCCTTCCCGGGAGGGGTTACCTTATCGTCCGGGGATCCTTATCGGGTAAGCTGTACCTTCCTAAAGTCCTGGGATTCGGTATACGAATACCCCCAATACGCGGGATACCGTACTATTCATCATCAAGTCCTTACACTGACGGGCATTTTATAAGGGCCCGTCAGTAGAGGGCCGCATTATTGCCAGCTACACAGGTTTGGTGATACCTACCTCATAATCACAATTGCTATAATACCTGCTTGCTATAGCATTTCACAAATTTCAGAATCACATAACACTTCACATAACCATAATCACATAACACTTCATAATCACATAGCACTGTATATAACCATGGATCACAAGTATGAAAGAATGAATACACAAGTATGTTTGACGAGCGACATAATAAAGTTGTTAAGTGTAGAAAGAACATAGTGGCAACTATTCATCAATTTTAGAAACAACGAATCTATCGTGAACAACTTAAGTTTGGCCTCGGAAATTGGGGGCCGGCGTAGAATTCACCCATTGGATTGATGACTTCAAGGTTGATGACTTTGGTGAAGATTCTTTGGATGCGGGCAAAGTCCTGACGCCAGTCATACAAGTGACTTCCCAGCTCAGACCAAGTCTTCAGTTCTTTCATATCTTTCCAATGCTTGTTCTTGTACCGGACCCAGTAGTCCATATGGGCATAGGTGTAGTACCCACATGTCACGCTATTTTCTGGCTGAATTCTGCAAGGGAATTTGTAATGGTGTACCATTTTTGTCGTTTTTGAAGGTATTTTACTATGACCCGTGAACTTGGCTTTGAAAAAAGCTGTATCCAAAATATTAATGATATTGCTGAAGTCCGATCTCTTGCTCTCGTCGGAGTCAAAGTAAAATGCGTTGGCCCAGCTTGGAACGATTACAACGAGGACCCAGTGGTCATTGTGTAAATGTGAGCAAATGGGCGTAAGCGAGCAAGCGGAGATACGTGCGTACAAAATAAAAAAATTCCCACGGTGCTAAGTTAAAGGACTTACCGAGGGTTGTAGGGGGCTAGTAGGTAGTCCTTGTTCTTATGAACGATGAACGCACGTGTAAGGTATTCTTCTAGAAAGACTCGACCGTCCGAGGTCGTAGCATAGCCTTCGTTCATGCATATTAGATCGATTATTCCAAGATTGGAGTCGCGTAGACGTCTGCACTCTTGGGCTTGGTAGAGAGCCCATAGCCTGACCATCGTGGTGTCGAGCCTATAGAGGTTGTACATGTTGAAGAGGTTTTCAAAGTTGATGTCGAAGGTGTCCTGGTCGTTCTCCATGAAGAAATTGTAATCTCTTGGCACCTTGACCTTCCAACATTGGCAAAATGTTTGTGGATCTCTGGACATCTTTAGGTAATCTTCATGCAGCGCCTTCATGTCCTCCGAAAGATTGTCCAACTCATCCTGCGGGAGCAAGTCTTGACCTGGATAGAAAACCTCTCGCCAGAGACCCATGCTCCGTGTAGATAATTTGGATATGATGTTGAGAAGGATAAGGATTTCTTCATCTGCTTTTGCTCCTTCCTTTCCTTCTCGCCGGTGCTGGCCCGTTTCTTTTTTCCTTTCTTCCTCCTGTGTAGCGGCTCAGGACTCTTGCCTGCCGCCATCGCTGCTTCCAATGTTTCAGCTAGTGTGGCGGGAGAGATAATCTTCCCTCTGGGTTGATCCAGCTGGTCGCCTTGAGCCTCGGAGCGCCTTTCTAGTGGATCGTTGTTGGGTTCCTCCGGCGCCTCCGGGGACTGCAAAACCGGCTCCATGCACTGGTCTCCGACAAGATGGTCTTCCAGGTCTTTAAACGATGGAGGCGTTTGGCTGAGTCCCAGCGAAGATCATCCGACTGATGGAGGCGGTTGTGCGAGGAGAGGGGGCCGTGCGAGGAGAGCCCGCCGCAGATAAAATAATTTGGCTCTTCGGCCACTGGATGAAGTAGTTCTTGCACTGCATGCCCTAGCTTGGTCAGTTCCGCTTCAGGGGGAACTAGGACTAACACATCACTGTAGTCGTTGAGGACGACGTCCACCTGCACCTTCGCATGGTGCTCCCGCATAGGAACACAGTGCATGATTGCCCCCTCCGGCGTTGGGAAAACCTGGCCGTGCGCAATCTTGACCTTCATGCCAGGAATTTGCACCGTAAGTGTGCATCTAGTGGCTTCCTGCGAAACAGAGGATAGATGTGCCGTCCTCATTGGAGTCAGGACAATGGAATCATGATTTACTATAATGACTCGTTTAGCGGACGAAACTTACGGTGATGCTGTCGACGGGATTATGCGAGTCGGGGCCGTCGTCTGAGGCGGATGCGTAGCTACTCCATCCAGACGGTTGGTTCACGGGAAGCATGGTCGGACCACCTTGCACTGCGAGCACTTGCATACGTACCCACGTTTGCTCGGCAATCTCCCGCATTTGCTCCCGCAAATTTTCCATGTACTCCTGACTATCTCTCCTTGGGCGGCGGCGACCGTCGGGGTTTCGGGGAAATACTTTGTCCCATTTAATGCCATCCCCAACGCCTACTACACGGCCCCGATGCTCCGGTTTCTGCCGAGCCTTCGCCAGATCATCGTTCCACCTCGGGAAGCTCGTGATGGAGTCCTGTGAGCTTCCAGGCTGCTGGCTCAGTTCTGTCTGCAAGTTATATTACTTGATGAGAAGATCATGTATTTGGATGCAACGTAATTTAGTAAGAAAAGAAACTGAGTTGAGACGTTACCAGCCGGTTGGCCACCTCCTGGAGTTCCTCAGACTCTATAATTGGTGACCCCGTCACAGGGTCAGAGCTTGTGTGCGCCTTCATGTACTCCCTGGCGCGTGGCTCCCGGAGATGCGCGAAAGGAGGTGCTTTCCCAGCCGCGGCTAGTTTGGCATCCTTTCTGGCCCACTTTGGTCTCTTTCCTAGGTATCCACGGCTGCCGAGCTTGTGGTCTAATGTGTTCTTGAAGCGTAGCTCCTTCCCCCAGCGACTCCTCTCCTAGAATTCTGGACTCCTTATTTGAGCAACGAATTGCTCCCAGTCTTCCTTTTGTATCTTCGACCATCTTTTACTAATTTTAGTATCCCAATCCTCGTCCAGGACTTTCTGTGTGTCTTATCGCCAAGTCTTCAAAGCCCTAGCCATGATGCGAAGGGCTTGCGCTTCGACTCTGTCCTTGTCGGCGACAGGAATCTGGTACTTGTCCCACAGTTTTCTCAAGAGAGCATCTCTGGTCGACTTAGACAAATGGTTGAACTCTTTGCATGTGATCTTAACTTGTTCGCGGAGTATGCACCCGCAGGCGTTGCTAAAGGTTTGGGCGGCCTTATGTGGACTCGCTGGAACATCTTTGACGTCATCAACTCGAGTGATGATATACGTCTTGTCTGGCAACTGGTTGGTTTTTCTCCTTTTCTGAGACCTGGTCGGGGCCGGAGGCGCTACTTCCTCCTCGGGCGCCTCGTCCTCTTCAGAACCTGACTCCGAGCCAGATTCATCACTGGAGGAGCTGGAGTCCGAGGCAGGTTGCTCTTAGCCAGCTGTGACGGCCGCCTCGGGGGCATGTTCTTTGGCCGGCTCGGGGGCAGGTTCATTGGCCGTTTCGGAGGCAGGTTCCCTGGCCTGCTCGGAGGCAACTTGCTTCAGCGCCTCCAGGGTTGGGGTGCCGATCGGTGCGGCCCCGTCGAGGGGGGCCGTGCTGTCATTAACGGGCTCTAGTTGTCGGGTCGGCGACCCAGCGGGAGGAGTACTGGCGGCCATTATTCTCAACTGTTCTGGCACGTAATTGATGAAGAGAATAAATTTCAAACAGAATAGTAAACTCCATTAGGG
This sequence comes from Stipa capillata, assembly GCA_019208055.1. Lineage (NCBI taxonomy): Eukaryota > Viridiplantae > Streptophyta > Magnoliopsida > Poales > Poaceae > Stipa > Stipa capillata. The sequence goes on from JAGXJF010002509.1 coordinate 184,850, forward strand.
GGCTAACGCAATTGATTCGTTCAATTTAGCATATCTTTGAAGAACTAAAGCTCTAGAACCACAAACAAAGCATTATAATATCACTCTTGGATAAATGCACTCAGCTCAAGTTCATCATATATTGGAAGTGTTCACAATTATACTCCAAGCTTTCTAACAACCAGAAGCTGGAAGTAAGTTTCTGAAGAGTTACATGGTTTGGTACTGGCTAGTCTGGATACAAACAATGATGAGAAACAAATGGGAAATGATATGAAATCCCTGATTTGATGGGCTAGTTGCTAAGAGATCTGCAACAATCAAACCCTACCGGGGGTGTTGGGGCCGGAGGGGTTATACTAAATTAAAATTATGCAAAATGCACACATCAAGCTCTCTCAAGCTTAGACGTTGCTTGTCCCCAAGCAATACTAGCTTGTTAAACATGATTCTCATGTTTATAAAGCAAAAGTTGATAAGCAATACTAGCAGGCATTGAAGCATATATGTTACAATGGATCAAGAGTCTCCTAGTTGACAAGCATTATAAATGTCAATTATTGAGAGGCCAAAGCTAATACACAAGTTTAAAAATCAAAGTTTTATGTCAAAAGTCTAACAAGTGAGCTCCATCTAGGGTTCTTTATCATTCAAACTTGTGAAAGATACAATTAAATTGAAACAAGTCATTTATATCCAAACAACATAATTAAATTGAAACAAGTCATTTATATCCAAACAACATACCTAACACTTGGGCTGAATGCAAGAACACTATGAGGGCCAGATTTATTCCTTCATATGTTTACCGTGATTTTTTCAATGAATTATAATGTTTAGAACAAGGTAGAGACACCGTGCATGTTTATTATACCAAATTTCAAGCTTGTTTGATATATTGTGTTATATATATATGTCTGAAAGTGAGGAAGCTACCATGAATAAATTTATGAAAAGACTGAACCGTGAAATCTAAGATAGGCTTCAATATATACCACACAACATTGCTGGTTTGTTTTGTCATGCTTGTGCTTTTGAGAGACAATACAGGATGAAGCACAAAACCGACTATCAATGCCAAAACCCATGTCATGTTCACCACCGGATGCTTCTCTACTACTGCCCCCACTATGGTACCTACTATATACAAGTCGAGCCCACAAGGTAATAACAGAGGTACCAATCCTAGCACTCAACATGTTCTTGATATTTGTCCTGACAATTGAAATGCATCATGTGTTGAGTTTAATGAATTGTCCACTATCGTGATCACACCCATTATAGAAAATAGTGTTGCTAAATTGAGTCTACGTTTGACTGAACAAATCAGTTAATTATGAGTTGTGTGCACCACATGTTGAAATTAATTATTCTATTGATTTGAGTGCACCCATTGATTTAATTGCCGATGATGATGAGCCATATGAAGAAACTATTTATGATTTAGGTTGAGTAAAGCTAATTAAACCTCCTTCCAAGGCTGACCGAACACCCCCTCCTCCTTATATACCCCAATTGCGCCCTCCTAGATACTTGAGTTTCGTTGAGTTTAGTTTAGCCAATGTGCAAACTATCTACTTTTTTAGTTGTGTTAGACGACCACCTATCAAGACTACCATCGAATCCCACCTTAATACTTGAATATATTCACGCTTCAATCTTACTTGCAATTCACGGGGGTGCTTCAATCAAACCCTACCGGGGGTGTTGGGGCCAGAGGGGACGGCGGGGGCGTCGGGGCCGGACGGGGGCGGCGAGGGCGTCGGGGCCAGACGGGGACGGCTGGAAGGGGGCGCACGGCGGTGCGATAGGGGCGGATGGAGGGGGCGGCGGGGGCGCTGAGGCCGGAAGGGGCGGCAGAGGTGGCGGCGGAGGCGTCGGGACGGGGCGGCAGAGCAGCCTAGCAGCGTCGGGTTAGCGGAGTCTCGCTACTGGTTCGAATGAATTTTGCCAAGTCCCGCGCGTGGCTTATATACGCTGCGGCTTACCACTGACGGGCCACAAAATAAGGACCGTTAGTGGAAAGAAACCGTCAATGGAGTGCGGCTTACCACTGACGAGCACCTTGTTTTCGCCCGTCACACTACTAGAAATTCGCTGATCTATGACGTTTTCCTCGTGACGTTGTTCAAATTCGTCATAAAAAGTGTCATATTTATGACGAAAATATCTGAATCGTCATGGATGTTAGGTGACGGACCCCAACCCCCTGAAATTTATGACGAAAGTAAATATTTCGTCATGAAACGACTACACAAATCGTCATAGATATTATTTAGCCTACGTGGACACGTTTGGATGACGCTTTTGTGACGAAAAGAGGAGCGTCATACATCTTCGCTGCACCTATGACGAACGAGCTTCGTCATAAATCGTCGCTGCACCAATTAAGCTAGTATTGTGCTATATATAGCAGAACAATGAAGGGAAAAGGGAAAATAGAGGAAGGTGCTAGTAGCCACGGTTGTCGAGCTAGAAAATTAGAAGAGAAAGGAAAAGGCTTTTCCTTCTTTTTAAAAAATACCAGAAAATCTAATATAGCCAATAAATATGAAATCAACTTTGAAAAATCCAGAATAAATTCAAGGCGCATATTTTAATATGTCGAAGCCAATCAAATATTTCTATCCAAATGTTAATGTTTAGATTAATTATATTAAATCCAAAAGAATTAGAAAGTCCAATATAGATCCAATAAATATCAAATCAACTCTTTTATGCACGTTCTTGTCTACCTCAATCTATCTTTGTTGTGCACTGTTGCACACTAAGCCGTGGCCAATTGTCCCTGTTCACGGTCGATGGTTCCGCCTATGGTATCGATACAATTAGAAATATTCATCTATGATATGTCCATGAACAAATGATATGTTATTAAATAAATAATTAAATAGAACATGACAGTACCACTAAACAAACAAGTATATATGAAATGTATTTTAATTGGATTTTAACCTTGAATTAATTTGAGAGCAAAAAGAGAGTTTTTGATTTTTAATTTGATCATCATTTGAAAATTTACTTTAAAAATATTTTTATTGGGTTCCTTATGCTCAATTTGATTTATTGAAATTTTTCTAGAATTTTCGGGGAGCATTCGGTATTTTTAAAGGGCCCTTTTGGATTTTCTGAGTTTATTTTATTTAAAAATACGTTTTTTCTTTTTTTCTGAAACCTGGGCCAAAAGGCCCGTTTCTCTCCCTCTTGGGCCCCACCCGGGCTCAGCCCACCCGTCGGCCCGCTCTCCCCGTTGGCCCATCCTGGCCTTCTCCTCTCCCCTTCTCTCCTGGGCCGCCCCCCTCCTCTTGGGCCGGCCCAGCCCGAGCCCCGCCTCCCTCTTGGGCCGGTTTGAATAAAATCAGCCAAAAATTGTGGTGTCTAGAGCTCGAATCCGAGATCTTTAGAGTGTGGACTCCTCGTCTTGCCACTGGGCTAGTGAAAAGATGTTGTACAAGTCAGAGAGTTTACCTATAATATATAAGAAAAATAAGTTGTGTTGGACCTACATGTCAGAGTTGGAGCTAGGAAAAAAATTGTGCCCTCTGGGGTTTGAACCCAAGACCTCACGCATATGAGTACTTTGCCTTTCCATTGCACTACTCAAAGAATACTGATAGGTCATCACACTTTGTATTATTTAGCACATATACAGATGCCTCCGTGTCCCAAATAGTTGAGAGAGAAAATTAAAATGATTTCATAATATTTGAATTAACAAGAATCGATATAAATTCTAATGTAGTTCAAATAAACACTAAATAACTTCTGAAAATTATGAAAAATTTAGGGGACCAAATAAAATATGTTGAGCAGTTGAAATTGATTTCCACTCTATATTAATTTTATGAAATCGTTATCTTCACACGAAAATTCAAATAGGCAATTCAAACTGTATATGCTCTAGTTCCATGTATCAAGGTTGCCCACTTGTCATGTATGGGACCACGTGTCATTATCAGGTATGGAACCGACATGATTTGAAGTCAGAACCTCACGCTTCTCTCCAAAGCAACCATCCACTTGGCTGGCCCAAGCTTTCTGCGAAGCAAGAAGAGCATCTCCAGCAGAGCGTCCATATTTGACCCTCCATAATTTCATATGGAGGCCTCGATTTCGTCCCCTGAGGCGGCCGGCGGCGCGGATCTGCGCGAGCAGGGGCGGAGGCATCATGGCGGCTTGGGGCAATGACAGACAGAGAGGAAGGAGAGATGCAGGAGGGAGGTGACGGTTGGTCGATGGCGTGCGAGAGAGCACATTTGACGCATGCAATTCTAAAACTCTAAGTAAAACCACATTATTCGAGTGTAACATGTATGTCTTTCGTTAGACGTGTTCGCACAACCCCATGCAAGCCCCCACACGTGGATGAGTCGATATCGATCGTCGAGAAAGTAAAAAATGACTATTCAGCATCTTAATCCTCTGATGTCAGAGGTCAGAGGCCATAGATGAGTCGACATCGAGTAAGTCAAGTTCATCCGAGGGGAAGCCATCGATGTCATGATGGGATTCATCATATGTTCAGCAAGTAAAATGGCGACATATCACCAACCGACATACATGTAAGCCATTAAAATAGTTAGTCATTTTCATAAATTTTAAGAGTTTGAAATACAATATTTTGATGTAATATAAAATTTGCTATATAAAATAACTATTTAAGTACTATATAAAAACTATTTTGACTAAATACTGGGAATTTTCAGCCCTCCGCCAAAACCTCCCGTGCTGAGCGAATTTTTTTGGATGGGCGGCAAAACCTCCCGCGCTGAGCGAATTTTTTGGATGGGCGGCAAAATCTCCCGCGCCCAGTGAAATGTGCACCATCCAATTCTTATCAAATCCTCAACCCTATCCATTCGCCTCCCACGCCGCCTCCCCCACTCCACCCTCACCCCCGCCGCCTCCTCCACTGCCCCCCTCACCCCCGCCGCCCCCCACTGCCCCCCTCACTCCCGCCGCCTCCCCCCACTGCCCCCTCACCCCCGCCGCCTCCCCCCACTGCCACCCTCACCCCCCGCCTCCCCCCACTGCCCCCCTCACCCCCGCCGCCTCCCCCGCCCGGCCCGCTCTACCGGTGGGAGACGGTGAACGGCTCCCACCGGTTCGTGATCCAGGGCTACTCCCTCGCTAAGGGCATGGGCGTCGGGAAGCACATCGCCAGTGAGACCTTCTCTGTCGGGGGATACCAGTGGGCGATCTACTTCTACCCGGACGGGAAGAACCCCAAGGACAACCCCGCCTACGTCTTCGTCTTCATCGCGCTCGCCTCCGAGGGCACCGACGTCCACGCCCTCTTCGAGCTTGCGCTCCAGGACCAGAGCGGCAAGAGCAAGCACAAGGTCCACTCCCACTTCGACCGCTCGCTCGAATCTGGACCCTACACCTCAAGTACCACGGCTCCATGTGGTAAGCAGGCGCCTTTCGATATCATTCATGCCTCAGTTGGATTCTCTTTGGTGTGACTATGATACTGGTGGGAATTGGCATGAGTTATTAGTGCAATTGTTAGCTTATGATTCAATTAAGGGTATTTTGTGATATTAGGAAGTAATTCATCTCGTTGCATACAATCTCAATGGTAGCACATGGCTCCTCTATTATAGAGGTTGATTCTCGAACAACCAGATCTGGCTAGCTATCTTATACCTAAAGAAACTAAAAGATAATAACTGAAACTAATACTATCCCAATGGTTGCATGTCCTGTTATATATAAGCAGTTGGCATATACAGCAGTAAATCTTTAGCCGTTGAGCATATCGCTGTATATGCTCTAAAGAGTCCAACTATTGAGCTGCTATGTGTTAGTGCCGTTGCTATAATTAGTGAACTGCTGTAGTATAATATTAAACTAATGTTTGACTTTTGAACGGTTTCATGCTAAAATGTAAGGGCATTTGATTAGGTTACTGTTGGGATATGTTTGGCAAGTCTGCTGGTTTGTGAATTGTTTGCATGCAGGGTATAATTTTGGTGCAATTTGGCACCATGCTTTTCTTGTAGTATAGCCATTAGAATATTGATTGTCTATTATTAGTCTGATTTGATTGTGTTTGAGGTTAGATATTTTGTTCATAGAAAAATGCTTGGTGGATCATGCTGTGTGAAAGCAATGTGACAGGAAGGGTTCTTCTTTATACCATCAAACCAAATTGCTTGGTAGTTGGTAGTCGTGCTCAAGTTCTTTTTAGTATCTTGATAGTTATTCACCTATTCTTACCCATTGAATTGGGTTGCAATTTGAATAATCCTTTTCAAAGTATGCCTGTCATGTGACTGAGTAGAATGGTGATTTGATGCTCCAATTTTTATGTTTGTTTGTATTAGTTTTGCTATATGTAATACATTGCAAAATGCCCTTTACTAGTGGACATGATCAGGGAAGATTCTACCATCCAGTTACTGGCGGCAACAGGTTGTGTGTTTGAATACTCACAGCGACAACCTTTTAGCTTCTCATTTTTTCCATCCCCAACAAAACCAAACTTTTCTAGCAATGGGTCTTGTGTTTGAATCCTCACAGCAACAAATTGTGCCGTATTTTCTTAGTGGTGCAGGGCCGTAATTAACTAACTACCAGTGATACTGTATACATGCATGTAATTCAAAAATATATATTTGTTTATTAGATAATCTTATGGTTCGGGTTCATGTCATCCTAAACTGTAGTAAGTGATTTTAAATTTTTTAGTTAGTTTTAGATTTATAGCTAACTGGCTATTGTTTATGGTTATAATGGATTCGTACATGTGAAATCACTTGAACTTCAGTCACATATATCCTTGCCTGATGTGTTCACCACGCGGTCTTAAAGATGGATAAAGGCTTAATGGATTTTACTTTGTCTTGGGAAACTGCAGTGTTTGACATTATTGCTCTTGCGAAGTATAATTAAGTCTGCGTTCCTTGATATGAGTGTTTAGCAGCTTTTGAATTCTGATAGTATTAATTCATCTTCGTTTCAGGGGTTACAAATGGTTCTTTCTACGAACTGCTCTTGAGACATCAGACTTTCTTAAAGATGATTGCTTAAAGACGAACTATTAATTGCTCTCCCCAAGAGATGATTGCTGTATGTGTACTGTTACTGTTGAGGCCGGATTGATGTCAAACGTCTCATTGGATATTGAATATTTCTATCTGAAATGTACATTTGGTCTTAGTTTTTTGTCATTGAATATTGTAAAAAAAAGTTACAAACAGTGGGCATAAGTGATGAATGACCATGATGAATTAGATGTTGGGCCAGGCTATTAAATTATGAATGTTTAAATGGACACAGTTTGGATTGGGCAAAAACCAAAAGAGCTAGCAAAATGGGCTGGGCCCAAAAACGACTAGGTAGAAAAATCAGGCTTAGCCCACAAATAGCTGGGCCAACCAAATGGGCTTCGTCCACAAATAACTGGGCCAACTAAAGGGGCTTGACATGTCGGATGCCACGTGGACGATGACGTGGACAACACGTGGGAGCACAGCCACGTCAGTTGGTGACGTGGCGTCCACGTCACAACGAAGGCCATGCAGGCTACCACGTGGATGATGACATGGACACTACGTGGGAGCACAGCCACGTCAGTTGGTGACGTGACGTCCACGTCACAAAAAACGCCACGCAGGCTGCCACGTCAAAAACAGTAGTGTCGGAAAGCTGTTTTATGACGAAAATTATCCCTGTTTATGACGTTCTCGAGCGACTTGCATGATGAAATATTTCGTCATAGAAGTGTATCCGTTTCATGACGGCCGGGTTTTCGTCACGGATGTGTTCTATTCTGTGACGAAACTGCCATTTTGTCACAGTGGTACATCTATGACGCGACTTCCATAACGATTTCGTTTTCGTCATAAATTCGTCACAGAAGGTGATTAATGACGAATTGTCGTTCTTCCATGACGAATGTAATTCATCACAGATCAACGAAAATCTTGTAGTGTCAGTGGAGGTCGGATTCGTTAAGGTTAGGGTTGGTTACCACTGACGGGCTCCTGGTTTTCGCCCGTCAATGGAGGTCGGATTCGTTAGGGTTAGGGTTGGTTACCATTGACGGGCTCCTGGTTTTAGCCCTTCAGTGAAGGTTGGGTTTTGTTTGGTTTTAGGTTTTAGGATCATCTTGTATATATTTTAGCACCTGGTTTTATTTTTGGCATATTGTATATGTTGTTTTGGCTTATTGATTCAGTTCCTTTCTTTATTTAAATATGATTATGTGCAAAGATACTAAAGTTACTTAAGAATACCATACCATTATTTTTCATACCACTCATATGTCTAACAAAGAGTTCACTGAGGTCATCTGTCACGGCAAGAACTACCTGACATGGAAATCTAATCTACCAGATTCCACATACATACGTACACACGTACGGTACACACAATATGAAATCATTCAAGCAAAGACATTATTATACATACACACATAGCTCGCTAGGTTTCGTCATCTTCGACAATCTTCTCATGAATAGTGATCTTCTTGGTGGTATACGTTAGTCCTTCGGCGTGACTGCGTGATCATCACATGATAATCATGAGACTTCATACCAATTACTCGGCGAATCTTCATGTCAACTATTTTCCCGATGTTTGCCGAGTAACCGGAAGAAATTTTGACACCTTGGAGGCACTCCAAAAAGCTAACAATCTCTTTTTTGCTCAGAGTGTAACAAGCAACGGGACAGTCCGTCTTGATTCTGATTGCACCCGTGCCCAACTTGGTCGTTTGCTTGGTTGCCCACAGCTTCTTTCTTATACCCAAAAATTCCATGTCAGCTGGTGCCTTCGGTCCATCTTTTGTCTTGTCTAACATGTTGAGCAGGATACCAAGCAAGCTGTCGCACATATTTTTTCAACATGCATGACATCTATGCTGTGACGTGTGCTTAGGAATCTCTAGTAAGGCAAATCCCAAAATACGGATTTCCTTTTCCAGACGCCGTCCTGCATGGGAACAGGCGGTTGTATCTTACCCGGTGTAACAGGGGGCATTGTGTTCACGATGTCATAAATTTCTACCCCGGTCTTTTCCCGGGGCGTTGAACGGATCTCAACAGTATTATCAAACAACTCCTTCTCTTGCCTCCATGGATCATTCTGTTTCAGCCACCTTCGGTGGCCCATGAACACGATTTTTTTAGAGCCCTTTAAGTGTAAACTTGTTGTAGACTCCAAACACTTAACACATCCTTTGTATCCATGAACACACTGGCATGATTGATATCCGTACGTGGGATAGTCTTGGACTATCGTGAACAACAACGCTTTCAGATTGAAATATTCTTCTTGGTAATCGTCCCAGACCTGTGCCCCTGGTTCCCATAGTGTAGCTAGTTCTTCGAACAACAATTATTGATACACGTTCAGATCGTTCCCAGGTTGCTTCGGCCCTTGAATGAGAATAGAGAGGTGTATATACTTTCGCTTCATGCACAGCCATGGAGGAAGGTTGTACATCTATAGAACCACGGGCCAAGTGCTATGTCTGCTGCTCATGTTGCCGAACGGATTGATTCCGTCCGTACTCATACCGAACCTGATATTCTTCGGATCTTTTCCAAAATCATTGTACTGGGCGTCGATTGCCCGCCACTGCGAAGCATCGGCAGGGTGTCTCATCACGCCATCATCAGTTTTTTGCCCCTCGGCGTGCCAACGTATCAGCTTTGCCTCCTTCTTGTTAGCGAATAAACGCTTCAAATGGGGAATGGGGAAGGACTGGAAGATACCATACAACCTTTGCCGGAGCGCCACTCGTCACTGGGTCCTCATCATCGGCTTGGTTTCTACCCCGCTTGAATCTGGATGTGTTGCACATAGGACATTTGTACAGCTTCTCGTGCTCCTTGCGGTAAATAAAGTAGTCATTCGGACACGCATGGAACCTCTGCACGTCCAATCCAAGAGGGCAGACAACCTTCTTAGCTTCATCGGTGCTCGTAGGCAACAAGTTGTTTTTCGAAAAAACTTTTACAAGATAAGCCAATGTCTCATCGAAATCTTCGTCCGGACAATTATGGGCTGCCTTGATCCTTAGAAGTTCCAGCGTGACCGAAAGACGCGTGTGCTCCGGATCGGAACCGGTATACAACGGGGTTTGCGAGTCTTCAACTAGTCTCGTGAACTTAGCAGCCTCTCTTTCATCCCCAGGATCTATCACCACCTGCTCCACCATGTGAACGTCCTGCACCATATCGGCCAAATTGTTCCCTATTTCTTCTTCGGCGTCAGGTTCGAAACTCCCCTCGTCTTCTTCGTCCTCTCCGTGTTCGGCGTCCTGCTGTAACACTTGATCTTCCTCCTCCTCATCGTGACATATCCAACGTGTATAACCTGACATGAAACCCTTAAGCACTAGGTGTACCGTTACCCTCCCTCTCGTATCGAACATTACCAAATTTTTGCAATCGCGACACGGATAACAAATCTTCGTGCCACCTTTTCTCCTCATATCTCGCTCGGCGACATCAAGAAACTCATTCAAAGCCATAGCCCAACTCTCTATCGCCCGGTTCTCGTACATCCAACTACGATCCATCGATCGATCCCTACGACACGAGATGGTCGGCAATCACATCAAATACATATACAAGATAAAAAGAACACTTTTGTATCTCATTCATCCAAAGAGAGCATTATTACCGATCTTTTCGACGAGGGAACGGAACTCTGGGGAGGAAAGAGAGATCTATGGAGAGAGTGAGAGGAGGAGGGAGAGATGAGAGATCTTGTTGGGTTGGAGAGAGAGAGAGATCTAGAAATAGGTGAAGAAAGGGGAGGGTTTAGGAAGGAAGAGAGATTTAGATCTAGAGAGATCTTGTTGAATTTGGGGAGAAAGAAAGGAGGGAGAGGAGGAGGGTTGGGGAGAGGGGAGTGTTTGTGGGTTTGTTGAGTTTGGGGAGGAAGAAAGGAGGGAGAGGAGGAGGGTTGGGGAGAGGGCAGTGTTTGTGGGTGGGGGGGTGGCGGCGGCGGCGGCGCTCGTTGCTGGCCAGTGGGTGCGCGAGCACTGGCCAGCAGCAAGCGCCGCTCTGGTTTTATATAGCCAAGTTACCACTGATGGGCACACAAACAGTGCCCGTCAATGGTTCACCGCACCTGTCCAGTCAGCCCTGGAGGAATCGCCACTGATAGACAGAAACAGCACCCGTCAGTGGAGACCAAATCTCCACTGACGGGCATCTAAGTACCGCCCGTCAGTGGAGACAACCTGTCATCTATGGCACCCTGGTTTCATCTCCACTGACGGTCGGCTTAGTGGCCCGTCAGTGGAGGTCTTCCCTTCCGGCCTGCCAGTCGCCTCCACTGACGAGCCTCTAGGCGCCCGTCAGCGGTGATCCCCTCCAACGACGGTCCATTGTGTGCCCGTCAGTGGAGGGTGTTCAGCAGAGGGTCAATCTGCAGTAGTGAAGCTTACGCGTGGAAGTTGGAGGAAAACCTCGAGCGCGCTCTTGGCACGCTTGAGCAGGCTCTTGTCGAAGCTGGCGTCGTCGTATTCCCCTGTCCTCCACATTCCATCTGGTTGGTGGAGCTCGTGGCCTCCGTCTCCCGGCTGAAGCCCATCCTCGAGAAGCTTCTTGAGGACGAACTCCAGCAAGGTGTGCGGGACACCTTGGCTTTTGCTCTGGCCCTTCTCCGGTGTAGGCACCCGAACTTGTCCCTGGAGGCTCTCGCAACCGATCTGTCGATTGGCAAGGAAGAAGAAATCCTTGATGCTGTGCAGGCCGCTGCGGATGCCTTCGGCGATAGAGTGCAGGCGTCTAGTCTAACTAGATAGGACAAGAACTTGTAACAAACAGTGGTTAGTAACTGTGCACTAACCATGTGTGTTTTTTGTTCTCTTAAGTATTTATCTGCCTTGTGAAATGCTTGTCGGGTGCGAGGGTTGTCGTAGGCTTAGTCGAACTCCTCATCCTTCTCTTTTAACTTAGGATTTTTGAGCCGCACTGTTTTACCGATAATTGCGATCGACCAGGCCTTAGGTTTAGTCGGATGGATGGCTCCGTGGCTTCTCGTCATCAGTAAACGCGATAAGGGGTCTTCGTACAGCTTCTCGTGGCCATAGTGGCAGCTCGTGTTCCCTTGTCGTAGAGATGCTAGACGTAAGTTAGCAAGTTTCTACGTTTTTGCCCTGTTGTCGACAGCATTACACTCTACCCGTGATACCTTCCACTTAAAGTAGTTGAAGGCTTAAATGAGTGTATGGGTTCCGTTGGTCTAGTTTTACTCGTACCCTTTTTTCTTCCTTTACTCGAGGTCGAGGATCATTACTACGGAACTGGGGAGCTCAGTCGACCAGGCCTTAGGTCTGGTCAGGTGGGGGGCTCAGTGGCTTCCCCTGTCACCTACAAACACGTTAAGAGGTTTTCCTCGCATCCCCTAACAGTTGTAGTGCGGAGCCTTTTCCCTTTGTGCAGGTCGAGAAAATTTAGTACTCGTAAGTTACACCAATTCACCATATACTTATACAGCCCCCGACTATCTTATTCGAGAAGTATCTCAGATAGGCAGTCTGAAAAGGTAAATATCGAACTAGAGACTTGATATTTTAAGACTGTGGATTGTCTGAAGTATCATTTACAAGCTATTGTAAGACAAAGTATTCTAGAAAACTTTAGAAAGAAAGAATAACTAAGCCGTCCCCCCTTCTCTAGCGTGTCATTAGTTGCGCCCGGAGACTTCTGCCCTCTCATCGTGACCCGCTGACGGAACTTGTTGAGTGCACGTGCTGGGCAGCGGCGCCTGGAGCGTCTTATCATCAATTTGTTCGTAGCTTGACGATCCTAGGGCTGGAGCCGGTTCAACCTGAGACGTGCGGGCGAGGAGGCGACGGTCGTGCAATCTTACCGAGGGTGCTTGCACGGAGGACTCTTCTAGGGGACATGACTCTTTTGCTGCTGCTACGGGCGACCTGGACCGGGCGGCTCCCCCCTATGGAACCGTTGTCCTGCTGAGGGGAAGGCCCTATTTCCCCCGGTTCCGATTTAGTCATGGAACTTTTTCTCCGATTTGGAGAGGGTACTTTCCGAAGTTGTCGCTCGTAGTTGCGGCGGGGGTCTGGTCAATGTGGAGGCGCGTGCCGTAACATTGGTGTCCCAGCTAGAGAGTTGTTGCTGTTCGGCGAGGTCGAGGCTATGCTTATCGCAGAGCAATGCTTCTTGAGGGGAGCTCTTTATCGTCAGAACGCCCTTTGGGCCAGGCATCTTCATGCACTGATAAGCATAGTGTGTTGCTGCCATGAATTTGGCCAAAGTCGGGCGTCCTAAGATAGCATTGTATGCCATCTCGAAATCAACTACATCGAACAGGATTCTCTCTGTTCGGAAGTTCTCAGGCGTTCCAAAGGTCACCGAGAGCGTGACCTGCCCAACCGGCGTGGCCGACGAGCCTGGCACAATGTCGTGGAACACCTGTGTCACCGTCTGGATTGATGACCGTAGCACTTGCATTGCGTCGAGGGCTTTGGTGAATAGGATATTGAGGCAACTCCCTCCATCTATCAGCACCCGAGCCACTCGGCAGTTATTGATCATTGGTTCGACCACGATCGGATATCGTCCTGGTCGAACACAGTTTTCGGGGTAGTCGGTTTGGTCGAACTTGATCTCGACTTCCGACCACTTGATGGCCTGAGGTATCTGTGGTATGCTCGCAAGAACTTCTCGGGTGATCACCTTGTACTGCCTTTTTGATTCATAGGAGGATGAGCCCCTGAATATGTGCTCAATCGCTCTGACGTGTCCCTAGAAAGGCTCAGGGGAGGAGTCGTCGTCGTTGGGAGTCGTGTCCCGGCTATTGTTCGCGACCTGCGGGTTTTCCCCGTGTAGCTTCTCTTTCTCCTCCTTAAGGTACTTCTTGAAGATGCGACATTGGCGCAGATCATGCGAGTCAGTCTGGTGGAAATCGCACCAGAGCTTGGACGGCTTGTCGGAGGAATTCGTTTGCTTGTCCTTGGGGCGTGGTCGCCAGGTACGCTTCTCGGGGAGGTCGACGAAGACTTCCTCGTTTTTAGCTCTTTTCTCTCTATTCCCTCCGGATGACTTCTTCTTGTGTTTTGACTTCTTAGAGTCGTCTCTGGTCCGGAGGGGAGAGCTGGTCGACCTGTCCTGCTGCTGTTTGATGTAGCACAAGGTTTCCTCTGCACAAGCAGCTTTTTCGACTAAGTCCATGAGCTGAGCCATGGTCTTAGGAGGATGCATGATCAAGTCGTGCGTGCACATCTCTTTTCGACTGCCCCGAGTAAAGGCGCGGATGACGTCCGAGTCGGTGATTTCAGGTATAGTGTTGCAGACAGCACTAAACCTTTTGGTAAATTCACGGAGCGTCTCATCTGACCTCTAGACGACTAGAAATAGGTCGTCCACTCGGCTAGGGCGAGGGTAGGTACCTTGGAAGTTGCTGAGAAGCATGTCGCAGAGTTGTCCCCAGGAGCGGATCGTTCCCGGGGGCAGATTCGTCAACCACGTCCTGGCAGCCCCTCTGAGGGCTGTTGGGAGGTAGTTGGTCATTACCTTCTCTTTTCCGCCTGCGGCCTCAATAGTCGTAGTGTAGATAGCTAGGAATTCTGAAGGGTTTGTAGAGCCATCGTACGACTCCAAGGCTCCGGGCTTGAAGCGAGAGGGCCAGCACACATGTCGGAGTTCTTGGGATAGCGCTTGGCATCCGTGGAAGGTTCTCCGATAAGACGCGACCTCACCACTATTCGGGGTCCGAGACCATCCTCGAGTGTTGGCGTGAGGTCGTTGATCTCGTCGTGGGGGAGACCGATCTTGCTGGTGCCTTTGGCTCCAGCGTTCGTTGATCTGGTCGCGTAGGTCGATGCGTGGTTTCCCCTGTTGAGACTGGTTCCTGGGGTGACGTATTTCCCCGTCTGACTCCTCCTGTGGGCGAGGGGTTCTCCTCTCGGTGGAGCTACGCGCCACGGACCATGCCCGAGAAGATTCGGCTTGAGCTTGGGCCTGCTGTACTTCAGCCCCCAGCTGTTGGAGCCACTGCCGTCCTTCTGGCGTCGATAGATCTGCTACCGGTGGTCTTGATAGCAGATTACGCGCCTCGGCAAGTCTTCGAGCGGTTCGGGACACGTATTCCTCTATCCCTGGAGGTGTCCTTTCTGCTCCCGTTCCCCTGGGGAGTAGCCGTTGGGCTGCGACGTCGAGGACTCCCATCTTGATCTTGTCTCTCGAGCTCTTCACGATCACCCTCGATCACAAGAACTACTCGAGAGTTTGGATTAGATGGGGTTTGGCTCCACTCCATCGCGTCGTCCTTATTGGGTACGATGTGAGCGGGTTCTTGATCGTATGGTCGATCAGAGAGTGCAGGCGATAAGCCAGACATTGGGCTGGCCGTTCCTGCCTGGAGATTGTCGACTGATACCAATCTCCCTTCGAAGGCCCTGGCGCACTCGGTCTGGAAGCGATCTGCGTCGCTGTCCGAGTTCTCGTCAGGGGCGTATTCTCCATAATCTACGCGATCCGTTACTGAGTATGGGTCCATTGGGCCGAATACTCGGTATGGTGCATGACAGCGATCATATTTCCTACCGAACTTGTTTCTTCCTCCTCGGGTTGCACCAGGGAGGGCTGTGCAATCGGGATTGCGGACTGATCGCGAGAAGTTGCACGTCTTGCCGACATTGATTCTTCCTGAACGGCTTGAGCCGGAGAGGTCCCCACGGTCGGCGCCATCTGTCGACGATCGGTAAACCGCCGATCTTACGGTATTCGTGGAATGTGTATGTATGAGGGGTAGGGACCGCTAGGGCACAAGGCCAGAGGTATAATGGCAAGGAAAACGCTCTTTTTATACAGGTTCGGGCCTCCCTCAGGATAACAACCCTACGTCCTGTTCGTATATATTCAATGGAGAAACGTCTTACAAGGGAATCTAGGAGTTAGTGGCTATCCTAGGCCTAATCGTAGACTAATCCGACTAATTCCACTACGCTCGACTCCGAGGTGATGGGGCTTCAGGATCTGGATTGGTCTTCTAGATCTAACCTTCCTTGTCGATCTAACTTGACTTGTCCTCCCCTATGGTACTGCTGACCCTTTTATAGGGGTTCATCTAGTCGTACCATACATGGACTTACGTCCGAGTAGGACTCTGGCTTCCTTAAACATCGGGATGAACTTCCTAGTTTAAGAGATATCTTTCCTCCTTCTTAGAGGTTGCCTTATTATCCTGGGATCCTTACCGGATACGGGATACACTTTGGTAATCCAGGGAATCGTATATCAGATACTTCCTAATATACGGGATACTATACTATTCATCGTCAATTTCAATTAAGCCTAACCGTGCTATGAATTTTATGTCTCGACGCTTTAGTTTCAGGTTCAATGCTTTTATCACAATAGAGTTTTTATCAATATTAATCTAATAATATATGGGTTACATGACACAAAATTGATATTATTGGATTCATATTTAAAAGTATTTTTTATGATTGTGATTTTATAACTATTAATAAAATATTTATAGAATAAATTTGCGAACAAGCGTGAACTTAGATAGTCAAAATATGCTTTATATATCTGAACGGAGGAAGTACACAAAGCTAACTGCAGGCTGGATAGCTAGCTAAAGGTTGTTTTTTGCCTTAATTGGTCTTGCAAGGTAGGTTATGAAGCTTATAATAACTCACACTTAACTCCAGTAAACATGAGTAGTAATTCGTTACATATAAGACCAACAGCATGTTGGGGATAAAAACCTAGTAACGATATGTTTGGAATGCATCTTTCTTCCATTGACTGGTTGGTGGTGTAGATTTATCTATGCACACCTGCTATCATAAACACAAGTATGCAATCTCCATACATTTTTCGTTGGAGATAAAGATATAGTAACTACATGTTTGGAATGCATCTTTCTTCCATTGGCTGGTTGGTGGTGTAGATTTATCTATGCACACCTGCTATCATAAACACAAGTATGCAATCTCCATACATATTTCGTTGGAGATAAAGATATAGTAACTACATGTTTGGAATGCATCTTTCTTCCATTAGCTGGTTGGTGGTGTAGATTTATCTATGCACACCTGCTATCATAAACACAAGTATGCAATCTCCATACATTTTTCGTTGGAGATAAAGATATAGTAACTATATGTTTGGAATGCATCTTTCTTCCATTGGCTGGTTGGTGGTGTAGATTTATCTATGCACACCTACTATCATTAACACAAGTATGCGATCTCCATTCATTTTTTCTTCAAAAGAGAACTACATAACTATGCTATAGTTTTCCCTTTTTGAGGGGAATTGTACAGTTGTTGGGTCTGCCCAACTGATGGGCCTAAGATCAGGTAAGCCTAAAGTTTCATCCGAAAAGCATTTGATCGTGCCGTCCTGTCGGAGCCCAAAGATTAAGCACTGACCATAACATGGACCAAGAAGCCCATTGAAGTCCATTGCTGTCTCCCTCGAAAAAACAGAAAAGCCCATCTTCTGTCTGCACGAGAAACCCATTTAGCGCTCAGCATTTTGGGCTGGGCCGATCGCTCGAGTGAGCCGTCGCTCATCCTCTGCTCTTCCTACCCAAACACTTGCTGGGATGGCGTCGTCGTCGTCCATTTTATAATTATAAAGTACAGGGAGTACTTACGGATACCAACTTTGTGCGTGGTGCCTTGGTGGCTAAGATGGTAAGCATCTTGGCGGTTGCTTGCGGTGATGGGATCAAAAAGTTCATGACCCGAGCGCTACATTGGTGCGGCGACACGGCTTGCTACTGCGACAGACCAACTAGATTCAACGTTGGCTGCTTCTCATCAGGCCGGCACAGCAAATTGTCCGGATTAGACCATCACTTATTAGGAGAAAAATATATTCTAGAAAAAAAGTGAGGGAGCGAGAAAAAAAACAATTAACGATTGGCTATAGTTACCTGTTTACTGTGCTTAATCTAGATTACCGTTGGCTTGATCTTAATATTTATCATTGGTTCTTGATCCCGAGGCCCGTCTCCGGGCTGACAAGTTGGACGTGGGCACGTGCGTGTGGTCGCGGTAAAGCATGTGCAGCTATTGCTGGATCACGAGCCGGTTGTCGCCGTCAGAGGACGCCGCGCCGTTGGGAATCGAGTGAGGAAGATTTGCGCTGTTGAAGCACACGCACTCGCACAGGCACAGCCCCCATCAGATTTGTCCACATCTCCTTTATTCCTTCCGCTTTCCCCTAACCTCTTGTGCTTGTCATCGCACATCAGTTCTCGTCACTGTGCTAGATGTAGATGCCCAGCTTCGTGATTTTCGCCCGTAACATCGAACGATGATCTGAGCTGGCCAGTCCACTTCTGCTGGTTCCACATCGACCAATCCAAGAACGAGTGTTAGCGAGATATACGCATATGCATGGCATCTGTAACAGCCCTGCAGTGCGATCCATTCTTTTAGGCATGATTAGCTAATCCTCCTTCTATCTCGTTGGTTAGATCCTGCACGTTGTGCCCTGCTTGTACATGTATATATTCACATACTGATCAATGATACAAGTCGTCATTGCATCATTATTTCTACTCACCCTTCTAGATGGTATCAGACACCAACGTTTTCTTCTAGCTCGCTCTTCATCCTTCGCTTCCGCACCTATGGCGAGTCCTCATTCCAGCTCCTCCTTCCTTAATCCCTTCCTTGAGGACTCTCCTTCTCCAACGCACATCTCTGCTTCTTCCATTCAGTTCGTTAATATCCGCACTCACGTTCGAGAGCTGCTCGACTTGACGAACTCCAACTACACTTCCTAGAGCACTCTCTTCATGATTGCTTTCCGCAAATTCGGCTTAGTCGATCACATCGACGGCTCCGCCGACACCTTCCTCAAGCAGGCCGATGTTGAATGGACCCAGATCGACCAGTGTATTGTCTCTTGGCTCTACACAACTGTGACCAAAGACATTCTGGATATCATCCTCAAGCCATCCGACATGGCCTACTGCGTCTAGTCCTCGATCTCGTCCCTCTTCCTCGACAACCGCATGCATCGTGCTATCTACGCGCAACAAGAATTCTATAGCCTCTTCCAAGGCGAGATGTCGATCACGGAGTATTGTTCGCACCTCAAGACCCTTGCCGACACACTGCACGACGTCGGCTCGCCGGTCTCCGATTAGGCGCTCATCATCAACTTGTTGCGTGGCCTCAGCTCCAAATTCAGCCATGCCATCTCCGTGCTCACCATACCGACGGCCACGCCGACTTTCCTGCAGGCGCACTCTTACCTCGTCCAGGAGGAACGCCGTATCGAGCACACCGCCAAGATGGAGGCCTCCACGGCGCTCCTTGCTAGGCACGCCTCCTCCGGCTCCTCTGCTCCTGCATCTGGCTCTTCGTCTTCTTCATTCTCTGCAAAGGGTGATCGCAACAACCGGAAGAAGAAGAAGTCGGCGTCAACTGACGGGCGCGGCCGCTCCACCGGCACCAATGGTGGTCCGCCTCGTCCTCCTGCTTCGCCGTGGCAGCCGAGCATCAACCCTTGGACCAGTTTCGTGCACGCATGGCAGATGCCCTGGCGCGCTCCCAGCTCGGGTGTTCTTGGCCCACGACCCGGCGTTCAGCACGGGCTGTCTGCCCAGCTCACGCATGGCAACCCCTACCAAGGCGCCACCATGCCGTCGGCGTCGCCCCAGGCTTCTCCATGGATGCCACCACAGCTCCACGACGCCCTGACCAACATATCTGCCACGGGGACCTACTTCGGCGGCGGCGATTGGTTCCTGGAAACTGATGCTACGTCCCACATGGCCTCCAACCCCGGTATCCTCTCCTCTTGCCATTCTTCATCTCCATCTTCTCGTATCATCGTGGGCAATGGTGCAACATTACCCATCACTTCTTCTGGTCATGTTTCTCTTCCTACTACTACTTCTCCCTTACATCTTCATAATGTGCTTATTTCTCCTGCTCTTATTAAGAACCTTGTCTCAGTTCGTGCCTTAACTCGTGACAACAATGTATCAGTAGAATTTGATCCTTTTGGTTTCTCTGTTAAGGATCTTCACACAAAGACGGTGGTGCTCCGCTGTGATAGCTCGGGTGATCTTTATCCCCTTCGCAGCTCTGCTTCTACCGGTGCTCCGCACAGCTTGCTCTCCGGCGTCACCACAGACATTTGGCATCAACGGCTTGGGCACCCTGGACATGATGCTATGTCTCGCATTTTCCGCACTTTCGAGTTCACTTGTAATAAGTCCCTGCCACACACTTGCCATGCATGCCGCATTGGCAAACACGTACGGCTACCCTTCTCCACTTCTTCTTCTATTTCCAGTGTTCCTTTTCAATTACTGCATTGTAATCTTTGGACATCACCCATTCTCAGTAACTCTGATTTGCAATATTACCTCGTGATTTTGGATGATTACTCACACTATGTCTGGACATTTCCGTTGCGACGTAAATCTGATGTTCATGCCACACTAGTTTCTTTCCATACATACGTTTGCACCCAATTTCACCGGCCCATCTTAGCATTCCATATTGACAATGGCCGTGAGTTTGATAGTTTTGCCGTTCACTCTCCTTCCTCTCCTCTCACGGCATCGAGCTGCGCCTATCATGTCCATACACCTCGCAACAAAATGGACGAGCCGAGCGCATACTTCGCACACTGAATGATAGCATTCGCACCATGCTCTTTCACGCTGCTGTTCCACCGCGCTTTTGGCCAGATGCTCTTGCCACTGCCACCTACTTGCTCAACAGGCCCCCATGTCGGCCACGCAATCTCCTCACACCGCATGAACTTCTGTTCGGCTCCCCACCCTCCTATGATCATCTTCGGGTATTCGGCTGTCTCTGTTATCCTAACACCTTAGCCACTTCACCGCACAAGCTCGCTCCGCGCTCCGTCGCATGCGTCTTTCTCGGTTACCCGTCCAATCACAGTGGCTACAAGTGCTACAATCCAGCGACCCAGCGCATTATCCTCTCCAGACACGTTTACTTTGACGAGCTCATCTTCCCGTTTCAGTAGGTACCCATGCTCCGCAGCCTTCGCCTTCCTCCCCCAATCGAGCGCTCGTTGGAGTACGTGCCCGTATCGGCTGCTCCGCCAGTCGTGCACTCCACACCCGGTCGACGAGCACCGCCGCCCGGCATCACGTCCCACATGCTCGCGTCGCACGCCCCATCGCATGCATCACCCGCTGCCTCGCCCGACGTGCATGCATCGCGCGCTACAACTACTGCTTCACCTGTTGTGCCACACGCATCACCAGTTGCCCCACGCGCGTCTCCAGCCCACGCATCACACGCTCCGCTCGCATCCACGCTGCCTCCATCTATTGTTGTTGTGCCTCCACCGACCGTGTCGACTGCGCCTACTCCGACCTCGTTAGCTCCCGCCGCAACGGCTCCACCAACGGCCTCATTGTCACACCCGATGGTCACTCGTGCCAAGGCCAGCATTCGTCTGCCCAATCCATGGTATGCTGATGCTGCCTGTGCCATCGATGTGTCCCCGATTTCGGTGTCTGTCCGTGGGGCCCTGCGCGATCCACGTTGGCAGGCGGCCATGCAAGCGGAGTTTGATGCATTGCAGGCTAACAAGACATGGTCCCTCGTGCCACGGCCATCTAGAGCCAACGTGATCACAGGGAAGTAGGTGTTTCGGCATAAGCTTCAGCCCGACGGATCGCTTGAGCGATACAAAGCCCGATGGGTGGTTCGAGGTTTCTCACAACGCCCCGGTGTGGATTTTGCCGAGACCTTCTCGCCCGTCATCAAGCTAGCCACGATCCGGACGGTTCTGCACCTCGCCGCCTCCCGCCGGTGGCCCGTGGACCAGCTCAACGTCAAGAATGCATTTTTGCACGACGAGCTTCGCGAGCTTGTATACGTCCAACAGCCTGTCGGGTTCGTTGACAAAGCACATCCAGATCATGTGTGCCTCCTTTCTAAGTCATTGTATGGCTTGAAACAAGCTCCACGCGCCTGGTACCTATGGTTCACCGGCTACCTGTGCACACTTGGCTCCGTTGTCACCGGCTCCGACACGTCTCTGTTCGTGCTGCGCAAGGGCGACGACATGGCATACTTGCTATTATATGTGGACGACATCGTCCTGACGGCGTCTTCCACGACATTCCTTCAGTGCATCATCCGGCAGTTGCACTCGGAGTTTGCAATGAAGGATCTTGGCCCGCTTGACTTCTTCCTTGGCATTCAGGTGCGTCGCACATTGGCAGGGTTTCATTTTTCCCAGGAGCGGTACGCTGAAGAGCTCCTTGAGCGTGCTGGCATGACCAATTGCAAGCCCGCCACAACCCCGTGCGACACCAAGCCGAAGATTTCTGCCGCGTCGGGCGCGCTCGCCTCCGATGCCACCTTCTACCGCAGCGTCGTCGGTGTGTTGCAGTACCTTACACTCACGCGCCCAGACATTACATTGCAGCAAGTGTGTCTGCATATGCATGCTCCGCACGACACGCATTGGTCCCTCGTCAAGCGAATTCTACGCTATATTCGTGGCACAACGGGACTGGGCTTGTAGATCTCCGCCTCGGCATCCACGGACCTCATCGGTTACTCCGATGCTGACTGGGCCGGCGGCCCTAACACTCGGCGCTCGACCTCGGGGTATTGCGTCTTCCTTGGCGACACGTTAGTATCCTAGTCCTCGAAGCGACAACCCACCGTGTCCCGATCAAGTGCTGAAGCCGAGTACCGTGCCGTGGCGAACATAGTTGCCGAATGCGTTTGGCTTCGTCAGCTACTCTGTGAACTCCACTCCGGCATCGACAACGGAACTGTGGTCTACTGTGACGACGTTTCTGCTGTCTATCTATCATAGAACCCTGTTCATCATCGACGCACTAAACACATCGAGTTGGACATCCATTTTGTACGTGAGAAGGTGGCATTGGGATAGCTCCGGGTTCTCCATGTGCCGACAAGTCAGCAGTTCACTGACATTATGACAAAGGGCCTACCGACAGGGTCCTTCAACGAGTTCCGATCCAATCTGTGCATCCGGCCACCAGACGTACATATTGAGGGGGGGTGTTAGCGAGATATACGCATATGCATGGCATCTGTAACAGCCCTGCAGTGCGATCCATTCTTTTAGGCATGATTAGCTAATCCTCCTTCTATCTCGTTGGTTAGATCCTGCACGTTGTGCACTGCTTGTACATGTATATATTCACATACTGATCAATGATACAAGTCGTCGTTGCATCATTATTTCTACTCACCCTTCTACAGAGAGGATCACTAGCCATGAAAACTGCTTCAACCTCTTGCCCTCCCCACTCCTTCTCATGAACTCCACCTCTTTCTTCTTTCTCTTACCTATTTTTAGGCCACCCTGATTCCTCCTATTTTTTGCTTTGGTTTTTACGATGTTAAGTTAGATCTAGTGTTTTTAGGTCTTCCTCCTTCGGTGGTTCTTCTTCCCCAAGCTTCATTGTTTGCCTCCACCGGTGTTCCACTACTCCTCTAGTGTCTGGCAGTTTCCCTTGTTGGTCTTGGAGATCCACCACCCTTGTATAGTCTGTGCTTCTCTGATTCCTTCCTTGCCAAGATCCATCGTCTCCAGCATAGCAACGGCATCAATTTCTTGACGCTTGAAGTCTAGTAAGCATTCCTCTCTACTTTTGCTGGTTGGATTTGGTGTCGATCGCCACTTCTTCAAGCCGCTCCTCCTCTTTGGGGTGACATAGCTTTCTTCCCCTTTAAGTTGATCAGTTGTAAAGCATGCATTTGCGGCATTGATCAGGGAGGTTGCCAGGGTTGGAGGCACCTTTATCAGTTGTCTCTAGTGACTTATGTGGCTCATTTGGGTGGATAGCCAGTGGTTCTGCCGCCTGCGCCAGATCCCCAATGCTGCCATACATTACCTCCGATGTGTGGAGGCCCTATGCTCCTTGCTGCCCATGGTGACTATATTTGGATGGAAACTACACGGATATCCTGGGAGCGAAGGCAGAAGCTCTCTAACCGCCGCTAACGGCGGCGTCTCCGGCGAAGTCAACGCCATAAGGGCTGTTTTTTGCCTCTCTTTTGTCCAAGATCCTCTGTGTAAATAAATGAAGTCATTATGTACTTTTTGTATCTTTTGTGGTTTCCTCTATAAAATCACAGTGTACCAAACCTATTTAATGATATACAGTTCTAGGACCGCCTGTGGCCTTTTCGGCTAAAAAAAATGAAGCAACGGATGTTCCGGCCTTTGGTTTGACCGGCCCTCAAGCCATGATTGACCGTCTCTCCCTTACTGGTAAAAAGAACACGAAGCCTTTTGCTTAACTATGAATCTATAATTAGTAGTTTAGTACTAGTATTATATTAGTCCCCGGTTATGTGCAGAAGCATTAAGAACAAGAGTTATGATTAGGATGCACTGTACGTGTTGTTTAGTAGCAGCAGCAGTAGTATATGCAAAAGATGAAAGATGGATGGACCCCCGTGGACCTGCGTACCCCTCATCAAAAAGTGCTTGATCTCTGCTATATTTTGTTACCCAGTCCAAAGTGATCTAGCGTTGGCTTTTATGGAAAACAAAAGTGGTGGCTCAATCATTAGTGGCTTGAGATCTAATCATTCGGACAGGTGATCATATGAATTTGCACTGACAGCTAGCTAATCAATGGCTACTACTTGCCTTTCCTTCCACCGTCTTTCCATCAATAAAAATTGTTTACAAGGGACTCTTTCTTTGCCGGCCGGTCTGCCCCCTCGACCTTCTACCCGTTCTCCGCCATGCCCCGCTTGTACTTCTCCCTGGTGCTTCAGCGACCGTGATAAGGGAGAAGCATCCTAGGATTGTTGCATTCTTCCATCTTCGTCATTTGCTGTTGCTCATCGTCGGTTCTTTTTACTATGGCCTGCCCTCCCATGACTATCTGATGCTACCGAGATTGTGGTTCTCGTTCTTTTTACTGGCATCCGCAGAGGGTGCGCTTCGGGCCCAACCAAGCATAACATGTAGGATTCGCCCCTAGCCTTTGGCTTCTTCTTCTGTCGAGGATCCAAGAGCGTTTAGAAACCTTAGTTGTTTTATGTGATTTGTAGAGACATGTCGCATACATCAAGTAGTTCACTCAAAATGTTAAGCTAGAGAGGAAAGATGGATGATATACTAATTCTTGAGCAATATGTTGGTTTTTTTTATCTACTATTCAGTCCATAGTACTAGGTCATCGGGAGGAAAAATACTGATTGTTAGAACGAGAAGCAACTACTCCCAAACATGGAATCAAGTCAATTGCATGTTATCAAGCTGTACTCCTCTAAGACAAGCTTTACAAATAGGAAAAGGAAAAATAAAAACAGAAAACCAGCTCTGTACGATTAGCAGTTCGGCATACGATTCGCGTCATGACAGACCCCAAGCTCCATAATTCCGAAACGCAGCAGCGTTTAGCTAAGTATAATAACACGGCCAAAGCAGGGCTCAAAGTGCAGAGATGGGATTAGACTATCGGAATATCTACTTCCCGATCGGTTGCTCTTTGGCGACCGTCCGATGAAGTGAGAGGGAAAAGGAGATGGAGCAGAGCAAAAATAGAAAAGTAAAAAGAAGATAGAAGAGAAAAACAAGGAGGAAGCGGACCGGCGAGTTTAACAACGATGATAACAAGCTCGACGATGACGGTAGACATTCCGACTACTAATCGACAGCCGACTGGATAATATCCGATCCCGGAATTTAAAGGAAACATCTGACGACGCAGCCGTGTGTTAGGACCAGGAGTTCACCCCCCTAGTTCTGTCCTTAAACTATTCCAGCGTGACACGTAGTCATCTTGGCTTGCCGTGGGCGGCGCCGGGATGGCTCGGTCATATGGCTGGCTCTGGGTAACTGCTTTCCCGTCGACGGCCACCTTTCGGCTCCCAACGACCCCCGATTTGATGACGGACAAACTTTTTCATTTTTTCTCTCTTCAAAGGATTATGAACAGACATGCCACCCGCTTTTTTCTTAACGACAAGCGCCATGTAACACAGGAATTTAATTGTTTATCCATGTACAGCGTGCAAAGTGCACCAATGATCACAACAGACAGGGATCCTCCCGTGTGGCTTCAGCTTTCAGGTCGGTGGAGGTGGAGCCCCTCGCCAGCCACCTCGCCACCCGGTACAAATGTACCGACAGAGATACGGGCTCCCACTTTTGTGACGTATTTTCGTACGCGTACCTACTTTAACATCTTGATGTGTTTTTGGAAACAATTAATCGAACACACTAGTCAACTGATCCAGCTTAATCGACGACAAAAGCTCTGCATGATTTATTTCCCGGTTTATCGAGTGGCTTATATATTAAATAAATCATAAGCCATTTTTAAGATCTAGTTTATAGTAGGTTGTGGAGTTAAGCCTCTCTCAAATCCTTCACATATCGGAAAGACTCAAAAATAAGGTTTCCCGAAATTTTTTGTCCCACCATCTCCTAGCTGTAGCTGGCACTCCTGGACTTCACATAAATTACAAGAAAACTACCACCAGTATATAAATCAAAATCAGTTTGTTTTTTCTCTCTCCCACCCGAAACGGTTTCTCTCCTCCCACCTTGTTGCACATCACGAGAGAGCAGAAGCGACGTGGTGTCGCCCCCTACTCTGTGCGCTGCCGCCCCAATGTCTCGCCGCCTAACGTGAGCAGAGGAGGTGTGACCGCCACACTCTACTCGCTGCGCTGCCGCCAGCGCTGAGCTCGAACCAGCCTCCTCCTCCATATATGAGCTTCTCTGTCGTCGTCCTCTCGCCGCTGACCCGTCGAAGTCCGGCACGAGCCGCCACCACAATGACCTCCACCACCTGCCCTCCGCACCGCCCTGTCGACCACGACCTCCAGGAGTCGCCTCGATGACCCTCTGTCGCTATCCTGACGTCGTGGACCATCAGATAATTTCGGTGTATAGATGTTTAAAGAACAACGCCATATTGTGAGAAATTCATTTTGAAGTTGTGTAGATGTTGTGCAGTGAACAATTCATTTTTCATGGATTCCTCTAACTGCTTACTAAAGTTAAAGTTTGTCTTGAAGTAGATAGATGAAAACATGCAATTAGTTCTAAATGTCATGTTGATACCTTGTTTAGCAATGCTATTGATAGCATTATGGGTCTCTCGATCTTTCGATGAGAAACACATGATCGATTTGATAGAGACAACTTTTCAACCTGACTGCACAATACGATGATGATGCGCCTTAGCAATTCACTAAACCAACTTCAATAGGTTATTGTTGATGCCAGAAACACGGTCAACCTGAATACGAGATTCTAATCCCTACGAACAATCGAAGAACAAGCAAGGATTATGAAAATAGCAATCTGAATATTGGAAGTATAGATGAAAACTCAATAATGTGGGATTCCGAAAGTAGTTTTGACAATTGGTCATTTGACACAAGAGAATAACACAAAGCAGTGATGTAGCTAACTTTTAACTAGACCAAACCCAAGTGCTAGGGGGCTTCGACCACCTTAAATAGGGGAGGAGGTGGTGTCGGCCAGCCTTGGGGGAGGGGGTGGCCGAAACCCTAAAAGAGTCCTCCTCGTTGACTATATCTAAACTAGTGGGACTCTATTACGTGGCCTCGGTCCCAAGTAAACTAAAGGTGACACAACACCTATCTTGGTCCAACCGCACCTTGTAGGGTAGTCTTGCCTTGGCCAAAACCTAGTGAAGGTTGGGTTCGGCCAAGTCTCTCCCTTCTCTTTATGGTGGTTTCAAAGTCCTGAAGTCTTCACTTGTGGTTATCCTTGAATACTTGCTGTCATCAACTCCATCCTTGATCCTCATACCCCAATGCTTGTCCTCTATATGCTTAGTACTTAGTTCCTTAATAACATAAGAACACTTGATTTAGGCAGCATCATATTCATAATAAAATTATGTGAAGTACCGAGAAACGAGAGTACCTAATAATTAAGTTGTCATGCAAGAGCTCTAGTTATTGGTCCTTATACTTCTAGTATTTGCAGAGTAGTAGCTTGTGTAGGTGTAGGGGATGTGGTTGTAATTGTAGTGGGGTGTCCTCATCAGCTATTTTATGTCACTTCAATTACTGGAAATAGCTATAAGATGATTATGCCGATGTGTGATGGTGTTTTCCTTCGTCTCTTCTATTATCTTTGATGTGTGATGCTTGCTAATGTTGATTGGGCTATGGATTGGATGATCGGATGTCCAAATGCTAATTCTTTCTCTTAACAAATTTCAAATGGTTAATATAACTGCTTAATGTCAGCTAGTTGTACATTTCTTAGATGTTCGGATGAAGGAGAAGCAAAATGAGCATAGAGTAATATAGGTCAGGATGTTGAATTAATGTGTGAATAATATCAGGTTGTAGAAATTTTATACAAGGTAGTCTGCACTTTATTTTATATGGCATATGAACTAAGAGAGTAATGTGTGTATCAAGTTGTCGATCAGGTATTTATTCCCTAAGGCAAATTGGAACATGCGTTGTCGACCCCTAAAAAGATTGAAATAGAGACGACATGGAATCGAGAAGGTTAAGGACATTTTCTAGTCCTTTTAGTAATCCAATGACCACACGGAGTATATGACAACCACACTATAAAGGGGGAGCTAGTTAGCAGCATGGAAGAAGATAACTTGCTAAAGTGCAAAGTGAAAATCCTTTCAAAAATCTTTGAAAAACTCTCTGTGCCAAACTTTAGTGGTTATTCGGAATGTCCGGACAATGTGTGTGAGAGTAGGCTCCAACATGCTAAGTATTGATTCGGACCCTCCAAGTGAGGTTCATTTGGAGTATCTGGAACCTTTCAGAGCTTCTCTTTAGTGTATTTCTGCAGTGAGGAGTTTCCGAGTGAAGTCTGTTCGGAGACTCCAAGATCCACATAGTAGTTTTGTCCAGAGATTGTTTTTCATCCGGACCTTTTGAGTGAAGGTCATCCGAACTATCCAAAGTCCATAAAGTAGCTTTGTCAAGTGTGTTTCCTATTGTTCAGACATTCCGATAAAAGTTATATAAACCATCTGAATTCCACACAGTAGCTTTTCATGTCATCAGGAACTTTTGAGTGTTGTTTGCCCAGACCCTCCGAGTGACGACAAAGCTTTTGTATCGAAGCCCTGGTTTCGTGCAGATCTTCCAAGCGAAGTCTGTTTGGAACCTTCGAGTCAGACTTAGCCTCTGTCCTAGTATTTTCTTTTGTCCAGGCCTTCATGGTCCGGCACTTCTGAGGAAACTAAATTGGCTCTACTTTTGCCTGTCTGGAACCTCCGAGTGAGGATCTCCCGAATCCTCCGAGTCAACTTGTGTTTCAGGACAGAAAGATTATTTTCGTTCGGAATCTCTGCCAATAGGATCTCTCATGCCTAGACACCAAGTCTAAAGACAACTCTCACCAAGATGAACTACCACTGTAGCCTCAGAGTACTCATACCTCAAAATCTTAGTACAGACTAGAACACCAAGTTCAAGCAACTTCGCCACAAAGAAAACACGACAACATGTAACAAATCCTCACTCCAAGATGGAGGAGTCACCTCTTCTAGGTGGAGGTAACCCTTTGCGTCCCAAATCCTGAGATGTTTTGTTGCTCCTCTCTCTTGGCTTCTAGTAAAAAACTATGAGGGAGAGAAAACTTGATGATGTGGATTGAATTTCCATTAAGCATCCAAACAACGATCACCCCCTGAGCTAAAACCAAGTTATTATTACTCTTGGAGGTTGGGGGGCCTTCGCGACGGTTAGGCATCGCTCTGAAGTCTTCAAGGTTGTGAAGAAGCCAAGAAATTTGTGAGGGTTGGAGTTTGCCTACCGCAAGGTGAAGAACCACCATAAATAAAATGGATTTGGTCCCTAGTAATGATAGATACATGTCCCTACGGCCCGAGCAATGCCTGGGCTCATCGGCGACGCGACAATATGGACGAGGTTCCATGATGGCTTAGGTGCAAAAATAGTGTTCTGCTCGGCGAAACACAATGAATCCATTGCTTGCTCTTGCGGCTTGCTTGGGCTTTAAGAAACTCCTGGGTTTGCCACTAGTCTCTAGTCCTGGTCAAAATGGTATGACTGATGACATAATAGTGGTTTCCGACACATGGCAATTAAGTTAACACAAAAATGGAAAAATTTAGAAAATTCAAATAAAAAAATAAAAAATCTAAAAACAATCATAAATAGAGGAAAAATTCACAATTTTTTAGAAACCATAATTTTTTGAAGAAATCTAGAAAAATTAGAAAAATATAAAAAATAAAAGTCAAGAAAACTTAAAAGATTTAAGAAAGAGGAAAAAATTAGAATTATTCTAGAAAAATTAGAGAATTTGAGAAAATGTTCAAATTATGTTTGAATATTCATTTCCCTGATTTTCCATAATACTTTTGATTTTTCATTTTTCATTAAAAAAATTCTTGGATTTTCAATAAATTTTCTAGAATATTTCTGATTTTACCCAATTTTTATATAAGTTTTTAGATATTTGTGTTTTCCCATGTTTGTTCTAATTTGTTTAGATTGTTTGAACTTTTTGATTTTTCCCGAAGTTTTTGGTGCTAGCTGGTTGACATGTGTGCAAGACCATCATCATGTCATCAATCATACCGCTTTGGTTAGGTCAAGGGACCAAATATTTCTCATATTTAAAGTTAAGGATCACACTTATCTAATTTTGGACTTTAAGGACTAAGACTAAACTCAGACAATAGTTAAAAGATCAAAAATGAACTTTTCTCTTGTTATTGTGAGCAAACAAGTGAAGCTAGTATAGCATATGTATTTCTCAAGCTCATAAATAACCTATAATTTTTTTTGTTGAAAGATATATAAAAGGTGAAATGAAAGCAAATAGAAAAAGACCATAGGCTCATGAATAGAAACCACAAATGAAATAATAACGTGATGACACCCTATATCCTATTGTTCGGAGAAAGAAAGGTCCATGTACGAACACGAAAGGCCGAGGTCCGAAGATAAATGAAAAACCAAAAAGAGTTCCAAGCTCATCTACTCGTGATAAAGCGCGTATGTGACCTCGGGGAACTATAATAACAAATGTGCATACAGGGCTTTTTTATAATTGTTTGAAATACAAAAATGCAAAAACCCCGAAGAAGTGCATTTGAAAGTAGGTGAATCCGGTAGAAAAGGTGACTCCACGTTGTTTTTTTACTCGGTTTTCTGTATTTCTTTCGCACACATTAGTACCGCAGTTTGGAATTATACGTGCACGTGTAGTCCATGCTGTATTTTTTTGGATAATACTACTGTATGTATGGCTACATCATAGTACATACGGTCCAGCATACGATACCACTCTATCATCTGCCGTCCCGTTCCGTCGGCGAGAACATCCTCCAGATACAGAAACCCGATTTCCTTTTCTTTCTCTTGTGCTTTCCTGTTCGTATTTACCGTTCATACCCACCTCTCCCCCCTTTCGACTCGAAAATCACAAAATTACCCACTTCCCCATAAAAAGGCCACGCCTTCGTGCTCCTCCTGTCTTCCTCCTCCGTCCCCACCGCCTTTCCTCCTCTCCTACCCCCCATCCCTCGCCGCCGACGCCGACGCCGCCGACGACCGCCGCAGGGGCCCCCCAGCACCATCTCCACGGTCCGTACCCCTCCCTCCCGCATCTCTTCCTGATCCGATCGACGCTTCCGGGATCGCTTTCTCCTGGGATTTCGATTTGGATTTCTCCCTTGCTTTTTTCTTCTCCTCGTGTTTTCGGTGATTTTCTGCGGAAGGAGGTGGCCGGATCGATACGGGGGGCTGCTCCAATCCCGGTCGGTGGCCGCCGGGCCGGTAGATTCAGCTCGTTCCCCGCGCGGTTTTGGGGTTTAGGGTTGTCGGGGGATTCGGACCCGCGGCGCTCGATTCGCCTCGGAGCTCGCCGCTCGTGCTTGGATCGCCCCCCGCTGGATCGGCTCGAAAGGCTCGGGCTTTTTTTAGTTTTGCCCCCTTTGATTTCGTGATCTCTCCTGCCGTACGATCTCGCTAGGGTTAGTGATGCTTGCGGTAGCACTGTCACCGTAAGTTACCGTAGAAATCGCCTTCTGGGCATACGCATGCTTAGGAATTGAGTGATTCGCGTCTACGGTAACATGCAGTATCTCTCGGTGGGTTGGATACGAGCTTGTACGGTGTGTGATCTGTAGTAATAATTGTAGTGTTGAATCGTAGTTTGACCCAGAGGGAAGCCATAAGCACACGCATCCATCAAGTTGCCCCCTTCAGTACATTAGTAACATTGGACTGCCTCTAGCCCTCTCCCCATTTAATGCTCCCGTTTTCATTTCACAGGCATAATGCACTAATCATCACCTGATTACTTCCAATACTTCTCTTATCGAGGAATATTTTTGCATGTATGCTCCAGAAGCTGCATTTTGATGGCCCTTAAAGCCCTGAATATTGAAGTATTTACACTAAGATCTGTGTGTTAATTTTATCCCATTTGTTTTCTTTTTTAGAAGAAAATTTGAAGGTGTTTTGCACTGAAAATCACTCTCTTTACTTTGGTTTTAGTTTTCCCCTTCCTGAGCTTAAAGTGATGATCTTATACTTTCCTGTCTTGCAGAAATGGGGGACGCCTGTTTTTCAACGCAGCTTATTGATGGAGATGGAGTTTTCAATGTTTCTGGATTGGATACGTTCATGAGGGAAGTTAAATTGGCCGAATGCGGGCTTTCGTATGCTGTTGTATCAATAATGGGCCCGCAAAGTAGTGGTATGGGCTCTCTCCTTTCCTCATCGTTCCCATCCTGTTTAAGAGTATCCTCTTCAAACCTGTTACACCATTATTCCTCAATCCGCTCCTTTTTTTGCAGGAAAGAGTACACTTTTGAATCATCTCTTCCGCACCAATTTTAGAGAGATGGATGCTTTCAGAGGAAGGTGTGCTATCATTCTTTTATATTTATGTGACTTTTCTATATATATACTTTCTTGACTTTGGTGGAACCAATTTTTGTTCTGTTAATTAACTAGCATTTATTGGAATTTTCAGGTCACAGACTACCAAAGGTATATGGTTGGCAAAGGCCCAAAATATTGAACCATGCACCCTTGTCATGGATTTGGAAGGCACTGATGGAAGAGAGAGAGGAGAGGTAATGAAAAACAAGAATTCTCCAATTCAGATTTGATTGGAACTTGTAGTATCATGGAAGACACATGCTTAAATTCACTTTTTTTTTCGACACAGTGAAACATAGGTTCTTATGCATTTCATAGTTCTGAGTCAGGGGGTCTTGACTTGAGCCCTAGCTAGGGCATCTCCCATAAGCCACACTATATCTGCCTTCAGCTTAGAAGCCTTCTAGGCCCCTCCCGTTGATTTCCGTCCAGCATATTTCCAACTTGTAGTGGATGGAGAGCTCTAGCGTACTGAGAAGCCTAATATTGTGCTGCCTGTTGCAGCTTGACTTCTGCTTGTAAGCTTACAATCTGAAGCTAAAATTAGCACGCCCTGACACCTGTGTTTGCTCATGGACATAAGGGCTATGAGATTGTTGCTAGTTGTTACATTTTGTGTCATGGAGTTCTTACTCCACATTGTACTCATCTAATTCATTTGTGATGTTTCAGGATGACACAGCCTTTGAGAAGCAAAGTGCGTTATTTGCTTTGGCTGTTTCGGATATTGTGTTGATCAATATGTAAGTTTGTTTTTCTAAATTATAGATGTTGGACCTATTATTCTTTTGATTGGACGCCAAGTTTGAGTGGTTGTTTTCTTTTCATCCATAGGTGGTGTCATGACATTGGTAGAGAACAGGCCGCAAACAAGCCTCTCTTGAAGACCGTCTTCCAGGTTTGCTTGATAAAATTGCAGCGTCATGTTGCTTTATTTCTTTCTTATTTCTTACCGTTTAGTGGTGTGGGAGCCATTATTATGTCCTCATGTTTCTTCTATCCGTATAGGTCATGATGAGGCTGTTCAGTCCTCGCAAAACGACAATGTTATTTGTTATTCGTGACAAATCAAAGGTGAGGGCTTGCCAGGGTACAATTTAGGATGCTAAGAGCTATGATACTTTCCCAAGCAACTGTCGTAATCTTGTTTTTTCCTTCCCAAACCTAATTTTGTGTACGGCGATTAATATATGCCCTTTTTGTTTTTAAACAGACACCTCTGGAAAATCTTGAACCTATTTTAAGGGAAGATATTCAGAAGGTACATTATTACTTGATACCCGTCTCCTACTTGTGCCTGACCTTTCTTTGTGCTTTCAATGAACTAAACTCTTATATTCTTTTTGCAGATATGGGATTCTGTTCCTAAACCCCATGCCCATAAAGAAACTCTGCTTAGTGAATTTTTCAATGTAAAATCCATACCTTAAATATTTCTGCTTGTTGATTTTGTATGCATTTATTCTAGATTCACTCACTATCAAGAGTATTTGTTTTCCACATACAGGTAGAAGTTGTTGCCCTCAACAGTTATGAGGAAAAAGAAGAGCTATTCTTAGAGCAGGTTGGTGTAAACTACAATATCTTTTACTATATTTGTGCTTGTTGCTGATCTTCCTAGAATTATGTCTAACAGTAAATTAAATTTCTGAAGGTTTCCAGTTTAAGAGATAGGTTTCAACATTCTATTGCTCCTGGTGGACTTGCTGGAGATCGGCGTGGTGTTGTTCCAGCTTCAGGTTTTTCATATAGTTCGCAGCAATTTTGGAAGGTCATTAAGGAGAACAAAGACCTTGATCTACCTGCTCATAAAGTGAGCATCATCCTCCTCCATTTTTTAATTTGAGCTATCAACATAATGTATATCGATATATCTTTTATTATGCATCTATTCAGGTTATGGTGGCTACTGTGCGTTGTGAGGAAATTGGTAATGAGAAAGTTGCCAGTTTTACAGCTGATGAGGTGATTATAATACATTTTAGGCTTAATAAAGTTCCATAGTTCATGAAACCAACTGATACTCTTTATTTGTAAATAAAGGAATGGCAACAATTCGAGGAGGCTGTTCAAAATGACTATGTACCAGGGTTTGGGAAGAAGATCAGCAACCTTCTTGATAGATGTTTATCAGAGTGAGTTCGTTGTCTTATATGGTCAATTCTGTTTACTTTATTCGGGTTATGGTATTCCCAGTGTTCAGAAAACTTATGTGGATTAGTTACTGCCATTTACCAGTCAGACTGGTTGGTGGTGGGATCCAAAATGCTAGTCAGTTTGTTCTAGATCTGTAGTCAAGTTAGGTCAATCCTAGCCAAGTTTATCTGAGTGAAAAACATAGCATACACATATTTTTTGGCAAAATTCTAGGCCGACCAATTACTGCAAACCAGCTCAGTCAAGGACCAGGTGCTGGTCTTGAACCCTGTGTATTCCTTTAGCTTCTGTGAATACTATGCATTTCATGCCAATCAGGGTTGGTTGTTGGCAAATAGAAATGCTGTCCACAAAGTATATTTATTTGTTTGAGATGAATTACGTAGGTTATCATCCTTCTGATGCAAAATCGTGTTTTTCTTAGCATATGCTATGAGTTATTATAAGGATCTGAATTTTTCCTTGCTTTTAATGATTTTTCTTTTGTTTAAATTACAGATATGACATGGAGGCTATTTATTTTGATGAAGGTGTCAGAACATCAAAAAGACATCAACTTGAGTCTAAACTCTTGCAGGTTTCACTTCTGAGATCTTATGTCTAGTCGCATTCTCTTGGATGACTTAATTCTTACACCAGTATCCATTTTGTGTCGTAGCTTGTCAATCCTGCATACCAATCTCTTCTGGGTCATTTACGGACTAGAACTTTAGAAGCATTTAAGGATTCCTTTGGCAAGGCCCTAGAAAAGGAGGGATTTGCTGTTGCTGCTCGTGATTGTACCCAGACTTTCTTGGAGAAGTTTGACAAAGGATCTGAAGGTATGTATTTGGGAATGTTGCTCATTTACTTACTTTTTTATGTACAAATAGTAATCTACTGAAGGTGGTGCTATTAGCTTGTACTGGGAGTGAAACTGGCTATGTCACTATAATTAAGTAAGAATCCTGTGGGCATTTTTCTAGCCTAGAACACAAACTATGCTCCCCAAGAATAATATATACTCCAACTCAGTCATCTGTGTAACCAACTATTCACCACTCGTTAGTGGTTACTGGATATTTTCCTGGCGAGTACTATTTCTTAATTTTAGCATTTAAACGCCTCACACTACTTGTTATGTTTCTGGTTCCTGCTATGGAAATGGTACCAGGCAGTTAGAGCGAGGAACAAATAACAAATATGGCGTTAAAACTTGTAAGAAACATCACAGATTTTCTGTTGGTATTTCTGCTTTTTAGATCATTTATGATAGACCATTGATCATCTGAGGTACTGCTTATACTAAAAAGAGTGCCACCTTTCAAACACTGACTGTAATATTAGCTGCCTTTCAAACACTAACTGTAATATTAGCTAGTAACCAGTAATGAACACAAACTTTTGAGTATACTCTTTACTCTAAGGAATGCTATTTCTTTATTTGCAGTTTACTCCTTTTCTGCATAAATGCATATATATCTTAACAGTCTCATACCTGGATATTATTTGACAGATGCTACTATTCAACAAGTGAAATGGGACCCCTCAAAAGTTAAGGATAAGCTTAAACGTGACATTGAGGCACATGTGATGTCAGTTCGTGCTACAAAACTATCTGAACTTTGTGCCGGATATGAGGTTGCTCACAATTTCCATTTTCATTTGTTTATCTAATCAAATGGTTGATGTAACTGTCACGATAAAACGTGTATATCTTTTTTTAATTTGAGACATATTGTTTCAGGGGAAACTTACCAAAGCTCTGGCGGAACCTGTTGAAGCTCTTCTAGATTCAGCCAGTGAAGACACCTGGCCAGCTATTAGAAAGCTTCTTCAACGTGAGACAAAAGCTGCTGTTTCAGGTCTTGAATCTGCTATTTCATCTTTTGAGCTCGATGAAGTGACTGAGAAGGAATTGCTTTCTAAGCTGGAGAATCATGGAAGGAGTGTTGTTGAATCAAAGGCAAAAGAAGAGGCTGCAAGGGTCTTGATCCGCATGAAGGACAGGTGAGCTGTGCTCCATATCTAACTCAAAAGGGAGACACATCTTCTGTACAAAACTAAATTGGGAAATATCTACAGGTTCTCGACATTATTCAGTCGTGATGCTGACTCGATGCCAAGAGTGTGGACAGGAAAGGAGGACATAAAAGCAATTACTAAAACTGCTCGTTCAGCTGTACGCCAAATGTTAATATTGTCTATTTGAATAAAAAGAACTTGTTTAGGAACTGAAACTTGAAATTCTTTTCTGCACAGTCCATGAAGTTGCTTTCTACAATGGCTGCAATTCGGTTGGATGAAGAGGGTGACAACATTGACAACACTCTTTCCCTTGCTCTAGTTGACACTGCAAGGCCTGGGACTACAGATAGGAGTATCCAATCACTTGATCCACTCGCCTCCAGTTCATGGGAAAGGGTGTGTGTGCAACGTGTCACATTTATTTATGTTCCTCTGCTGATGAATACTGTGTTCTTTATTTTCTGGCACCTATTTTTTTTTATCACAAATCAGATGTTTTGCTATTTGCTAAATGTATGCCATTATCATGAACAGGTTCCAGAGGAGAGAACTTTAATCTCCCCTGTCCAGTGCAAATCTTTGTGGAGGCAATTTAAGGCTGAAACTGAATATACTGTCACTCAAGCCATAGCTGCTCAGGTATCCTTGCAAGCTCCATCTGAACAGCTATTCATTATATGCTATCAAAATTGGTCATTGCCATCTCAAAGCCATTTTGTTTAGTACTTCTGGAATTTTTTGAAAGTGAGGTTGGTCCACTTAGTCTATAAGTGTTGTGTATACTAACCATTTACTGTTCCCCACATAAGGAAGCAAATAAGAGGAACAACAACTGGCTGCCGCCTCCGTGGGCACTTGCTGCAATGGCTGTCCTTGGATTCAATGAGTTTATGACATTACTGAGGTATTTTCCTTTTGTCTGCAATGTCATGCATGAGTGCTGGTTATGGCATCTAGACATTTGACATGACTGAATTTTCATTGGAATGACAGGAATCCATTTTACCTGGCCGTCATATTTGTCGTCTTCCTTGTTGGGAAAGCCTTCTGGGTACAGCTAGACATTGCCAATGAGTTCCAAAATGGATTTGTGAGTATTGAAATGACAGTTGTGTCTATGTTTCAAGCCCCTAAAGAACCTCTAATCTGATATCTTTGTGCTTGAATGTTATACAGCTTCCTGCTCTCCTTTCACTGTCCACAAAATTTGTTCCCACAATAATGAACATTCTGAAGAGATTAGCTGACGAGGGTGCAGGACCTGCGGCCCCAGAGAGGCAAAGAGAGATGGAACTACAACCAAAATCCACAAGGAATGGTTCAAACAGTAACGTGACATCGGCAGGGTCATCCAGCATA
Source organism: Stipa capillata (assembly GCA_019208055.1). NCBI lineage: Eukaryota > Viridiplantae > Streptophyta > Magnoliopsida > Poales > Poaceae > Stipa > Stipa capillata. The sequence continues at coordinate 223,203 of JAGXJF010002509.1, forward strand.
ACCTCTTCGGAGAATGGACCTGAATATTCAAGCCCGGTGGCACAATGATCAGTGGATGTGTAGCTTTTAGCTGTAAACACTAGCAGTTGTAACTGCAATTGCTTTGAGCCTGGGAGATTGAAGTGCGTTGCGGTTTTTTGTACGCTTGCCTTCCCAACCTGATGTACGGAAATCACGTGGCGCCGTCTGCAGCGTTATTTATGAATTTTGGGGATGGGAGTTGTTTGTAAGAAACGTTGTAGAATAACTTTCATTTCATTTTTTTGTAACAGCTTATATGATGGTTGTATAGAAGATTTGTGATTCTGTCTGTTATCTCAACCCATGAGGCCAGGGGGAACACAGTAGTGCATTCTACACTACTATATGTAGTTGGTTGCATAGATTGCGAGAAGTATGTAAATGTCTTTAAACTGTGGTCAGGTTCCCTTGGAGAATCACCGGTTGCTTCAAATAACAGAAGATTCTACTGTGATTTTGCTATCTATTTCAAATGGTTGTTTTCAAATAGCTACGTTTTGAGTTGCATTTGGCATGATTTATATCTGAGTTTCACCTGGCATATGGTGTTCTTTGATTTGTATATTCTATTTCTACTAGAGAAGCAGCAGGCAAAAATACCTAAGAAACAGGTCGCAACAGACGTCTTTTTTCTTTTGAAAGGGGAAGATTTTATCTTTTGAAAGGGGAAGATTTTATCGATCTCCGGTCATGTAGATGCACACAAATTATCTAAGGTTGAAGTCTATGTTGTATATTATATATTTCATCCAAAGTTTATGAAGCTTCTGCAACTTAGATCTGTGGCATATTTTGCGTCCTCGTTCACACATCATTTTTGCAGTTGCTATGTACCTGTCGTCGCCGCAAGGGTTTCTTTCTTCACCAAATAGATGGTCATAAAACACTAGGGGTCAGTTTGGATGCAAAATGCTTTCAAAACCATAATTTCAAAAACCACGGTTCCCAAAGTTGTAGTCATGATACCACAGTTTACGAATACTAGAGTTTTTTGCAGTATTGATGAAACCATGATGTGTTTGTTGATAACATCACATTAAGAAGTTCGTAACTGAACTGGACGTGTGATATATTGGTTTTCGTTTGAACCGGCTCATAAATGATGGTGATATAACAGTGCGTATTCCATGGTGGTGTGCATACATAAACCAATGACAACCAAGACTTATTCGTTAATAGAAAGAATTACAGAAGCACGCATTCGTTAATAGGAATGCATGAAGAAAAGAAACTATGGAAGCACCACGACTGAATAAGCAAGAGACATGGCGAGAAGAGAGGCGGGGAGAGATTGAGAGAGAGAGAGAGATTTGTAAAACTCCAAAAATGCCATGGTTTTGAGGGAACCATAGTTTTTGAAATCACAGTAAAGACTGCACCCAAACACCTCGTTGTATTTGACACTGAAACCACAGTATTCTTTTAATACTCTAAAAATACTTTACATCCAAACGCACCCTAGACAATTAGAAGATGTGTGAGCTAAACATTACCATAGAACCAACTTGTAACACCTTTTAGAATTGGGGCCTGTTTGAAACGTATGAATAACAAAATATAGAAATAAGGTGGATTCCTGGAGGAAATATCAACATTGGATGCTCGAAGGAGTTTGATGGAAGATGCTTCTTGATTAGAGAGAAAAGAGAAGAGATAAAAGAGTTATGTTGTATTGGACTTCTCGCAGAAAATAAAAATATGAGATTTGGGCATATGTTTAAAAACTAAAAAAACTAGATGAAGGGAAGACTTCCTGTATTAATTTTTCAAAGCCAATCCTCAATAGGAAAATTTCTTGTAGATTCCAATCTATGAAATTCGTACAAATATCAGATGATCCAAACAAGCCATTGTGCAAAAACCACGTGCGGACACACATTTTCCTGTAAATATCCGTCTCTTTCAGTTTATTTGAATGACAACACTCTTGCCCTTTTCAGAAAAAAAGATAATACTATAAAATATATTTCTGGGAAGCATAAATTGGACGGATCTTTGCCCGAAAACGAGACCGCTGGGTTTCCAAACCACGGACACGACCATGTATTTAGTCGGAGACGAACAGTTCTTAGGTGATATATCCGGGCTGGACTAACGAGTAACGACCAGGTGCAGATGAAACCGTACTTTGGTACGTACGTACTCCATCTCTCCTCTCTCGCCGTTGATCCATCCATTCATCCGCCTGCGTGCCCTCCAAATTTGACCTTCCCAGCAGCTTCGCCGTCGCGTGCATCCAACCCACGACTTTGACCGCGCGCGCGCTATTCCTATTCCACACACTCAACTCGGCTAAATTTTACCCACCACTTGCGCAAACCGAGCCACCAACTCCCTTCCTGCCTCCCTCCACCTCCCCTGAGCTCCATATATAGCAGCTCGCCTGCCTCGCCGCTCTGTCTCGCTCTCGCCGCGCGCTTTTTTCTAATCATTAGCTCTACTCTTGTTCTGCTTCCGGCCGGTTGGATTTAGTTATACTCTTGTTTTGCTTCCGGCCGGTTGGTTGGGGGCTCGAGCTCGAAGTAGAACAATGGATGACGTGTGGTGCAGCCTGGACATGGCCACCGACATCGCCGGCCTCTACGGCGCCCTCGCCGATCCCTTCTGGCAACCCTTCACCGAGTACGTCCGTGTGTTAATCGCTAACGTCTCTGACGAATCTATCGTGCTGTTGGTTTTAAGTTTTGACATTTTTCAACTCTGGATGACCAGCTCTACTGTGAGCTCCATCGGCGATGACAATGCGTACTTTGGGGTTGCCGACGTTGATCTCATGGTTTCGGCTGATAAGGTGTGCAATGTTCTTGGTCATGGCGGTCCTTCTTGATCGAAGTGTTTGTAGTATTTGCTTATAAAGATTGGTGGTTTTGGTGCATTTGTGTATGTAGGTTGAGGGCATGGCGGGCATGGACGCGAGTGGATTCTTCGGACGATTGCAACAGCACGAGCTGATGCAGTCGTCGGCGTCGTCGTCGCTCTCGTCGAAGCGGTCCCTCTCCCTCGACAGCGGCGGCTCTTCGGGGTCCTTCACGCTCGACGCGGCCGTCCTCGCGGCGGCGAACGTCGACGCCTCGCGGTACCACGCGCCGGCGCCTCCCCATCCGTTCGCCGCCGCGGGCGACCACGAAGACGAGGCGATCATGCGGGCGATGATGGCGGTCATGTCCTCGTCCTCGGCCTCCCCCTCCTCCTCCGCGTCCGCGTCCGCCTCCTCCCAGCCGCCGGCGTTTTGCCGGGACAGCATACTGCCACAGCTGCGTGGAGGAAGAGGAAATTGGCATGTGATGGTGAAGAGCAGCCTCTCCGTGCCGCCCGAGCAGCTGGAGGAGCCAAGAACGGCGAGCGGCAACGGCGGCCAGCAGCTCTATCACATGATGTCGGAGAGAAAGAGACGGGAGAAGCTCAATGACAGCTTCCAGACACTCAGATCGCTCCTTCCTCCGTGCACAAAGGTACTGTACATCACATCCACCCATATTAGTAAAGGCTAATATCATTTCCTTCGTATTATCAAATCTCAACTAGTGTTAAAAAACTGTTATTACTCTCTCCGTTCTTACATAGAAGTAGTTGATTAAGAACGTCGATACGGTCTCCAAAATACAAAATTATCCTCCGTTTTTGCAAGAGTACAAGAGAGACAGAGACAACTTATATACCACAGGCATGCCACCACACACATATGCTAGTGATATTAGTAAAATATATAATGACATGTAGGTATTTTTTATGTCAAATATCAAATATCATTTTCTTCTGTCAAATCTAAAGGAAGGAGTATCATCTTATCACTAGTTAAACACTACCTAGAGATCTTGATTAACCTCACTATGGGTGTAAATTTGTTCTCTTTAAGTTGATTAGCTATCCGTGGCCACAGGATGCATTACGCTTTTAAGACCATCTGATCGGAAATCAATTTTGCCTCAAGCAAGACTGAGTATCTTGCTCGTTGATCTGCGATCCGATGGTGAAAAGATCGCTGAAATAAGGCGTCTAGTTTTTTTTTCTTTTCTTTCGAGGGAACTGGGCATAGTCATTTTACGATTTTGTAAGGTAGGGGATAGGTCCTCCCTAGCTCAAATTTTCAAGGGAGACTTAAAGAACATGAGTAGTCTTGGTACTTCCGTCCTGACTTGTCAAGATCATTGTTGCTTGTTTTAATCACAAGACAAGGACATTGACAGAGGATGGTGATTAGAAGGATCGACCACTAGATTAGATCCATACAAGAAAGTGCATATATGCGGACAAGCTGGAAAGACATAAATATGGAAGCTTCCAATAGAAAATGGACTTTTGAGTAGATGGTACCTTAACCTCACTGTCTTATATTTTTCCATAAAATATGATTATGTGTGAAATTATTAGTGAACAGTAGCATGCAAGGCTCAGTCAATATATAGAATTATAATGGCAAGACTAGGTGAACAATTTTTAAAATAATTTTATATTTCTGCAATAAATGAAAACATTTTCGTACTATATTTAGTTATTTCACAATATTGCAAACATCAAACAATTAAGCACCTAAAATAAGAATTCAACACTGCAAAATAATTATAACAAAAATTAGCTCGCAATAGTTTAAATATTACAGAAGGATTTTTTAAAGATAAAGGATGATTTCAGAGAAGCATATGTTTTAGCACTTAAAAACGATTACATATTTGATGACAGTGAAACCTTGCCAATTTGTAAAGGAGGACTTAGGAAGTCTAGTATACTGTCGGTCAACAAGTCTTCTTTTACAAGCTAAAGACATCAGCATAGGAAATTAGGAAGGCGATTGGAAGGAGCGCCATACTTCATAATGTGGCCCGATAGGCCACAGATAGACAATTTGACAAGGGTAGGTGTCCAAGATAGCAAGAAACAAGTCCAAAAGACTAAATGCATAGGTCGATAAGAAACCTTTGACAGAAAAGGACATCACGTACACTACTTTGGAGTTTTGCGTGGTCGCCTCGAAACAACCTCTTATATGGAGTGGAGGTGCAAAGATGACCTGTCCTTTTCAGTTGATCAAAGGAGATTAGCTATTAGGTAAAACCATCCTTTCGATATGAAATAGTTGACATACAAATTAACTAAAATTCCATTCAGTACCGCTCACTAGCTGATCTTCATCAATTCCACCAGCCTAAGTTCCTAGATCATGAGCGCATTTCTTATACACCTCTTAGTTCTGTATCAAGTTAAATGAAATATATCACACTAGTCGTAAAATATAACACATCAAACCGTTACTCGTACCAAATTAAGTACCTTTCTTTTTTTTATCGTCGTGAAGGTGTAACACGAGAACTCTATCTCACGTACAATCATATACCGCAGAAGGACAAGACGACGGTGCTGACCAACGCGGCGAGCTACCTGAAGACGCTGGAGGCGCAGGTCTCGAAGCTGGAGGAGAAGAACACCAAGCTGGAGAAGCACATCCCGGTCTGCCAGGACGCCGGGGCCACGGCAATGGGAGCCCGGCCGCCGCACCAGCAGAGGCAAAGAGCTAAGGTCCAGATCAGCAAGGCGGAGCCGTCAGACGGGGCGCAGCTGGTGAACCTGACGGTGATGGTGATGGTGGAGTGCGATGTGGTTGACCTGGTGCTGCGCATCCTCGAGTGCCTCCGATGGATAGAGCAGATCAGCGTGCTCTCCGTCGACGCCAACACCTACTCCCCGCAGGTGCTGCTCAAGGCCATCGCCAGCATCAAGCTCCGGATCATGGTAATTCATTCGTTGATTGGTTGAACCTATTTGTTTTCTGTTTAGGTTCTTGCATTGCAGTGCTACCAGATCGAATAGTTATCACATATGGTACTCTCCGTTCATGTCGTTTTAGATTTGATATAGTGCTCAGCGTGCAATTTTTACTGTTGTTTTTCGTATAAATATGTTGAAAATAGTATATTATGAAAATATTTTTCATGATAAATATAATAATATCATTTTCACTTAACTAATCCAAATAAATTTTTATATATTACTTTTGAGATGTCATTTACTTCTGAACAGAGGTGGTAGTAGCATTTTGAGATGTCATTTACATTTTAACAGAGGTGGTAGTAAATAATAATGCAATTTTATCCATTCCAATATTTAAGAGAGTTTTCTTCTCGGGGGGAATTAAAACATGTTTGGAATGCAGAAATTCACATGAACAACCTAATCTCGTAAGAATCTAAAAAAATTACCGCGTCCCAAATGGTACCTACAAGTTATACATGAGAGTTAGCTAAGTTGGTTTTAGGCTCCATTTGTAACGTGTGAATATGGTAGGAATGCTAGATGCCCTCTTCCAATTTAAGATTACTTGTTTCTTGCGAAGTTCTAGGTGTGTCTTTCGGACTCACGCGTTCAGGATAAGCAGAACAGCCGTGTACTGCATCTGCATCTAACGCAACATTTCGTCTCCCCCGATCTTATCCAGAACATGAGCTTAATAATCAAACGAATGAATTCTGCATTTCTCCAACAAGTAACTTACGGAGAAGAATATATATGTTTCACTTTCTGCCAGGAAGGCGACTGGAACGAGGTGTCGATCCACGAGGCGATGACCAAGGCGGTTAACGACGCGACCTCGTCTCCTTCCTGCTCTCCGCTTGTGCTCACGACGTAGGAGCGAGCGTGTGGCGCGCGGCAGACCTTGGGTTCACGGCGAATCCAGACCGGTTCGCGTGTCCTCGTGCCCGGTCACGGTTGGCCGCTGAAACGGTAAATTGTACAGTTTGCAGTGAATGGGCAGCTCGCATGTGACTCTTGGAAGATGAAAACAATACTTCGATGGGAGTGGTAGAAATGTTTATTAGGTTTTGGTTAGCAACTATATATGCATGTGCCCTGCTGCAGCTGTAAGGTTGCACATGATGATGACACTGGTTTTATAGGCCTGCTAGAAATTAGTAATGTAGCATAAAAGGAAGAGGAAGATGCAGCGTAGTGTAGCCACCCGCGCTTTCGCGGATCGCATATTTACTTCACGTGTTTGTAAATCCATGTCTCTGCCTCCGTTCTAGTGGTTGATTAACTGGCAGGACTGTTCCCTCAAAAATAATTAAAATGATTGTGGGGGTGTTTTAGAGCATGGACAATGTAGATGAGTGATTACATAAGAAAACACGGTTTTTTGCCACATCAAATGCACGACGTGCTTTCAAGTTGTGGAGGTGCTTGAGTATTAGTAGTTTAATCACATGTGAAGTTTTGTTAGTATTGGAGTTGATATCTTGTATGCAAGTGTTTAATAATATGGTTACACTCTCCCTCTTAAGCAGCCATGAAAGCAGTGGCCGACCTAGAATAAAAATGACTCAAGCTCTCTGTACAAATTACATACATCTGTCATGTTGAGTTCCGGTGTTGCATACATAGGCCTCATCAAGGAGAACATTTTGGACCCGACGTCCTGTAGACCACGATGGCCCTTGATAGATCCGCCGCTGCATGGAAAAAAATGCTAGCATTGTATGTTCCTTTGGTGCTTCCCCGTGAGATGAGCACAAAAGTTTAAAGCCTTGTTTGGATGTAGGAGTATTTTCTTATTACTGTAAGAAATAAACTAATTCATATGAAAATACTGCGCTCAAACATGCCCTAATAAATGATGTTGAGTGTTTGATGTTGCAACCACCCACTTTCTGTTCCAAAAACTGAATTGCACAAAATCTAGAACACTATCGCTTCTGGAAGAATAACAATAACTACCCCTTTTGCCTCCGTCCCGCGTCACACATGAAGAGCAGGCGTGGGTTGTGTTGGACTCCCCACCCCGATGGGCCTCGCCGCTACTTCATCTGGAGGAGAGCGGCAGCGCCCAGGAGGTCAGCGAGCAGATCGTTTTGGAGGGGGATCGGTGGAGAGGCAGAGCAGCAGCGCTGGTTCGAGATGCAGCAGAGCGAAGTCGTGATCATGGCGATCCGCAGCCCCATCCGCGCGGGGAATGTTTGCAAAATCTGAGGAGATTGCGGAGCCAGGTCGAAGAAGGATTCCTTCCACCCGCGTGCGGAGCAGGTAGGAGGGCCCCGGGTGCCAGTGAAGAGGAGGGGATTGAGGATTTTTACGGGCAACTCTGGGCAATCCCGTCCCCCACACCATGTTCTAGGGTTAGCCCACGGGGTTCTCTTCTCGTGTGGATCCGATGGGATCGCTTCACGGCGAGGAACTTCCCGGTCTCGGACTGTTGCCCAGCCCGTCGGCACGAGTAGTTCAACACTATTCCGAATAGGTTTAGCCTGTCGGGAGATCGGTGGGGTGAAGGTCGCAAGCCAAGTTTCTCTCAGATCGCTGAGAAGGTGCTAATGGCGGATGGGCGTCGGAGCCGAGGACGGGCCGTGGGGGAGGAAGGGGTCGAGGAGGCGGCCAGTGGCAGCCTCCGATGGAGCCGTTCGATCCGCAGGGTTCGCCACCGTTCCAAGGTTTCCAGCCATCGATGCAACGTTTTGGGTTCAATCAGGGGCCGCCGCCATGGGGGCTGTTCCCCAACCAGTTCCCAGGTCAGTTTCAACCTATGTTCCACCCGCAAAACCAATGGCACGGTCTGCCCAATCGGGACAATCAGCTGAACAAGGTGTATCCAAGGAAACCTCAACAGCAGAACGGCAAGGCTGTGGCAAATGAACAGAATCCAGGTAATCGACATGTGTGCGCCAAGCAGTAGGACACAGAGCCAGGTTTTGTGGATGTTATCTGTTGCAACTCTGGGGAATCTGGCCATCACAAGGCTAGCTTAGTCAACCTAAGTCATGCTTTATTCGCAAGTTCGTTACATATCAAGTAGAGAATCTTCCAGTTAGGAAGAAACCTCATCAAGCGGCTAAGTTCATTGGTAGTGCAGCGACCAGGGTTTCGGTTACCGGCCGGGATTTTCCAGTAACCGACCGGTAACCGGTTTTACCGGACCCCCCCCCCTCCCCAAGAAAGGCTTATACCGGAGGGGAAAAAAAAATCCCGATGTGGACAAATTTCATGCAATTTTAATCAATTTCAACAAATTTGTTTGAAATTTGATAACTTTCAGGCGGGAAATGGCCGGTATTTTCAGAAATACCGGTCCCTCCCGGGATTGATAGCAAAATCCTTGGCAGCGACTGGGTTAGTTTTTACCATATTGAGGTCCTAGAGCTCTCTAATCAGAAGAGAGATCTTTTAAGAAATGTGGCATGGTGTATTTCAAGGCAGAAGAAGTCATTAAGGAGGAATTGGCCAAAGAGTTTGCAGTGATCTCTAAGATAGATTGGCCTTGGCAAATCAGGCAGATAGATAAGTGGTCTTTTCTAGTTAAATTCCCTCTTGGTCGGGTGGAAGAAGGTGTGACTATGAATGTAAAAGTTTGGAATGGGGAATTAGAAGCTTTTGCTAATTTACAAGAAAAAAAGAAGTGTGGGTACAAGTCAGAGGTTTGTAGTCCAATTGGTGAGAATGGAAAACCCTGGACCAGCTTGTTTCCTGTTTTGGTTTGTTAGTAGATGTAGATTGGCGTGGCATCTTTAAGAGCTTTTATGAGATTCCTCAAAAATTATTTCTCAAAAAATTCCTTTCCAGAGACTTTTTGATATTAATTGTGATGCCTCCATTACGGTTTGCAGGGATTCCTAAAAAATTCCTCTCGAAAGACCTTTTTGGTACTAGTAGGGAATCCGTGTGTTGCTACGGGATTAAAAAAATGATATATACATATAGGCACTGATCAAAGGGTCGTTTCTGATTGTATTCGACAAACATCATCGTCTTCCTCTCGCATCACCTCTCTGACGACCATTGCACCCCTCCGCTTTGCTTTTCTCCCTACTGAGTGTCTCCTTCTCCATCCCTAGTCTACAAGAAGACAATGCATCATCTTCCTCCTCCTTTCATGCCTCTCCGCCCGACCCTCAGCTTCACCACCACTGCGTTAGTGCTCCGCTCCATCATTGCGCCGCCGTCTTCTCAAACTCCAGCCAACCTCAATCACGATTTTGTCGTCACAAGTTCGAGCGGGGAGGAGGGAGGGAGGCGACATATAGCAATGAAGATATCCGTGTCCCCACGTTTGGCACTTAGGTGACATTTATTGATGTCCACTGCAGCGACCGGTTGCACCACCCTCATCAGCTCCTCCTCCAACTACTGTGCTACGCCTCTTTTAACACACACATGCATGAATTTTCTTGATTAAAATAGATGCATGATCTGATGGGAAGAAGAGTATTCACATGTACCAACTTTCAAAACGTGTCATATTAACCGGTCCATGTCTATCTTATACCCTAACAAAACATCAATCGGAACAGAGGGTTTATGTTCAAAGATGTCATGTGTACTTGGTCAACTTTACATCCACCCACTTTGGTTATTGTTAGTCACTTTATCTGCTAGTAGCCCTAGCTCCTTACTCTCTCTTTTTGCCCAGTAAACTCATTTACTTATCTATTAGAAAAAAAACATTGCTTACATCATCTCTCACCTCCTTTAAAAGACAGATTAAGGTCGCTGATAACAAATGATCATAATCTACATACCCCACACATTGATAGTACATCAATAGATTCGCTAGAAGGTTGTATCATGTTTTTTTATTATATACAATAAACCATGAACCACATTTATTGTAAGAGATTCATATAAAATTGTCAGTTCAAAAATAAGCCTATATAATTCCCATTTCATATGACACTATTGTCAATTCATATTCGCATCTTCTCCAACTCCAGTAAATTATTTGTGTATTTGCTTCAGAACAAGAAATGGATGTATAAAAACATTGATCAAAGCATAGTTCCAGCCGTGTCATGACAAGTAATGAGTTCTTTCTCCCACATTTATTCCTCTTCAACTATGACTCTGGCTCTTGCACTGTATCGCTGCACCATCACTCTGCTTTACCATCATCTCACTCCACTCCACATTGCTCCACCATCACATGCTCACCTTCTATAGCTTCGGTGAATTCTACGTGATTCCTGTCGCCTCCACATAAGTGTCGACGCATTAAGTGCCTCGTTTTACTATAGAAAATGGATGATGGACCCCTCTCCTTTCATAGACACATACCATTCGGCAACGCAAAAAAGGTCTGACCAGCTTGGCCAGCCGGCTCCTCTTGTCGTTGCTCCGCTCCAACATCATCACCTCCACGTTGCATTGCTCTCATGCGGATGATGCCCGGGAAGGAGACCAGTGGTTTAGCCTTGACATTGGCCAAAAGAAGGCAAAGCAAAAGAACTCCACCATGCCAAAAAGATATGGAACAAAAAAAATTATTATAGATGTCTGAGACATAGACTCAACTTCAATGAATCTACAAATGGTAATAACTAAATAAAACAAAGGAAATGATTGTGACAACAAGGTTCAATAGAAAAGAAGAAAGCGGCATATATTTTGTGGCACAAAATAGAAAAGTGCCATCTTTCTCTGTGGCCTTGCTGCTCATTATTCTACTTTTCAGAGCAAATTCCTCGTGACTTATTCCTTAAATCATATCAATTACTATAGTTGCCACAAAATATGAAAAATATATTGCTCAGTTTTCACAGTTTTCCTCTTAGGTAAGCAAACTTGTTGGTTGTTAAGCATGTCAACCGCTGGAATATGGACCACTTCGTAAAACATCAGCTGAATGAAGATAGCTAAAGGAAATGTCTAATTGGTTAATTTTTTAATATTTTGGTGGAAATAGAGATGAGCAATTACCCATGGCGAATGGATCTACGAGAACACTAGGACGAGGATATTCGATGGGAGAAACCTTGCTCTCTTCCTCAAATTAGTTGCAGTACAACACCTCAACTCGACGGCGACAACTCGATCGCCTGACGTGGCGGCCTGGTGGCGATTTGGCTTTCTCGTCAGCCTTCGTCTATCACCACCATATGCTGCTCCTAGCGGTGTGCTCTCCAGTCAGATCTAGGCTTCACGGTGGCACCTCTATGAATAGACCTCAGCGTAGAACTCACTCGTATGAACAGATATTGCTTTCATAGTTGTAGTTGGCGGCGGATTTGGGTGACTGCGACAATGAGGTGGACAAAGGAGTCCATGGAGAGGCAAGGGTCCTTGCCGACGGTGCCGCCTCGCCATTGCCATGACAACTCTAGTTCCTGTCCTTCCACGCGGAGCCGTCGGTGAGTCAGAGCGATTCTTGGGGAAGTTGTTCGAGCAGTGATGAGGAAGCAAGATTTTTGAGGAAGTTTGTTGATTGGACGAGATTTTTGAGGAAGTTGAGATTTTTGGGAAAATTTATTGGGAAGATAAGATTTTTAAGGAAGTTTGTTGAGGGAGGGTGTGACATCACCATCACCACGACCACCAACTCGTATTTCATAGATAGTAATAGATTAATTGTGACACCCTTGTTATGGTAGACGAGGTCAAACGTAATGGAGTAGATATTTAATAGAGTTGCGCCGGGACCAATTAAGGAAACAATAGCATGCATAAGTAGAAATTTTCAACATTTAGTACAGGGTGCTTTATTTAAGTATTCCTTCCATCTCATAATGTAAGATGTATTTTGATTGGTCAAGATAATGCTTTAACCATCAATTACTTTATTAATATGTGATTTATGTGATACAAAATCACAATCATAAGTAACTACTTTTGAATACGAATCTAATCATATTAATTTTATGTCATAGAAACCATATATTAGTGGAGTAATTATTGGTCAAAATGTTGTCTTAACCAATCAAAATATGCCTTATATTATGAGACAGAGATAGTGTCTTTTTAAGTCTGACTACGGTGAGGCTACACCGCCCGTCTATATATACAAGCCTTCTAGAGCCACCCTTTTGATGGTCTATTCCTCGAAATCTTGGCCGTCGGCTTTCCCGTAGTGATACTCCACCTCGGCAAAGCTAGAATCCTTATAAGTACTGGTCTCTACCTCTTTAGAATTCACGGGCACCACTAGATCTGAAAACAACATTTAAAGTAAGGTTGAGTACGTAGGAGTACGTACTTCGTACTTCGCAAGCCGCCATGACGAAAAGAGGATGCATGAATTTGAATCAACGGCCACGAAGACCTCAACCAAAGTATTTTGTAAACAAAGATGACCTCCCTTTTACCCCTTTTTGTTGAAAAATCATATTTTATTTCTAAAGTCTACCAGTGATAGAGCGATATGGGATCTTACATCTGTGTTAGAGAATAACCCATACGACGTACTTCCAAACCCGGAAGTTAGGAGCGATACCACATTTCACTCTGATCAGAGGTGCATTGCTTTGGCCATAGCATTACCTGGCCTATATTGTCTGTGTGCTACCATTTGCGCATGATTAGACCAAGGAACCAGAACCTTTAGCCAGCCCTTACTCTACATCTGCAATTTACCACCTTACCTTACCAAAGGCCCACAGGTCGAGCTCCTAACTGGCTAGTCTCACGCTAGGGCGACTGCACCCACCTGGTCACAGTCGTCTTTCTCACCCGTGCAAAGATAGCTACTTGATATGCAGGATTTTATAAACAAACCACAATCTATAAATTATTTTTAAAGATATGATCAAAGGAGGCCAACCAACTCGGAAACATCGGTAGTGGTTCCTACTTATCCGGAGTCGACTCCTAAAAATCTTTTAAATGCTTTCCTAATTACTGTCTATCGGTAATGCAAAACTTTGATCTTGCATGCAGAGACATTTGTTTTACGAATAGTAGTAACTTGCAGATAACGTCTTGGTGTTCTAGTTGTTAATTCCATGTCAAGTTAACTAAGAAGTGTATGTGCATGTGCAGCACGAGACAATGAATCGAGAAGCAAGGTAACAGAACAGCCAGCTGCAGCCCAAAAGCCCAATACGAGCACTTACACTTTTAGCTTCCATCGGCATCCTGTTGAGTCCTCTTCAGCTTCCGTTCTCTCTCGTATCTCTCTTTCTCTCCCTCGCTTCAATGGATAGTGCGCTTCCGTCGACGCTCCTATGATCCTCTTGACCCCCCCAGTTCCCCTCACTCACCGCCTCCGCCACCACCGAAAATGTTGGCACTGCAAAACCCTAAATCTACTACCGGCGTGAGTCGTCACCGTCTTCTTCGGATCTGGTGGTGTCGCCACCGTCCCAACGACCACAACGCCTATACTCTCGTTTACCACTCTCCTCGGCGTGGCCTCATCAGCGCCGCGAGCAACCATGGCTGGCACGGGCGTGGCCACGTGGTTTCGAGGGCCATGGTTGTCACCGGTGATGACAGGGCTGAAACCGAGGCCGTGCCGTCTTTCTTGCAGTCTCACCGACACCACCTCAAGAGCGGCACCAGGTGGACTGGAGCACGACCTCGTGCGGTCGGCTGGCGAGCATTCTCTCGTGGATATGGCTAACTCCCTCCTAATCTTCCCCAAAAGGTAAGTGCTAACCCTACTCTTCCTCCTCTTATGCCTTTACTTCTATTGCAAGGTATTTAGCCAGTGTGTAGCATTTCTTGTTTTTGGTTATGATTCATGTACGATGGGAATATTATGATCTCTGTGCAATGCAATGCAATAGCGTGACCCTTCATTTCATCATACAATACAACTAAATATTTCTTCATTTCATCATAAGATTCATTTTCTATATGCCCAGATGAATGACATACACGTACATAACTAAGGAATTCAATATGAGAAGTATGTACAATAAATGCAAAGAGTTAAAAATTTGCACCTTGTTGCAGGCAGCAGATGGCAGGGAGAGAGGGAGGTGGAGAACATAGAAGTGTTGGCTTCTACTGTTCTTCCTTTTCCTATCTGCATGGTGAAAAATGACTTTGGTGGAGCTATATACATGAGGGCATATTGGTCAAGCTAACGGGGGAAATAGGGACAAGTGGCCTGCATGCATGTCTTTGTTTGCATGCAAGTCTCCACTTGTCCCTTTTTCAGCTAGACAGTGTACATGTGGCTGAGAGGTAGACGTGGTATTGCTGGCTGCTAGCTAGCATTTCCTCGGCTGTTAAGAGAGGTGGTAGGAGCCTAGGAGCCTTTTGTGTAATTATTTTATTGTTTTATAACTTTTAAAAGTTATAAGGACTAGAATATAACTGTTGTGTAAGGACTGATCTGCTATTTAATATTTTATTTTTACTCATGTGTATTGACGATTCTAATCTCCTATGATTGATGCTGATTGTGATGATTTTGCTAATGGTGTCTTATCTAGATTGATTCTCTCTAATGATATTGACATCGAATTGGATATATTTTTGGTGGTTCTCACATTCATGGCAAACTATATCAAATCTAGCTAGCAGTGGAGGTGCCTAATTTGCATGATGACTTGGACCAGGATGGGAATGGTAAATCAGAAAGTATGGAAACAAACAAAAAAACATGAACTTGGGTTTCTAATTCTGGTAGTTCTTCCACTTACAGGTAAAACTGCTATAGGCAGTGCGGGTAATAATCAGCAACCTGGTGGTGCCAGCTCAGGACATAAGAAATGTAATATAATTGGTGAGCATGGATTTGATGTCATAGTGTAAGGAGATAGGGAGGAGCAGGGACAGGGAGAAGAGAATGATGTTTTCACTTTTAGTGCGCAGAAATGTTACGAGTTGCTTTGTCAGAAGAATGTTCTGAGCCCTGGTGGTCATTCCGTATGGACAGATGATTTGGATAAGGAGTTAGGTGAATCGGAGGAACAGGAACAGGAGTTAGCTGATAGGTCAGTGGCTAGTCAAGAAGTGGAGGAGTCAGAGTCACAGTTACCTGATGATATGATGCCAATGTTTGAGCAACTCAGATTGGAAGTCACAACAACTGAAGAAAACATGGTAGAGAAAGGTAAGCAGAGAAGGCCCAAGAAGCAGAAGTATTGGAGAAGGCCATGGGTCTAAACCAGTTTTGGAGAAGGCTATGGAACTCAAGCAACAAGAGATTGCCAAGAAACTTAAAGGTTGAAAGGATCGCAGGAGCCGACTAGAGGGGGAGGGGTTGAATAGGAGGCTAGTAAATTTTAAATTAACTACTCAATTTAAACAAGTATAAGCCTTAACAGATTAAGAGGTTCAGCTAGCTGTGTAACAGACAAACTACTCAGCCAGTAAGTGATATGTAAATTAACACGTAGCTGTCACACAGGTAGCTGACACAGGTGAAAGAAAACTCTAATCAGACTGATATAAGATATGACTGTGAAACATGTAGCTAGCACAGATGGTTGATAAGCTAAAGAACAATTGTGACATAGCTAGGTAACACATGAATAGAATAAAGATTATAGCTAGATCAGATATCTATATCAAAGAGTCAATCAAGCATGCAGACAAGTAAGTGCACAATACAATCACACAAGGAGACAAGGGATTTTTCACCGAAGTTCCCACTCTTTTCAGAGACGTACGTCTCCGTTGGAGAAGCTACTCCTAAGAGATAGCCAGCACTGAAACGTGCTTGTTCTCCGAGTACCTGAGTCTTCAGGTCTCTTCCTTTTGCTTGTAGCAGGTAAACTTCATATCACCTTCACAAACATCCGAGCCAACCCACACAAGCTTGGGTGATCACCGGCGACTCCTACACCTGTCTAGGAGTAGACACTCCAAGAGTAATAGAATCCGCTGCAATAATCACTTGGAGGAACCAATTGCTCTTGCTCAAAGCTCTAACTCTCCAGTACAGAAACTAGGACACGCTCACATGAATGTTTGGTTCTGTTCTGGAGGAGAGGTTCACTAAGGATGAAAGACAAACAAGATTTGCAAGGGTTGAGCAAAGGTTGAGGTCCAAGATCTCCCCTGGTCCCCTATATATAGGGTCCACAGGCACCTGACCGTTACACTCATGCCACATAGGATTAAGTGAGTCACCAGTGATAGACACCGATGATACAGCTAACCTCAATGCACAACGGTAACAAGGCTTCAGGCAGACCGACACCTGTGTCACCGGTGGCTGACACAGGTGAAACTCTAACTGACGTAGACTCCCTACTCAGTCCGGCCTTGGCACATTACATGCCCTCAGCGCACATGACAGACTCTGATGCTCAATAGAAGAGAACCTCCAACAATTTTCTGACTCAGCAGACAAACCATTGCAGTGCAGTTCCCTTAGCATTTTCAAGCTCTCCCCTGGCACAGAGGTGTATCTGAGTCATAGAGCGGTTTTTCACCGGTGACACAGTAGTGCCACACAGGTAACTATGGCTCTAGGGTTTTAGGAAGCTAGCACAGCAGTGTACTAGCAGAACCCAGTTTCACACTTATGCAAAACTGTTGTTACAGGGCCACTGACCTCAAGGCATCAGTGCCACTGTCCAACACTCTGAGCATTGAGCATAAGAACTTCCAAATGAGCTTGCAGCTTCATCCCTCTTGATAGTACAGGTGTTACCTAAGGACTCAAAAAAACTAGCAAACCTAGGCTTCAGCTTTCACCAACTGTAGTCAAGGCTCTTGACGCATCAAGCAACCATCACCTTGCTTGCTACTACTAGCACAGCACCGGCTTATTCACAACTATGGCACAGTTGCCTAGCACAGCTATTTCCTTGACCTAAGTAACTGAAAGTGCATCTAGTGCCCCCTAATGGGTTTTGATGATTAAGGACAAACGATTAAGGGACTAATGGTTTACTAAGTGTATTCAGGTGAATAGTCCCCAAGTAGTTGGTTTAACCAGCGGATGTCGACCCCTAAAAAGTTTGAGATGAAGGAAGGCTTGGACCTAGAAGATTAGTGGTGTTTTTCTAGTTTTTGATATGATCAAAGGATCATTTGAGTCTATAGGACAAGCCGCCTATTAAGAGGGGTGAGATATCTAAGTTAGAAGAAGAACCTTCATGTGTGCTCAATCAAATCTCAGTAGTCTTCTTTGAAATCTCTTTCTGAGACACATGCTGTGATTCTTGGTAATACCAGTTTAAAGAATCGGTTGTACCGAGATTGGCCTCTGTTGCGAGGTTTGAAGACTTAGTCGTTTCAAGCCTCGAAGAGCTTCAATTGCGGCATGACCGGTCTTCAACCCGGTGCTGCCGAGAATGGCCTCTGTGTCGGAGAGTTAGGGAACCTTGCCGCTTAGGGTTTGCCCTAGTTTCATATTTCAGAAACCGGTATGTCCGCTTTTGAAGACCGGTGCTTTTGGGATATGCTTCTGATATCCTAGACTAAGTCCTGTTCATTTTGTCTTCGGTTCTTTCGGTTTCATTTCTAGTTGCACCGAGAATCCTCTCTGGACTTAGGTCTTATGTTGTCTCAGACTAAGTCCCATATGGCTTGTCTTCAGTTACACTGGTTTTGTTTCCGGTTGTACCGAGAATCCCTTCTGGACTTAGTTGCCCTAGATTAAGTCCCAAATGTGTGATGTCTTCGGTCATACCGGTTTTATTTCCGGTGATGCCGAGAATCTATTCTGGACTTAGGTCTATTTGACAACCTATGTTACCGAGTTGGTTTCCGGTTTGACTGAGTTTTCTCTCTGTGGAAGAAGAACGTGTCAACTCTTCAGAACTCGGTTCAACCGTCTTCAAAGTCGGCACTACCGGGATTTGCTTCTGGAAGTAACTCTGCGGAGTATATTCTTCAATCCCGGTGTGACCGTGTTCCTTTCGGAACTACCGACTTTGTGTTGAAGAATTTCGTTGTGCATCTGAGTTCCTCCTAGCTTTCTAATTGCTTGTTGTTCTTCAATTTGAGCTAGATTTAGTTTGCTATTTGTTGCTTCAATCCAAATCTGCTTCACTCTTGCATGCTAATTAACTAATTTTAGTAAAATTTGATAATCTTCTATTCACCCCCCTCGAGTCGATAAACCTCGATCTTTCAATTGGTATCAGAGTGAGTCTCCTCTTTGCTACTGATTTGGTTTAACCACCAAGGAGAAAGGTATGTCGACTTCCAGGAATTATAGGAGTTCTTCGCATAGACCTATCTTCGATGGTACTAACTATGCAGGATGAAAGCACAAGATGAGGATGCATCTTAAAGCAATTGACTTCGAGATCTGGAGAGTCATTGAACAAGGGGTTGTTGTCCTAAATGAAGATCAGCTGACTGAGAATGACAAGAAGAACAAGCAGCTGAATGCTCAAGCTTGTGACATTCTCTTCGGTGCGCTCAACGATGATGAATTTAGAAGAATCAGCACACTCAGAAGCGTGAAGAAGATCTGGGACACGCTTGAAGAAGTATATGAAGGAATTGAGTCAGTTAAGGACTCCAGAACCGATGTTCTTCGAAGCCAATTCAACCGGTTCAGAGGTTCGGATCAAGAATCAGTCCGAAGCATCTATTCAAGACTGACAACCATCACAAATAAGCTTCGAGGACTTGGTGCCATAGACATCACCGACATTGTCATCGTCAAGAAGCTCCTCATGTCTCTTGATGAAAAATATGATACTTTGTGCACTCTCATTCAAGAAAGAGCTGACTTCAAATCATTGACCCCATCTCAAGCTCTTGGAAGACTCAATGCCCCCAAAGTATTTTTATTGAGTTCCTGGTGCTCAATGCTCAATTTGACTTTCTGAAATTTTCTGAGAATTTTTGGAAGCCATTTGCTATTTTTAAAGCTCTCAATTGATTTTCTGCTATTTTTAAATTCAAAAATAAATTTTTCTTTAAATTTTAAAGTCTCCTAGGCCAAAGGGCCCAATTTCTCTCTCCCCTGGGCCGTCAGCCTGCTCGCCTCGCTAACCCGCCAGCCCTCTCGGCACGCTCGGGCCGCCCACCTCACCCGGCCTCTCGCCTGGGCCACCTGGGCCGGAAGCCCAGCCGCCCGGCCTGCTCCCTCCCCCTCCCTCTTGGGCCAGCCGCTCCAGCCCAGCAGGCCGCCGCCCCCCTTTCGCCTGGGCCGGCCCATCCCGGCCTCCTCTCCCTTCTCTTGGGCTGCCTCCCCTCTTCTGCCGCCTGGGCCGGCCTCCCTCCTCAGCCCAGCAGGCCGGCTCCCCTCCCCTTACCCCCCTTGGGCCTTTCTCCTTGGCAGGCCGGCACCTTGGGCCGCCTTGGCAGGCTGGCCAGGGCATGCATGGCAGTAGCAGTCGGCCGGCTGTTTGCCTCGCGCAAGCGCGCGCGCGCAGCCGCCGCGCGTTACGCCGCCGCCGATTGTATTATGTTCGTTTTGAATTAAATCCCATGATTTCCTCTCCCATTAATCTGGCCCTAATTGCTATTAATTTGTGCCCCTTCATCTCCCCATTTCTCCTCTATAAAAAGCCCCCTCTCCCCTGTGGTTTTTCCTTTGCTTCCTCTCCAAAATTTCTTCCACCACCTCTTCTTCTTCCTCAACTCCGGCGGAACTCCGGCGAGCAATCCCGACGACACCGACGCATCTCCACCCGAGGCGCTGCTACTAGGAGCTTCCCCACGCCGACGCGCATCTCCTACCGCAACAAATCGCGAGCTTCGTCCACGACATCGACCGTACCGCGAGTTTCTTCCCCAACTCCGGCGATCTTCTTCTCTCTTCGGTTTCTCCACCCACGGTGAGTCTCTCTCCAATCCCTCTCCGAGGTAGACTCCCATCAACCCCTATATCAAAACCCCTCAACCAATTTTGGTCCATTATTCATCCATCTTGAGCAACCATGAGTTGATTTCATCCCCAAACCTCTCTACTACAGTATGTGCTACAGTGTTTCATGTGAACAGTACCACATGTACCGTAGCCTTTTGTCATCCCCTCTACCCAATTTTTTTGGATCCATGCAACCTAGGTCCGATCTTTAATCTTAGGAGTAAAATGGAATCATTAGAACCCCACGAGTCCAATGGTGCGATCGGATTTTTAATCCGACCGCTAGATTTTGAATTATATTTGAATTGGGATGAAATTTAACCAAATTTCATGATAACTTTGTATTAGATGATTATTTTGAAGTAATTCTTTTTCTGTAGATTACTAGTTTGCTAAGGAGTATCTCTAGAAATTTTCATAATTTTTGAACTAGTGTAGAATTGTTTGGAATTAAAATAAGCTTTATTTTAATTATTAAAAATAGAAATGCTCTCTGTTATTTATATCCAATTTTTGCCTAGGATCAGAGAACCCTTAAACTAATTTACCATGTAAACCAAAATATTTTTGCTGCAATGGTTTGAGCTATAAAAATCAGGATGTGCTCTAGGTTGATTTAAAATTGATATTTAAAATGCTGAATTGGCAATAGTGCCTTTATAAATCTGTTTTAGCCTTTAAAAATTCATGTCCAGTACCCAATAAATCATGTTATGCTATATGAATAATGTTAAGTCATGAGAACCCATTAGCATAATTAAATAATGCTTTAATATGTTTTTAGTGTAATTTTCATGCTTAGAATAATAGTTTTAATTGTTTAAAATACATTTCCATAATACTTTTAAACATGAAATGTCTCTGGAATTGGTATTACATCATGAGAATCCAATTTTATGATAGGGAGTGAAGAGACCGACCCGGTGATCGAAGCAGCTGAAGAAGGAGAGTACTACCACGAAGACATGCCCCCTTTTCTTGATCATATTTGATCCTATATTTTTGAAGTCATTATATTTTGTTATTTACAAACATGCATGCAGTTTTTAATCCAGTAGCTAGCATGTCAATTGACACACTTTTACCTTGTCCGCTTGTCGCCCTTTTTACTTGATACCCTGAGTAGATTAATAGGTTTTATTCTGAATAGAGTAGAGAATATGCTTAGCCACGCTTAAATACATCTTTAGGTTATTTTGATTTGCCTCTACGGAGGAATGAATATTGGATCGATTATCCTTGTTGAAACTTGTTGAGCTCGCTGAGTTAGGGCTGGATGCCCGATGATTCCCTCTCTCTCTATTCTTCCTATTCTACTCTTGGTGAAACTTACCATCTAAAAGGTGCGGGCGATAGCTGGATCATATGATGAAGGAGCAATGGTCGTTCTTCGTGAGATGAAGAAGCCATTAGTCGTCCGTATCGAATAAGGCCGAAGTCTTGAAGTTGGAGAATTGTGACAACAGTACAACCACATGCTATATGGACAATGACTTGGTCGAGTAGGTTAGTCTACCTTTGGTGCCGATGTTGCCGTACCGCAGAAGGGGTGGACGTAGCTACGAGGACCCTCGGCACAGATGGGGGGACCGGAGTGCAGGGATGTACTCTCGACTCCGAGCCAGACCCGGTGGGCATGTCACACCTTAGGGGGATCTAGCTAAAAGACCTCGTCACAATCTCCCTGCCGGTACGCACCGATGGGTGTGTACTATGCTCGCGACGGCCAGTGGCAACAAGGCGTGATTGTGTCATGTGGGTAAAGTGTACAAACTCTGCAGAGTAATAAACTAATCGATTAGCCGTGTCCACGGTTATGGACAACACATGACTCATTCTTGATGAAACGTACATGTCCCTCTCCCCCTTGCTACTTCCCTCTACCCCTATGCTGATGAAACATATGGCCGAGCTAAGGCAGGAGTTCCTTGCTCGAAGGTGTTGGTCGAGGACCACGCGTTGGAAAATACCCCTGATATTAAAAACTGTTTTAAATCAAAATACTGCCTTCAAAACTTCTACAGTAATTCAAATTAAAAGTTTGCTTTACGCAACTAAACCCTAAAGCCTTCCTTTGAAGCCTTGCATATAGTATGGTAGGACCATCTGCCACCAGGTGGCTTGCTGAGTACGCGAAGTACTCATCATGCACGTTTTGTTGTGGTGGTGTACAGAGGAGTATGCTGAAGAAGGAGCTGATGAAGACTGCTATTACGATGATCCCGAAGAATAGGTCGCATGGCTTCCGTCAATTGCCTGTGGCACGGATGGAGCCGCTTCGCTTTTATTTCCACTGTTTCCTCTGATGTAATAATGTCGTTAAGACATGGAACTATGTAAGCCATGTGACATATCGTACCCAAGTTAAGTTTTTAAACTTTGAATGCATGCAATGTTATTCATTTCGCCTGTATATCGTCAGCATGATCCTGGACTGACGAGGATATACACAGGGGGGTCTAGTAGTTAAAACTAGACTCTCACAGTCAGGCCCCCGAAGAAGTATTGCTTTGAAGGCCAAGAAGGCAGAGACCTCATCAGATGAAGAACTTGAAGAATCCAGTGATGAAGCTGATGTCAGGGACTCTTTTGGGAAGGACTTGGCCCTTTTGGTCAGAAGATTCAACAAGTTCCAAAAGGGTGGAAGATTCAAGAAGTATGACTTGAGAAGAAAAGGAAGCTCCTCCTCAAGAGATCCCCAAGAAGAGAAATTGCTATAAGTGTGGGGAGACCTGGCCACTACATTGCCAATTGCCCTCTCCACAAGAAGGACAAGAGAAAAGAAAAGGTCATAAAGGAGACAAGGATGAAAAGAAGGAGAAGTCTTACAAGAAGGAGCATCACTCCAAGGCCAACCACTACAAGAAGAACAAGTACAAGGCAAAAGCCTACCTTGGCAAGGAGTGGGATTCAAACGCAAGTGATTCTTCAAGCTCCGAAGCTTCTTCCTCGGACTCTGAAACAGGAATGGCGGGACTCGCATGGTCTACACCGACAAAGGCACGGTCAATCTTTGACATGCCAAGCGACAACGAGTCTCCCACATGCCTTATGGCTAAAGGGTCCAAGGTAACTTCAAAATCTCCTAACTATGATGATAGTGATGATGACCTCATGAGTGAAGAGTTAGAAAACATAAAACCTAGCTATAGAACTCTTGCTAAAACTCTTATGGAACAAGAAATCATCCTTGAAGATCAAGAAAGTTTGCTTGTTGATGAGATGGAGAAAAACAAGGAATTGACTCGTGAGTTGAATAAACTCAAGTCAAAACACCTTGATCTTGCTAAGGCTCATGAATCACTAGTTGAGAATCATGAGAAGCTTGGTGTTGAGTTCTTCAACAAAAAGCAAGATCTTGAGTCTTTAAAAGTGGCTCATGATGAACTTAGATTCGAAAACGATTCTCTTATCGCCAAGCAAATTAGTGAGAATCAAGAAGGTTTTAATCCTCCATGCTTAAAATGTATTGCATCATCAAATGCCATGCCTCCATCTACATCATCTAGCAACATGCATTCAAATGCTTCATCTTCAAATGCTACTTTGGTCTCTTGTTCTCCTAACACTCCATCTATGGAGACCATAGCAATTATGAATGAGAATGCTAGGATGAAGAACCTCCTCGAGTTCGGTTTCTTCAAATGCTGCAAAGGAAGTGAATCTCTGAGAGAGCTTCTTAGCAAGCAATCGATGAACTCGAAGAAAGAAGGGTTAGGCTTCATCCCAAGCTACAACTCCGATGGAACCAAATGGAGACCCGAGCAATATCCCAAGACCAAGTGGGTCCTTGGAAGAGGGAAGAATATCGAACTTACTCACTACAATGGCTATGCTCGTAAAGATTATGCATCCATGCATGCTAACTATGATGCCAACTATAGATTAGCTAAAACCCAAAAGGGTAAAGTGTATGCCAAATACGTTGGGCATAAGAGTAGAGATGTGGCCTCTTGCAAAACCATTTGGGTACGCAAAGACCACATCGCTAGCCTTATACCCAATGTATTTGATACATCTAACAGTGTCTCAACCGCTAACAAATATGGACCCAAAAGGATATGGGTACCTAAAAGAAACTAAATTGTTTTGTAGAGCTACGCCTCCGGAGGACGAGAATGGGTGCTTGATAGTGGATGCACCGATCACATGACCGGAGACGAAAAGCATGTTTGATGAATTCACGCCAAATGCTTCACCTACTCGAAGCATTACATTTGGAGATAATGGTAAAGGAAAGGTAATGGGACTAGGTAAAGTTGCCATATCCAAGGACAAGTCTATTGCTAATGTTATGCTTGTTAAGTCCCTTGGATTCAATTTAATGTCCATTGCTCAATTAACCGATCTTGATCTTGACGTACTATTTACTAAAATTGATTGCCAAGTATTCAAAAGTGATGATCAATCCTTGATCTTCAAAGGGGTAAGAAAAGGCAATCTATATCTTGTTGACTTTTCTAAAGGTCCTCAAGTCACCACATGCTTAATTGCAAAGTCTTCAAAAGGATGGCTATGGCATCGAAGACTTGGACACGTAGGGATGAGGAATCTAGACAAATTGGTCAAAGTAAGCATATCCTTGGAATTACTAACGTGTCATTTGAAAAGGATCGCCTTTGTAGTGCATGCCAAGCCGGGAAGCAAGTAAAGTCGAAGCATCCCACCAAGACCGTCATGACAACACAAGTCCTCTCGAGCTACTTCACATGGACTTATTTGGTCCAAACACCTACAAGAGCTTCGGAGGTAACGCTTACGGTCTTGTCATTGTAGATGACTTTACTAGATTCACTTGGGTATATTTTCTTGAGGATAAAGCTAGGACCCAAGAATGCTTCAAAAGATTTGCAAGAAAAGCACAAAATGAATTCGAACTGAAGATCAAGAAAGTGCGAAGCGACAACGGGACGGAGTTCAAGAACACAAACGTCGATGACTTTCTTGATGAAGAAGGCATCAATCATGAGTTCTCCGCCGCCTACACGCCTCAACAAAACGGTGTTGTTGAAAGGAAGAATAGAACCCTAATCGAGATGGCGCGTACAATGCTTGAAGAATACAACACGCCAAGTCGATTTTGGGCGGATGCCATCAACACCGCATGCCACGCCATCAATCGTCTTTATCTTCACAAGTTCATGAAGAAGACGTCATATGAGCTACTAACCGGTAACAAACCAAACGTTGCATACTTTCGTGTATTTGGATCTAAATGCTATATTCTAGATAAGCACCGCACATCTAAATTTGCTCCAAAATCACACGAGGGTTTCTTTCTCGGTTATGGCTCGAGTTCGCACACTTACCGAGTCTTCAACAACTTCACACGAAAAGTTGAAGAAACGGTGGATGTGCAATTCGATGAAACTAATGGCTCTCAAGTAGAGCAACTGCCAAGTGCTGTAGATGAACTTGTCCCCACTGAAGCATTGAAGAATATGGCTATTGGGGAAGTGAAGCCTATTGAAGTCAAAGAAAGCACTTCATCTCTAGAAGTCATACCACCTTCCTCAAGTCAAGAACCTCAAGAGGGAAAGTGATGACATTGAAGCAAATGCTGAAGATGAAGCACAAACAAGACTTCAAGCTCAGAGTGGTCCACATCACCCAAGACTTGCCAAGCAAATACAAGACAGTCATCCCGTCGACAAAATCATAAGTGATATATCCAAAGGTCCACAAACTCGCTCACGTGCTAGACTTTCAAATTTTTGTGAGCACTACTCGTTTGTTTCCTCTTTGGAACCAACTAGGATCGACGAAGCATGGATGATGAAGACTAGTGATTGCGATGCAGAAGATGAAAACTTCGAACACAACGTGTGCATAGAGACCCCATGACAAAATGGGTGTTTCGGAATAAGCAAGATGAAGATGGTCAAGTGGTGCGCAACAAAGCACGTCTCGTCGCCCAAGGCTACACGCAAGTGGAAGGTTTGGACTTCGGTGAGACTTATGCACCCGTAGCTAGATTAGAAGCTATTAGAATCTTGCTAGCATATGCAAATCATCATAATATCTTGCTATATCAAATGGATGTTAAAAGTGCATTTCTAAATGGTGAAATTGAAGAATTAGTATATGTTGAACAACCACCCTGGTTTTGATGATCCAAAATTTTCTAAATAGTGTGTATAAACTTCATAAGGCACTATATGGACTCAAACAAGCTCCTAGAGCATGGTATGAGTGTCTTAAGAAGTTTTTACTCGCTAAAGGATTCAAAACTGAAAAATTGATTGTACTCTTTTCACCAAAATAATGGATGGTGAACTCTTTGTATGCCAAATATATGTGGACGATATTATCTTCGGATCAACTAACCACAATTTCAGCAAAGAGTTCGGAGAAATGATGGCCGAAAAGTTTGAGATGTCCATGATGGGAGAGTTGAAGTTCTTCCTAGGTCTTCAAGTGAAGCAACTCAAAAATGGAATCTTCATCTCCCAAGAGAAGTACATAAGGGACATGCTCAAGAAGTTCGACATGGAGAAAGGCAAAAGGAATCCATACTCCAATGCAAACGAACTGGCCACCTCGACCTAAATGAAGACGGTAAATCCGTTGATCAAAAGGTATACCGTTCTATGATTGGTTCTTTGCTTTATCTTTGTGCATCTAGGCCCGATATCATGTTAAGTGTTTGCATGTGTGCACGGTTTCAAGCAGCTCCTAAGGAGTGCCACCTCACGGCCGTAAAGAGAATTCTTCGATATCTAGTTCATACTCCAACTTAGGGCTGTGGTATCCCAAAGGGGCTAGTTTCAATCTTGTTGGATATTCGGACTCGGATTATGTAGGAAACAAGGTTGATAGGAAGTCCACCTCCGAAACATGCCAATTCCTTGGTAGATCGTTAGTTAGTTGGTCTTCCAAAAAGCAAAACTCTGTTTCCCTATCCACCGCCGAAGCCGAATACATATCCGCAGGTTCTTGTTGCGCTCAATTATTGTGGATGAGGCAAACTTGAAGGATTATGGGATTATGATAAAAGAAGTGCCTCTTTTGTGTGATAACGAAAGTGCAATCAAGATAGCCAATAACCCAGTACAACATTCCCGCACAAAACACATAGATATCCGTCACCACTTCATTAGGGATCATGTTGCAAAAAGGTGATATTGTTATTAGCCATGTGAGAACGGATAAACAATTAGCGGATATCTTCACAAAGCCCTTAGATGAGCATAGGTTTTGTGAGTTGCGGAGTGAGCTAAATATCTTTGGATTCTCGAAACGTAACTTGAAACCATGCTTACATGTTCATATCATAACTTGATGTTGATGCCTTAGATGTGAACACATTAAGGGTAAGTATAATTCTCTCAATGAATATATACATCCAAGAATGTGAGAAAAGAAACATATGTGCTTATTGATGAATATGATTCATAGAACCCTCTTCACAAAATTGATATGTGGTTCTAAATCAATACATTCATACATGGTGGCTTCAAACCACCACATTTGATATGGATCTTATCTATATTTGACTTTAGTCCTGATCATCATCCAACTTATAGCTTATTTTCTTCAGCTGATATTTCTCTAAGTGGATGATAATGGACCCTAACCTCAGATCCATCTAATCTTATCTAAGTCTTCATGCTTATCTTCACAAAGTGCACTGTTGAAACTATTCTCGGCATCACCGATTTTTCTTCCGGTGCTACCGAGATGAAACCTAGAGTCAGTCTTCCTTTGAAGAAATTCTTCGGTCATTCCGGTTTTTCAATCCCGGCATAACCGAGAATCTTCACTGTCTGACTCAGAGATCTTTGAAGAAGTTGAGTCGTCTCTCCAGTACTCAATTCTGGTGCTACCGAGATTTTCTCGGCATCACCGAGTTTGAGGACTCTCAACGGCAGATCCGGTTTCTTCGCGAACCGCATCTCCGGTTTTTCGCGAGAACCCTTGGCTATAAATAGACCAAGATTCTCCTCGCGTCGCTTGAACTTCCACAGAAACCCTAAAAACCTCAGCACCGCCACTGTTCTTCATCCGACCGCCGGAAACACTGATTTCGACGCCTGGATTCACCGCCGCCGCCGGACTTCTTCACGTCCGCCGCCACCGTAGCAGCACCGCCGCCATCGAGTTAGGGCACGGCTGTGGAATCCGCGACCTCCTCCTCAAATTCCTCGGTCGCGCGAGTTCATCCCTCGGTACATTTTCACTCGAGATCTTCTCACCTGTCAAATCAAAAATTTCTTAGGATTTTAGGCGCCATTTCTAGATTTCCACTCATTCTGCGCCTATGGATTGAGTGGTTTCGTTCTTCAACAAATCCTCGGCACAACCGATTTTCAAAACCGGTAGTTCCGAGTTTGTGCTCTGCAATGCTGAAGCACAAGCCCGGCACTTCCAGAAGTGAAACCAGTTGCACCGACTTTGAAGAAACCATCAATTCTTCAGCTAAAAATCATTTTTCTGCAAAACTGAGTCTGCTGAGTGCATTTGTGATCTTATCTTTTCTATTCGTACCCCTTATGCTTCACAGGAGTAACAATGAGTTCTGATCAAAGTGATTCCAATGCTGAGAGGAGTTATGACATTCAGATCAGTGATAATGATTCAGACAGAGCAACCAGCAGCTCAAGAGAAGTCTCTCCTCCATCTCCAAAGAGATCAAGGACTCAAGCTAGGACTTCAGGAACGTCAGACAGAAGAAAGCTGCAGAATATGGCATATGAGGTGCCCAAGGAGCTTAAAATGTATACTCCTCCCAGAGAAACAGCTATGGAGAGGAAGCATAGGCACCAAAGAATTAGAAGATATTGGGAAAAGCAGAACAAAGAAGGAAAATATGTAACTACATACTGGAGAAATATCTTCAAAGAAACCATCTGCTTCAAATCTTGAAGAAATCAAGAAGAGAAAGGAGGCAGCTAGAGCCTCACAGTCCATTCCTCAGAAGGGTCAATCTCCTCGTCCTCAAAAGGAGAGGAAAGTAGTTGCCAAAAGAAGTGAGAGCAGAGCTAGAACTCCTCACAAGTCTTCAGCTCCCAAGCCATCTGCTCCTCCTGCTGCTCCTTCGGATTTAGACATTGAAGAAGACATCCCAATAGGGCTCAGGGCTGCTCTGAAAATGAAGAAGGCAGAAGAGCATTGGGAAGCAGCAAAAGCTCAGAAGCTTGGCAAAGAATTAGAAGCCAAGGAGAGAGCTGACAAGGAAGCTCAAGCTGGCACTATGGTTATCATCTCCTCTGAAGAGATAACCAGACAGGATGCCCTAGCCCAAGAGAGGCTAGAGATTTATGAAGAAGCCAGAAAAAGCTAGGCCAAGCTTGAGGCCTTTCGTAAAGAAAAAGAAATGAGAGAAGCTGAATTGAAGAAACTGAAAGCTGCAAAAGGAAAAAGCAAAGAAAGCTTTCAAAGGTATAAAACTTTCATAGCAGTGCAAGCTACTGAAGAAGAACGAGGCAAGGCTCTAGCCAGAGCTGCCACTCTTGTAGGAGTAAGAAAGAAGAAAGCAGTTAAGGAGGCTGCTACCTTAAGACAAGAGAAGGAAGCAAAACTTCACTCTAAGCCTACGGGCATTGTAATCAGGGAACCTCAGCAACAATCTTCTTCACCTCCAAGAGCCCCCAGCTCTCCAGTGAGACCCTCGTCACCCTAAGCAAGTCCAGCAAGGACCTCTGCACCAGAAGTTCCAGCTACTTAGGTTGAAGAACCTGCAGCACCAGTTGAAGAACAAGATAAAGCTCAAGAAGAGCAGCCTGTAGAACCACAGGTTCCTGAAGCTCCAACAGCTGATATCCATATGGAGGAACCACAGGCTGAAGAACAAGGAACTCAGCCTGAAGAAAGAGTTAAGACCCCTGAAGCTTAAGTTGAGGGTCTGACTGCTGAAGAACCAGCTATACAATAGGTTGAAGAACAATCAGCTCAACCTGAAGCAACCAGAGATGAACCATCAGTTCAATTTGAACAACAGGCTGAAGTACAGCAAGTTCAGTCTGAGGAGATCGTTGAAGAACAAGCAGCAGCTGCTGCTACTATTGAAGCTTCTGAATCTTCTGAAGCCCAAGCTCAAACTCATCAATATGAGCGAAGATTAAGAAAGCAGACTGTGACTCCCAGACCAACTGCTCCAGCTGAGAAGAAGAAAAAGGCTGAAAAGTTGCCTCCCAGGCCTAGTCAACGAACCAGATCAGCTCTGAAGAAGGCCAGAATCCATGAAGATGAAGAGGACATTGAGATAAGAGAGCAACAGGATATTGAAGACAATGCCACTTTGGTGGTGCTTGCTCCAACTCAAATGATCCCCAGGCAAGGCAGAAGGCCTCAGCCAGTTGTTAAGTACAACAAGTTGACAAATGAAGAGCTGAGAGAAATCAGATGGGACATCAATCCCTATGAGTTTACCAGAGATGCATCTGATCCAAGATTTTGGGTTAGGACACAGCAAGATTTCTATCAGACTACTCTCTTCAAGAAAAATAGAATCTTCAAGCATCAATATGTTGACCTAGCTTATCTTGACCCGTTCTGAATGCCTTCAGACAAGTGGGTCTTGAAGAATTTGTCAATTTCAAGCAAGACTGGAATGAAGAGCTCATTCTTCAATTCTATGCCACTCTTTACATCTCAGGAAGTGAGAGTCATTCCAATACCTGGAAACTTGAATGGATGACGGGGCACTACAAGTATGAAGCAACATTTGAAGAACTTGTTGCTAGAACAGGGCTTGGGATGGACATCAACTTTGAAGATGATAAAATTCATGCTGAAGACATTCTGCCTAAAGAAGGGTTGACTCCATTATACTATGAAGACAGAGCGTATGTCTTTGGCAAGACAGCAGATCTGACTTTTGCTGCTAGGACTATCCTCAAAATACTAAGGAAGACTCTTGCTCCGAAGAAAGGAAATCAAGATGAGATTCATCACACAGCAAGAAACCTTCTCCTGAAGATCATGACACATGTCCCCTTCAATTTGGCTGATTTCTTCAGAAACTTCATGTCAGAGGCCCCTGCAGATCATATCAAGCAGTTGCCATATGCCCCATACTTGATGAAATTTCTTCTGAACAAGACTGAGATTGCTTTCCACTGTGACTCTACTCACTCCAAGTTCACACCATCTCTGTATGAAGATTTGGTGAAGAAAGCAACTCTAGTTAAGGGCAAAGGCAAAGGACCTGCTAATTCATCCCCACATCCCCAGCCCTCTACACCTCAGGCAGGCGGAGAACGAGCGCCCATGGCTAGTGATGATCCTCATTTATATCGTTCTGACAGCCAACCAAAATCGCCTGAAGCACCACAGACTGAAGAATCCTCCAAGCTTGATCGCATTCTTCAAGAGCTACATTTGATGAGGAAAGAGCAGAAGCTAGTTAGGCATGATCTGAATACTCTATTCAATTTGGCCAAAGTGTCTCACAAACTGACCAAGAAGCACAGAAGCGGTCTTGGATGCTTCTGAAGAAGCATTATTCTGAAGAAGAACTGGAAGCACAGGGCATCAAAGAATCCTACCCTTGGTGTGCTCATTCTCTTTCTTCAGTACACTACAGAGTTACTCCAAGTGCCTCTATTTCAACTGTCCAGCCTGAAGACTCTGCATCATCACCTTCTCAAGCTCCTGATCCTCCAGCTCCAGCTCCACAAGATTCTCCTCATGCTTCAGCCTCCGGTGTTCCTCCCTCTGCCTAAACCCCTTTTTGGGTCATTGATGCCAAAGGGGGAGTGAGATTCGAAGAAGCTTGAAAGAAGAGTGAAGGGAGAGCAAAGAAGGGGGAGTGACGAAGAAGAAGAAGAATAGGATTAGAAGAGTTACAAACCTTGCCTTTTATTTGATAATTTTTGTATTGGTTTGTAAACTCCATTTGGTGATCTTTTGTGGTTAAAACTTGTCTTAAAACATGCTCTGCTTAATTGCTTATCTTATATGCATGTTTATTTCTTCAGATCACCTCTTATGCATTGCTTTTCTATAGTTTATCTTATACAATGCATTCCCACGGGTTCCAAGATGTAGTGGGAGCTCTTCAAAATTTCCTCAAAATGTGCACTTGCATTCAAAGCTATTTTTCAAATAGTGCATACATTTAGGGGGAACTATCTCTACATCATGGAACTCAAAACAAAATCTTTTTATACCCAATTTGAAGCTTTAATCGTGTTGTCATCAATCACCAAAAAGGGGGAGATTGAAAGTGCATCTAGTGCCCCCTAGTGGGTTTTGATGATTAATGACAAACGATTAAGGGACTAATGGTTTACTAGGTGTACACAGGTGTTTAGTCCCCAAGTAATTGGTTTAACCAGTGGATGTCGACCCCTAAAAATTGATGTTGAAGAAAGGATTGGATCTAGAAGATTAGTGGAGATTTTCTAGTGTTTTATATGATCAAAGAACATTTGAGTCTATAGGACAAGCCGCCTATTAAGAGGGGCTAGATATCTATGCTTTAGGAAGGATCTTCTTAAGTGCTCAGTCAAAATCTCTGAAGAAATCCTTTGAAATCTCTTTTGAGACACAGTTTGTGATTCTCGGTTATACCGGTTTGAAGAATCGGTTGTACCGAGATTGGCCTCTATTGCAAGGTTGAGGACTTAGTCGTCTCAAGCCTTGAAGAGCTTCAATTGCGGTATAACCGGTCTTCAACCCGGTGCTGCCGAGAATGGCCTCTGTGTCGAAGAGTTAGGGAACCCTGTCGCTTAGGGTTTGCCCTAGTCTCATATTTTGGAAACCGGTGCAACCGCTTTTGTGGACCGGTGCTTCCGGAATATGCTTCTGTTTGTCTCAGACCAAGTCCTGTCCGTTTTGTCATCGGTTTCACCGACTTTGTGTCTGGTTGCACCGAGAATCCTCTCTGGACTTAGGTCTTATGTGTCTTAGACTAAGTCCCATTTTCGATGTCTTCGGTCACACTGGTTTCGTTTCCGGCTGTACCGAGAATTAGTTCTGGACTTAGGTCTTCTGTGTTGCTTAGATTAAGTCCCATTCTTCGTGTGTCTTCGGTTCTACCGGTTTCGTGTCCGGTGGTACCAAGAATTTGTTCTGGACTTTGGTCTATTTGAGAAGCGGTATAACCGTGTGTATTTCCGATATGACCGAGTTTCTTCTCTGTGGGAGAAAAACTGGTGTACTCTTCTAATCGCGGTTTAACCGCTCTTCAAGTCGGCACTACCGGGAATCGTTTCTGGAAGTTACTCTGAGGAGTAGAATCTTCAATCCCAGTATGACCGTGTTCCTTTCGGAACTACCGACTTTGTGTTGAAGCCTTTCGCTATGTATCTGATGTTCCTCAGATCAGACCGTTGGTTTGAATCCCGGTGCTTCTGGTTTCTGTATTCCGGTTGTACCGAAGAAGAATCTTTGACTCCAATGACTCTTTTCTGAGCAGAGGCTATAAAAGGTCCCCGACCCCCTGCTGGCTCAGCAGAACACTTCGCGCAAAAAGACATTCTCTCCACTGTGTGTTCCCTTTCCTTTTTGACTCCTTGAGATCTACTTTGAGAGGGGAAAGCCTTTGAGAGAGATTTGAGACTTGGATTGAGCATTCAAGCAAGAGCTTCTTCAAGCCTAGAGTTCAAACTTGTTACTCTTGGAGATTTGGCATCTCCTAGCCGGCTAGGCGTCTTGGAAGAGCTCCAACTTGTGGATTCGCCTCCAACAGTTTATGAAGGTCCGGGGATCACCTCAAGATCCACCACGAGTGATTGAGCGAGTCCTAAGTGGACAAGGCTCAAGGAGAAGAAGGTGAAGACTGTGTGTCTTCGGAGTTAAGTGCTCAGCCTCTCCAAACAAAGACGTAGAGTTGTTGCCAACAACTTGAACTTCGGGTTAAATCTCTGTGTTCTCATTTCTAGATCTTCACTTGCTTATTGTTCTTCATTTGAGCTAGATATAGATTGTAGTTTGTTGCTTCATACCAAATCTGCTTCACTCTCATATGCTAAACAACTAATTTGAGTAAAATTTGATAATCTCCTATTCACCCCCCCTCTAGTCGATAAACCTCGATCTTTCACAGCTTCATACTGGTACACACAGTCATCAAAGTGGAGTTGAATCTCCCGAATCGCTTGGTTTTCCTCGGTCAATCACCAAAAGGGAGCAGTTACTGGCAATGTAACGGACTTCAAAATCAGTAGAAAATTTTGCATCATCACTTGGTCCATCAACATGCCCTCCTCTGCTTGATTTCCCACCAGCAATAGTTGTCACCCCTAATTGCTAGAACACAATATGTCAAGCACTTCTCCCTTTAGAAAGTCAATAAGTAAAAGTATCATAAGGATAGCAGAGTATATAATTTGAATTTTAGCGAGAAGAAACTCAGTTAATAACAAGTCTCAAGATCATTTTGAATATCAGAATATATTATGCATGTTGCAAGAATTCTGAGGTGTAGTTGAATTTTTTTTCAATGAAGTCAAAAGTTTCAAGTTGAGGTAAAAATATTTTAGTTAAACTTTAGTACACTGTTATTTTATGTGATATATCTTATATGGTGTCGACAATTGGTGAACCGCCGATCTTACGGTAGTCGTGAGACAGAGATACTTGTTGTTGGGTAGCGACCCCTAGGGCACAAGCCGAGGAAATCTGACGACAAGGGACGCCTTTTTATACAGGTTCGGGCCTCCCTTAGGATAATAACCTTATGTCTTGTTGGTATGTATTGATCAAAGAGTATCTTACAAGGGATGTATATGTTGGTGTCTATCTAAACCTAATCGGAGACTACTTGCACTAGATCCGCAGGGCTCGACTCCTTCGAGGCGGCGGGTCTTCTTGTGGGAGTCGCTAGGGCTTCTAGCTTGTCTATCTCCAAGAGCTTGTGTCTCCAGAAAAGCTTGTCCTCCCCTATAGGACGGCTGGTCCTTATATAGGGGGCTTCCTGAGTCGTACTAAGGGCAGACTTGTCCCCGAGTAGGACTCTGGCTTCCTTAAATGTTGGGATCGACTTCCTAGTTTAAAGGATGTCCGTCCCCTCCACAGGGGGTTACCTTATCTCCTGGGATCCTTATCAGATACGTACTCTATTCCGGTAATCCAGGGAACTGTATACAGATACCTCCTCATATACGAATACTATACTAATCATCGTGAAGGCCCCCATCAGTACGTGAAGTGAGGCCTCGACGGTTCTATAGGAAATCTGCCCTATTTGTGAAATGACTCCGAGTAGGCGAATCTGAGTACTCTTGTCGACAACATTCTCCGAATAGGCAGGGGCTCTACTGGGAGTTGTGATACTCTTCTCGGGATGACCATCGAGAAGTCCAGGAATTTTTCGAACTGGCTAGCCTGGAAAATATTCTCTGGTTTAATCTGATCCGTTGATCATGGACACACGTTCGTCTGGTAGATTTTTAGGAAACCGAACCGTCGTGGCGGAATTTTTGCGTGGTGATGAAGAATCTTTCCTTTATTTGCGCCACTGTCCTGCTGTCGTTAGCCGAAACATTGCACGCTCGTCGGGTCGTGGGTTTGTCAGACTCCCGTTTTCCCACGCACCTCTCTTATGCGAGGAAAGCAACTGTCTGCATTAAATGTGATGGAACAGATCGTGCCGAGGATCACGTGCTGACCCATTGATATTCGAATCGGTTGGGGTTTTGGCACGCATTGCCTCTACCTCTAGCACTTTCATCCTCGCGTTCTTGCTTTTGCTCTTTTCTCCTTTCTCCGCCGCCGTCAGCCACTGCCAACGTCGATGGGGAAGAAGAAGCTTGTCGTCAAGAAACCCCCGGAGAAGAAGAAGCCTACCAGTGACTCCTCAGAGATGCCGGAGGAAACGATGCCGGTCGTCGTCATCCCCGAGTTCGAGCCTTCGACGGTAGATGCTGATGCCATCGAAAAGCTCGAGAAGAAGGAGGTCATCCTCCCGATGGTGTACATACCTTGTCGGGGGGCAATGGGGGAGAAGATTCCCAGTTCGGACATGAACTGGACTGTCATCTTCGCCGATTTCTTCAGGTGTGGGCTTCAATTGCCGCCCTCTTCATTCTTCCTCCTAGTTCTCCAGTTCTACGGGATCGAGTTGATTCACCTCAACTGAAAGATCGAGGTTTATCGACTAGAGGGGGGTGAATAGGAGATTATCAAATTTTAACAAATTTGTTGCTCAGCATGCAAATGGTGAAGCAGATTAAAGGTGAAGCAGCAGAGAATCAAATAATAAACAACTCTAATGGAGAACAATCACAAAGTAAAGAGCTGAAATCGAAGACAAGAGGATTTAACCCGAAGTTCAAGTTGTTGGCAACAACTCTACGTCTTCGTTTGGAGAGGCTGAGCACTTAGCTCCGAAGACACACAGTCTTCACCTTTTTCTCCTTGAGCTTGTGTCCACTTAGGATCTGCTCAACACTCTTGGTGGATCTTGAGGTGATCCCCGGACCTTCACAAACGTTGGAGGCGGTTCCACAAGTTGGAGCTCTTCCAAGACACCTAACCGGCTAGGAGATGCCAAATCTCCAAGAGTAATAGCTCAGATCTGCTAGGCTCGAAGAAGCTCAGCTTGAATGCTCAATCCAAAGCTCAAATCTCTCGAATACTTTCCTCTCACAAAGGGGATCTCAATGGAGTCAAACAGGAAAGGGAACACACAGGGAGAGAGTACTTTTTGCGCTAAGTGTCCTCCCGAGCCCGCAGGGGGTCGAGGGCTATTTATAGCCTGTCTGCAGAAAAGAGTCGTTGGACTCAGAGATTCTCTTCCGGTCCAACCGGAAGACAAAACCGGTAGCACCGGGATTCAAACCAACGGTCAGATCTGAAGAACGTAAGATGCACAGCGAAAGGCTTCACCACGAAGGCGGTAGGTCCGGATGGAACGCGGTCACACCAGGATGAAGAATGTGCTCACCAGAGCAACTTCCAGAAGCGAATCCCGGCTGTGCCGACTTTGAGGGCGGTTGTGCCGGGTATGAAGAAATGGCGCATTCTTCCTCACAGAGAAGAAAAACGGCTCAACCGGAAACATACCCCGGTACATCCGCTTCAGCAAAAGACCTAAGTCCAGAAGATGTTCTCGGTGCAACCGGAAGACAGAACCGGTGCAACCGCAGACACATGAAGACTAGGACTTAGTCTGAGACAAACTTGGCCCTAAGTCCAGAAGAGATTCCCGGTGCAACCGGAAGACAAACCCGGTGCAACCGCGGACAACTCAGGAGGCGACTTAGACTAGGGCATCAAAACGACCTAAGTCCAGAGAGGATTCTCGGTGCAACCGGAAGACAAACCCAGTGCAACCGCAGACAAACGAACAGGACTTGGTCTAGGGTACAGAAGCATATCCCGGTAGCACCGGACGTCCAAACCGGTCGTACCGGTTTCTGGAATATCAAACTAGGGCAAACCCTAAGCAGCAGGGTTCTCTAACTTTCCAACACAGAGGCCATTCTCGGCAGCACCAGATTCAAGACCGGTTGTGCCGCAACTGAAGCTCTTCAAGGTTGAGCCTGCTAAGTCCTCAAACCTTGCATCAGAGGCCAATCCCGGTACAACCGATTCTTCAAACCGGTACAACCGAGAGTCACTGTCTGTGTTTCAGAAAGAGATTTCAAAAGGATTTCTTTGAGATTTGAACTGAGCACTTAAGAAGATCCTTCCTAAAGCTTAACTTATCTGACCCCTCTTGATAGGCGGCTTGTCCTATAGACTCAAATGATCTTTGATCATATAAACACTAGAAAATCTCCACTAATCTTCTAGATCCAAGCCTTTCTTCAACATCAATTTTTAGGGGTCGTCATTCATCGGTTAAACCAATCACCTGGGGACTAATCACCTGTGTACACTTAGTAAACCATTAGTCCCTTAATCGTTTGTCATTAATCATCAAAATCTATTAGGGGCACTAGATGCACTTTCATCAACCCGAACTCAGTGCTGATGCTGAGCGTTTTCGCACACTTGTGCGAGGCGTATCTTGGCATCAGGCCGAGCCTGGAGCTCTGGAGGTTCTACTACAATCTCCGGCGGATGAAGAATATCGGCGGAGGTGTCATCAGCGGTGCCGGGTTCCGACTCCGGGAAGGGAAGAAGGAAGTCTACATCACCTCCTCTTGGAAGTTGTCTTGGTCGGGTTGGCATTCGAATGGTTCTACTGCCAGCCCCCGCTTCGTTCAAGATCAATTGTCGCGGTCTAGCACCTCTGCCATAGAAGAGCTGGTCGGAGGCCCCGAAGGAGTCCAAATTTCTCAAAGTCCTTACCAGCGACATTGTTGCCCTTGCCCGTGATGGCTTATCAGCTTGGGATGTCGCGGAGGACTACCTTCGGCACCGGATCAGCCCTCTCAAGTCAAGGTACAAGACGGCTTGAGAGATCTCGGATGGCCCAGACCAGACAAGGGACTTCACCACGGGTAAGTTCGATTACTCAAAAACCCCTGTGCTGGTTATTTAGGGAACTACGTTGTTTCACCCTTCCGACCTGTTCTGCGTTCGTGTAGATCTCACCCCCTAGGGGCTCCAGAATAGGTTGAACAACCTATTCGAGCAGTCTCCTTCGGGCGGGCGAACTTCCGTGCCCTTACAAATTGTGAAGCTTAGCCTTGACGAACGAAAGAAAATCTTCTCGGTGAGTCAACATGCTCTGCCTTGTCGGTGATGGTTCGTTCGAGCAGCGCTGCTGACGCTATTCGGGTGCCCTTGTTTCTTGATGCAGCGAGTAGGTCGCGGAGGTCCCGACCCGGAGGCCGAGAGGGCAGGCACGCCTGTCGAAGATGACGACCTCAAAATTCTCGGGGCATCAGCCCCGGTCCCTGATCTAAGGACTGAGGGCTCGTCTGAGAGGGAAGCGGCGAAGGAGGCTACTCGGGCGAATTCTCCTTCCGGGGTCCTTCTCCTCCACCTAGCCCCCAACCTCATGTAGTCATGAGACAGAGATACTTGTTGTTGGGTAGGGACCCCTAGGGCACAAGCCAAGGGAATCTGACGACAAGGGAGGCCTTTTTATACAGGTTCGGGCCTCCCTTAGGATAATAACCCTACATCCTATTGGTATGTATTGATCAAAGAGTATCTTACAAGGGATGTATATGTTGGTGTCTATCTAAACCTCATCGGAGACTACTTGCACTAGATCCGCGGGGCTCGACTCCTTCGAGGCGGCGGGTCTTCTTGTGGGAGTCGCTAGGGCTTCTGGCTTGTCTATCTCCAAGAGCTTCTGTCTCCAGAAAAGCTTGTCCTCCCCTATAGGACGGCTGGTCCTTGTATATGGGGCTTCCTGAGTCGTACTAAGGGCGGACTTGTCCCCGAGTAGGACTCTGGCTTCCTTAAACGTCAGGATAGGATGTCCGTCCCCTCCACGGGGGGTTATCTTATCTCCTGGGATCCTTATCAAATACGTACTCTCCTTCGGTAATCCAGGGAACTGTATACGGATACCTCCTCGTATACGAATACTATACTAATCATCGTCATATGGACAGTTGTAGTTAATAGTTTTATTAGTTATTAATTTGTATAAGATAAGTGAAATTAGCTTGTTTAATGATATTGAAATGATTAGTACGAAATATTTATAAAAAAATGTAACTTCGGCATACTGAAAAATGTACCAAATCATTATGTGTGAAAATATTATGAAAGATATAGTAAAAAATTTACAGAAATATATATATAATTGACATGAAAATAATTAATTAGTGTACTTCGTTTTGTATTTACAAGCACTCATAAATTTGTAGAAAGATTGTTATAGTATGAAAAATAAGACCCTAATTTATATTAGCATGATTTTAATTAGGTGTTAGTTGGAATAGTAAATCGATATTAGTACTAGAAATAATAACAGAAAATTTTGATTAACTAATTTCTGTTGATAATTAACGTACGAATATACCCAAAAATAACAGAATGTTATAATTATACAAAATGAAAAATTATACCCAAAAGAGAATAAAACAAATGCATTTTTGAATTCAAACCAAGCTGACACCCAAAATTATACCCAAAAAATTTGTGTGAAAATATGATTAATTTCGAAATAATGGAAAAATGAAACAGAAATTATATAGTGGAAAAAAATTAATATAATATGTCGAGTAGATGCATGAGCTAGGGTTCGATATATCCCTCCCTTGTCACCGTAGTATTAGTCCTCGCTAATCGCATTAGGCGTCAGCAATGGTTTAGGTCAAACTACGCTATTATGGCTTAGACCCGCTTAGAATTAAAGTGGTTTAATCAACTGGTCGTGGATCATTATCACGTGGGAAAGGGGTAAAGTCCTCAGGAGACATTTATTGCCCGAGGAGTGTTGATATAGGAATGATAGCTGTTGGTAAAACAAAAATGAAGATGATTTCATATCCGGGTGAGAATATAAGAGTTGTGAGGGGAGAAAGATGTAGTGTGCAGTTGCATGTGACAACACGCATGTAATGGCATGGTGTTGTGGGAATATGAAGCCTTGCTCGGATCAATTAAGGACCGAACCTTAGTGCCATTGACCCAAGTCATTTCGTACGACCACATGTCCTTTTATGGGGAGGACATGACCCAATACTTTATTTAGCGCTAGTGTGTGAACCCGTAGGTGATCCGGGGGGAATAGTGCAAAAGTGGAAGTATAACTCCTTTTGAGAGACTGCCTCCATTGCAGGGGACTTACTCTACACAAAGATGGTTGTCTCTCCTTGGTAACGCAGACATTGTGTAATACCCATTTCTATCTTGCGACTTAGGTCATACATTTTCATCCAGCATACATATCATCATCCCTGCATCAACTCTTGCATAAATTCAATTGTGAAGAAACTAAGTTTTATAGAATACGTACCTGTCTCATCTTTCGTAACTAGTTTCAGCAAACACCAATCAACTTATTTGAATAACCACAACAAATACCAATAACAGCCGGTGAAAGGAATCAGTGACACTTTAACCAGATCACCATCCACATACCTTCTCTTCACTTTTTCACCCAAAAATATTATGTTGTTCTAGCCCAAATAATTTTTGTACGTGGTTCTGTTTCTGGATTGCACAGTCCGGAGGTTCGGTCCGGAACCTCCGGGATGAACCTCCGGGGTGTCTGGATTCCGGGCTGCTTCCGGGGTTGTCCAGAGGAATCAGGTAATGGTTCTGTTGCTGCCGGAGGTTCGGTCCGAAACCTCCGGGATGGACCTCCGAATGAATCTCCGAGATGGCCGGAGCCTCCGAGATTTCCGGAGCCTCCGGGATGTCCGGATTCCGGGCTGTTTCCGGGTTGTTCTCCGGGCCGGCCGCATCCGGCCCAGCCACCTGTCAGGTCTTGACCTCCACGTCGCCGTCGCCGGTTGGAAATGGTGGGCGGCGACTGCCACCGCGGGTGCCTCTGGCTGCCCTATTTAAGCCGCCGGCTCCCTTGCTCCTTCTCTTTACCCCCCGTGCAAACCCTAACCCCCCTCATCCCCTCCTCCCGTGCCCGTAATCCCCGCGGCACCGTCGTCTTCCCCGTCTCCGGCCGCAGCTCTGGTGACCTGCGCTACCGCATCCGGTGAGCCTTCGGCCTCCCCTCTCCCTTCTCGAGCTCGCCTGTCTCCTCCCTAACTTCCTCCGCTCCTCCTCTTCTCAGATCCGAGCCCGACGACCCCCGCCGACGACGACCGAAGCTCGTCACCGCTGCCTGCCGTCGCGAGCTCCGCCCCGACCTCCGCAGCTTCCCCGCGCCCACGCGTCCCCTCCAAGGTGAGCTGCTGCTGCCTCCGCCACTCCCGCCTGAGCCATCGTGCCCCGTAGCGCCTTTCCGGCCGTCTCCGGTGATGCGCTGGCGAGAGCGCCGCCGCCTAGGTCAGCTTTGACCAGTCAGCTCTGGCAGTGGGTCCCGTTTGTCAGTGGGATAGGTTTAGGGTTAGGGTAGAAATTTTGGGTGCGCATAGCAATTCTTTTTATTATTTTCGCAGGAAATAATGCCAAAAATTGAGTTTTAGGGTTTTTCACCGAAATGTGATTTTGAAAATGTCGTAACTTTGTACTCGTAGCTCCAAAATTAGCAAAATTTATATATTCGGAATCCTTACAAAATTCTCTACAACTTGGTTCAGACACATTTCAAAAATTATAATTAAAACTTTGACCAACTTTGAGTGTGCGATATTTCATCCCTATCGTGTGCTGATTTTCAAAAATTCATAACTAAATTCCTATAGCTCCAAATTGAGAAATTCCAATTGTGTTAGATTTGTATTTCAGAGTGCTTCTATAATATAAATACTTTAGGGTATGACCATTCACTGTGAATAGTAGTTTTCAAACCTAACATGAATTTGAACGTAAATTGACATGCATGCATTGTTAGGACAACCATTTAATTTCTACAAGCTCAAATTGAGAAATTCTTGTTGCAATGGGTTCTTAACACCCATAAGTCACTTTAGAAATTCATACCTATCATTGTTCATCATGCATTCATGTTGGGACTTATTACCTTTCTTTCATCGTTTCGTTTCCGGTATCTCGTGTTGCTTGCAATAGAGCCCGAAGAAGAAGGACAGCAATCTTTTGATTTTGCTCAAGACCAGGAGCCTTGTGACCAGGCAAGCAAAGCTTGTTGCATACTTTTATTGTTATTTATATGCTTTACCTAAATGTGCTTGTGTGTGGAATGTTTGCTTGAAAAAGTTCGACGATATTTGAGCAAAACTAGCATGGTTGAGATGTATCGTGTGCTTATGTCTAGCTACGGCTGAGAATTAAATTTGTGGCCCTATCAACTTTAACCTAACAAGGTGAGATGTGAGAGCCGAGGGTGTACCCTGTGGATACGGTTGGTATATATTGAAGAATAATGAATGCGACCCCCGGTGTTTTGAAGTGTTTTTGTCGCTATACCTTCCTGAGGTAACTCCTTCTGGGTACTCCCTTATCACCACGTGGACGTCACCAGAATCGACGCTAGGGTATATCTGAGGTAAGTCTCAAAATCACTTGGAGCCTTGCAAACTCCAAGAGAAATGCACTCGTTATACCCATAAGTGGTCGTATTGTCGGTAACGGTCCGAGAGATTGATTGAAAATGTTGTTGTGATGGATCAATGATTAAATTGGGGTGTGGGCTGCCCCAAATGAATTGGAAATCACAAGATGAATGTTATTACGTTCGTACTTTGATTCATATGAAATCTGGACTGCAAGTTACTTCCAATGCTTTCTTTCATACCGTCAATGCCATGTCGTGTATTTTTGTATCTTGTTAACTTGACATGCATCATGTTTATTTGCTGCTGTAGTAAATGCATGTGTAGGACATTTAATCAAGCACAGATAAGACTTGCGAGTACCTTTGTACTCACCTAGGATATTCCTAGACTTTTACAGGTGAGCCAGTGGTTGAGGACTATTATGATGATGCCTAGTTGCGTGGTTTCCTTAGTTGGCGTTCGACTCGTGGGATCTCTTTTGGCTTTTGGACAGCGGTTGATGCTCCGCTGTGGGATTGGTTTACTTTTATCCGTTGTTGTATGGTTATTTCAGATTTGACTATGTTTCCGGTTCTCACCGAACGATGTATCTTTCATAGTTCACTATGTGGACAGCTAGTTTTATTATCATATTGCAGTTGCTTGTGTGATGATATTCTCGCTGTCCAACATATGCACCCACCTCCCGTCTATCATGCGTGTATGTTGAAATGGGGAGTGTGGTTGGATGCATATGGAGGTATTTGTTATTTTTCTTCGATTCAACTGAAATACAAAGTGAATGTACGAGACATGGTCTTGGTTACCGTCTTCACTAGTTGTGAGTTCATTGAGTCGAATCAAAATACCGGGTCCCTCACACATTGTATTCCTGGAAGGGTTAGGCTATAAGCTATCTGGCGGGTTCATCACTAGGGTTAGGTAAAGGAAAAGTCTTGTCAACATAACTCTGCCGGCACACCTTGTGAAGTGTGCTAATAGGCCATATCATTAAAGGGGACTCTCGTTGTGTGGGTAAAATGTACAACCTCTGCAGAGTATTAAAATCTATTCAAATAGTTGTGTTCACGGTCGTGAACATGCTTGGTAATGTCACACACTGATTAGACTGGTACTTAGCTTAGCCACACGGGTTATGGCCTTAAAGATGTGGAGCATGAATTGCACACAGTGAGTAGTAAGAGCTACGAATGTAGCGGGAGCTGCTGAAGTTGGACGGACGATATATCA
The DNA here is from genome assembly GCA_019208055.1 of Stipa capillata. Classification (NCBI taxonomy): domain Eukaryota; kingdom Viridiplantae; phylum Streptophyta; class Magnoliopsida; order Poales; family Poaceae; genus Stipa; species Stipa capillata. Next base: position 267,759 of record JAGXJF010002509.1, read on the forward strand.
ACGAATGAAAATAATATTTCTTGACGTCACCACATGCTTAAACCTCTCAAAATTCTGACTAATTACTTACGACACGATATTGAATGAAAAGAAAGGAACATCTCCTGTGACATAATTTCCTCCAAGAGCATATATCACTGGAGTAATACATCACAATAACACAAATTCACAGCAAGCTTAACTAGCCACGTTCACAAAATCAAATCAAACATCATCTAAAAAATTCAAATCAAACATACAACATAATTCTAACTGAGCGTATGATTCTCAGGCTTCCCATATAGGCTTTACTAGTACATCAGAACTAAGAAATGGCTACATCTAATGCATCAAAAATTTAAAACTAGAATCAGTGTACAGCGCCAAATAGCAATGTTCCATTCTTTGATAAAGATGTCAATGCAAAGGGAAAAAAGGTCAGGCGTACTTAATGATTTACACCTTATTTCATCACAGGGAGCAACATTCCATTTTCCGCTGTACACTAAAACCACAAAAAATCTGGCATCCTCAGGTTCATACTCACAATCTCTGAGATCAACATTTTCCATGGAGGTAATGAAATAGCTGTGTACATACAACAGTAAACATGCATGCTCCAAAGAAAAAGAGAAGAACAGGGAAGGCGAAGAAAATCAACCTAACTCTTCCACCAAGGCCCTCGTAAAACAAGATGTATCCATGATCTGTGTTGCCCGAGTATTCGTGCGAAGAACCGAAGAATGTTTGCAGGGTCGACTCTTCAACCATCTCCACATTTTCATCATCAAAGAACAACCAGTGGTTGTGGCTTTTGACGAGGCTTACATAATGGCCGTGGTTGGGGCCACTTCCAACATGGACCACGACAGCAAAGAGAGAGTACTCAGTATCTACATCATCAGATGTACTACTGATCTTCAGCTCCATGGGGAATACGACCCGATATGAAAGCTTCTTATACCGGCCAAGCTGCTCAATGTACTTAAAGCGCTTTAGGTGGATCACCAATATGTGGGGAGCCTTCTTGATCTTCATTCTCTTCTGTGCTTCTTGCAAACTGGAACAAGAACAAGTATGGAGTTCAGCAAATTAAGTTAAGCTGATGGCCCCTCCCATGGTAGTTACGTTTTTTTTCTGTTTCAGACAAAATCTACAGCATAAAATGGGTTCTGACACAGGGCTGAAAGAAAAGAGATCATGCAGGCCTTTAGGATGTTGCCCACATATACAAAAAAAAAGGGTGCTCAAGGCATAAGATGGAGATGACCAATAGATCAAAGCAGACCATGCTGCATGATGACAACAAGAAAAGGCAGTAGAAAGGGAATATGGTATAGAGTTATACCTGCAGCATTTGTCACAGAAGAATTTGTCCTCGGCATTTAAAGTTTCTGTGGAGCTGAAATTTTTCAGGCAGCTTGTAATAGAACTATTCTGCTCAATGTCAACACTCAGATCAAAAAATGTTTCATCCCTTGCAGTTACTGTCTCACATCTTAAGCATCTGGTTTCATTGGTCAGTATGCCCTGCATAGGTTGTAAGTATATAAAGATAACAATGAATTCTATCTTCAAGGTATGTAACTAGGTAGATGTAACTTCTAAGCCATTTTCATTGAGTTCAGTCACCTGAAAATTCTTATGGACCAAGGTAACCGGTGGCTCTTTTCTAACTCCATTGGCCAAAGGTTGAACTGTCCCATTTGGAACTTTTTCAGGAGATGATGATTGCGGGGAGTCCTTCGCAGCACTAGACTCTTTCTCCAGAATATCAACAAGCTCATTCAACAGAAAGTTTAAGAACTCATGTGCATCCTACAGAGCAATCATGGACAAATATGTAACTCCAGAGTTTTTTCTTCAATACTACCAAATGTCAGCTTCAGAGATTATTGGTATCACTGAAGAGACTGTTTTGGAAGCTAGCACAGTTAAACTAAAGCAAAATATCAGATAAATGCATGCACATGAGAAGACAAACAATACTACACTACTAACTATGACGTGGCTCACATTGCTGTCATGAAATAGCATCAAAGAAACCACAATCACTTAGATCCATTACTGGAACAATTAACATTGGGTATATTTACAGAGGTTGCCTTACGCTGCATCAATCAGGTCATCGTGAGGCTATCATGGCACAACCAATGACATGTACTGCTATAATATATGCCAAGTTACCTGGTGCATGTAGCTGCGAAATAACTCGTTCTGTTTCTTCACTCTTTGGACAAAACGTTTCGGAGCAATAACACCTGTCTTTTTCTTGGATTGGCTTACCTGCATGATAATTATGAGTTATCATTGTTTTGACAGAAATATTATGAGCTGTCAACTGTCATCAATTCACTACCAACAGAAATATCCTGCCATAAGTCTCACGTAACATAAACATACAAAATGAAAAAACTATGCACTAACAATGATGTGCATGGATGCAGTGGAATAATGAATTGGTGGCTAAGACGTCTCTGCCATCTTTGGTCCATAACTTTACATGAAGGATCTTAGGATCATATATGCTGGTCACTAAGTGTTCGTCACCCTAAGCAAGTTCTCCAATAACTCGAGAGTGGGAAGCCACAAACAGCAACATAGATGTGTTGATAGCGACCACCATGGAACCCACATAAGACTGAATATGCAGATTCATTTTTCAAGCCTCCATTGACAATGCTGTATTTTGCCAAGATGCTATACAATTCCAAGTCAATTTGCAAAGCAACAACATGCTCGAACACAATGCCATATCACTAGGTCAAAATCATCTTTTTGTCCACTTTACCTGCATGAAAAGATCTGCCAAGCAAGTCAAAAGATTTTCTTCTGCATCTCCAGGATTTTTGTTATTCACATAATATTCCAGTAATTGCTCCCTGAACGGAATGCAAAAATAAAGTGCCTGAAACAAAAGTATAATAGTAAGGTTCATGTAAAAAATGCACTTGTCAGATGTTTTAGAACAGTCGATTGCACAGGATGGCAAACAGCTATCTGTGAGAAGAACAGGATATAGCAAAACATTTATCACAAAGAAAGTAGAGAACTGAACTAGACCAGACTTTCATATGGCATAAGAATGATAATATTATTAGATTACAAACAGTACAAACCTACCTGAAAAGGTAAACTAACACATCACGAAAGTTCATCCTAGCCAGATAACATTACATTCTAGCTACAACGTTCACAAATTAGCAAACAAAAGATATGTAGCTAGTGCTAAGATAGTCTATACATGAATAGAATACACAAAAGGATTTCTTTTCCTAGAGAAAAAAAATATTGCAGCATTAAATAAAATTGATGTTCCTCCTGGATCTGCTCTGTCATGGAGAATATGGGGGGTATTGGTAACTAAAAATATATACAGTCTAACCTGCCTGCACATGCACAATATGCACCAAAACAGTATCTTCCCATTTTACACTGAACATCGCTACAACTCTCTCTCCCAGTGATGAAAAGTGACTTTTAATGTATTCGTGATGGAGTAGCAGTATATAGAAAACCTGAGTATACCGCATTGATGAACAACAGGATTGTTTGGCGCGTTTCAGATAACAAGTGTCAGTATATTAATCTGCAACCTTCAAAAACATCTCGTATGCAATGGTAATAAGTAATACAGTGTACCATGATATAACAGGCCCCTCGCTGTTTCAGTGTGTCGACTCTCCACAAGACAGTAAATTATTGCAATATATTCTACCAAAATACAACACAGCTTCATTTCTTCACTTTGTCTTCCATTTCTCATTAAATGAATATTAGGATCCAAATCACCATAATCACCATTTTCAATAATAGATAAAATGTTGTATGTCATAACAAGACCCTGAATCAAAGAACATGAACGTTCTAAAGTGGATAAACAGCCACAAACATTATCAACAATGAGTTGCGGCTGTGGCTTTCACTGCCATCTAAGTACATAATGTTTTCATTGAGGGGAAACCAGAAATTAATCTTGTTTTGTCTAATATACCTTGAACGTTTTCACCGGTTCCAGCCTGCTGATGCTACTAGTAGTAATCTAACTGAACTAAAATGAAAGCATTGGAGTATTTTATATATCTTACTGGGTATTCCTTTCTTCTGACATGACAGCCTACTGTTGGTGACTTGAGCTCCGTTAGGAGCTTTGGACTAGAGATAGACAAGTTACAAGGCAAATCATCAAAATAAGTCATGAAAGAAAAACAAGTGGATGCTCTAAATTTGAAGCAGATAAAACAGAGGCATGTTGATACACCTCTAACATGCAAGTAATCTTGTTGAAAGGGTTTGAATCTTTGCAAAAAAAAAGATTTTCAGATAAAGACACCAATTTCCAATATTGAGCTGCCACGTGTAAATCTATAATGCGATAAGCATACTAATATACTACAATTATAAATGTTCAGTTCGGTAGATTTTGGACGTATCATATACATGGGCATTCATAAAAGGCAAGCTTGTAATTGTACTCCAAAAGGAAGTATGTTACTATCGTACCTGGTTGTAGAATTTGTAATCATGCTAACGACGTGACTATGTGAACATATTGCAATCATAACCAAACATCTGCGTGTCACATAAAAACAGTTTTGTGCCATTGCATCGTCGAAGGTTTCCACCCATATCAACGTATATGTCACATTATACTCGCGCAGCCTCGAATCTAGTGATCATCTGCCATACCAACATAATAAGGTGCATATCCACGTCAACCGCAAACAAACAAAGGCATCTCGAAGGCTATTGAACAGGCCACCTAACTAAGGCAAGGCAGGCACCTAATCAAACCATTACCACATGTATACTGCCCAGATTACCACGTAGCATGCTATAAATTACCGACATCACACCTAGCCTACAGGGCGCAACAAATCTTTAAAGGGATAGGATATGGAGACCTGGAGTACACTGTTGCAGTAGCAGGTGTTGCCGAAGTTCTCGAGGCCGAAGTAGCGCTCGCCTTCGGGGAACTGGTCGCCGAGGGCCTTCTCGAGCTTGGAGCCGCTGGCTCCCATGACCATCCACCGGTCCCACCACCCGGTGGCGGCGCCGGTGAGGTACCGGAAACCTGACCCGAGCCCGGAGCGGCTCCTCTCAGCCGCCGACGAGGCCAGGGCGGATCTAGATGGTGTGCCGGGTGCGCAGCGGAGCAAGATTTCTGGAAGTTAGTTTCAGATTGAGTAATCACTGGATGACCAAAAGCTCATACCTCAAAAACCAATATCCAAGATTGCGGACGGGGTGGAGACCGCAGGGACGCGATGAGGTAGAACGGGAACGGCGATGGCGGCGACGCGCATGAGAAGCGAGGGGTTGAGGAGGGGGTTGGGTGTGAGGCGTCGGCGGTGACGCTAAGCTAGGGCAAGGCGGCGGCTCTAGGGCACGGCGGTGGTGGACTAGAGGAGAGATTTTAGAGACGCAGTGGGTTGGATTGGAGCTTGGGTAGGTCAGAGCATGAAAGCAGCGTGGGAGAGGAATGGATCGGGGAGGAAGAGGAAAATGTACTGGACGGGTGGAGAGGAAAAGTCTTAGCTGTCGAGGAGATGGATTTTGATGGTTCAGATCGTTGGCAGGCAAATATACTCAAGTAGAGATTTTCACCGTATTACGGTGGTGGTTTACCGGAGGTGGACGGCCTCGTATACTCGTAGTAGTATTTGGTAATTTTGATCCACGTGTATATTTAGGCAAACTTTTCAAATGACCTGTAACAGAAATGCCTACAAGATTAGTATCGAGTTGCACAAATAACGATGTGTCCCAACATCTCCAGGGCCAAAATAGGTAAACGTGGGGAGAATATGTGTTAGGATGCGTAAAAGGACTAGTGTTTGGATTAAAAAATATGAATACTATGAAACAAAAGGATTATTAGTTTTAGATTTGAATATTTTTTATAAGAGACTTTTCAGTCTGTGATTAGTATAGACATAGATTTTTCTTAAAAGATATTTTCAATAAGTAATACTCCTATGTGAAGTACCAAACAAATAACATACTACCGTCAAATCCATGGATCGATAAATGTATTGTATTTCTTGATCTTCTGCTCTGTACTTTGTAACAATGTCTTTGTCAACAATAGCAACAACTTAGTTAGCACCTATGCCTCAATAATGGTATTGTTCGTGAGATGAAACTAATTTATTAACACTTAACCTGCCTTAGTGTCGTTTACCATCATAAGCATTAGGGAGGAGCGGTGGGGATGGAAGCCTGAAGAGAGGGGGGAGGGGTTTGTCGAGCAAAGCAAATGTGGATAGAGTGATGGGGCTCGCAAGCATGACATGTGGTCTACTTGTCAGTGCAAAACTTATGTGAGGGATAAGCGGAGTCATTTGATCCAAATCCAACGATTCACATAATCTAAAGTTGAACTGACCGTCATCATTAAAATGATTTCTTAATTCATAGTAGAGATGTTATCCATTATAACACCTCGTGTGTGCAACAATAGTGAGATGCATATGGTACATAAACCAAGATGGTAATAGTGTCCGATTCTTACCGATTCAGAGATCAATTATAGAACAATTAGTTAAGCGCCCTATGTTACAGCAAAACTCATATACATTGATATCGCAAGTGGATAATAAATGTTTTCTTATTCTCATGATCCCATTAGCTGGAGCACAAACGCCACCACCACCATGTCACGTATCACTGGTGGATCTATGTGCTATCACAAGAGTTTAATTAGCAAATTTTCCCATTAACATTCTTTCTCTACAACAGCTATCACAAGAATTAGCAATATCCCCCATTAGCAACCTTTTCGAGAATTGCTAACAAGTACTTGAGTATTTTCTTACTTCAAGAGTACTCAAAATTTTATTCATATGATTTTGTTGTCGGTATAACCGTATAAGGTAAGATCAAAAGGATGGAGAACTATTGAGTAGAGATCTAAATGCTTAAAATTTAAGTACTCTATAAAAGAAACACTCTAGTACTTCCGATACACTCCCTTCTCTACAACATCAGACATGAATATTTGATTTTCGAGAGCAACTTTTGAAAAGCACGGACATGTTTTACCACAACAATGAACATTAGAACAAACGGATTGAGTACGAAGAAACAACATTGGAAAGTAATGACAATTAATAAGTAAACTACATAACTAAACATCAATATTACAATGCACACATAAGATACAATGCACACATAAGAGCTATAACCTTTTCACCAAGTAGCCATCATATCTGGATATCTACCTGATTGTAGCTAGTTCTTATACTATCATGTCCGCCAGATTAGGAATATTTGTCACCTTTTGTCACCATGAGGAAGAGACAAGAGCGTGCATGCTGCATGCACATGCAAACATAAAATTCATATATCTGTTATTGCAAGATGTAAAAAGATAAGTAAAACAACCAGCACTTGAGAAAACCAGATCAGTATTCAGTAGAAAGAGAGAAACCAAGGAGAATTGATGGTGTTGCTATCAGAGAAGCGACCACAACTATGTCGATGGGCCCACTAATAGGGGTGGCAGCATCGCCGTCGAAGCTTGGTGGATACAACTTCCTGGTGCTCGCATCCTCATATCCCAAAGAATTGGCAACATGTGGCTTGCCCCTTACGATGGTGATCATCTCGTAAGCTGCATGCATGCAAGAGAATGAAGAGGAGGAAGGAGAACATCGGCAGTTGCAGTGACACTGCTCCTTGCTCCCTTAGCTTCCTTTGCTCAGCCGTGATGCACGCTGACCACCTCATTCGCTGCTGCGCAACCGCAACTTTATTGACATGTCGGGCCTCGCATTCATTATCTCCGCCATACATTAGATAGACAGCCCTTGTTGGTGGCATGCCGACATAAATGCTGCACCGAGTCGCCCCCGGCCATTACTTCGGCAATGCATTCTCATGAACTCAACTTCGATGACCATGAACCGGGAGGTTATGAATTATGATGCGATCATGGGTATCGTGGTAGTTGGAGAAGATGTGGAGGCATTGGAGAGGAAGGGGAAGATACATGGGGGTGGGGTGGATGATATATAGTCAAGGCAATAGTGTAAGGGGAAGATACATGGGGGTGGGGTGGATGATATATACTCAAGGCAATAGTGTAGTCCCACTTGTCATGTGAGAGTTTCTTTGGTTTTCTATGAGGAGGAAGGATCATAATCATAAGGACGTGCAGGACGACGAAACTCCCGCTTTATAATAGTAGAGGTTACACGTACTCACCCTTTTAGTTAAGTTTTACATCTTTTTAGTGAAGTTTTTCATCTCATCTCTATGTGTTCATTATAATTTGAATACATGACAAATGATCTTTCCTTTTGCACTACTTTGCACATCATATAAGTTTTAAAGTAAAATCGTAATAATGTTATATGAGTCTGATATTCTATATCGATCTTACGATTTGCGGATCCGATCGTGGAACCTCCATTTCGATTCACAATCATGATACTGACAACCTTTGCACTATATATGGAGAAGCCCAAATGAAATACACGTCACAGGGACAAGACACACATGTTTCTTCTAGCCGTTGGAAGCTCTTCCGCTTTCCCTTCTATCCACTACACCCTAGTTGGTCGGTTTTTTCATATCTCAAACTCCCACGAGAACCGTCCTTCCACCGTCTCCCCATAGTGTCCCTCCGCCTTGTGATCAGCGCGTAAGCCCTCGGAAGTATGATCGTAAGCTGCAAATTTTGATCACGGTTCCTACCATTTGTTTGGTGCTACTACTATATCAAATTAAGTGTCTACATAAGATCGGTTAGCAAAAACATAGTACCATATGACAAGAATCGAGATTTGGACAACCTTGTTTGGCACTGCAAAAGATGCAAGAGGTCAGGTATATTGATTCGCACTATATGGCCAGTTTGCTTGCACCTCGAGGCGCATGGATTTCTTTGGTTACTCCAATCTCTAGACTACATTGTACATGTTGACTAACGAATCACCTGCCTCCCAAAAAGTGGGCAAATACTTTATGGATGTATCACTTCTATATAATTTGAAACTACGAAGTTTATATAGGAGCAAAGCGTATTACTCAAATTTAACATTCATAGATCATGCTCGATTGGGATAAAGATCACTGGTTACTATCTCTAACGTAATAAAGTCTAGTTGCCTACGTGCAATAGCAAACTATCGGAAATTGTCAAAATTGATGCATTCTTTTACGAGGGATGTCTCTCTACATTTTAATTTAGTGAAAACTTATCTAAACATCTTAAAAGAGACTCTTAGTCTATAAATAGAGGGGCTCATGCACTGGGTTATAAGCACTTGATGAGAAGAGATTGTCCCTATACCTTATGTCCCCTTTATATTACTGTTCATGTATACATGTGTGCTTCTTCATCTTGTTCATCTACTATATCGGTGATCATCAAACTATACTCGATAATGATGGCTCACCAATATATTATCAGCATCAAACTCTTTTTGCACCTAATTGTAACTCTCTTTACACTGTTGGAAAGGTAACTATAGATGAAAAATATCATTGCTAGCAGTTTGATTTGTGTCTAGATTGCTTTTTCGTATGAGCTCATATTCTAGATTTTTTATGAATTATATAAAACATTTCACAAACAAAAATTCTTTATAAACCACCACGCTAATTAGTAATCACCGACAAATGTCTAATATAACCTAAATGCAATCGAGAGAATTGCAGATCGCGCTCCGCAGGAGCACGGCCACCGCACGGCACCGCTGCCATACACGCCGACCACACCATCCGCGCCCGCGGCGCGAGCATAGCATCACCGGCCATCGCACGTGCCATCGATCAGACATGGATTGGTTCAATTTTGATTTGTTTATTCCTATGTCTATGGGTTAGTTATTCGTATGCATATATACATGGACTGATTGATTCGGCGATGGAATAAACCAAACGTGCCCGCATGCCTCGAATCGTGCTCGCCAGCACGCGTGCGCTTGACGCGGCCTCGCCGGCACGGCCGCGTGTCTCGCGTGCACGCGCCCGTGCGCGTCACTTATCCGTGCGGCACTCGCTGACGGCACCACAGTCGCCGCATGACCACGGCTGCCGACGCCAACTTTACGGTGCGCCACGCTTGTACAAGCCGCAGCGCTGTAGCGCCGCGCGTAGCGCACGCCCGGCACGTCGCGTTCGCATCGCGCGCCTGTCAACGGCGCCACCGTCCCGCATGAGCCCCGCGCTGCGCTCCCGCACGAGCCTGCACGGCCGAGGCGTCCGCACCGCGCAGCTCCGGCCGCCGCACTAGCCCGAGCACACAGCCGCGGCTGCCACGGACAGCACTGCCAATCTTCGCACCCGCACGCGTACATCGCCGCCGCCGGGCTCTGTGCGCTGCACGCACACAGCCGCGTTGGCCGCGCCATTGGTCACGCCACTCTGCCTCCCGCCACTGCAACAGCCGGCAGGCCTCGTGCCTCGGCAGCACACCGTGTCGGCGCTAGCTGACAACGCTGCACTTCACCGCCACGGTCCGTGACACCCACAGATTGCGCCATGCCACTGGCTCCCTCCGTCCTGCGCTCCCATTGCTGGCTGGCATGGTCGAGGCGTGCCGACCTTGCACACGCCTCCGCCACCCGGCGCCACCCCACGCCGCCCCACACAGGTGCGCAACGGCCGCCTGTGTCCCAGATGGCACACGCGTATGATATGCTTGAAAATACTGTAGGTCGGGGTGGAAATTCAAAGTTAATAGCCTATCTGATGATACATATTTTTTCATGGTCCAAGCATGGTAGATATTATGTAAATGGAGACTCTACGGCATGTAGGTATTGAAACGAGTAATTTGTTCTATCAGTATCTTATCATGTTTTCTTATGCAACAAAAGAAGAGATAGAAAAAACGCGACTTTAGATAGAATAATTTAAAAGTTTTAAAATTATGATATCTAGAAAATACCCTAATGCACAAAGTTCATTCAGATGCAATAGGTAGAAGCTAATTTTTCATAAGAAAGCTTGGGTTTTTCATGAACTGTATAGTCCTTTATGAATTGTATCTAAACTAATTGCAACTCATATAGATAAATAGCATCTATTATAAGGGAAATAATGTGATACTTGCATATCACAACTCAACTATTATCCTTGGCTTATTCACACTTCAAGTCTGTGTGGATTTGTGCTTTGCTATGAGTTCCATGTTCTATTCAGCATCTGTCTTTATTGTAAACTCTCCATTCAGTATTTTTGCTTTGTTAGAAACTCCGTGTTACATTCATTAACACAATTACATTTAGTTTTCCTTAAACCAGAAAATAATGCTAAGTTAAATATGATTTTCGTCGCATAGGACATATATTTTTCCATTTTAATGATGCATATTTTACCTTATAATATTCGTATGATTCCCTATGTGGTTCAAAGTATGATACAAGTGCAATAAAAGTAAAGATTTCCCCACCCCACTATTTTTAAGAAATTTTTAAGATTTGTTCACTGTTAGCAATTTCTAATATGCTAAATCCAGAATAATAAGCCCAAGACAAACAATTCTAGAAAATAAACCATAAACATGCTTCAAAAGGGAGATCTAGTAACTCTGAATGCTGAAGGTGTATATGTGTGTGCACATATATTCTTAAGAATACTTGCTCTTCTTTTTAAGTTGCTTTATAAGCTAATATGTACAAATGCAAAAACCACAATGTAATTTTTTCTAAAAGGTGCAGTAGGTACTAGATTAACTCGAAAAATAAGAGTCCGTCACTACATTGATCTACCCTTCTGTGAGGTTCTCCTCCTCAACGACAGCCGTTGCCATCTAGATGTCTAAGAGAACGTCATCACTAATATTCGTGGGAACGTTGTCAATGAGCATGGCAGAATCAATATTCTCTTTGAGAGTCAATGATCTTTCTCTCTATTCCACCATTTTTTCCCTTCTTCTTGAAGTTGGGCTTCCTCACACTGTAGCTTACATATTGGCCAGCTTCACACCTAGCTATGCTACATGTTGACGATGACATGACACCCGGGTATCGTCAAGGAGGACAATACCGGCCCTATGGATATAGGGTGGGCCGGGCCGACTACTCGGAGTCTGATTTCTACACGGGGGCGCCTCATCGACATGGAGTACAAGATAGGAATAAACACATATCCGGCGATCCCGGATTCTGTTGTAACTAATTAGGAAACCAATCTGTAAACCGATTTGGGCTCTTGTAACCCTACCCCGGTCGCCTATATAAGGCCAGGTAGGGATCCTCCGATCGGTAAGCTTGATACGCTCTCATATTCTCATACACACAAACCCTAGCAGCCTCGAGATCTGTCCTCGAGGGCTTGCGGCACTCGGGATTCAAGCAATACCTGTCACCAAACACAGGACGTAGGGTATTACCTCTCTTAGAGGGCCTGAACCTGTCTAAACATTATCTCCCGTGTGCACCCATCTAGATCTTCTGTGCGTACGCTGCCACATATTCATTATTGCCGGATCAGTACACCGACAGTTGGCGCGCCAGGTAGGGGAGCGTGCATAGATTCATCTGCCAAATCCAGATGTGTTTCTTCGTCAGCAACGGCAGTTTCGTTCCGAGCAACATCATGCGATTTGCTTCCATGAACGCTGTCCCTGATCCAGGCCAGCTTTTCCGATTTGGAAAGTTGGACTTCATCGCCGATCAGATCGGCAAGCTTCACCTCTGCGACTCGGCGTCTCGTCGACCGTCGGAGGCGTCTCGCCGAGTCCGCACCTTCAGCTCCTCTCCCCAGGGATGAGGTTACACCGAAGTCGGGTCTACCGCTCGAACGTGGATTCTCACTCGTCGAGCAGGGGTCCCAATTGGTTGGGGCGATCGAGTCTCTCCTACACGTCCTCGAGTATGACTCGGACGACTTTGAGAGTTTGGGAAGCCACCACCCTTCTCGGGAGGTCTTCATGGCGAACCTGGGCACGTTGACCAACAACAACGACCAGCCTATTCCCATCGAAGACCAGACTCCTGAGTAGCTAATGGCCACTCGGCTCCGTCTCCGTGCGCAGGAGGCGGAACTGGCCGAGCAGCAAGCCGCGCTAGCCTGCCAGCGCGAAGAGAGAGAACATTACGATGACATGCGGGGTCGTGTGTGCCAGGTTCACGATGCACTCCGCATGCGTGAAAGGGATGACATCCCGATCTTCCCGCTTCCCAGTCACAACATCATCGCGGCCTCGGTGGCGGCGTGTGCCATTCACATTCCTGAGGGCACCCCGGGCCACGACGAACTTTGGCGGCTCCAGATCCTGGTAGAAGAAGCAACCCTCTAGCAAGCCGAGATCTCTGAGAACCGTGCGGGTTCATCGGTGAGTGCTAGGAGTAGGCGAGCTTCCCTCTGGAAAACCCACAAGCCGCGGCGCGTCATCGCGCCGACCCCGAGCGTCGTCACCCTGCCGGGCTGGTTCATAGCCGACTCGGACCAAATCGTGACACACGGGGGACTATTCTCGCAAGAGTCTGTGCCCAACAAGGCGCGGACAAAGATGTTCATCCTGTCGGTTCGGCACGCGATCAACTCAGGCTGGACCGCAACGCGCGGGACATCCTTAATGATAAACGCGACGCTCGCCGAGATGCAGGGAGGGACAATCACAGTAGTCATTACGGTGACGATAGCGACCGCAGCGCCACAAGCCGGCGTAGTTCCCCAGCTCCTTCCGGCATGGCCTATGTAGGCCTAAAGGCATTCAGATCTCGCATTCGCAATGCCGTCTTCTCGTCGCGTTTCTGGGTTACTGGAATCGACAAGTATACGGGAGAGACTCGGCCAGACATCTGGCTGGCCGACTACCACACAGCGTGCAGGACCAGTGGCGGCGACGATTACGTTGCAATCCACTATATGCCTTCGTTTCTAGCCGATTCAGCTCGAGCCTGGCTTACCAGCTTGCCTCAAGGTTGCATCCAGTTATGAGCCGACCTTGAGACCCTCTTCGTCAACAACTTCCAAGGCACCTACAACAGGCCTAGGAACGCGTGGGACCTCCACAGTTGTACTCAAGAGGAGGGTAAAACCCTCAGAGAGTACATTCAACGCTTCTCTAAGAAGAAGAACTCTCTGCTCGAGGTCCGAGAAGGAGATGTCATCACCGCCTTCTCCAAAGGTGTCCGCAGCACTGACCTCATCCACAAGATCACGCGTAAGAACCCTCAAACTACGTGCGAGCTCTTCGACATCGCCAATAACTTCGCCACTGGTGAAGAAGCCGTCCGCAGCGCAAACAAGGATGATAAGGGAAAAAGCAAAGCGACCGATTCCCCCAGGGGAAAAGACCATCCCGAGTCGTCCCGAAAGAAGCACAGGAAGCGCAAGGGCGAAGACTTCGTTGCTACAGCCGAGCGTGCCCGGCAACGGCGTCCTCAGCCCGGCAACTCGACTTTTGAGGAGATGATGAGTCGGCCGTGCCACTTTTATGGGCCGAAGTCAAACCACGTCACGCGCGACTGCAATCTCCTGAAGAACCTGAACAAGCCTTTCATCCATAATCGGAACAAGAAGGATTCTCCTCCAGACGAAGGTGACGAGTTCCCGAAGGAAACCGCTTGTTTGATGATCTTCGGTGGCCCCGACGGTTACGAGTCCAAATGCCGCTAGAAGATCACGAACAGAGAGGTTAACGCAGTCGAGCCTACCGTACCTCAATACCTCTGATGGTCCGAGTCCATAATCTCTTTTGGCTGCTCGGACCATCCCGACTACATACCCCATCCGAGTAGGTTCCCTTTGGTGGTGGATCCAATTGTCTGTGACGTTCGCCTCACCAAGGTCTTCATGGATGGAGGGAGTGGTCTCAACATCCTTTATGTCAAAACCCTTGATGACATGAAGATTCCTCGCTCGGACATCAAGCCCACCGGGGCACCCTTTCACGAGGTCGTACCTGGCAAGATGGCAAGTCCACTCAGGCAAATCAACCTGCCTGTCACTTTCGGTGCTCCCAAAAACTTCCGGACCGAGATTCTCACCTTCGAGGTCGTCGACTTCTCGGGCTCATACCACGCCATCTTGGGACGCCCCTGCTATGCCAAGTTCATGGCTGTCCCAAGCTATGTCTACCTGAAGCTTAAAATGCAAGGTCCCCACGGGATTATAACGGTGCAGAGCAGTTTCCAACACGCCTACGCGTGCGACCTGGAAAATTGCAACCTCGCCGTGGCCCAAGTCGCTGCAGCCAAGCTTGACAACCTCAAGTCGGCCGCGGTCGAGGAAGCACCCCCGACCAAAAAAGCTTCAGCATCGACATCGTTTCAGTCGGCGCGGGATACCAAGTCGATCCAGCTCGACCCGGAAGACTCCTCCAAGACGACGCAGATCGGGACTGCGCTCAGCGACAAATAGGAAAGCGCGCTCATCAGCTTCCTCCGTGACAACCGGGACGTCTTCGCATGGACATCTTCCGACATGCCCGGAGTTCTGAGGGAGGCCGCCGAGCACTCTCTGAATGCTCGGCCGGACGCCAAGCCGGTCAAACAGTGCTTACGCCGCTTCGCTGAGGATAGACGTGTAGCAATAGGAGAAGAGATAGCCAAACTCTTATCAGCTGGCTTTATAAAAGAAGTGTATCATCCCGACTGGCTAGCGAACCAGTTCTTGTTCGCAAAAAGAATGAAAAGTGGAGGATATGCGTTGATTACACTAGCCTTAACAAGGCATGTCCCAAAGATTCTTTCACTTTGCCCCGCATCGACCAAGTGATTGACACCACGGCCGGTTACGAAATTTTATGCTTCCTCGATGCCTACTCGGGCTACCATCAAATTAAGATGAAAGAGGAGGATCAATTCAAGACTTCGTTCATCATGCCGTTCGGGGCCTTCTGCTACGTCTCCATGCCGTTCGGTTTGAAAAACGCCGGCGCTACGTACCAACGGTGCATACAGCACTGCCTCCAGGGGCAGATCGGTAGGAACGTGCAGGCCTATGTTGATGACGTGGTGGTCAAGTCAGAAAAGAAAGAGGATCTCCTGACCGACCTGGCAGAAACCTTCTCCAGCCTCAGGCGATTCAGCATGAAACTTAACCCGGAGAAGTGTGTCTTCAGGGTCCCTTCGAGAAAGCTACTCGGATTCATTGTTTCCGAGCGAGGAATCGAGGCCAACCCGGAGAAGATTGATGCCATCATCAAAATTGGGCCACCAAAAAGCCTCAAAGACGTCCAGAGACTCACCAGGTGCGTGGCAGCTCTTAGCCGGTTCATCTCTCGACTCGGCGAAAGGGCCCTGCCCCTCTACAAGCTCATGAAGAAGTCGGACAAACTCACCTAGACCCCTGAGGCTCAAGACGCCCTTAACGGTCTGAAAAAACTGCTGACCACTGCCCCGGTGCTGGCCCCACCAATGCCTAATGAGCCGCTGATACTCTACATCGCGGCAACTACTCAGGTGGTCAGTACGGTCCTGGTTGTTGAACGACCCGAGCCGGGTCACGTCCAGAAGGTTCAGCAACCAGTCTACTTCATCAGTGAAGTGCTTTCCGAATCCAAGGCGCGTTACCCGCAGATTCAAAAGATTATCTACGCGATGTTCGTCACGTCTCGGAAGCTGGTTCACTACTTTCAAAGGCATCCGATCTTGGTGGCTAGCTCTTTCCCGATCGCCGACATCATCAACAATCGGGACGCCACAGGACGGATCGCCAAGTGGGCAATGGAATTGCTAGCATTTGGCATAATTTATACCCCCGCACGGCCATCAAGTCTCAAGCTCTAGCTGACTTTGTGGCCGAGTGGACCGAAGTCCAGTCCCCACCCTCTGTCATCGACCTCGAACACTGGACTCTCTACTTCGACAGTTCGTTGATGCTTCAAGGCGCGGGGGCTGGCATCGTGCTCATCTCTCCAAAAGGGGAGCGCTTCAAGTATGTGCTCCAAATTCACTTCCCAGCGTCCAACAACGTCGCCGAGTACGAAGCTTTGTTGCACGGCCTGCGCATTGCTACGTCACTCGGGATTCGCCGACTCCTCGCTTGGGGAGATTCTGAACTGGTGGTTCGGTAGGTCATGAAGGAGTGGTCATGTAGAGACCCCACAATGGAAGCCTACTACCAAGAGGTACGCAAGCTTGAAGCCAAATTTGAATTGAAGACGAGCTTTACAAGAAAAGCACCTCTGGAATTCTCCAGCGGTGCATCTCTCCAGAGCAAGAGAAATAGCTATTGCACGACATTCACTCGGACGTCTGTGGTCACCACGCGGCGCCAAAGTCGCTAGTCGGGAAAGCCTTTCGACAAGGTTTCTACTGGTCGACTGCCGTCTTAGACGCCGAGCATATCGTGCGCACCTGCGTGGGATGCCAATACTTCGCCCAGCAGATACACTTGTCGGCTCAGGTTTTGCAAACCATTCCAATTACATGGCCCTTCGCCGTCTGGGGCCTGGACATGGTCGGTCCCCTCAAGAGGGCTCCCGAGGGCTATACAGACCTTTTCCTCGCCATCGACAAATTTACCAAGTGGATTGAAGCCAAGCTAGTCGCCACCATCACTGCTGATCGGGTCGTCGAGTTCTTCTTGGACATCGTTTATCGTTTCGGTGTCCCCAACAGCATCATTACATACAATGGCACTCAGTTTACTGGTGGCCCCTTCCTCCGATTCTGCGATGACTACAACATCAGCCTCAACTTCGCTGCCGTGGCACACCCACGCACGAACGGGCAAGTCGAGCACTCCAACGGTCTTATCATGCAGAGCATCAAACCTCGGATCTTCCAGCACCTACAGAAGTTTGCGGGCAAATGGGCAGCAGAGCTACCTTCGGTACTCTGGAGTCTCCAAACCACTCCCAACCAGTCTACTGGTTACACCCCCTTCTTCATGGTATATGGAGCCGAGGCCGTGCTCCCGACTAACTTGAACTACGGCTTCCCGCGTGTCCGCACCTATGAGGAGACTCAGTCGGAGGAAGCAAGACAAGATGCTCTCGACCAATTTGAAGAAACGAGAGAAGTCACCTTGTTTCGGTCGGCAAAGTACCAGCAGGGCCTGCGGCGCTATCACAGCCGAAACGTACGTGGTCGCGCATTCAACGTCGGTGATTTGGTTCTACGCCGAGTCCAGTCCAACAAAGACATGCACAAGCTTTTCCCGCCTTGGGAAGGTCCATACTCCGTCACCGAAGTACTGCGCCCGGGGGCTTACCGACTGAAGGACAAGGACGGCAACCTCATCACCAACACATGGAACATAGAACAGCTACGTCGCTTCTATGCTTAACCCTTTTATTTTCATACTTCCTGAATAAACATAATTTGCCCCATCCGAGTAACTCTTTTGTTCTGCTTTAAAACACCCAAGGCTACACATAAGCGGACACTCAGGGGCCACGCCTCCCGACTGTGCATCCGTGCACTTGGGTTTACTTTAACTCTTTTTCCACAACCTACTCTAGTACTGTGTAACACGCTGGATGTCAACCCTTCGTCCTCGACCGCTGGTCTACGCCACAACCCGACGCTACGCGGAACGCAGCCCACGGCTCTTCCTACGCAAAGGGGGATACGACGGGTCGACAAGTGCACACACCAAAAGCCAATCTTACACACGAACGAGTTATTAAGGAAAATGGGGCACACAAAGCTTTAAGTTCAAAAGCATGCATTAATAGCACTCAGTTTCCCCGAGTCCATTACAAGCAGGGATATTTACATTTCCCTATCCCTATTCATCTGTCCGCCTGACCAGATTCTTGGTGGCGGGTCGGACAGCTTCAAACAACGCTGGCACTTCATCCGCTGGGACGTCAGTAGCCATCCCGTCCTGGATCTCCGACAAGTCAACTGCCGGATAGTGAGACTTTGTCACGACGAGCGCAAACTCTACCCCAGCTTGGTATTGCTTGTCGGACAAAGCTTTCACTTGCTCCGGCGCCTGCCGAAGACGTTCAGCCACGACTTCCACCTGGTCCGGCGCCCGCCTCGTCCTCCCATAGAGCGCTGCAGGCTGCCCGACCAGCCGCGTACAGCTCACCCATCGTCGCGCTGATCTTCGCCAGGCGCGCTTGGTACTCTGCGAAGGCAACACAAAAAGCATTAGGCAAAGCCCCGGACGGATCCCGACTTGGCAATCCCGAGTTAGGCACTTACCAACGGCAGAGTCTGCAGCTCTTTTCTTCGCCGCCTCGGCAGTGTCCACGGCTCGCCGCAGACAACCTTTGTGGACGGCTGCCTCCCTTTCGAGGTGCTCGGTATGCGCCTTCGCCTCGCCAAGCGCCTCCTCCAGCTTGGTCACCCTTTCCTCGACCAAGGATAGTTGGCCGAGGCGGGCATTCGCCGCCTCAAGTTCCACTCGGAGCTTGGCGGCCTCATCTTCAGCGGCTACAGAAGACACAGGAGAGTCAGCCTAGCAAAACAATGGAAACCAACAAGGGCACAGGGTAGTTACATTAAGCACGGGCAGCTTCTTGCGAAACGCCCCTCTTCAGCTGTCACACCCCGATTTTCCAAAACCCAAAAATCAGGGCCAACAAAAACTTTTTACTAAATAATGCTAACTAAAGTACGCCCGATTAAAATGTTACTTCAAATCATGCTAAACCCTTAAGGTGAGACGAGTCGTACCTCTGCCCCTAATCCCTTAAACTCCACTTGCCGAAGCTCTGTCCGGCAAATGCTCCACACCTTGACTCCATGTGTAGCTACTCACCCTTGCCTTCCCGCCACGAATACACCCTCGACACCTTTTTTTCCCTCTCCTAGTTGGTGTGACCTAGACCAACTTCCGCGACTAAGTTTCCACGCGACACCCTTGCGAAATGGGAGCATATATACGTCTTGAAACTCTTCCGAATGACACAATCTTCTGCAGACTACCTCGTCATGTCGTATCAGGGATATGTGCACGTATATACTGGTTTTGCATATACATCTATACGCAAAACCCTAATTTCCTTTCTCCTTGTTTCGACGAAAGGGCAAAACCCTAAAACACCCCGTTACTCGAAAACATGCGTGTCAACCCGAACCAACATATGTCTGGCATGTTTTGAACTTTACACGCAATCATTAGACCCAACCCCGCCACACACGCACAGACCCGGAATAACCCTAACACGTAAAAGGACGTAACGCAATACACGCGCCGTATACGCCACCGCGTCGACGGTACCTTACCACCAACACGTCCTAAGCCGACATAAAGGTTCAACTCGAGTTCCATGTTTCTGCTCCACCTTGCCGCACCCGAAAGACCCTCGTCCCTTGCCACGACCCCTTCTCTCTTATTAAACCCAATTGCTCCAAAACCCTAATTGTGAAAACTGATGTCCTTTGGCCTTTCCGAAAATCCCGAGAATATTCGTGGGGCAACCTAAAATTAGTTTCCCCTCGAATATGAACTAAAACAAAGACACCCAGTTCAAAAATATCAAGAAATGGAAATAATAAACGCTAGGGCAGGAATATACGTTGCACTACAACCCATTAGAATAAAGCTTAGAAGATTTTCGTAAAAATCCCACATCACCTCCTATACTCCCAGAATACCAAAAATACAGAAACATCACACTCTTCAGTTCAAAATTTTTGAATACCATCCATCGAGCAGTTTGTCCCATTCCTCTATTAGCATGAGGCCTCCAGCAAACCACATCCAAACTTCTTGAACCTCTCTTGGGTGATCCTCCTACCCCTGGACGAGCTCCCAACACTCCCTGCGTAATTTCCAGAGGCTAGCACACTTATGGGACCACTCCATTTTAGCCATAAAAATTCTAATACCCTTAAATAATTCCTCTGTAAGAAAAATCGTGAGAAAAGTTGCACTGCCATTTTCCAAGCTCCTCGCTGCAGCTTATTCCACCATACTTTGCTTGAGTTACCCGAGCGGTACCAACTGGATTGCATGTTTGTCTCTACCATATGGGCTATGACCCACGTGCCATACTCCTGCTAACTTCATCATGTTTTGCTAAAGCTACCCAAGGCGTACCAACCGACTTCTCTCCTGCCAGTACACTGTTGCACACAGCCAAACTCCCCTGTTTCTATTGAACACGTTGCCCTGCAGTTCCATCTTCTACGCATGTCCAGCTCACCGCTCACCTGAACCAATGCCTGATATATCAAATCAGCATTAACTCCTGACACACCTCCCGCTGGCATCAACATGCAAGGCACACCTATCCCCATATATTGACCTCTTCCCAGGTCACTCCATTCCCCAACCATTCTCAGCTCTTCGGAGCTCTGCTCTTGTTCCCCAAGTGAGTTGCTTCACTATTTTTCCTCTTCTCGAACTCCATTTCTTTCTCCAAGCTCCAACCGAGCTCCCTTTTCCCAATCCCAGCTACCAGCTCAAGCCAAGTGAAGCCCGTTCCTCTTTCCTTCCCAAGCTGAGCTAACTTCCCCCAAATCGTCAAGCCGAGCTTGCTCTTCTCTCTTCCTAAAGCTCCTTCTGCTTCCGTTCCCTACTCCTTCCGAGTCGAGCTGCTCTCGTATTCTTCTCCTCAAGCCAGCTCCACCCCGCTCGGCACTGTGTTTCCCCCAAAACAGAGCGCCGTCACCGCGCCTCCTTCGAGCACCAAGTGGCAGCGGGATTTTTTCCCCTTTTTCCTCCTCGGCTCCAGCGGGGAGTCCTGTCTCCGCTGACCTTTCCCTTGAACCCCCGCCGCTCACCACCGGTACCGTCTCCGAGCGCCGCAGGTTGAACCTCATCCGCCGCCCTGGCGGAACTTCTCGCCGCTGGTCACGCCCCACCGGTTGCCACCGCGCCGCCCTAACCCACCTCCTCGCCAAGCATCAAACCACCGCTTGCCACGGGCATTAGTCCTCCGGCGCCGCCACCCCAGCAGCCCCGAGTACGCACCGCTCGGAGCTCCGTTCCCCAACACGGTCCTATCCGCCACCGGCCGCTCCCCTAGATCTGCTCGACCCTGACGGTGCCACCGCCAGGTGCGCCACCATCGGCCACTGCCGGAGAGCGCTCCTCCCGGGACCCCTCTGGAGCACCGGCCGGACTCCCGCTGCCGGACAGGCCGCCGCCCCCAAGACGCCGGCAAGCCGCTCCGTCCTTCTTTCCCGACCGAGGCACATCGGTGAACAGAGCCTGGACCTCCACCCCAACGGGATTTGTCGCCCCGCTGTCAGCGCCCGCGCCCTCCTCTCCCCGTGCCTCTAGTCGCCGCCGGTGAGGTGCTGCTGACACATCTAACTGCTGCAACCGCTCGGTCAACGACAGCGACCACCAGGGCATTGCTCTCCTCCCTAGCTCGACTCCGAAGACCGCTGCCTGCCCCCAAGCCACCACGGACCGCCGGTAAGTCCCACCGAGCCGAGCACTAGGACCGGCCAAGATCCGCCCGCCTAACCGCGCCAGCTCCTGCATTCTTCCTCCCTGCGCCGCCGGTGAGGCCTTCCTCTGTCTCACTCGATCTGGTCTGCTCAAGCCCTTCCCCTGTTCTGCTTACCAGATGCGCCATACCCGATGGACAATCCAACCGCCAAGGGCAAGTAGTAAGACCAAAATATCTGACCAGATCGATTCCCCCACCTGCTATTTGAATAGAAACGTAAAATCTGACTCTACGTTTTCTCTTAAAGAAGGCGTACCCCGTTCCTCTCCTCTACCGATTACGCTTTCCATTCTAAAAGGCGTGTCTTTCCCGTGTTATTACCCGAAGCCGCCTGTGCTACGCTGAGGGCGCATTGGCATTCCGTGTTTTAGACATCAGTCCAAAATCCAGGACTATCCAGCAAGGTAATGTTAATATTTTGTTTTAAAGAACCTTGGAATGTCGATTTCGATAACATCTCAAATAGACATGCTATAATGCTACACCTTGCTTAGACTAGTCATGCGAGTCAGTTCCTATAACTAAAACCTTGTAAATCGGAATCTAGTAATCTTAATGCATTTGGAAACCTAAGCTTGTTCATAATAATAGAAGTACAAGTATTGTTTATATAGATTCCTTCAAAACCTTCACCATGACTAAAGTACACCTACATGTTTATATACCAGAACACTCAACGGAAATCCAACATATATCCAAACCCCTTTTGGTGCTCCATGATTTCAAATCAGCCAAGTGATTCTGATGGCTCGTGAGCAAAGCTTAATAGACCCAAGTCCCAGTATAAACCTGCCTCATCATTTTATGTAATATACACTTTAGCCAAGGGTTTAGGCAAGTCCAGAGCCTTATATTTCTAAGCCATTTTCATGTCTAGCACCTTCTAGCCATTAATTAGGAGAAACCAAAGACGGCAAAACCATAACAGCGAGTATACGCGTATGTCCTCTGAAAACCCTAAAACCGTAACACGCTGAGTATTCTGCTAAGTGGAAATACCCGACTGCGTTCCTCAAACCCTAACAACCTTCCGAGGTAGTGGAACCCTAACGCAGCAAAAGTCTAAAGTGGATACCTGTGTCGAGATAACCTAAAGCACCCATTTCTACATTCTAAAGCTCCATGAAATCACAATAGCTAATCCAACGCATATTGGATGCACGAGTTGATTATTTTGGTTTTGCAATCGATGTTCTCGGTTCTTCCTTACATCGTCGATTTATTCGCCGTTCCTTCGACGTGTAGATACCGACGATAGGAGATATCACGCGAAGGATTTCGGACACTTGCCGTATCAAGTTCGAGACCAAGGCTCGGCCAATTTGCCAGGCAAGCATTCCCACTTTGATCATGTTGAATCCCATATTTGTGAAACGTAATTACTTTGTTTGCGAACCTTGCATGCTATGTTAATAACAACGTTATTTTATGCTAGAGTAGTTATGCCCAATAGATGCATGTGACGTAGGTCTGGAATCTCATCCTTGTAGCCCTAGGAATATTTAGCCGGTTGATATTCGACCGACCAACTAAATAGGAATATAGGCTTTAGCCTTGCTTAGACCTGCTGTAGTTAAACTAAGTTTTATCGGTACGATGGGTATGGGAACAAAAACCCTCGGTTTGTTTATACATTCCGGGGAATCTTTTTAAAAGGAAATGTTTACCAAAATCCCAAAAGAAACGATGGAGGATTCGGATTCGGGCAAGAATGCTAAGGGTGTTTGGGGTGGTAGAGTAGCCGGTCGCTACTTGAGGCAAGAAAGGGTAGGGCAGCCGGTTGCTGCCTGAGGCATGGAATGGTAGGGTAGCCGGTTGCTACCTGAGGAGATGGTTGGACATGGAGTCTTGCTCGAATCAGTTAAGGACTGAACCTAAGTGCCGCTGAATCAGTTCCCCCACCGTACGTCCACATGTCCTTTATGGGAAGGACTTGACTCGGTACCTCGTCTAAAACTAGAGCTCGGAGCCGTGGGAAGTTAGGGTGATGTGCTAGGTGGATCCGGAATCCCTAGAGGATCTTCACGGGACTACGTGGGGGTAAAGCCCTCGAAGAGTTCCACGCTGTGGAGGTAAAGCTCTCGGTGGGTCTCACGAGTACGTGAAATTATGGTTCGACACAAAGGTGGAAAGTCCCATTTTTGACATCCAGGATGCAAAAGTTGGGTTACCCTCCTAGCGGGTCCGGCTCTGGTGTGAACACGGGCGAAAGGTCTCGTTGTACTGGCCCTGTCAGTATACGGTGCACAGTGTACCCAGGGCGAACTACATCTTGTGGGTAAAGCCGTACAACCTCTGCAGAGTGTTAAAAACTATTCGAATAGCCGCGTCCTCGGTCATGGACATGAACTGGCAAGGCCACACATTGGTTAGACTAAGTTTTGGTTGTGAAAGCTGGGAAATGGGATTAAGAACATGGGCATGATGTGTCCATAGGGTGCAATTTACGCTACACGGATGGTAGCCAGGAATTGCAGAAGAGGAGGCTAGCTGCACTGCCCGAGGTAGTGCGAGTGGGAGCCAAAAAGGTAGGCATGATAGGCGGAACTATCACGCTGAGGAAAGGAAAAAGAGAGGTAGCGGATTTTACCTCGAATGATGGTTGTTACTCCGAACTACTTCTGTTTTTAAAAATAGCTTTGAAACCTACTATCATATTTACGATGAAAACTTACATTTCCGCACAACCAGCAACATAGGGTAGAGCTATTCCTTGATCTATTCTCTGCATGAAATATTGACATATATTTCCTCCTGTGGGAATAGCTTATGAGTACATTTCATGTACTCACCTGGCTTGTTGATTTGGCCAGACGAAGGAGACACCAATTCCAAAGATACGGATATGCACATGAAAGCTAGGGCGTAACCCCAGTCAGTTGCCTGTCGGGTATGGCATATTAATGGGCCACCTCACCGTTGAATTCCGCTGCAGATTTATAGCCGTTGGGCTACAGGTATCAGACTATTGACCTTGACGGTCTGCTCATATATTTTGTATTATGTTATAATCGTATGTATGTCAATGATATACAGGTTAACTTGTGTGCACTAGCTACTGATCCAGGGACTGGTACAGTAATCACAAGGGAGTATCCGGCTTAAAAACCAGGTACGCCACATCAACGTCTCCACCTCCGCCTCTCGCGCACGAACTTGCTCCCGCGCCGCGTTAAGGCTACCAGTCAGATTGTCCAACTCGGCCTTCTCTAGCCGAGTCATTCAAAGGCCAGCAGCCGGGCCTAGAGGAACTCGGTCTTGTCCATCGACCGCTGGACCAAGCTCTGTAAGAAAATTCACAACGAGATTAGCTACTCGGGCATACTCTTCAAGACCCTCCACTTGGCTCTTTGAGCCAAGCGGAGGCTCGGGGGCTACACCCTCTGAGTGCACTATTCGTGCCCCCAGAGTGAAATATACAAAAAGCAAAGAAACTAGTCGCTCGAAGACCCTCTACTCGGTTCGCCGAACCAAGTAAAGGCTCGGGGGCTACACCCCCTGGGTGCACTGATCATGCCCCTAGAGTGAAAACCTACCATCTACCAAAGAGCCCTCGCCCGACTGGTCCAGTCGGCCAAGGGCTCGGGGGCTACATGCCTACAGGAGCACTACTCGTGCGCCACAATTCAAGAAAGACAAGCAAAAGGTAAAAGATTTCAGCACGTACCTCTGCCAACGAGTGGATTCTGCCGTTGACCAAGTTGGCGCTTTCCCGGATGCCTTTCAATAGGACCGGGAGCTTTACGCCAAGCTCGACAGTGGCCTTGAAAAGTTTGTCCCAGTCCGCCGCCTCCTGGACATCATCGACCTCCCGGAGGATGAAGCTCGGGTTGGCCGGATCCCTTTCCTGAATCCGGAGCGAAGGGACAGTCAGCTCGCATCCCGAGGGAGGGGGCGGCACGCAGACTATCTCCTCCGGCTCCTGGCTCGCCGTCTCCATCGCGGTGGGACACCGGCCTCAGTCGGCTCTGATGAAGGCACCGAAATTGGGGAAGCCGGAGGCACGCCCGCCAGGGCGCTAGCCTCGATTGACTCCGAGGTAGGCGGCGGAGGCAGAGGAGTCGGGGGCGCACCCGTCGGCAGAGGCGGCGGAGCCGCGCCCATCGACGACGGAACCTCCGCGGCCTTCGCAGGAGACGGGGGTCGGGCCACCGGCGTCGACCCGCTCCCTCCTTGGTCGGACCTCCGAGCGCTCTTGGGGTCCACCGTCTTGCTCGCCCTGCAAGGACGTCTACTGTTACTCCCTGTAGACGACAAAGCTAAAGGAAGGGACGGGCGGTCCACGAAGAGGCAACTTACTTGATGGACCAAGGCATCACCCTCCGCTTCCTGGACTTCGGCACCCCAGCCGGCGGGGTCGCTTACGCTGTGGAGCCACTTTGCCCCCCGACTGGGGGGGAACGGCATCACCAGCTGCCAGAGGATTCTCCTCGGCAGCGGCAGTCGGCGCCGTCAGGTCGGGACGGGCAGAGGAATCGCCAGGTCCTCCCGAGCTTGCATCGGCGGTCTTCTTCCTCCTCCTCTTCGTGATAAGGGGAGAGCTATCTTCCTCTTCTTCCTCCTCCTCGGGGGCTGGCGCACTCGGAGGAGGGCGCTGGGCGCGTTTGCCGGCACAGCTTTTCCCTTTGACGCCCTGGCTCCGGAGGAGGACGAGCCGGCTACGCCTTGCGGTGGCTGCCCGCCACTGGGAATGTCGGCGTACTGCAGCAAACTCCAAATCTCCTTCTCCGGAAGGGGAGCGTTGGAACTGAAGCCGAAGAGTACCTGAGGAGTCAGAAAACACAGAGATAACCTGAGTCAGATTAGGCAGCATTACGACTCACGGACAAGAATGGTCGGGGGATTGACCGCTTACCTGACTCGGGGGATTGGATCTGCAGAAAGGAGGAGGCCTCCCAGAGAGGTCCAGGTTCGTTCCCTGGGCCATGAGCTTCCAGACTCTGCGTCGGACTTCGTCCTCTGGGAGTTCCTCGGATGACTCCCGGGTCGTGTCTTGCTCGCCGGTGTACATGAACATCGGGTGAGCCCTCAGCTTCGCGGGCTGCACTCGCCAACGGATGAAGGTGGAGACCACAACGACCCCAGTCACTCCGGCTTTGATCGCCTCGGCAAGCTGCGCCATGATAACCATATTCTCATCCAGCTCCCGGTCTAGCGGCGGCTCGGACCAACTCGGCTTTATCTCCGGGGGCTGACCCACGAACGCTGGGAGCGATGGCGTGGGATTGGCACAATAGAATCTATCTGCATGCCATCCCTTGTTGAAAGTCTAAGCCGGCAGATCCAGGTAGTACTTTGCCGCCCCGGGCTTCAGTTGGAACTTGACGCCTCCCACCACAGTCGGGCTGCCCTTACTCGGCTGCGGCTTCACAACGAACAGCTGCTTCCACAACCCGAAGTGCGGCTCGATGCCGAGGAAGCATTCGCACAGCGTGATGAAGCACGCCATGTGGAGCAGACCGTTGGGGTTGAGGTTGTGGAGCTCGAGCCCGTAGTAGTAGAGCAGCCCTGTCAAGAAAGGGTGGACGGGAACGGAGAAGCCCCGCTGGAAGAATGAGCTGGACGACCATCTCGCCCGTATTCGGGGTGGGGAATTCCTCCCCACCGGCGGCGTGCCACTCGACTAGCTCCTTCGGTGGCAGCACTCCCGGCTTCACCAAAGCTTGCAGTCAGGACTCGGTCACCGTCGACTTCAACCATGGAGCCATCGGAGCGACGGGGGAACTCTCCTCGCTCAAGAGCTGCCACACCAATGCGTCTTCCTCCACGTCGTTAGGATTGGCTTCCCACTCTGGGTGTGCATCCAGCGCCGACGGAGTGGATCTAGGGTTTTGGAATGTGGCGGCGTACTCAATCGGAAGGGCGCAAGGAAGACGAAGGGGTTTTTGGGTGCAAAGTGTGTGCTGGAAGGTGTGAATGGACCCCACCGCTTCCCCGGTCTTAAAAAGGGGGACGGTTCGGGCGGCGCGACCTTTCCGCTCCCACGCACGTGACATTCCCGCGCCCACGACGCACCTCTTCAAGCCTCATTACGCGGAGTAACGGCCCATGTCGCGACTCTTCAGCGCCCACGATGCAGAGTCGCCGCAATTTGCGCAATTCAAAAAGATCCAACGGCCGACCTTCCGGAGTTGAATAGCCGTTTGGAGTACCCCTCCATAAAGAGCAACTGTAACATGCTTCCAGCAAGCCACTAGTCAGTTACCGATTAACTCGGAATCGAACGTTACGATTTTGAAGGGTTTCAAGGATTGGCCTCCAGCAGGAACGCAATCACTTGAATACACCCGAGTGAAGGGCAGTTAAGGTGTGCCTTCAACAGGCCACTAGTCGGACGCCGAGCAACTCAGAGCCACCGGTTTCTCCACCCAGACTTTCCGTGAACTTCGCTTCGGGACTTTCGGGATCTGAAATTTCCGGATTCAGTGGAATGTCCGGGTATCAGGCTTCGTCACTCGGGAACCTATGTGTCGTAACTTGTGTTCTGGTTCTGACACGGATTTCGGAGGCACTCCCTCAGAGGGACGCTAGCTGGACCCGAGCCACTCGGGAAACCAGGTGCTACTCGGGAATTCAGTCGGGATTTATGGTATGTCCCATGCTGGGCTATCAGCCGGTCTCTGTCCCTCAGGATAGATCAGATACCACCAGGATTTACCCGCTATTAACTCATCTGCCATGATATTCCTGCCTTACGGGTGAATGTCACTCGGCTTATTACCTTTACTCTACAGGAGTTCTATAAACCCCTCACGATCTTCCTACAGGCGATAAAAAAGCACGCTCAGGTGAATGCCACTCGGAAAAAGGGAGAAGGCAAAGGCACTCGGTTAAAATGTTGCCGTATCCAGCTGCAGCTAGATCGTGAAGGACTCGGGGGGCTACTGAGGATGACATGGCACCCGGGTATCGTCAAGGAGGACAATACCGGCCCTATGGACATAGGGTGGGTTGGACCGACTACTCGGAGTCCGACTTCTACACGGGGGCGCCTCATCGACTTGGAGTACAAAATAGAATAACACATATCCGGCGATCCCGGATTCTGTTGTAACTAATTAGGAAACTAATCTGTAAACCGATTCAGACTCTTGTAACCCTACCCCGGTCGCCTATATAAGGCCAGGTAGGGATCCCCCGATCGGTAAGCTTGATACGCTCTCATATTCTCATACACACAAACCCTAGCAACCTCGAGATCTGTTCTCTAGGGGTTGCGGCACTCGGGATTCAAGCAATAGCAGCCACCAAACATAGGACGTAGGGTATTACCTCTCTTAGAGGACCTGAACCTGTCTAAACATTGTCTCCCGTGTGCACCCATCTAGATCTTCTGTGCGTACGCTGCCCCATATTTATTATTGCCGGATCAGTATACCGACACCTGTATGGTGCGAAAAATGTGTGGTACGCTTCGCAAACTCCTTGTTTGTCATTCTACATGTTCATTGGAATATACACAAGCTTCACTTAGTGTAAAAGCGAATGAGTGGAATGCATGACTCTATGAAAATATTGAGTAATTTTATCATTTCCTAATCATTTATATTAAATAGTAAAAGCAAAGGAATTAAAAAATAAGTCAAACAACAAATAATTTGCTAGAAAATAAATGTGAAGGGTAAGATTGGGGGGAAGGTCTATTCGTAGAAATTCTTGTGGCCCGCCTAATCCACGTGGTCGTCAAGCGTGGCGTGGGCTACTTGACCCACACGGTTTACGGCCCGCCCGCTCATCAAGCCCGCATGGTCAGCAATTGCGGCTGAGTGCCGCACGACTTTAGCGTGTGTTCTAGCTTGCACACTCGGGCCACATGACTGGCAAGTGTGGCTAGGGCGCATGACCTGTGCTTGTGCGGCTACCCGTCCACCTGGCCTGTGTGGCTGGCAAGCACGACATGGGCAGTTGGCCCACGCATTCGCCCGACCTGTGTGGCCAGCAAGCATGGTTGGGCCGCCATGCCCTAGTACACGGCTTGTGCGCAACCCGAGTTGCGATCTGATCTATTCGCCCGCGTGGTTTGTGTGGCCGGCAGGTGCGGCTGGTCTGCCGCTGCGTCACGCGGCCTATGCCCGTGTTGTGGCCTAGTTCCCCCGCCAGTCTGGCCTCGTGGCCTACAAGCGCGGCCCAACCACCCCTGCCGTCGTGGCGCAGCTCACCCACCTGCTAGACCCGCATGGTCGGTAAACGTGGCTGAGCTTGCGTGTGTGTGCACCACAGCTTGCCCCGCCCTCAGACCTGCTGGGTCGACAAGCCTGGCTAGGCCTCGAGCATGTGCGTGTGCCATGATGACATCGTCCTAGTGTCGTACCGGCTGTGTATGGTTCTCACCTACACACAGGGTTGATGATAGTTTTAGCTCCACCAGTCAGTGTTTCGTAATTGACAGGTGGCGTCTGTTGGATTAGACTAAATTGATCTCTATTTATCAAGAACACACCGAGTAGCAGATTGAAACAACCAAGAATTCAATCCATTAAATAAACATCCAAATTTCAAGTAGATTAATTCTACGAGAATTTATATCGTGGTGCTAAAATTAACTCACGAATTTAGTAGATGCAATCTGTTTCCTTATCCGTACGCTTTGTGATCACCCGATCTTCTTTCCTGCGTCCAAGCGTGCGCGATGCTCCGGTGGATTCCGTCTACATGCATGCATGGGTATGCAGGCAATCAAAGCAATCATAAGATCATTAATTAGTCTTTAGCAGAACAAAGAAATCAAGGATAGATGGGTCGTCGGATGCGTTTCACGTATAACATCCGATCGATCTTGCATGCATGCGGACGCGGTCATCGCGCGGGCCGCCGCTGCATGCAGCTGCAGCCGGCGTGCCGTCCGTGTCGGTGGTAGCGCTCGTCCTCGGTCCGAGCGTGACGCGTGATCACCTTCGTGCCCGAGCGCGTGATGGTCCGGCCGCCTGTCATGATCTCCTTGTTGATCGGTGCAACAGTTCGATCCGATCATCGTATATGCAGCCAAGCGGATCAATTTGATTAGCATTAGTACAAAATTAATCTACTAATTATATAAAACGATCGTATCCTTGCATCGTTTCTTTTTCTATTGTAAATTAGATCTCACAAATATAATAGTAACTTATGTAGAATATAGATAACTTCTAAAATTTTAATGAATACCTATATAGATCTTTATGAAGACGTGACGCACCGATCAGCTCGCTCCTAGCTGGGCCACGAGTTTCACGGAAACCATGTCATTGGCTCATCGCATCTTCCTCACTGACCTGTTTGGTTTGCGTTTAATCCAGTCCGGCGCAAAGGCCTAAGATATCCGCGGCTCGCGCGAACCGTCACTAGTCGCCCTGTCTGTGGCTCACAGCCGAGAGCTTCCGCTTCACGTCACTGCTGTATAAATTCAACCTGGCGCCGAACCGGCGATTCAAACGCCACCCTTTCCCTCTCCCCCCTCTCTCTCTCCTCCCCCCTCCTCTCCTCCTCCTCCTCCTCCTCCTATTGATCCCGCTCGCCCTAGAAATCTCTCGAAGCTTCTAGAAATCTCGCGAGTTTTCCGTAGACAACCGAGGGAATCGGAACCCACGACTCGAAGCCGCTTCGTCCTCGGAAGTCGGCAAGGCTGGGGCTTGCTTGATCAGATTCGGACTCGCATACTCTTACCCCTCGTATTTCTCTCGAAGCTTCCGGAATAGTCGGGAGGCGAACCCAGGGAGAGAGAAGGCGCTGCATCGAAGCCGTTTCTCCAATTCGGTAAGCGATCTCAACACCCGCTCGCTTGATCGAATTCGAGCCCAGCTGGCGCTTTCCAAACGGAGCTAACTCGATTGGCTTCATTTCCGGTTCGAATCGTCTCGAAGCTTCTGGATACTTCGGGAGGCTCGGCTCGATTGCGAGTTGACGCCCCCAAATCGCCTTCTACGCCCTGATTGGTAAGCGGCGTACTCTCGAGGGCTTATTTGGTGCATTTTTCGTGGCTTTGTTGTACTCAAACTAGGTGTCTGCAGTTCTACCGCCGCCGGCGAAGTCTAGGGTTTCGGCAACAGGATGCAGAAGCTGGGGCTCTCGGGGCTTAGGAGCCTCGAGGGGTTCCGATCTCTCGCTGGACCCACCTCGACGGCTGCGAAGGCCGCGAACCCCAAGCCCTCGTCGGATGCTGGAGGTAGCACGTACGGGAGCTTCGCCAATCTTAAGATCACAGCAGGTACGCGAGGGGGTTTGATCTGAGGAGGCTGTCTATTTTGTGCGTTGCACTGATTTTCTCATATATATCTGTCTATTTGCAGAGAAATTAGTCAAGGAGCAGGCTTCGGTGAAGACTGATCTAGAAATGGCGGTATATATCTCAACATTGTGCAATTTTTTGTGATCTGTCGGGAACTTGACTGAATGGATATAGTTCCTATTATTCAATTTATGGATTGTGAATTGTTTCTGAAATTTAGCCAGACGTCTTGTCACTATTTAGTTTTCTGCATAGAGTTTTTATCTGTCTGGGTGTTGAAGAATTTGTCTTCGGTTGATCAATGTCAAAATTGCATAGTTCTATGTTATTTAGGGTTGTTTCAGTTGTATCATTCTGCTGGTATAACACATGGATAGTTTTATATTTCTGGTCTTGTCTTGGAATTCTGTGATGTTTTTCGGGGGATTACACAGTGGGTAGAACAAATGAACTGCAGTATACTTCTTAAACTACTTGCCAGGCTAGGTGCATCGTGTAATCATGTATGCATCATCAACGTGGCGGTAAAATATTAAACCAGTATAGGCAGCACACAAACATAAAATCCTTGTCATTCTAGGACTGTACATGTTATAGCTAGTCTGAATCTCATGATTTTGCTCTGTCTTTCTGCAGTGTTCCAATGCTCTATTATTTCCCTATATGTTACATCTATGTAGTCGTGTTTAAAAAAATCTACCAACAGAGGCACACTCAGTGTTTTTTTCTGGAAGAATGTGTCCTTTAGAATGCTGAACCTTTCCTGTGAAGGACCTCTGTGTATATGATGTTTTGCCCTCTGTAGTTTCTGCTGAACACATGGGAGATTGGGTGAAATTCCACTTTCCCATTTGTCATTTCTTTTATTTCAATGGGCTTCTTTCTGTATGATCATCAAGATGGCTAGTCCTGAACTTAATTAAACATGAAGTCGCCCTTTAGAATCATTACTGTGTTACAAATTTATAATAAATGACAGCTTTGCTTATTGTGTCTAGTTCTATTAAAATATGATTACTACAGTCACCTTTCATGGTTCAGATATTCCAGTGCTGTGATGGATATAGAGCGAACTGGCTAAAGTACAAAACGAATTTATCACCATGCAGCAGCATTTTTCCACAGCAACATATTATATTGTTTTCTCAGAGGATTTTTTCTTACTGATACATATGCTTAATGTAACTTCAGCATACCAAGCTGAGAAGAGCAACAGAACAGATAAATCTGTTAGAAGCAAAACTTCAACAAGCTGTCAATGAAAACGTGAAGCTTAAGGTGAAACAGACTGAAGATTCGAAGCTCTGGCAGGGATTAGATTCAAAAGTTTCCTCAACAAAGACCCTATGCGATCAATTGACTGAAACTCTGCAGCAGTTAGCAAGTCAGACAGAAAGAGGTAAGTTTTGTGGTGGCATTTTGTCATGCACACGTGTTGTTCGGATCTAACTGGTGAAACAATACACTGGCAGCTGAGGAAGATAAGAAGTTCTTTGAGGAGATGCTTGGTAATAACTCCAAAGCTTTAGATGAATTCAACTGCTTGCTTCATGATTCCTCGATAAAACTGGAATGTGCAGAACAAAAGATCATTTCAGGTTGGTCTGTCTCTTCTCACTTCAGAGTTAGTACTAATCTTCTAGAATGTCAACAACTCAATAACTCACTGTTAGACTGTGCATATCTGCTAGTGGACCCCTATCTGCTATACTGCTATTTATGTCATCCAGACCCTATTGTCATTTGCAATTCTGTGTTTATTTACATGATTCGTTTGCAGATAGAATGATTAGCAATGTGGTAAATATTATCATAATAATGTGACTATTTTCACCTCTCCCATTAACTCAGGTAAACAGGAGATATTGCGGATCAAACAAGAGAAAGAAGAAATGGATCGGAGTTACAAGGAGCAGCTTTATGCAAATGATACTACCATAAAGGAAAAAGGTATGTGTTAGCTTTTCTGTACCAATTGATGAATAAGAAATGGTATTGGGTGTCTGCTTAAATTGCATTATTAGTATGCATGAGCAAGTTGTTAGAGAAATAAAATTTTACTGAGGAGATTCATATTACCGAGTCCCAAGTTATCCTATTGAGAGAGCTATGGTGTGATTTTGGGAAGATGACATATGCTACTCCATTGAACACTTTCCATCTACTACGTTCAAAGTGCTGTCATTACAACAGCAGTAATCACAAGCAATAAGTAACACAACTGTGCTTGCTTTTTACATGCAGATTCTCTCATCAAACAGTTGGAGGGTTCAGTTGAAGAAAATAAAGCCCGCTTGTTGTGTTCTGACTCCCGCTTGCAATGCATGGAGCAAGAGTTGAAGCTAAAACAAGATATCTGCATTTGTCTGAAAGAAAACCTTGCAAGTGCTGAAAGCGAAAAAAATGATTTGGAGCTTAGGAACCAAGGATATAGTCTGGAAGTTGAAAGACTATGCAAGGACAATAAGGATGTTAATGAATTGCTTAGCAGTTTTGTGGCTAAAGTAGCTGAGCTAGATAAACAGCATGCATCAATGTCAAGTCATGTCTCTAGGTTGCTTTCTTCATTTGAGAAGTACTATGGAATAGCCCAAGAGGAGAAAATGCTGATAACAAGATTTGCTAAGTACAAATTTGAACATCTTCAAAACCAATTTGTAGATTTGACATCAGAAAACAGTGGTCTCAAAATTGAAATTGGGGAACTGAAGTCCAGAATCACAGAGTTGCAGAAAAATCAAGAAATTGTTATGGTTCAACATGTAGAAGAATGCCAAGTGGCTGAAGATAAAATCAGAAGATTGGAGTCTGAAGCAGAAATATCTGCCTCCAACATTAATCGGTTAGAAAAGTTAGCTTCTGAACTACAAGGAACAGTTCAAAAGTTACTGGAGGATTCTAGCCTTGCTGAAAACCACAAGGTTCGTGAACTAGCTGGTTAAGAATAATTGCTTTTTAACATGTATGCTTCCTTAATCATGAGATTGAAATTTTGCAGCAAGAGTTGCTACAGAAGACTTTGAAGCTAGAATCAGATAATCAGGAGCTTCTAGGCAGAGTGCAGTCAGTTTTGGATGAAAAATCTAACAATACAGAATCTCTGCAAGGAGAGATTGCTAAGCGTGACCAGCAGGTTGACACACTTGAGAATCAGGTCATCGAGCTCTGCAGTGTTCTTGGTGAGAAGGAGCGGTTGTATATTTGTTCTGTAGAAAGAGAGAAGAGTTTGGAGGAAGAGAAGTTACAGGTTTGTGTTTATTATATCTTTGTAAAACTCATGATGTAATGATCTATAGACAACATACAACCTATTCCACCTCCTGCTCAGGTCCAAGCATCACTTGCTACAACAGAATGTCAACTTACCGAGGCCAAAAAACAGTATGATCTCATGCTTGAGGGTAAACAGATAGAGCTATCCAAGCATTTGAAAGAGTTATCTCTCAGAAATGATCAGGTATTACATTTCTATCATTTCTGTTGCACTTCTCTATCTCAATAACAAATGACAGTTTGCAAATTATTTTTGCAGGCAATCAATGACATCCGTAAGAAATATGAACTAGAAAAGGTAGAAATCATTAATGCTGAAAAAGAGAAGGTAAGTTATCTCTTTTCTGTCAGAAGTTCTTTATGCTAGATATTTGGTATGTTACTATGATTCTTACTCTCTGTTTATCTGAATGTTTAAAAATTCAGGCAGAAAAGCTCATAAGGGAAATGGAGAACAAATGTAATGAAAAGATATTAGAGAACAAGCGAGATTCCGAGAGGTGTTTGATGCGTCTTAAGGAGGAAAATGGTGCAATGGTAGGTAGAACTAGTTTGATTTCTCCATAAAGGCTACATTTATTTTGAAACAAATAAAGGCTGCAATCTAGTTCTGATGACAACACGTGTACCAATTTGCATCCAAATGTTAGTTCTGGAGTAGTTGAACAATGTAAGCTGAACACTTCAGCTATAGATGGCATGGATAAATAATTGTATATTACTTTCATGCACACTGCTGAAGAGGCTTTATTACCTAAAAGAATACCGAATTTCATTCGTACGTTCTTTTACTTTTGCTCTTAATGGACTGCATGTAAGCCACATAGGAGGTTATACCAAAACACCCACTGGTAACAAATGAGTTCAAAGTTTCTTAAAGGTGATTTAGGGTAACATTTCCATCACATTTATCTTTTATTTAACTGGCCATAACATACTGATGACAAAATATGAGAACTGCGAACTGTATATTTGACCAATGTACATTGCTAAAGATCTTTAGACTATACTGGTTAATTTAAGCATCCATGGCATCTTAAGAAGTCAAAATACGATATGATGTTTTAGGTGGAAAATGCATCAGAGACCACTTTATAGAAGTGTCTAGTAATAGAACTTTGATGTTCCATTTGTGTTGTAGCAGTTTAGAGACGATGTTTAGTAGAGGCGCAGAGAGAAATCTGTGTAAAACGTGTTCTTGTAAATCTTGGAACTTTCAATACAAAATCTTATTGCTATCAGTAGAGTCCTTCATTGTATAACTAATAAACTCTTGTCCAAAGGCTGTTTACACGGTGTCAGTGTCAGCCTGTCAGGACAAGGGAAGCACACTGCACACTGAAGTGGAGATGTACAGTAAAGCTGTTTTCCTTCTGAGATGACCATGAGATTGTTTCCTGATATTCAGGTGGCAAGAATTCAGCAGGATAATGAGCATAAGGAATCAACACTTCGGGCTTATCACAAAGAAGAATTGCAGCGCATGCAGTCTCAGGCTGAGAATGAATTGAGGGAGGTCAGTAGTAAGTTCAACCAGATGTTTTGATTGTGTAGGTTTTCTTTGCTAATGAAATCTGGATAAAAATGTAGAGGCTGTCGTCGCTCAGAAAAGAACATGAAGCTCAAATAAACTCACTGAATATACAGCATGAGGAAGATTGTCAGAAACTTCAGGATGAACTGGAGCTTCAGAAGTCAAAGGTAGCAACTCTTGACATTTTTCGTTCTGAAGGTTGTTACATGAAACTATACTGAACAGTATTTGGTGCAGGAGGAGAAGCAAAGAGCATTATTACAGTTACAGTGGAAAGTAATGGGTGAAAATCAACAGGTTGATCAAGAAGTGAACTCTAAAAAGGTATTCTCTGCTTGCTAAAGTTTGATAACACATAACAGTGTACTATTATTAGCAATGCATCTATGACATCTATTCGAAGTTTTGTTGTATTGATTGTAAAGCATGCTAAGCCTTCAACAGAAAACTTAGTTGCATATGTTCCCACTTGAAAAAATGCTTATCAGAATTTGGTCATTTCTTGGGCAGGAAGACTAATGTTCTCAATCCCTATCCTGCCCTTTTCCAGTTCATGTTAATCATTAGCTGGTTGTCCTTCCTAATTCATCTCACAGTTAGGCTTTATACATTCATTATGAAATAAATAACTTTCTTAGGAATTCTCTGTTCAATCGATAAAGAGGAGAGATCCATATGGCAGAAAAGAACATCAGCTTCAATTGGCAGGTCCTGAGACCAGACGGAAGGTACGATATCTTCTTTTCAACGATGAACTTTTGTCGCTCTGCTGCATTTTAGAAACTTCAAACTTTGCGTTTCAGGATGTAAACTTATCTGGAGTTATACAATCGCCAATTTCAAACATTCTGAGAAAGGTAGAGAAAGGAACCCAGGATGTTCCTAATCACAGAAAGGTGATTCTTACATATAGATTCTTTCTTTTCATCTGTTTTTTATAGCATGGATCATGTTTCATTTTTCACTGAGTTAATCTGAAAAATCCATGTTTTCGTGATGTACATATTCTTGCCTTCTTGTTGACGTGTTTCCTTTAATTAGGTAACACACCATGAATATGAAGTGGAGACAGCAAATGGAAGAATCACAAAGCGAAGGAAAACTAAGAGCACCGTCATGTTTGGGGTACAAGCTTTTCCCTTTTTTCTTTGCATTTGATTGTCTACCATTTTCGTTCATTTTAATGCTATTTTCACTCTTTCAGGAACCAAACACTCAGAAGTCGTTGCATAATACTGCTGACAAGGATGTTCCAAAAACGAGAAAGGTATGATGGTTGCATAGTATAAATAACTGTTTTACTTCAACTTCTTTCCATATTGATATGAAAAGGTTTAACCAAGATTTTTTTATAACCTTCCTAGTTTTATGTTTGCTTAGATGGACGCTTTTGTATATATTTGTATAATCCTAGTTAAATCAGACATTTCCCCTTGTACTGTACTAGTAGCTTTTCTGAATTATGATATGCACTGTTTGATTATTCAAGAACCGTATTTTCATTGTGTTTCTGTTACAAAGACATTGGTATTTCACGTCCTATGGCATACTGAACACCACTTCATAGTCAACAGTATTAATCAAAATGTGTGGGAAATGTTCCATTCTTAAGGTGATATTTTTATCAGATAGTGTCCATACTCTTCGTTTCGCTGTTATTCTCTCGTTGCATCACTGAAATTTCTTCTTGGTTTTCCCCTTTATCTACCAATCTTCTTGGGGTAAATGCATTGAGGGCAGATTAAAGCGTTAGCCCGGCTCTGCTTTTCTATAATGATTGATCATGTAATAAAATTCAGTCAGAAATTGTCCAGGATCAAGCATTCTGAACATGATGATTCCCTGTGTGTTACCTGTTTTGCAATACTTTTTGACATTTATGCCTTGGCATTCTGCAGGTTGTTGCAGGATCACGTCCCCATCCTGCAAACATTGGTGAATTATTTTCTGAGGGCTCCTTGAATCCATATGCTGAAGACCCTTATGCATTTGACTAGAAGGTAATACCATAATGATATCCTTCCAATACTATTGCAGTCAGTTATTTTTTGGAGAATATCAATCTCAGACCTGACATTTGCATTTAGAACATTCCTGTACTGTATTTGGAAGAAGAAAAAACTTTCCTGTTGTCATTTGGACCAATAGCACAAGTCTCGACAGGCTTAGGAGTTTATACTTGTTTAATACGGTTACCATCTTTGTATGAAAAATGGATGTCCTCAGTAATGTCTAAGTTCCTAACAAGCTGTTGAGCTATAAGCCTATAATCATGCTTTGGAAATGGTTATATAACTTGACAAGATTACGGAGTCCAGGAATGTTATTTTAAAGGTAATTGCTCTTGACTTATTTCCATCATGGCACCAGGTTTAGTACGTGGTTTGGGGTTAGGATATTTTCCAGGCTGGTTACTGCCAACAATTGATCAGAAATGACATCCTTAGTAATTAGTACAGTGTTTTGGTTCTGTTACGTTTTTTTTCCTTAAACTTGGGCTTGACCATCAATATCTAGTCTAGAGGTATATTTTCTGTTTCTGATTATCAGTGAAAGTATTTCAGTTTGCTAGTTGAGCAATCTGCATAATGGAGAGTGGTACCCTGGGGTATTCTTCAGAACATCTAAAGATCTGTTAGATAGTTTAATTGCTTTCCACAATTACCTGTTCTTTCCAGCAATGATTGATCAAGTTCCGAATCTTTTATCTATTGCTTCTCCACCTTGCTTTTCTCATTACTGAGAGCTAGTAGTTTCCGTAGTACATACCATTCGATATCATATTCTGTGGGGAACATTCACTCTTCTGCAGACTGTGGGGCCATTCACTCCCATTAGTGAGAGCTGGTAGTTTCCGTAGTGCATACCATTCGATGTTCTATTCTGTTCCAGCTAAAATTAACAGCTGCTGAATTCAAATTACACCTCGTCTTGCAGCTCACATCTGTAGGCGCTGATCTTTGGAAGCATGGCAACGGAATCTGGATTGCAAAATCCCCCTGCTGCCACCGGGTTGAACCAATGATCCTGTGGCCTGGCCCGGTCATGGCATCCGATCATCCCAGTGTTCGTATGGATGTTGTTAACTCTGATGTATCTGGACATTGCTAGTTGCTAGGATAAACACCATGGTTGGTTCTCTTGTACGTTGGCGTGCTTCTGTAGATAAACTGAGCTCGTCCCAAACTACGGAGTATAGTACCTAAAATCAACATCGAAAGTTACTGCTCAATGTTGTTATCGGTTAAAGGCTAAAAGCTATGGAAGTGCTGAGGCGCGGTGGTACTGGCTTGCTATGCTTACTGAGTTACGGCGGAATCGTCCTGATCTCTTCAGCAGATATGTCATGTCCATAAATCGTACGTGTGTCTGTAACTCGGCAAGTTTCCTATCTTGGTCAGGAACTGTTCCCCTACCGCCCGTAATACAGTGCGTTATTGCCCCAAGAGGAGTAACGTGCTTCTTTACTCATGGTTCATTTTGAGTGGAGTGGATAAAGAGAGTAGCTTTGCCTTGCTGCATCTTCTCAAGTCTCAACGGGCTTTGGAGTAGAGGTAGCAGCAGTCTCAGGGATTACGGAGCAAATTTGGGAGAGATCAGAGACCGCAGGAGGGGAGCCGAATCTAGTTTCCGAGAGGACGCGGCCTTATGGTGGGGAACGACGGCCCAGCTGCAAATCACAGCGGAGGGCTGAGGGTGTCCGTGCTTATCACCTGCCTTGTGGCGGCCTCCGGTGACATGATCTTCGGCTGTGGCATTGGCATATTCGGTGCGTTCTGTAGCTGCCTGTTTCATCGCCAGAAATTGACAAACCAATATGTTAACCAGTCCAAAATATTGTCCTCTAACAGGTTTGCTTCTAAAAGTCTTCAATTCGATCCATGTTCTTCCAAAAGTGATCGTTCTCAGCTTTTTCTCACCGCTGGTGATCCTCACCGTCGGATTCGGCAGCAACGTGGCGCTCATGGGCACGGTCGTGCTAGGCACAGTGGGCCTGGTCTCTGTCACGTTGTCGGCGATGGTCATCGACCGGTTCGGCCGCAAGGTCCTCTTCGTAGTCGGTGGCATTCAGATGATCATGTGTTAGGTAGTGCCTCCACGTCCAGTACTTCACGTTGCAGAGGTAGATTAATTTTCTCAATGTTTTGAGTCAAGAAGGTTGTGGTCACATGGATCATGGGACGCGCAAGTCGACAAGAGCGGCGAGGCGCCGAAGGCGAGGACCTTAGGCCCTGTTTGGTTGGGCTTTGGCTTTTCAGTCAAGAAGGTTGTGGTCGCATGGATCATGGGACGCGCAAGTCGATAAGAGCGGCGAGGCGCCTAAGGCGAGGACCTTAGGTCCTGTTTGGTTGGGCTTCTGGGGGGCTTTCCATTGGGAAAAGCCGAAGCCCAACCAAACAGGAGGCTTTTGTCCAGCTGTTGCGAAAAGCTCGAATCGCGTTACCGTGGAAATTCGGCCACTGCGGGAAGCCGGCCGGGAGCAGCTTCCCGCAGTGGTGACTTAACTCGCGCGGAAGAAACCATTGGATTTGGTAGAAATTACACTCCTTTGCCACCGAGCCTCACGGGCGTTCTCCCGAGCGATCCCCTCCGGATCCCCGCCGTTCCCCGCCGTCCTCGTCGGGATCGGCAGGCCTCTGCCCACCGCCGCCGCTCGGCCAGCACCGGAGGCGAGCTCCTCCTCCGCCGGTCCTCCGCCTCCTCCTCCCCCTCCGCGTCCGGTCCTCCGCCTACTCCTCCCCCTCCGCATCCGGTCCTCCGCCGGTCCTCCGCCTCCTCTTCCCCCTCCACATCCGCTCCTCCTCCAGATCCGTCGCTAGTCGTCGTCCTCCTCCGGCCGCGCTACGACCAAGCCCTCAAGCATCGACGGACGGCTCCACCATCGCACGCCTCCTCCGTCGTCCTCCGCCGAAGGCTCCAGCACCGGCGCGTGCATCCACCGCCGCACGTCTCCTCCGGCTCTAGCAAAGCTGCACACTTCCTCCGCCGCCCTCGTCCTTCCGCATGGCCACGGGGCGCTGGAGCCGGAGCCGGTGGTGGTCGCCGGAGCTAGAGGCGGCAGCGGTGTCAAGGGGGAGGTGGCGGCGGTGTCAAGGGGAGACGGCGGCGATGTCACAGCTGGAGGCGGCGGTGGAGTTGGACCGGGGTGGCCGATGCCCCCTGGCCCCTTTATCTTTTTCATTTTTTTTGTTTTTTTATTTTCTGTAATTTATAGTATAAACAAGTATTTTTATGTGTATTTATTATTTTCTATAAATTTAGTTTAAGCAAGAATTTATATTCTATTTGTATTTGTAATTTTTTATTTAGTATTATTATTTGTATCATTGGATTAAACCTCAGACGATGTCAATTTTAAAATTTTATTCAGGTTTATCTTAGGGGCATTTTAGACATTTCCTCGTACAATAGCCAATAGTCACAACCCAACCAAACACGCACGACCACAGACTCACGTGCCAACAGCCACAGCCGCTATTCCAAACAGCCAGCCAACATCCGCTTTTCCAACAGCCACAGCCCAAACAAACAGGGCCTTAAGCGGTGACTATGCTGCGCATCGCCGGTTTCAAGTGGCCGCGGGGCCCACCGGCTCCGCCTATGCCAATCTGTATAGTCCCAGATTCCTAGTAGGATTCAGCGTATAGTTTTTTTTATAGTAAAGTTACTTCCTCG
This sequence comes from Stipa capillata, assembly GCA_019208055.1. NCBI lineage: Eukaryota > Viridiplantae > Streptophyta > Magnoliopsida > Poales > Poaceae > Stipa > Stipa capillata. The sequence continues at coordinate 310,698 of JAGXJF010002509.1, forward strand.
TGTAAGACATAATTGTTTAATTAAGACAAGCCTTTGATAAAAAAAATTACTCTATTAGTATGTAGTTTATGTGATACAAGATCATAATCATAAGTAAGTATTTTTAAATAAAAATTTATTGACATTAATTTTATGTCACATAAACCACATACTAATGGAGTAATTGTTGGTTAAATCCTTGTCTTAACCAAACAAAATACACCTTACATTTTGGGACAGAGGGAGTACATGCTATCTATGTTGTTTAAAGTGCTTCAAGATTCACATACAATATTTTAAATGGTCATTTTACCTTACATCTTTTTACTTTCATGATTTTAATGATCTATTTTTATTATTTTAGAGCGAGAGAAGAGTATAGTTTTGTGTATCATTTGTTCATGATTTTTTACATGACTTTTATGATTCTTTTACATGAACAGAAAAATCATGAACACAATATTTATTCATGAATATGGATTTTTTGGTTCATGAACGTGGAAAAATATATTTGGTTCTTGATTATTCCGTTTATAAACATGAAAAAAATCATGAACATAATATTTTTTGTTTGAACATAAAAACTATCAGATAAACTAAATCCACACCGAATATTACTAAAAATTATAATATTTTTTATTTGTGAATTACTTGGATGCTCTCATGCTTAGAGGAGAGGAGATGTAGATGCATAGATAGAGAAAATGAAGGATTTAAAAATAAGAAAGATAAGAATTTAGAGTCTTTTACAAATTGAAAGGGATTGGGTAATAAATAATGAATAAAGTTGGATGTTTTTTTTGTCAAAACTTAGCATGAATTTTATGTAGTTTGTACGGCTAACTATAAGTGAAATTGCGAGGAAAACACGCTGATTCCCGTCAAAACTACAACTATTTGTGGCGGTGCCCGATCTCGTTAGTCATTTGACTTGACATAGTGCTCTGTCCATCTCGATGCATACATAGTAAACAAATGCTCGACTTTCAAGAAGCCGAACTCTCCGATCCTCGTCCTCTGCTCTTCTTGCCTTTCTTTTTGACCAAATTGGGCACGCTTGTCACAATTCAGTCGACTAGCTGGATCTCAGTTATTGATCCTGGAGCGCGATCTGACAATGTCGACTAATCTTAGTCTTCTTAAGTTGTGCATTTCTATAAAACGTTCTGTCACCACTCACCACTCACCATTACGGTCAGCACTGCACCACAGCTCCGGCCTTCCTATACTTGTAGCACGACAGATCTTGCATACAGCAGAGGGAGCGCGATGGCGGCAGGTGTCGCTGAGGCGGGCAATGGCGGTGCTGCAGTTTTCGGCGGAGAGCTGACGTTCTCCGTGCTTATGACCTGCCTCGTGGCGGCCTCTGGCGGCCTCATCTTCGGCTACGATATCGGCATCTCAGCTCAGGTTCATGCGCACGCACAACAGATGGCTTGTGCAGAATGTTTGTATCGATTCTGATCTCTTGCTAATGTCAAGTTCAGGCGGCGTTTCTCAAATGAAACCGTTCTTGGAGGCCTTCTTCCCCAAGGTGCTCAGGAGGATGGCGGACGCGAAGCGGAACCAGTACTGCATCTTCGACAGCCACGCCCTCACCGCCTTCACTCTTCGTCCCTGTACGTTGCCGGGCTCGTGGCGTCTCTGGCCGCTGGCCGCGTCACCAGGTCGCTGGGCCGGCACGGCGTGATGCTGGTGGGCGGGGCCCTGTTCTTCGGAGGTGGCGCCATGACTGGCGCGGCGATAAACTTCGCCATGCTCATCGTCGGACGGATGCTGCTCGGCTTCGGCGTCGGGTTCACCAACCAGGCCACCCCGCTGTACCTCGCCGAGATGGCACCCGCGCGGTGGCGCGGCTCCCTCACCGTGGGCTTCCAGTTCTTCCTATCCCTAGGGATACTCATTGCCAACCTCACCAACTACGGCACCGCGCGCCTCCCGTGGGGATGGAGGCTCTCCCTCGGCCTCGCCGGCGCACCGGCCATCGTCATCGTCGTCGGCGCCTTCTTCCTCACCGATACGCCCAGCAGCTTCGTCATGCGCGGGAAGGTGGACCGCGCCCGAGCGGCGCTCCTCCGGGTGCGTGGGTCCAGCGCAGACTTGGACGCAGAGCTCAAGGACATCGCACGCGCCGTGGAGGCCGCGCGCAGCAGCGAGGACGGCGCGTTCCGGAGGCTGGTCACCGGGCGGGAGTACCGCCCGCACCTGACCTTCGCCCTCGCCTTGCCGCTGTGCCACCAGCTCAGCGGCATGATGGTCCTGACGTTCTTCTCGCCGCTGGTGTTCCGCATCGCCGGCTTCGGAAGCAACGCGGCGCTGATGGGCGCGATCATCCTCGCCGCCGTCAAGTTCGGCTCTCTCATTCTCTCCACGCTGGTGATCGACCGCTACGGCCGCAAGGTACTCGTCATGGCCGGCGCGGTTATCATGATCGTTTGCCAGGTTGCGAATGCTTGGATCATGGGAGCGCAAGCCAGGAAGAGCGGCGAGGTCGCGATGCCACGGGCGTACGGGCTGGCGCTGCTGGTGCTCACCTGCGTGCAGGGCGCCGGATTCGGCATGTCATGGGCGCCGCTCATCTGGGTCATCCCCGGCGAGATCTTCCCACTGGAGATCCGGTCGGCCGGGCAGTCGGTGGGCGTGTCGGCAACGCTGGGAGTCACGTTCCTGCAGACGCAGACGTTCCTCGCCCTGCTGTGCCGCCTCAAGTATGCCACGTTCGCATACTACGCGGGCTGGGTCGCTGTCATGACGGCCTTCGTCGCGGTCTTCCTGCCGGAGACCAGTGGCGGCCCATAAATGGCCAGCAAAGGGGGCTGAACTGTGCCAAATGGGACTGAGTTGGGCTAAAACGTGCTTGTGATTCAGTATTTAGAACAAATAATACATACATATGTTCCTTTATATATTTGGACGAGACCGGGGCTTCAGCCCTCCTAGCCCCGGCCCCTAGGCATGCCCCTGCCAGAGACCAAGGGCGTGCCCCTGAGTCCACGCGCTCCCTCTGGGAGGACCACTGGTACTGGAGGCGGTTCGTCGGCGAGGGTCGTCGCGTCGAACCATCTCCATCTACATGAACATTTGTGGTTGCTCAATAACCATGATGTGCTCGCATGCTCAGTTAGAATTTAATAGTATTGCCTTAGAGGGTACTAACATTTCTTCTTCTTGGTCCAACTTGCTGAACAAATCAAATCCTCTGTACTGACTTTCGGATGAATTTGAGGCCTTGCCATCTTGGATAATGGATGTCATTGTCACTACGCCACCATGTGTAAATCTTGCGCAACGAAACGTGCTGATAAGTGGGTCATCTTCAACATGTGTAGCTACTCCTACTAACCATGCCTAGTTGGCTGCCTACCTGTCTGCACGATATCCTTGAGTTTTGGACTAGCATGTGGAAGCCTACATATTCCTCTCTTCTGCACCCTTGAAACATTCAGGCGATCTGACGAGCACGAGAGCTCTGTTGGTGTTAGACAGGAAGTAGAAGGGAGATACTGATCTGCAGAGAGATGGCCGGGGGTACCATTGTGGCGAACGATGGCCGCCCTGCCTCGGACTACGGCGGACGCCTGACGTTGTCGGTGTTCACGACCTGCCTTGTGGCCGCCTCCGGTGGCCTCATCTTCGGCTATGACATCGGCATCTCAGGTGCATCTCTCCTCTTTTTCCTTAGCCAGCATCGGTTCTTCCTGTGCTATGGGAACCCAACGGGTCGGGTCGTTAGTTTGTTACAGATCAAACGAAGCAAACAACTGTAAGCTAACTTCAGTGACCTGACCTGTTGATTCAAGGTGGCGTCTCGCAGATGGAGCCGTTCCTGGAGCGGTTCTTCCCACGCGTCCTCGAGAGGATGGCGGGGGCGGAGAAGGGCAACGAGTACTGCCTCTACGATAGCCAGGCGCTCACGGCCTTCACGTCGTCGCTGTACGTCGCCGGCCTGGTGGCGTCGCTCGTGGCCAGCCGCGTCACCAAGGCCATGGGCCGGCAGGCCGTTATGCTCATGGGCGGGGCTCTCTTCTTCGCCGGAGGCGCCGTGACCGGCGCGGCGGTGAACATCGCGATGCTCATCATCGGGCGCATGCTGCTAGGCTTCGGCGTCGGGTTCACCAACCAGGTCAGTGTCGCCCGCCTTCTATTATCGGTCAGGAATTCATCAGTGCATTTTTTTAATGTAGTACACATGTGCCAGTGAATGATCCAAAGTCTTCTGCTGACATATACACCTTATAAAGCCAGCCAATGCTGGACTCGTTCGATCCTGTGGACTTCTCTGATGTTTATTCTCAGACAGCTAGTCCAACCAATAAGCTTTCTTGCTTAAATATAAGTGCATGTAGAACCACATCGTCGAGATAGAAAGGAGTGTAACTTATTACCGCCTCCCTGATGACGTTTTTGAAACGCGCCCTTTAACTTTTCTATATTTAACTAAATATAAAAATTATAGGATTGTCTAATTATCAGTTATCTGAATTTTTCTTAACTCTCAACTTTTTTTAAGTCTTTAGATCAACATTTAATAATCCTCATCCCCATTTAGTTTAATATAACCTACAAACTAAAAATTACAGTAATCTTTTACTAAAATTTCACACTTTCAGACTGCAATTTTAGGCTAAGTAATATGCAATTTTAGATTACTGAGATTTACAAATATTTCAGGCAACTGAGAATTAGCAAAATGAAAAACTATTTTGCTTTTGCTAGTTCTCAGGATTTTAAAAAAATTCATAAATCTCAATTACCTAAAATTGCACATCACTAAGTTTAAAATTATAATCTTGAAAAGTCTATATATCAGCCAAAGCTGTATATCAAAAATTATTTTCATGTCTAAGATGCTATGTACTTACAGAGTTGGTTTTGTCAGTTACTTTTTGTATTGAACTGTTGTTTTTGCATTAATCACCATCATTACTTAATTCTCTACCTAAAGTTCCTACCTAAAGTTCCTACCTAAAGTGACCTGCCCAACCACTTCAGAGCTGGTTTGGTTTACCGAGTTCCTACCTAAAGTTGCACATAATTTCTAAACAGATTTCCTATTTCTCAATTGTCTGAGAAATTATTTCTCAGTCAATGGAGTTGCAAATTATTAAACCTACGGTTGCACAATTTTTACACATAATTTCTAAAAGTGCAATTATGCAATTAACCGTTGGATAAAGAATCGATATTCAAGATCATCTCAATCGACTTAGAAATAGACCTCTTATTTCTAAAATATGCAATTACCTGATTAACCGTTAGATAGAGAATCAATATTTAAGACTATCGACTTAGATAGAGAATCAATTTCTAAGTCGACTTAGAAATAGACACGCTCTTTTCTTTTACCCCAAGCCCAAAAAAAGTTACGTTTTACTCTGAGACACGGTGGTCTTGATATGGTGATCTACTATATCTGATACCAATGGTTGCATACCTGCATGTTTCTATATAACCATACGTGACAACCTGAATTGACCTCTGCCTTCATTGCGTCACGAGTTGTCCGCCAAAAGGTGGGCATAGCGGAAACCCCGTGCGCCAAAGGCACTTGTCCTAAAGAAAAACATAAGATAACTCATGATAGTTATAATGATGGGTCAAATTCACAGCCTGAATTGAATTAGCTATCTTTTAGATACGAATTTATCCTTTTCTGTTTATTGAGCCGTGTTTTGAATTTATATTTGAACTGTTTATTGAGCTGTATTTTGAATTTATATTTAAAATTTTGTAAATCGGGGTCGACTGCACGGGATAAACCACAGACCTCGGGGCACAACATATGTTCTCCTTGCTGCACCTCACACGTACAAGGAGGCGCGGTGCGCTCCAATGCTCCGGGCCGTAAGCTAGGTGCAGAGATGGTTTGTCCAACCACCTATAGGACGAACGTCTCCAAAAGGGACTTGTCCGACCTAAATCTAGGAGAAGTGTCGAGGCGATAAGGTCCATATATCGCCCTATGCAACCCATAAATTCAATGGCCCATAACCTAAAGGCTAGAGCCCACTTACAGTGATCTTAGTACGTTGTCTGATCTTTCTCTTTGAGTCAATCGATTTTATAGAAATTGGTGTGCTATCTGATTAGATGTTGATCTAGTAGCTCGAAGATGTTACAGATCATAAAGGTTGCATCATTGATCAATGTTGATTTTATCTGACTGATACCATGTTTGACAAAATGATAGGCCACTCCTCTGTTCCTCGCCGAGATGGCCCCGTCGCAGTGGCGCGGCTCCCTCACTGCCGGCTTCCAGTTCTTCCTCGCCCTCGGCGTACTCCTCGCCAACCTCACCAACTACGCCACGGCGCGCATCTCCTGGGGCTGGCGCCTCTCCCTCGGCCTCGCTGGCTCGCCGGCCGTCGTCATCTTCCTCGGCGCACTCTTCCTCACCGACACCCCCAGCAGCCTCGTCATGCGCGGCCAGGCCGACCGCGCCCGCGCCGCGCTCCTCCGCGTGCGCGGTCCTGGCGCGGACGTGGACGCCGAGCTCAAGGACATCGTGCGCGCCGTGGAGGCCGCGCGCCAGAGCGAGGAAGGCGCGTTCCGCCGGATGGCGACGAGGCGCGAGTACCGCCCCCACCTGGTGCTCGCCGTGGCCGTGCCCATGTTCTTCCAGCTCACCGGCGTGATCGTGCTGTCCTTCTTCGCGCCGCTGGTGTTTCGCACCGTCGGGTTCGGCAGCAACGCCGCTCTGATGGGCGCCGTCATACTCGGCGGCGTGAACCTGGGCGCCCTCATGCTCTCCACCCTCGTCATCGACCGGTACGGCCGCAAGGTGCTCTTCATGGCCGGCGGCGTCCAAATGATCATTTCCCAGGTACATCCACGTCCAGTGTTCCATACGACGTACTTGAATAGTTGAAAATTTTCCCACGCTTTCAAGTTTTGAAGGTTGCGGTTGCATGGATCATGGGCGCGCAAGTGGGGAAGAACGGGGAGGCGCCGATGGCGAGGCCGTACGGTGTGGCGGTGCTGGTGTTCACGTGCCTGCACGCGGCCGGGTTCGGGTGGTCGTGGGGGCCGCTGGGGTGGGTGGTGCCGGGCGAGATATTCCCGGTGGACATCCGGTCGGCGGGGCAGGCCATGAACGTGTCCATCGGCCTCGCCCTGACGTTCGCGCAGACGCAGTCGTTCCTCGCCATGCTCTGCCGCTTCAAGTACGCCACCTTCGCCTACTACGCTGCCTGGGTCGCCGTCATGACCGTCTTCATCGCGCTGTTCCTGCCGGAGACCAAGGGCGTCCCGCTCGAGTCCATGGGAACCGTCTGGGTGAAGCACTGGTACTGGAAGCGGTTCGTCCAGGAGCAAGGAGAGAGCGCCGAGGCGCTCACCTAATTGGCTACACGATCCACATGGGTGGTTGTTTCATGTTTGCATGTTAATGCGCGTTAAGCATCTCTATAACCTGCCGAGTGACCATCTTTTAATAGAATCGGTAGAGCTGCTTTTTGAAAAAACAAAAGATAAGTTTGTCGAGCGAAGTCTGTTCTCTAGTTTAGTCTGCACTGTTCTAATCGAAATAAATGTTTAGTCAAGCCACGGAGGCATTTATAATTAGTTATAGAGCTTAAGTAGATGCTCACCTAGGCACCTACTGAATTCTGAAGCTCAACATACTACAGAGATGAATTCCGTTGGTCCAGGCAAGTGAGGAACGGGACCAAGAGTGCAAGACAGTGTGTAAATACAGACGAGCCACGTACACACATTAGCGGTGAAACTTCTTTTTCTACTTCAATTCAAAAGGTATAACACATTTGGCCTGTTTGGGAGACCGGTATTAGGGCCCAAACCAGTGTAATTTACAGACCCGTAAAATATTGCGGCCCGATTTGAAAATAGGTGTTTGGATCACCGTTTTTGGTTTTCAATTCCCCCGTATTGGGCCGGTTTGGGCCAATTACACCCCAAAAAGAAAATGGACCACCTGCGGCCTGAAACGAAAAACGACCGAAGTCGGGCCCGCAACGCTCGCCTCGTCCTCCCGCCGCCGCCGCCATCCTTCGATGCAGCTCCCTGCCGCCAGATCCGAGCTTCCCGACGAAGTTCGGACGACGACGACATCAATGAAGCGGCTGCCGCCGCCTCCGGAGGAAGGGCCGGTCGCGTCCTCGGCGGGCAGCCATGCGCTGCTGCGCAAGAGAGGGAAGGGATGGCGGTGGACCTGACCAACGGGGCAGTGGCGGCGATGTCATGGCTTGCAGAGGGGCTATGGCCGCTACAGGTGGCCAGCCCGCTGTGGCTGGCGGGACCCGCCATGGAGTGGTATCGTGTCTTGCTATCCGACGGCGTGCACTCGTAGGAGGGGATGCTCGCAACCTCCCTGAACCGCCTCGTCACGGCCGGCCACCTCCGCGACGTCTCTGTGGTCTGCGTCCTCGACTACATCTACAACTCCGTCAAGAACCGATGGTGACAACTACGAGGCCATCGACGAAACCCGGCTATCGAGGCGGCCGGTGACGAAGCGCAGCACTGGCGCCGCCGAGGTCCACAACCAGTCGGAGCAGGCAAGCACCGAAGAACCAACTATTCCATCGCGGCTGTGGTGCCACTTGCAGCAAGCAAATGAGCGTTCTTGATTTGTTATGATGTTTCTTTCTTGCAGAGAAGAAGGGATCGGATCAACGAGAAGATGAGAGCATTGCAAGAACTCCTGCCTCATTGCAACGAGGTATCAATCCTGCATTACTATTTGTGTTCTTGAATTCTTGTTATGTTTGAATTGTTGTTGCACTTTTGGTGAATTGATTGTAGTTATACAAAATTCAGGCGGACAAGGTGTTGATACTAGACGAAGCAATGGAGTACTCAAAGTCCCTGTAGTTGCAAGTTCAGGTTCAAAATCACAACTTCCTATTTTTCCTGATGTGTGTAGCATCATAGTCCTTCTTGATCAATCGTCCTAGTACTCGATTGAGAGTGTTGTTTTGGCTTCAGATCATGTGGATGACTACTGGAATGGCACCGATGGTGTTCCTCGGTGCTCATCAGCTCATGTTGCCAATGGCCATGGGGATTGAATTCAGCATGCATGCCTGTGGCAAAGAGCCTGAGCCAGCTGCAAAGAGTAGCACCATTCATGAACCATTCTCTCCCAAATCAAATGTCTCAGGTCCAATCTCCAGCTATCAATGCTCCCAAAGTTGCAAACCAAATGCAGAACAACGGGGTATGCGAGCCAATAAGTCCTTTCCTCCATCCCATTGACACACTAACAGCAGCAACACAGGTTATTGTTAGGCATTTTCATATCTCCTGATCTTTCAGATTTTCACTCATGTTAGCTTATGGTATTGACTCCTTGCAGGTGCATGGTATGTTCCCCTACCGATCTCAAACAACACAACAAAATGAGATTCTTGAGTTACTGGCTAGCAGTGCCATTAGAGCTTCAAAAATACAGAAACGCCCGAGATCGTGCTGATAGCAGATACTCCATAAACACTATCCAATACAGAAATGGAAAGATGAGCCACAGCCGCATCAAGTTTCGAAATTGAAATTATGTGTCTGCAAATCTTGGTTAGGATTTCGGCCACGTTTGGAATGCAGTGATTTCACAGGAAACACCATAGTAATCAGCAGAACTTTTGAATCACAAACGCGGCCTTGCATAGCACGCATGATTGGGCTGATATTTTGTCATATGTTTTGAATTACACTTTGTATAAGGGTATAAATTTACAAGTCTCCCAAATAAGGGTTACAAGAGATTTAAATTATACTTGTATTTAGGGGTATTTGTCACAAGTGACTGAAAACTTTTATGTTTTAGCCAATTCTTTTTATTCTTAGATCCCCACCATACATGATCAATGCGTATCACAAAACACATCGGATAGACCTAAAAATTGACTAAAACTTACCAAAAAAACCAGGAATTGTGCACTAGCAAAACCGATGTATTAAGAAATGACTCCCCAATACTTTCCCCTAAAAAATAAAAATGGAGTGTCTATATAACAGTCGATTAATTATGTTTTGCATATCAGTCAATTTTCTGTACCAACCAGATCCTGCCACGTGTTGTCACCGTTTTTCCAGCCCGTGCCCAGAGTTTTTAACGGGCGCTAATAGGTCGTTTTCTTTGTCTGGGCCGAGTGACATTAAGAAGGGCAAAGCCTAGCCACATAACATAACAACTAAAAACAGTAAAATGACCGAGTTTTAGATTGCTACGCAAGAACAAAGACAGAAAGACAAAGAGTTTAAGAAGCACATATACTCTCTCCATCTCAAAATATAAGACATGCACGTATCTAAGATTTATAACTAGATTTATAATATTTTAGTTATGTAACACTAAAGTGATATCATTTGAAAGTACATTTCAATGATATCACTTTTATGTCATATAACTAATATATTATAGATGTACTTGTAAATCTTGGGATACATGCGCGCCTTACAATTTGAGACAAAGGGAGTATACAAAGAATAATATAAGACCAACAATATCGATCAAATAGTAAATATGAAATGGAACATGACAATAAACATATTGTTAGCAATAACTTTCTATCTTCTATTTGCAGGTTTCTTCGAACTTCTAGATAAACAACCAAAGGAAGGCTTCGATATGTTCATACCAATAATGGGGGAATCCACAGAAAGACATAGAATTAGAAAAATACAAATAGTTAGAAAAAAACTATACATTGACATGGACTAAGAAAGACAAACGACATAGACCGAGACACAAGGACTATGCAGAAAGACAAGATATAAACATAGACTAAGATCGACAAATATTTATGAGAGACTAGAAAACATAAAAATTAAGTAAGACTAATAAAAATAAATACTTAGAAAAAATTAAACGTAGACACGAAGAGAGACCATTCCAAAAGAGACCAAAATTTGGTTGAGGGATGAGGCGAGTTACCAACCGTGAACTCTATTTAGGCACGGGGAGATTTGTGACTTATTACCAGGGCCGGTCAGAATTCATAATGGACAAACAAGTGCAGCATGCGACCGTAGCATCATGTGTGCTTAGATTTGCACGTACAACATCCGTGACAAACGGAGCTCAGGAGTAGATAATCAAACGATTTATGAAACGGAATCCAGGAGTTCTAGTTCCCATTGAGACGGAATTATGCATAGTTTTTAAAATTCAACCTAGAAAGGAAATCTTCTTGCAAAACACAACTTACCAATACTGCTATTGTTTGAAACCACAAAATAATCGGCCGATGTGTGCATACTACTGATTGCCTTGCACCATTAGAGGCTTAAGAGTAATCACTAGACGAGTTACCCTTGACCCTGGAAAGTAGAATCCTGTGGTCTCTAGCAGCAATGCCGAATGACCTGGGCTGAGCAGATACATAACACCAGACCATTGCACATATGAATGGCTCGTCAAGCTTACACCTGACACCATCTGTCGCAAAGAAACGGGACAGCAATAGAGATATCTTGAGCTGGCTAAGCAATACTTACAAGTTTTTCTAGAGTACGAGTCAGAATAGAATGACTTTCATTCATTGGATTCGTCTCGCAGTGCTTCGTCACTAACAGATCTATATAGCAATCAAAATCCACTTATACATTTGAGTAAGCTAGAAATCTTGCACGTATAATATACTTTTTTAATTTGCAACATATCCCTTATAAAAAATTATAATCACAAAACCGTACCTTAAAATAACATCATCCAAATATATGAATTACCCTCCAGCAAATATGGAGACAGTTGGGTGCAAAAAATGTTTGGTACCGTAAAACGTTGCATCCTCCGGAACCTTCTTAATAGTTTACATTTCAATTTAAATTATTTTTATCTCAGGTATTTTGGTTAATCACAATCACAGTTGTCTACATACCTCTCTTTTCAAACCATTGTTGTTGCACTGATTGAGCCCCAACTTAATTAGATGTTGGAGACGATTTGAAATTAGAGAGGTTAAGGATAATTAGTAGGAGAGTAAATAGGAGGTAAGGTTCCAACTTAATTTCTCGGGCGTTGGATATGATCATTTTGAATGACTGAGATATTGATTACTGTCTACTGCACATAATGTTGGGGCTGAGAACACAAAACAGACAGATCTAGCATTTATCTACTAAGTTAGCAAAAAATTGTTCTGCAGAAACATTAAATAGGAAACTTGGTCTACTGTTCAAAACAATACTACTTGGACTGAGGATTCAGGTGACATATAATTGATAAACACTACCAAAAATCTAGTACAGAAATTCAAAAAAGATCAGAATAAGGGTAACAAAAAACATGCAAAAACCAAATACCCGTAGCAGACCGAACCATATAATCGACCAACTCCAATGCGATCTCCAAACTGAAGTGGTATCAGAACTATTAATGCTTTCCAATGACAGAATCGCCTAACCAACCACAGAACAAAACATTACAAAGGTTATTTAAGGGTCCGTTTGGTTGCTTGGATGGAGTGGGATGGGAGATGGCCATCCGCTTTTTTTTTGGATATCTAGTGTTTAGTTGGGTGGATCGGGTGGATAGGGATATCCACCCTAAGGGAATATTCTCTCGATATGCTGGATGGAGAGGGCCGGCTAAAATTTCTGGATGAGTTGAGCCAAATTTTCGCTAATCACGTTTAACTTTACTAATCGTAATTTTTTTATAATCACACACTTTGTTTTCCCCGGATCTCGCCTGAGCTCGGCCGCAGCCCCCGCCGGCCGCTCCCCGGCCCCTGCCTCGCCGCTCCCGCACGAGCTCGGCCCCGCCGCTCCCCGCCTCGCCCGGCCCCGCCGCTCCCCGCCCCGCATCGGCCCCGCCCGACCTCGGTGCCGCCGCTCCGCTACCCGCCCCGCCTCGGCCCCGCCGAACCCTGCCCCGCCAGGCGCCGCCCGACCTCGGCGCCGCCGCTCCTCTCCCCGCCCCGCCTCGGCCCTGCCGGCCCCTGCCCCGCCCGGCCCCGCCCGACCTCGGTGCCGCCGCTCCCCGCCCCACCTGGCCCCGCCGGCCCCCGCCTCGCCGTTCTGCGCCCCCACCCGAGCTCCCCTGCCGCCGGTGGTGAGAGAGAGAGAGGATGGAGAGAGAGGGAGGATTAGGGAAAAGATGGTGAGGTGTCACTGACGTATGGGACCCACATGTCAGTGGCTCATCCAATTGAATCCATCCAGTTTTAGCCAAACACAAAATTGGTCCATCCAATCCACTCCAATCCACTGAACCAAACAAAAAATGGTTCATCCCATCATAACAAAATTGGATGGGCTCATCCCATCCCACCTTGCCCTCAAAGCAAACGGACCCTAGCTGTATAGGATATTGGCACCCGACATTCTACATTCGTGCCTCTGCCCCTCGAGTTATGCACTCAGTATCTATCCAGGTCGCAAATTCCGATGGCACATTGTTGTCTAGGGAACAAAAAGTAGTTTGTGTGAAGTACTCTGTCCAGAATATAAGGCATATTTTGATTCGTTAAGACAAGCCTTTGACCAATAATTATTCTATTAATATACAGTTTATGTGATAAAAAATCATAATAATAAGGAAGTACTTTTGAAGAGAAATCTAATGATATCAATTTTATGTCACATAAATCGTATATGAATATAGTAATTATTGGTCAAAGTCTTATCTTAATCAATTGAAATACGCCTTACATTCTTCGATAGAGGGAGTATGAACTTAAGCAAGACAATTCCAGACCCTATACTTCCTAGCATATAATTGTATGTTTGGGAACTATGTTCTGTGGCGTTGTCGAGAAAATTGAGCTGCTAGCCATCCACTTCTGAAAGGTGAGATCAAAAGGTAAAGTGACCTTTTACGGAGAATATGTCCTTACTTCAGCACCGAAGAGTACACGGCTAAGCGCATTCCATTCCATTTGTACATTCCTATAGTAAGTCTTTCAGGACATGTCAATTCAAGTTGAAATTTTCACTCCCGTGTATCACTCACACGTGTACCGAAGACCCACATGTCACTGAGAAAAAGAGTTGAGACCAGTATGAGAGGGCATAGCATAGGCGTGAATGTATGGCATGCACACATCCAACTGACTGACCTAGTCTTTAGCTTAGCACAACGTTTCTCTCCTACTCTTGTGTAATCGTGGCTTAGATCTAGGAGTATAGTTGACACCTTGTACTTGTATTTAACCTGTATGGCTGTATCAATGCGAGTACTAAGCATTCTCTCAAAACTCTCTCTCTCTACATGGTATCAGCCTTACCTCGATTCTGATCTCCACTCTTCCGCAGCCTCTCTCCGATGGCAACCAGCCCCGTCGGCTCCTCCTCCAGCAACCCTTTCGCCGACGATGCTGCATCCGTCGCCATGACTACTGCGGCTGTGCAACACATCCACATCCGTGAGCATGTGCCGACCGTCCTTGACTTCGCCGAGTTGAACTTCACGGCTTGGCACACCTTCTTCAACATCACTTTCCCCATGTTCAGCCTCGTCGACCATATCGACGGCACCGTCGACGCTCAACTCATGATCGCCGATGCCAAGTGGACGAAGATCGATCAATGCATCGTGTCTTGGCTGTACACTACGATCGCGAAGGACATTCTCGACATCATAATTCAGCCTACGGACACCGCCGAGCGTGTCTGGAACGCGATCATGGCGCTCTTCCTCGACAACCGTCTCCAGCGTGCTGTCTCCGCCAAGCAGGAATTTCACAACCTTTTTCAGGGCGATTTGTCGATCATGGCGTTCGCTAGCAAGCTCAAGTGTGTCGCCGATACCCTCCGGGATGTCGGCTCGGCGGTCAGCGACCATGACCTGCTGCTCGCCCTCCTCAACGGCCTCAACGAGGAGTTCGGCCACTGCATCACTGCCATGACCATCAATCTGCAGGGCCTCACCTTTGCCACAGCACGGTCTGCCCTTCTTTAGGAGGAACGACGCCTCGCTCGCTGTACGCGTCAGATCCGTGTCTCTGCACTCTATGCCGGTGGCCATGCACCGGCTCCCGCGCCACTGCCACCGCCTCCCGCCAACAACATCGGCTCCTCCCGCACCAGCTCGGGCGGCAAAGGGAAGAAGAAGAAGCAGCCGAACAAGGACTCTTATGCCGGCTCTTCCTCCACCGGCAACACACGCGCTCTGCCACCACCGGCCTGGCCCGCTGGTGCATATCCCTTGTAGGGTATGTTCCAGGCCTGGCCACCGAATTGGTGTGCGCCCAGTCCCGGCCTCTTCGGTCCGCGCCCCAGTGCCCCGGCTGCGCACGCGTATCCCGCGTTGATGGCACCACCCGGCTATGAGCCCATTCCACCTGCGCCCCCGCCAACGGCGTGGGATCAGACGCCGCTCCTCGCCGCCCTCAACAACCTCTCCATGCAATCCGATGGTGGCAGTGGCTCTGAATGGTTCCTTGATACAGGCACATCATCTCACATGGCAAACTCTTCTGGTATCCTCCCTCATCCCTCTCCCTCTATTTCTTCCTCTCGTGTCATCGTCGACAACGGTGAGACGCTTCCTATCACACACACCGGTGACACTTCTTTCCCTACTTCTTCATCTCCCATTCACCTTTGCAATGTTGTGGTTACACTGCATATTATTAAGAATTTAATTTCTATACGATCTTTGACTTGTGATAATCCGGTAACTGTTGAATTTGACGCCACTGGTTTTTCCATCAAGGACCTTCACACTCGGGCTGCGATACTCCGTTGTGAGAGCACCAGCGATCTCTATCCACTTGTCTTCGGCTTGGCTCCTCGTCATTAGTCCTTTCTCGTCGTCAATACCGAGCTGTGGCATCAAAGACTTGGGCATCCGGGGCGTTCGTCTCTCTCGCAAGCACTTTCTTCTTTTGATTTTACTTGCAAAAGGTCTACGCCATCTACCTGTCATGCTTGTAGATTAGGGAAACATGTCCGCTTACCATTTCGATCTTTTCAAAGTCAAGCTCATTTTCCTTTTGCTTTAATTCACTGCGATGTATGGACTTCACCAGTGCCAAGTGTGTCAGGTTATCAATACTATCTAGTTTGTCTTGATGATTTTTCACACTATACTTGGACATTTCCTCTCCGTCGTAAGTCTGATGTGCTGCCCACTCTCATTCACTTTCATACGTACATTGGTACGCAATTTCAACGGCCCATCCTTAGTTTCCAAACTGATAATGGGAAGGAGTTTGGCAACCTAGCGGCGTGGTCCTTCTTTGCACAACACGGCATTCACCTTCGGCTGTCTTGCCCATATACGTCCCAACAAAATGGGCATGCCGAGTGAATCTTGCGCACTCTCAACGACTGTGTACGTGCGATGTTGTTTCACGCCCATCTCCCTCCTCGATTCTGGGCTGAAGCGCTCAGCACAGCCACTTTTCTTCTAAATATCCGTCCATGTCATCCATTGCAGAATATCACTCCTCATCAGCTTCTCTTTGGCTCACTGCCGGACTACACCTCTCTACGTGTCTTTGGTTGTCTTTGCTATCCACACGTCACTACCACAGCTGCACATAAACTAGCTCCCCGCTCCGTTGCTTGCGTTTTTCTCGGATACCCCACTGATCACCGAGGCTATAAATGTTATGATCCGACGACACGACGCATTCTAACCTCTCGCCACGTCTATTTCGACCAGCGTGTGTTTCCTTTCAAGGACTCTGCGACGCTATCTTCACCGGTGCCGTCATCTACGGCTACTGACTCGCCCGTCTACGTGCAGCAGGTGCCTCGCGCGCCTCCGCCTCGGCGCATGACCACGGTCACTCGACAGCCTCAGCGCGCTCCAGCGCTAGCCACACCCCGCTCAGCACACACGCCACGGTCTGCGTCGCCCGCGTGCACTACCGCCACGCCTCTGACACGGACTGCTTCGACACCCACCTCCTCGCCCGCGGTACATGCTACTGCAGGCTCGCCGTCGACTCTGTCTACTGCCACGGCTGCTTCGTCGTCTCCACAGGCCACGTATGACATCACTCCGGCATCAACTGCTTCGCCGATAGTGCAAGATCATGTGTCCACGACGCCGCTCTCGCCGCGTGCCGTCACCCGTTCGCCGCACCCAATGGTGACTCGTTCCCGTCACGGCATCTTCAAGCCAAATCGCCGGTATACCGACATCGCCACCACGTCACCGTCGACTACAACCATCTCACTGTTGCCACCGTCCGTGCGTGCCGCGCTGCGGGACCCCAACTGGCTAGCGGCTATGTCGGAGGAATTTCGTGCCTTGCAGGACAACCATACTTGGTCTCTTGTTCTATGGCCACGCGGTGTCAACATCGTCACCGGCAAATGGGTGTTTCGACACAAGCTGCACCCAGATGGATCATTGGATCACTACAAGGCTCGGTGGGTTGTACGAGGCTTTACGCAACGCGCCGGCGTGGATTTTGGTGAGACTTCTAGCCCCGTCATCAAGCCGGTGACGGTACGGACTGTTCTTCACCTCGCCACGTCGCGTCACTGGCCTGTCCACCAGCTTGATGTTAGCAACGCCTTCCTCCATGGAGTTTTGCAGGAGCGTGTCTATTGCCAGCAGCCAGCTGGTTTTGTCAACGCTGTCAACCCCGACGCCGTCTGCCTCCTGTCCAAGTCCCTCTATGGCCTCAAACAGGCACCGTGGGCCTGGTACACTCGCATCGGTGATTTTCTCTGGCGGATTGGGTTCGTCGCCACCCTCTCCGACACCTCATTGTTTGTCCTGCGTCGTGGTGCTGAATTAGCATATCTCCTCCTCTACGTCGACAACATTGTTCTCACAGCATCCTTGACAACAGTTCTTCGACACATCATCGACTCGCTGCACACTGAGTTCAAGCTGAAGGACCTTGGACCCTTACATTTCTTCCTTGGTGTCAGTGTTCGCCGCACGGTGGAGGGCTTCTTTTTGTCGTAGGAACGTTATGCCGAGGAGCTGCTCGAGCGCACAGCAATGTCCAATTGCAAAATGGCGGCCACTCCAGTGGACACCAAGCCCAAAATGTCTTCATCTACTGGTAGCCTCGCTGCTGATCCCACGTTTTACCGTAGTATAGCCGGCGCACTGTAGTACCTAACCTTGACGCGGTCGAACATCGCTTATGCTGTGCAGCAAATTTGCTTGCACATGCATGCGCGTCGTGATGTTTATTGGGGCCTCGTGAAGCGGCTGCTCTGGTATGTTCGCAGCACGACGGATCATGGGCTTTCCATCTGCGGAAATTCGTCCACCGATCTCGCTGCTTACTCCGACGCCGACTTGGCCGACTGCCCGGACACACGACGATCTACCAGCGGCTACTGCATCTACCTCAGTGCCTCCCTTGTGTCCTGGTCTTCCAAGCGCCAGGCCATCGTCTCACGCTCAAGCGCGGAGGCGGAGTTCAGGGCCGTGGCAAACGCAGTGGCGGAATGTGTTTGGCTGCGCCAACTACTTGGCGAGCTTCATTGCCCCGTCGACAAGGCGACTGTGGTCTTTTGCGACAACGTTTATGCGGTCTATCTCTCCGCCAACCCGATTCATCATCGGCGCATGAAACATATTGAATTGGATATTCATTTTATTCGTGAAAAAGTGCCTCTTGGACATTTTCATGTTGTTCATCTGCCGACAACAGAGCAACTCGCAAATATCATGACCAAGGGCCTTCCTACCTCTTCATTCGAAGCCTTCCGGTCAAGCCTTGGTGTCTCTCAAGAAACAACTTCAACTGAGGGGGGGGGTGTGAGAGGACATAGCACAGGCATGCATGCATGGCATGTACGCGTCCAACTGACTGACCTAGTCTTTAGCTCAGCACAACGTTTCTCTCCTACTCTTGTGTAATCGTGGCTTAGATCTAGGAGTATAGTTGACACCTTGTACTTGTATTTAATCTGTACGGCTGTATCAATACGAGTACTAAGCATTCTCTCAAAACTCTCTCTCTCTACAACGAGAACTCTCTTAGGAGAGAGTAACATGGATAACCACCACATTTATTAACTTTTGTCAACGTATGCATTAATGATCTCTGGATCCATCTGAAAAGTGGGGAAACTTTTGCTAATTCCATCCCCCAATTTACTTAGCTAATGCAGAGAGGCGCATCAAAGTCGCTTTCCCCCACACCTTATTCTGTGTCGCATCTCCATCCGATCACTCCACTCTTCAAGGTACTGAAGTCAAGCCTATATAGCCGCTGAGTCCGCGACCGTCTTGCCCTTGCTATAGTACCTGCCTTCCAAACCCAATCATCCATCGTGTCCAAGGCTCGCCGTCGATGGCCAGGGGAGGGTTCGCCTCGGCGGACGGCGGTGGCCGTGTGCACGACTACGGCGGCGGTGGCCGCGTTACGTTCTCCGTCGTGGTCACCTGTCTCATGGCCGCCTCCTGCGGCCTCATCTTCGGCTACGACATTGGCGTCTCAGGTGCGGACGTACTCTTGCTTTCTTCCTTCTCCGTGTTCATGGCTAATTTACATGGACATGCAGCGTGTTCTATGCTTTACTTTCCACACGCCCCTTTAATTACTGTCACCGATTATCTGAGCTCTCTGAACAAATATATGCTTGCGTTTATGCATGCTCCAAGAACACCTTCCTTAATTAGAACGAGGCATACGTCAATATATATGTTGGAGGCTCCTGTACATATTACTGCTACTCAACTTCAATGCAACAGCAAAACTCCTCCTGATTTCTCCAAATAACTATAGATTTCCCAATAAGGTGTAGAGCACTAGAAGTTTTCGTTTTTCTTGGGACGGCTTAAGCTCATCGCGACTTTATATTTGGTTTCAAAACAGCTCATTATTTTCTGCTGGTACTAAAAGAAACACTGACGACAGACTACAAGAAATTTTTTTTATACGCGCAAGGATTTTTATTGAAATATTAGATGGGCACACACTTCTATGTTTACTCTTCATAAGTACACGCTCTAGTCCAAAGAGGATATCATCACCGATTCACTGTGATTGAATTTTGATGAGTCAGTTTCTGGTATTGTTTTGCCCTTACTAGTCGTATGCATAGCAATAATCTCCCTATCTACTACCAGCAAACATTTAATAAAGGTTTCTGGCGGAAACGGCGCCTGCCTAACATTGTTTTTTTGAAAGAACTTCAACCAGAGAGATATAGGTAGCAGGGATTCAGCTCGGAATTTTTGACGGGACAGAAATCTTATTCCATGGAGTATATTGTTTTGAAGAAAAGACAGTTTCTGTTTCCCCAGGAGATGTAGCTAGCTCCAGAGTCCATTCCAACCTCTTACGTTGCTTAACATGGACATGACATCCACAGACTAGCAAACTGCAAAAGCACGACAGGAATCAGAACATGCGAGTTTCGCCCTCTTGCCCTGGGGCCTGTTCATGCCATGTTCAGGCAAGCATTTGACTAGCTAGCTAAACTATTTAGCTAGGTTAGAATACAATGTAGATTTTGGCCCCTACTCCCACCACTGCCACTGCGCATAATATGCACAGATAATGGAGGATAGCATGTGAAGAAGACATACCAATTATTATCATGTGGTTCGGATTCTCAGGAACCTAGTCGATACAACTGTATACCACAGTGGCATCCACTAGCAAAGCAACATGTAGCTAGGTCTCGTCAGCAACATGTAGCTAGGTCTCGTAGGTCTCGAAAGCAACATGTAGGAGTAGCAACTCCCCATATTTTCATATAGAGAGTTTCTTTAAAGAAAAATTCTTGATTTATTTGCACGTTTCAATCGATTTTCTAAATCTTACTTCCTATATTCTAATCAAATATATTTTATTAATATCAAATATCACCGACTCCTCTCTCCATTCGCATCTCTCTCTCTCTCTCTCTCTCTCAAATTTATCTCTTAAATATCTCAAATTTTCTCTTCAGATTCTCTGGATCAACCCTCCATCTCCCCTCCATCCCCCCATTCTCCTCTCATTGGATCAACCTCCTAACACCCCCTCCCCCGCCCGATCAAATCCTCATCGCCCCTCCACCCACCGCCCGCCCGACCCTCCACTCTCTCTTCTCTCCCTCGCTCACTCCTCTGGGGGCAGTCGAATCCAACGCTGACCCTGCCGGGAGAGTCGGCACCGGGCGCTTTGGCCGCGAAGGGTATCAGAGGCTGGCCTCAAGCAAAAACGCAGTCGTCTGAGTACACCCGAGCGAGGGGCAGTAATGGCGCGCCTCTCGTAGGCCACAAGTTGGACGCTGAGCAACTCGGAGCTGCCGGATTCTCCGCCTAGACCTGTCGAGCACTTAAGCCTCGGAGGCTCTGGTAACTGGGATTCCCAGTTTCAGTAGAATGACTCGGTGTAAGACTTCGAAACTTCTCTCCCTCGCTCACTCCTCTGGGGGCAGCCGAATCCAACGCTGACCCCTCCCAATCCTCCTCCTCCTCCCTCACCGCTCTTGGCCCCCTCTTTGTTCCCTATCCCCAGCGTCCTCCTACTCCCGCCGCTTCAGATCTAGAGGGGGGGAGGCCCCAGAGTCAGCTGACGCGACTGCGGCAGCCAAGGCACAAACCCGGGGGGGGGGACAACATGAGGCCACACCACACAGCAGCCCCACGCGGCGGCGACGGAGGGGACCCATGCTCTAGAGGGGCAGGACGGCGACCATTTCAGCGGAGGTTCCCTCGGTGGGAGGGGGAGGACGAGCAAGGTGTTGGTACGACGGAGCTTTTCGCGGGGCAGGAGAGAGACGGATGGTGGATGTCGAGCTGTGTACGCTCCGTAGATGTGACGAGCGAAGGGGAGGAGATAGCAAGCACTGAAGATGGCGAGGGTTGATGGCAAGCCGGCTAGAGCAGGGATTTAGCTCCAAATCACCAAATCTGACGATAGCGAGCTGGACGGGGGCTCGACTAGAGTTGCTCTTAGCAATGTCGCAATTACGCGGTACTTGCAGAAGGTTCCGGAAAGCAAATTAAAGCAAATCCCCTGAGCTAGCTAAATTGCCTCATCGGCATATAACTGCACCAGTAAACGTGCCAGGCCAGGGAAACAAGACAGCACTCGATCGAACGTGCCGTACAACTGAAACAAAACACAAGCTAGCTAGCCACCATAGCACATATAATATATATGATCCATGGATCAGCGAGCTGCTTGGACATGACAGGGGTTTATCAGCCTTACTGATGTTTTTTTCCAAGGATATTGGAAATTTCAATGGACATGCTGATGTTTTGTTATCTTGTCATAGCATTACACACTATTGATCTCGAAGATATCCATATATGGGAGTGGATTTGCTGTAACGGTTGGTTCATGTGCACACAAGAGATGCCGTCTGATTTGCCCAGTGTTCGTATTATTGGTCCACTGGTCATTGCACATGGTGTTTGGCCTGTTAAGTATTTTGCCTTTTATAGGGTCTCGACTTTGGTCAGAGACTTTGACTTTGCAGGTAGTACTCTACTCGGCTTTTGGCAGCGGGATATTTAAAAGCAGTATTTATTTTTGATGTGTCATGTCATGGCCATTATGTAGAGTTCATGCAAAAAGATGCCCCAGACTTGGCCCAATAAAAATGTCATTTAGTTGTAAAAGATTCATTAGTGTGGTACCAAGGAGGAACAACTTTTTGTACCTACAGCTATCATATTCTCTCGGCCCCGCGTTAGAGTATTTTTCCGACTCCATGACCCAATAACTAGTTTGTTTTTGCTGCTTTCCGTACTGCCAGCTTGCACAGACGATTTTATAAAGTAGAACAACTATCTTAAGACTAAAAATGAGATTACATTCATTAAGTGTGTAGGTCTATTCTCCAGGTGGCACGGGTGCATGCGCAGCTACCACCGGTGGCATTTTCGACGCGTATGCCAGCTACGTATCTATTTGTTTTGGAGAAATATATGCTGACAATTACATGCTACTAGTACTATATAGTGGAAATATCATGCGTCTAGAATACTCCCAGCGAGGATTATTTAAGGTTCTTGAGTACCGTTATGTCATGTCTGAGCAGAGGCTTAGGCAGGTCATGAAGGGAATTAGAATAAGCACATATCCCGATATTGTAGAATATTTATCGTGGGATGTCGCTATACTTAGTACAAGTATTGTAGTAATCGGAATATATGTATACGCTTACAGATATGTATGAGGTTGGCGACAGAAAAAATGTACTAGTAGCATATACCCTTTTGTTTTCAACATTATTGAAGGCATTCTCAAAGAATCAAAGGTACTTACTCTATTTGATATCACGAGGATTTTGCGAATTAATTTACTTTTGCACATGCAATGCTTAGACTCTGTGATGATGTCCCGTAACCGTTGCAAATGTACAAAAAAAAAGTTTATAGCTAGTCGATCTACTACTCAGGTGGCGTGACGCAAATGGAGTCGTTCCTGGAGAAGTTCTTCCCGGAGGTGCTGAGAGGGATGAAGAGCGCGAAGCGCGACGCCTACTGCAAGTACGACAACCAGATGCTCACGGCGTTCACGTCGTCGCTGTACATCGCCGGCATGCTGTCGTCGCTGGGTGGCGAGCCGCGTGACGAGGAGGGTGGGCCGCCAGGCCGTCATGCTGAGCGGTGGCGCCCTGTTCCTCGCCGGCTCCGCCATCAACGCCGCCGCCGTGAACATTGCCATGCTCATCATCGGCCGGATACTGCTCGGCTTCGGTGTTGGGTTCACCGCGCAGGTAGCCTTAACTATTCGGCCCAACTGACGTACTTAATGGGGCCCAATAATATAGCCGGATTCATATATAGGCCCAATCTGTAGTACAACATGGCCCACTTCTAGTCAGTTCAAACAGCAAATGATATGGCTTAAGCAGTTCAGCTAACGTGTAAGGATGAATTTGGCCACAGGCGGCCCCGTTGTATCTCGCCGAGACATCACCGGCCCGGTGGCGCGGCGCGTTCACCACCGCCTACCACTTCTTCCTCGTCCTCGGCACGCTGGCGGCGACCGTCGCCAACTACTTCACCAACCGCATCCCCGGCTGGGGCTGGCGCGTCTCCCTCGGCCTCGCCGCCGTGCGGGCCACCGTCGTCGTCGTGGGCGCCCTCTTCGTCCCGGACACCCCCAGCAGCCTCGTCCTGCGCGGCGACTCAGACAGGGCCCGCGCGTCGCTCCAGCGCATCCGGGGGGAGGACGCCGACGTCGGCGACGAGTTCAAGGACATTGTCCTCGCCGTGGAGGAGGCTCGCCGGAACGACGAGGGCGCGTTCGAGCGGCTACGCGGCAAGGGGTACCGGCACTACCTGGTGATGATGGTGGCCATCCCTACCTTCTTCGACCTCACCGGCATGATCGTCATCACCGTCTTCTCGCCGGTGCTGTTCCGAACCGTCGGGTTCGGCAGCCAGAAGGCGATCTTGGGCTCCGTCATACTCAGCCTCGTAAACCTGAGCTCCGTCATCGTGTCCACCTTCGTCGTGGACCGGGCTGGCCGCAGGTTCTTGTTCCTCGTTGGCGGCACCGCCATGATGCTCTGCCAGGTAATACCACATCTGACACCCGCACCGTAGCGTACGTCCATGTCGTTCTGCCACGTCCATGCATGCTTCAACTTAAATTAAACTTCGCTGTTGGACTATAAGGTGGCCGTGTCGTGGATACTGGCGGACCATCTCGGGGAGCGGCACGCGACGACGATGTCGCGGAACTACGCGGAGGGCGTGCTGGCGCTGACGTGCCTGTACACATTCAGCTTCGGCATGTCGTGGGGGCCACTCAAGTGGGTGGTGCCGAGCGAGATCTACCCAGTGGAGATCAGGTCGGCGGGGCAGGCCATGACCGTGTCCATCGCGCTCTGCCTCTCCTTCGCGCAGACGCAGGTGTTCATCACCCTGCTCTGCGCCATGAAGTATGCCATATTCGTCTTCTACGCCGGCTGGGTCCTGGCGATGACGGTCTTCATGGCGGTGCTCCTGCCGGAGACGAAAGGCGTGCCGCTGGAGGCCATGCGGTCGGTGTGGGAGCAGCACTGGTACTGGAGGAGGTTCGTCAGGGATGCCAAGCAGGACAGCCAAGTCAACTGCTTGCAAAGCGATGCCTAGCTAGATAAATCGGTGAGGAGTCAAAATGATTGGTGTGCATTATGGGTTGGTATAAGAATATTACTCTAACAAATAAACATTCTTATAGTTTTGTTTCTGCAAAGTTCCGTGTAATTTTGTAAAACCAGCTGTACTAAGCTCTGTCCTAAGAAAGCTTTAGCATGTATAGCGAAAAAGGAAAATCTGTGCTCCGAATGGGTGTAGTGGAATGAATTTTGTCCGTGTGAGTTATCGAGGCACTTCGCGGTTGCTAAAATATAGTTTGCTGAAAACGGGAAAAATAGCCCTGGAAACAAGAAAATGCTGGTCAGTCAAATGATAAAATAGATAATAACTGGTTAGACAAACAAAACTATCATAATTTACCGTAATGTCAAACATAGCCTGAGCTGTGAAGTGGGAGTTAATTGGTCCCTGACAAACTGTGATTAGGATGGTTGTCTTTGTGTTAACTATGGGGCTTTTGATTGGCACTAAATGCAATGAAGACAATTCAAACATAATTAGCAACTCGTACTTCGATGGATGGTTGAAGTGATTAGTATCCGAACTTAACTCATACTTTTATTAATAGTATAAAATAGATATAGATATACCCGCATACTGAATGTCAAGTGGCCCACATATCATAGGACTTACAATTATTACTCTCTCCGTTCTAAAATATATGACATTTTAGATAAGGACACTATCTCGAAGATGTAACTTTGACTGTTATTTTCATATAAATATGTTCGTAAAAGATAAAAATTTACATGATTATGAAATGTTTTCCATGGCAATATGATGATATCATTTTTATTTGACCAATTAAAATAATCTTTTATATATTAATAATTAAAGTTAGAGAAGTTTCACTTTATGTTTTTTAGGACGTTATCTCTTTTTAAAACGAAGTAGTGTTTTTAATTATTATTTTTCTGGGTATCCATGGCCCACGATCAACATTAGAGCATGTACAATGTGTTGATGCTAAAAAATTGCCACTTAAGCAGAGGCTAAGAACAAAAAAACTGATGCAACGTTACCTCTCTTAGCACCAACTATGGGGACCCACTGGTCAGAATATTTTTTTCCTCCCCATCCACTTTCCCCACAGAACCAGAATCTTCCTCCCGCGAGATCCAGAAATTGGTTCACGGGGGCGGCGGCGGCGGCCACGGAGGAGGGCAGCGATTGCCCCCGGCGATGGCGTCTGTAGCGGCGGCGGAGGGCGCGGCGGCGGTCACGGAGTACAGCAGCGATTCAGCGGCCCCGGCGATGGCGCCCGTAGCGGCGGCGGCTTACCGGAAGGCGGCGGCTCGGGGAGGCGGTAGGGCCAAACGGCGGCGAGGCGGGGAGCTCGTGCGGCAGGGTGGAACCGAGGCGGCGGCGCTCGGGCGGCCGACGGAGGGGGCGGAGGGCCGGCGGTGGCGAGGCGGCGACAGGAGGGCTCGGGGCGACGAGCTCAGCTCGTTCGTCGCCGGGGAAGAGGCGGTGGAGCAAGGCTAGGGCAGAAGCGGCTCGGGTAGCCGAGGCGAGAGGAGCGGCGGCGGGCGGAGGTCCGGGGCGAGGCGAATGGCAGAAGGAGGTCGGGAGCCGGCGGCCAGAGCAGGAGAAAAGAGAGAGAGAGGGAGTGCGCAGGGAGAAGGGAGAGAGCTCGGTCGTGGGGAGAAGAGAGAGTAGGGGAGGGGGCTTGAGGCCCGATGCAGGAGATGGCGGAAGGGGAGGCCGGGTGCTGCCACGGAAGCTGCTCGATGGCGGCAGAGGTGGCGCCTGGATAAGGGATGGGGCGGCGGCCCGTAGCGGCGAGAGAAGAAGCTGCCGGACCAGAGAGCATCCGGCTGATACAAGGTATGCTTCAGCAGCTGCTTCTTCAGCAGCGCCCAACTGCCAACTGCCAATCTCCTGTGCAGGGTCAAACTATTATTTTATTCAAATTGGAATCGGTGCTTCAACTAGAATCGACTCTAGTATTTATTTTCTAGCACCGATGTGCTGCAATGGCTTAACACTAGTTTGGTTGGTGCTAAGGTTTCTTAGCACCAAGTTTTGACCAACATTGTACATGCCCTTACCACCCATGTCCTACCCAGCACACTATCATACGCACCCGCAAAACTGATGGACAAGAGACAAGACTCGTCCCACTTTTGGTGGGGTAAAATCGTCATCCCTAGTTATTTTGTTGGCGTTCTACCTGTTCTACATCTCAATTGTATAAACACGTACATTGTTTTGTTTGGAGACGTTGAGTGGGCATCGCAAATTAATTCGCCTTCGGCGTTTTGTTCCTACATCCATGGTAAGGCTGCAACCTCCAGGTTTGTTTCGGACTCAGGAATTTCGTATGAAATAGTTTGTTCGACGCAGGAATTTCGTATGAAATAGTTAATTTTCTTCTCCGTACCAGACTATATTAAGGCCCTGTTTGTTTGGGTTTTTTTTGGCTTTTGGACTTTGGCTTCAAAGCCAAAAAAGCACCTAAATAGGTGCTTTTGGCTTTTGGCTTTTTGGAAGCCGAAACTACATATTATAGTTTCGGCTTCCAAAAAGCCAAAAGCCAAAAGCACCTATTTAGGTGCTTTTCTAGCTTCGAAGCCAAAGCGCAGAAGCCAGAAAAAGCCCAAACAAACAGGGCCTATGGCGATTAATTTTCCGACGTAGTACATGCTCGAGCTTTTGAGCCTTCATGAACCAACACTAGTCACCACACACGCCCACACAATATAAATTCAGGCCTATTCTTGATTCACCCCCATTTCCCATTTACCAAGCACAAATAATCTACTGGTATAGACTGTAGACCGAGCACACGTACTTGTGAAGCCAAACCAACGGAGCGAACGGACCGCGCGTAAACTAGGTGGACTCGTCGCCAAACTTGGGGTCCTTGACGAACCTGCCCCAATACCAGTGTCGTGCGAAGACGTGCCCCATGGACTCGAGCGGCACGCCCTTGGTCTCCGGGACGAACGCCATCGCGAAGGCGGTCATGACGACGAGCCAGCACGCGTAGAACAGGAAGATGCCGTACTTGAAGCAGCACAGCATTGCGAGGAAGCACTGCGCCTGCACGAAGTTGAGGCCAAGGTTCAGCGCCACCGCCGAGCCCTGCCCCGCCGACCGGACCTCCACCGGGTATATCTCGCCGGGGATGGTCCAGTACAGCGCGCCCCAGGACCAGCTGAAGCTGGCCGAGAAGACGCACGTCAGGACCAGCACCGTCACCGCGTAGCCCCTCGCCATCTTGCTGCCGTTCCCGAGGTGCGCGCCCACGATGCTCGCCATGGCCACCTGCAGATGCAAAGGAGCGAAGCGAAGGCGGTCATATTTCTGATACTCGCGCTGCAGTTGAAATTGTACGCGAGGATCGTCGTTGCATGCCTGGCAAGAGAACATGAGTGCGCCGCCGATCATGAAGAGCAGCTTCCGGCCGTAGCGGTCCATGGCGAAGCCCGACGCGAGGATGCCGCCGATGTTCATCAGGCCGAGGATGACGGCGCCCATCAGCGCGGCGTCGCTCTCGAACCCCACGGTTCGGAAGAGTATCGGCGAGAAGAAGGCCGTCACGGCCACGCCGGTGAGGTTCAGGAACACGGGGAACGCGACGGCCATCACCAGGTACGGCCGGTACTCCCGCCGCAGGATCCGCGAGAACGCGCCCTCCTCGTTCCGCCTGTCGTGCTCCACGGTGGAGAGTATGTCACTGAACTCGGCGTCGATGTCCACGCCCTTGCCGCGCATGCGCTGGAGCGCCGCGCGGGCACTGTCGTGCTTCCCGCGCAGGACGAGGCTGCTCGGGGTGTCCGGGATGAAACAGGCGCCCGCCACCATGACGGCGGCCGGGACCGCGGCGAGGCCGAGGGACAGGCGCCAGCCCCAGCCGGGGATCCGTGACGTGCCGTAGTTGATCAGGTTGGCGACGAGGTACCCGACGCTAATGAACAGGGGGAACGCGGAGATGAACCCGCCACGCCAGCGCGGGGGCGACATCTCGGCAAGGTAAACCGGCGTGGCCTGGCCGGAAAACCCGAGCCCCAAGCCGAGCAGCATCCTCCCGACGATGAGCATGGCAAGGTTGGCGGCGGCGGCATTGACGAGCGCGCCGGCGAGGAACATACTCCCCCCGATGAGCATGATGGCCTGGCGCCCGATCCGCCGGGTGACGCGGCTCGCCACCAGTGTCCCCACCATGCCGAACGCGTACAGCGACGAGGTGAAGGCCGTGAGCGCCTGGTTGTTGTACATGCAGTACACATCCTTGTTCGCGTGCGTCGTCCTCTTCAGTAAGCCCGGGAAGAACTTCTTCAGGAATGACTCCATCTCCGACACGCCCCCTGATGTTGTTGTGCAATGAACAAGATTTAAGTGAATGCAATTTTTTTTACGGAATGCAAATTAATCAATTGCAAAGTAATTCCAGCATCATTTCAATGCCATTGTTAATTAGAACATACTACTATTTTCCATCGGTATAACTAACCGCGCGCATATAATGAGAAATCTAAATGTTGATTCTTGAGTTGCGATGGAGCTGTTATGGTCTAGCTGTTGGCGCAGAAGATGGAGTGTCTTCTCGCCTTGACATGCTACATCCTGTTATTTTCGTTAAATTTGTTTTCTGAGCTATTTTGTGATTGGCATTTTAAAATTTTCTAATAATCAACTATGCTGCCATGTGTGCATCTTCTCGATGCAGAGAGGCCGAGAGATCGATAAAGTTCTTTCTTTAAAATAAATTGTTGATTTTTTATGTTCCTTGAAGCTACTTAGTCAGATAACTGATTCCTATTACTCCCTTTTTTTTGGCAGCCCGACTTTTTAGCATTGAATACTGATACTCCCTAACACAAATAGTAGCTAACTCAAATCAGGGGAGTGCAGCGCTCTGGGTGAGAGTGTTTTTCCGACAGGGGTCAGTGCCAGCGATGATGGTGCTCACGAGTGTCATTCCTCTCTTTGGAATCCATTTTGATTTGCTGACCTTTTGGGGCTGGAGGGGCCCAGATTTGCTTCCCTTCAAACCTGGCTTCTCTCTCCCGTGCCAGTGATGCCTGCAGATGCCGATGATGTCAGTGGACGTGGCCGTGGTGGTCTTGGCTTCGGCACAATTGTTGGAGATGTGCCCTCGCTGGCTCGCCGTGAAGTCGGAGTCGTCGGGTCCCAGGTGCAATGGATGATGACGATGACGCAGTTGTCACCTTTAGTGTGCGTTCTGTCTATGTGTGTCGTGCTGGGTTGGCTTTGTTGACGTGTCTGTTTTGCCAGACGGTGATCTAGACCTAGTTTAGCTAAGTAGCTTTCCTGTTATCAGTGTTTTGGCATGGTTGTGCTCTAATCAACTGTGATATATAAGATTTTCGGCCAATTTTCCTCATAAAATAGGCCAACCCTATTCTTCTTAATGAAATTTCCTACAAGCAAAAGCAGTTGAGGAGAGGATGAGTCTGAGCAAGACAAGTCAAACAGCTCAGCCTCTAGTTCTGAGACAGATAATGACATGGGATATGACAATTTTCTTGCAGATGCCATCACTCCAATGTTTTGCTCATCTTCAAGGCATTCTCCACCTCTAGCTCCTACCTCTCTTTTATGTGCTCCGGCTCCTGATGATAGTGCACCGAACTCTACCTCGACTGTCGATGCTATGGCTCCGACGACTGCAGCTTCTACTTCACCTTCTACGACGGTCGACGATGCTCCCGAGGGTCTTAGGTTCTTTTTCTCTCCTTTTAGTGTCTTAATGCCAAAGAGGGAGAAGAGTTTAGCTCTAGCATAGCTTTGGTTGGGTAGAGAGATTTTGAGAGTTACAAAACTTATTTTGTTATGCTTCATGATGTATTGTAAACTCTATTCTTTTGTGGTGATGACATGGATGGCTGTATCTCATGCATTATACTCATTTATTCTAGTGGATCTTTTACCATGCTCATCTCTTGTACATAGTATGTTTTGTTATATGCTTACCACGTCCACGAATTCCAAGATATAGGGGTATCTCTGTCACTTTCCCTATAACATGTACATTTGCATTTAAACGCAATATCATATAATGCACATTTTAATGGGGAACTCACTCTATACCTTGGAACCTAAAATAACTTTGTATAGTCTTTTCATCGAAGCTTTAATCGTATTGTCATGAATCACAAAAAAAGAGGAGATGGAAAGTGCATATTGGCCTCATAAGTGGGTTTTAATGATTGATAAAACGATTAAGAGACTAATATGTGCATCAAGATGTTGATCAGGTATTTATTCCCCAAGATAGGTAAGTTGGAACATGCGTTGACAACTCCTAAAAAGATTGAAAAAAGATGGCATGGAATCAAAAATGTTAAGGAGCTTTATAGTCATTTAAGTGATGTAATGATCATATTGAGTATAGTAGATGTGCTATAAAGGGTGGAGTTAGTCAACAGCATGGAAGGAGATAATTTACTAAGTGCTCAAAAGAAACCATTTCTAAAAGCCTTTGAAAAACTCTCTACACCAAACTTCAATGGTCATTCGGAATATCCAGGCTAGTCGGTCGGAATGCCCGAGTGTGTGAGAGATTAGGTTCCAACGTGCTAAGTGTTGACTCAGACCCTTTGAGTGAGGTTTTTTCAAAGTATCCGGATCCTTGCAGAGCTTCTGTCCAGTTGAGTTCCTGTTGTCCAGATCTTCTGAGTGAGGTCTACCAAGCACTCTGAGTGAAGATAGAGCATCTATTCAAAGATCATTTTTCAGCCGGATCTTCCACACGAAGGTCATTCGGACTTTCCGAAGTCCTTCCATTAGATTTTTCTAGAGTGCTTCCGTTGTCTGAAACTTCCAAGTGAAGTTTTTCCAAACACTTTGAGTGATGACAAAGTTTCTGTAAGCCCTAACTTTGTCTGGACCATCCGAGGAAAGTTCATCCAGAACTTAGTTTCTGTCCTACTGTTTTCTTTCGTCTGGACCCTCGTGGTCTAATACCTATGAGAAAATCAAGTTGACTCTGTTTTTGCCTGTCCGGAATCTCCGAGTGAGAATCTTTCGAAACTTCCCAGTCAATTTGTGTTTCGAAACAAAATGATTGATTTCATTTAGAACCTCCGAGTTGCTTTGGTCCAGATCCTTTGAGTGTTGGATTTTCCTAAGGTTCTGAATTGTTCGGCATGTCCGAACTGCTCCCTCCGAGCAGTGTTTTTCTCCTATACTAGATGTTGTGTTTAAATCTCGGAACCTCCGAACGAGGTTTCTTTGTGAGTAACAGCTAGATTTTTTAAGTCAACCCATATAGCCACCACCCCCTGGTGAAGGCTATCATTTGTATCCCAAATCCAATGTTGCACTATTGCTCTCTTATCTCTTGCTTTCTCGTGAGAAACTTTGATATGGGGAAATTTTAAAGATTTGGATTGAATTTCCGTTGAGTATTCAAGCAAAAGATCACCTCCAAGTCAAGACCAAGTTCCTATTACTTTTAGAGGTTGGAGTTTTCTAGACTGCTAGGCGTCGCTTGGAAGTCTTCAAGTTTGTGGAGAAGTCAAGACGTTTGTGAAGGTTAGAGTTCGGCTACCATAAGGTAAAGAGCTACTAAGAAGAGAAGAGATTTCCGTATCGCCATGCCCTTTAAGAAAAGAGTATGTTTCGATTTTAAGATCAGGTTTTCTCAACGAAAACGTAGAGCCTTGTCTAAGGTTCGAATTTTGATAACAAATTATCATGTCATCATTGTTTACAATCTTTCATCTAACTCTTGTTATATTTTATTGTGTGGTTGCTTAGTTTACTTTTGTCTTATTCGTATGTTTAGCGTGTTAGTTTTATCAAATATAAATTTTATTAGTCTATTCACCCCCTCTAGACACTATTCTCGATCCTTCAATTATAATAGGTCTATTTTATATTTATGTTCTTATTTTTTTCAATTTTTTAGAAAGTTATATAAATAACAATCGGGTACCACAACCCCGATGCACCGGGTACGTTATCCACCCAGGCCTAACCATTCCATTGCAAAAGCAACATCCTCATTCCTCAATCTCCTCTCTTTCCGAGAAAAGTATCAATCTCGCTAGGGTTCCATGAAGATGCCCGTGAATTACACAGCTTTGGCGAGTCCAGTCAGAAAGCTGCATGGCCCCCCAAAAAACTCGCGACGGGAAAGCCTCAAAGCGGGAAAGCGATGAGACGTCAACATGACATATCGCGGCGCGGATTACGTACGTGCCGTCCAAAATTGGTGTGATAGGGCTCTGCTAACACAGAGCTTAGCACATACCATCACCAGACCTGGGCATGCCGTGGCATGGAATCGCCGTACGCTGCTGGCCCCGTCGGGACAGGGCCATCCAACTCGATCGGATCGTGTGTCCCTTCTGGTTCCAGCCGATCGAGGACCATGGGAGAAGAAAGGTTGGCCGAGCCCACCTGTCAGAGTCCGTTCTGGCCGTCTGATCATTTTCATACGGACAGGTTAAGGGACCATGTGGTTCAAATTCAATTCACGTACGGCCTTAGGGACTACGTAGTTCGATCTATGTGGTATCGGAATATAAATATCTTTCTGTGATGTTCCCGGCCATGTACTGCGTTGTACTGTCCAAGAGTGTGACTTCTGTAGAGATCTGACTAGAGGACAAGAGCTGCAGCCCTTTCAATTGGATCTGTCATGTGATTTTAAAACTAATTTGTTTGTCTGTTTGGTGTGTGATTGAGGCATATACCTGCCTCGGTAAGATTAAAAAATTCCAGTACGATTTGGAGATCTCTGGGAATCGGGCATGGAACAAACTAAGCAGAAAGAAAGGAACTAGGATTTAAGAATACATCAGTCAGCTGTGATCCAGTCCATGGCCTCAGCTCTCAGATCAAGAATTCGATTTGTCGCAAATGCATGGCAACTGAAAATCGAGTATGCAGTATTCCAGTGGGTTATCATGTATGAAGAAGAGGACCGATGAGCGCGATCAGGTTGATGAACTGCTCGATCGAATCCTACTTGATAGTTGGTATGTGTTCAGCAAAGAGCAGCAAACGACCCTTCCATCGATCCATCCAAAAGGAGAAACAAGCGAACAACATGCTGACTGGAATCCACATCCATGTCAGAAGAAATGTACCGACGGCGAGGGGACGATAACGCACCTGAGATGCCAATGTCGTAGCCGAAGATGAGGCCGCCGGAGGCCGCCATGAGGCAGGTGACCACGACGGGGACGGTGAGGGCGCCACCGTAGTCCGGTACGCCGCCGCCGTTGAGGAGGAAGCCGCCGCCGGGCATTCTCGGTCCGCGCTTCGGCGCCGGTCGAAGACCACCGCGACCGAAGGCGTGCTATGGAGCACGAGGTAGCGGGAGGCAGGCTAGCTGCACGAGAGCTAGCAGGTAAACTACACACCAGCAAGGCGATGTTGATGCTCTTTGCTCTTTGGAGCTGCTGTTATGGTGCCAAATGTTAATTTCCAGGCCTTCAGGGAGAGCCTTTATATATTGTCTTGTCCCCTACTGTTGCCGACTTCATTCACATCTGAAACTTACTGTATACCCTTTTTTTCTGCCCCCACAAAGGGCATCTTAGTTGGTGGTGAACAGCTAGTAATTAAATGGCACGTCAATGCAAACAATGAAGGAAAACTACAAGAGAGAACCACACCAAACAAATTAGCTTCTAACAAAAAATTAGTCACGACTCAATTTGATTATTTCTTAAAAAATTGTAGCAAATTTTATCCTAACATTTATCTCTTACTTCGCTCTCATGAATTTTTCTCATCGTCCTATCCTGGCCTATAATTTTAGCGGTTGTTACCATCGAAGGAGACGGTAAGAAAGCATGATGTCACTAGGTCTATCCTCGCCGCCATCAAGGATATCTCCCCTACCTTGCTCGGCGCGGATGACGATGTAGGCCCCACGTGGCAGAGGGCCTAGGGTGCTATGTAAGTCGGGCATGGTGGCGAAGGCTCGATGTGGGCCATCCAGAAATATCGCATGCCGTGGTGTAGGCT
This sequence comes from Stipa capillata, assembly GCA_019208055.1. Taxonomy (NCBI): domain Eukaryota; kingdom Viridiplantae; phylum Streptophyta; class Magnoliopsida; order Poales; family Poaceae; genus Stipa; species Stipa capillata. The sequence continues at coordinate 345,559 of JAGXJF010002509.1, forward strand.
GAGCATGGGCCGAGACGAGATGCTGGAGAAGGCTGCACTTTGGCAAGCGTCGCGGTAGAGCTTGCAGACTGAAAACTAGCAGCGGTGGCTCGATGTGAGGGCTAATATGGTTTTTCTTTCAATGCATAACATCAGCTACGCGCGCGACTAGTAAGTGAATTAAGGTATTGTGTGTCGAGTTGGTTATTAATATCTTATAGTGTGTATCTTTTCAACAAACTCATCTTTAACCATCTTTATTTTTTAAAACTTTTATTTATATTAGATCAGTATGCAAATAAAAATCAGACGTGAGCCAATCGACTAGCCGTTGTACTGAGTTAATAGGTTATTTACAGATGATATTAGATCATGCAGAATTAAAGTTCGGATCATAATTAGCTAATCATTTGTATGCGATATTAGATCAATACGTGGAGTTAATGTTCATATCACCAATCATTGATATTAGATCAATACATGGACTCAAATTAGGAAAATATATCAGTTGTAGGCTATTAATAATTATAACGTACGCCAGATCCATGTCGGATAATGTATAGGTATAGTTACCATGATTTATCGATTGTGGTCTATTAATAGTAAGGGTCCATCAGATCAATGGCCGGATGATGTTTGAGTGTGCTTATAAGAATCTATCGTTTGTAATATGTTTAGGTGCAAATATGAAGACATTTCACTTATGATATGTTTAGGTACAATTATGTAAATCTATTGGCTACGATTTGTTTAGGTATAGTTATGAACATCTGTCGGATGCGATCTGTTTATGTACAATTATAATGATTTATCGACTGTGATCTATTTAGGTACGGTTATGATGATCTATCGATCGTGATCTGTTTAGAGACTGTTATGAAGATATATCGGTTGTGATCTACTAATAAAAAAAGAGTCAACAAAATTAATTGCTAAATATTTTATTATTTTGAATATTTTTTGCATATCTCTTTTTTAATTAACTCATCATGTACATTCAATATGTAGCTAGCATATTGACCTGTGCAATTTGCACAACTAAGCTTTATAACTTTGGACTTTCGGTGTTTTCGTTGGTATATTTTTTGAAATCATGAAGTGAAAATTTCATTTATTTTTAATATGCCTTACTTTATTTGTTTGTAGCAAATTAATAGTGGTATTTGTTTTTATTTAAAATTTTGTTTGACGATCTTTCATCTATTTCATTTATTTTTAATATACCTTACTTATTTGTTTGTAGCAAATTAACAGTGGTATTTATTTTTATTTAAAATTTTGTTTGATGATCTTTCATCTAGTAATAATACATTTGTTTGACGATTTTTCATTTAATGACAATACATTTGTTTGATGATTTTTTAATAAAGATTATCATATACTCCCTCCGTCCCATAATGTAAGTCGTATTTTGATTGGTTAAGACAAGATTTTGACTAACAATTACTCCATTACTATATGGTTTATGTGACATAAAATTGATATCATTAGATTCATATTCAAAACTACTTACTTATGATGTGATTTTGTAGCACATAAACCACATATTAATAGAGTAATTGATGGTTAAAACTCTATCTTAACTAATTAAAATATGTCTTACATTATGAGATGGAGGAGGGAGTATCATTATAATTTTAATAATTATTAAACTTCCACTTTATTATCTTTCTTTTGCGTGCATGCAAAATTATTTGGTGTGGATAAATAACACATTTGTGGTGAGGCTCTTCAAAGTACTAAGATAGTCCTTTTTCTCATGGACTATATAGTTTATTTGATAAAAAAATTGGACAAAGGTTTATCATATATCCTATTATTTTTTAGTAATTATTAAACTTCCATTTTATTCTCTTTTTGTGCGTGTAAAATTATTTGGTGTGGGTTAATATCACATATGTGGTGAGGCTTTCTATAAAGTATTTAAGATAATCTTTTTTCTCATGGACTATACATATAGTTGCAAGGGAACAGAGAGTTTTGGATAACTAATCATATATATTAAGCATATTACCATTAATGGGCATCTTTAAGGTGTTGTACTTAGGCACTGTCGTACTTATTAGGTGCACAAGCACGTTATGTTTTAGGACCGGATATGAAGTTGCGATTGTTCCAAACTCTAGCATGTGCATACGATGCATGGAAGTGACCATAATACGTAGGAGTTCCGGATCGTCTTAAACTCCATACGTCATTTAGCGTACTTATTTTTCTTTATCTCTTCTGTAACAGACGTACCATTATAAGCACGGGTAGGTCACCTAATGAACGAGTAAGATTTGTTCTCCTTTTTCTGACTAATATGAGAAATTTTTTTATTAACGTGAAAAATTCATTATTTTAAAATAAATGAGAGACTTTGAATTTCACATATTGTTTATAGACATATAGATACGTAGATAGATTGGCAAGGGCTATTTCGATCAATCGAGAGAAAACAAGAGTTCTCATATACACGCGGCGGGTTTGAACTAGCTAGAGTTCGAGTTATCTGCTCTATGTCCTCTTTGAGTTTTGTAGGCTGCGGACCGTTCGGTTATGGAAGATCCTCATATTTCTTCATTTATTTCCAGATGTTCTACGTTGATGAACACTGTCATGTAACTGAAGTCTCTGCTTTGGCTCTACCCCTTCTGATTCTATTGTCTCACTCGGTTCCTTGATTGCTGCCCAAAAGTTATAGCCGGTTTGTAGCTGAATATGGAATATGTAGTTAGTTAAAGAATTCTTACTAATCTTAGTAAATTTTACTTATTTTTATTTTTAACATTTGTATTCAATTAAAGTGTATGCATGGAGAAATCACTGCGCACCATGTATTTGTTTGCGGATTCCCCGCAATTAGTTGCATTTTCACCTCATTTAGAGAACATGCACCGCGAAAATACAAAATACGCTTCGTGCGCGTCAACAAAACGTCACAAATTAAGCAATGCCCGTCAGGCATGCATATTCCGGCATCCCTCGATGAAAAGCTTTGAAAATTCGGTCATATATGGAGCTGACTGCATAGCAATATTGATTATTCGCCACAATAGTTATATGATCTACCTAGGCCCTGGCACGTGTATTAAGGAGGAGTTTCATTATCACGTGGCAAACACAGTCAAATGGGCGCATCAAAGGTTCAAGGGAAAAACTAAGACGGCAAGAATATAATTACTGAGAGAGAGTAAGCATCGATCCAACTTGCGTATAAATCTGGCTTATATATGGTAATGCCTGATCGTGCATGCTCCATTACCATTAGAACATGGCTCAAGGCTGTCGTGTTCGATCTGACCTTAGGCTAATTAAACGTACCGGCTGTTGATCACATCACGCTATCTTTTTGGGTTAGGCGAGAGCGAGACCACGACGTGAGTGGCTTGGGGTCATTGTGTTTCAGACTTCCAGTCGCTCGTTAGTTGCGTGTTCTTTTTCAACTCTGCATTGCGCGCGCACACGAGTCACTGTTGGTCGACAGCACAGTGAGCACTTCACTTACCCATGTAACGAGCTGAGGTCGCTATCGCTATAGTCTAGTGCACAGGAGTTCCCACCGACCTTAGATTCATACTAGAGCCACGATGATTGAGTCTCAAGCTAAACAAAAGGCAAGAGTTCTTCGAATTTAGAACCTCATTTATTGAACTCGACAAATTCGAGAGGAAAAAAATGTCTTTTAGACAAACAAAATTGGAAGGAAGAAAATTTCTTTCTTGAAAAATCCGTACAGTGAACACTTCACATCCGATCGGTGGAAGTATATGATATCTTTCCAGTTTCAACCGGTTCCTTAGCCTCATGATCTTTAGGTGGAATGGCTCGTGCCTTCAGAACACGAAAGCTCAATAGGTGAAGGCATCCCCGATTGAGGCAGGTGACAAATTGAGGCGCTGGAAACTTCTAGGGGAAAATTAGGGATCGCTAATCAGGTGATAAATTGAGGCGCTAGAAACTTCTAGGGAAAAATTAGGGATTGGACTGCCGTGGAAGACAAGACAAACTATCCCAATACTATTATACATGCGCAATATACGAATTGCGTTAGGCAACATTTTTTAAAAGGTATTTTATATAATAAATTTCGCATAGTGGAATTTTTTTTCATTTGGTGGAAATCCGTACATCAGAAACAAAAATCAGAATATAGATACATAGTATTTCTCAAACTTCTATGAATGCTCAATTTTTTTTGTCTCTCTCTCGGCCTCATGATTTCTGATCAAACAGCTGAAACCCTAAAAAAAAGGGTATGCTCAGCATGAATCTGCTAGTTTGTACACGCAGAGAAAACCTTCCAATCTGTGAACCTTTTCAGAAATACGAGCATGGAATAGTACAAAAGGGGTGCTGCAAAGCTTCACCCGTGCTATGTCTACTGCCTAGGGATCAAACCGGCCTGAGTTCCTGGGATAGACTAGTAGTACTAATGAGTCAAATCTCGTCTGCTCTTTTGCTGGGTGGGCGAGTGAGACGATGACCTGGGTGGAGCGTGTGCACCCGGCCATGCACGCACGCACTTGAGCTGCTCACATGCGACGGCTCCCAAATTAAGGTCCTTGTAACACTGCCGATCGATAGCTTATCGTCCCACTTAGAGCGGCCGGACGCGACGCGACGCGCCCATCATTCCCTCATTGAGATTAAGGGGCTTTTGATTTACGGGAATTCAATCGAAAACAGAAATTAAATATCATGACACGTTAAATCCTACATAAATAAAAAATACAGAAATATGTAATATAAATTATTTAGTTGCATCACAGGAAAAATGAAAAAAAATTCTTGAAAGATTAGATATTTATCATAGTTGTTACAAAAACAAAGAAAAAATTTCATGAGATTGAACTCAATGGAAAATTGTTTATGAAATTATATGCAGAATAGTTCAGAGCAAAAATTTCTACGGTACTTAATCATACAAATCAAATAAACTCTATAGAAAAAGTTTCTAAGAAATAGATTCTTTTAAATTTTTTTTTGCATAAAGGAATGGTCTTATGCTTGTGCATCCTTTCTTCTAGCAAGAATGACCCTTCACCTGAGTAGGTACCCCATCCAAATATTTATAGATTACACGTTTTGTGTTGCAGTCAATCTTTACCAAGGCCCACTAGTTTTTCTACCCTGTATTTGGTATAGCAGTTTTATCCTTATATATGCAATTTCTCGTTTGTATATTAAGGAGGTTACTGAAGCCTATATTTGCCCGGCTTATAGCCTGGTATCTTTGCCCCCAAAGCAGTTTTCTTGAGAACTAGTTCCCTTTACGGACCAGTTTTCCTTGGCTCAATTTGAGAGAGGCGGACATAGTTTTTCCTGTTTTATTAACCTTCTCAACTATTTTAAGGAGGCACCTTAAGGACTATTCTTAATTACTTGATTTAGATCTTAATTACTAGCTGGATTGATATCAGAAAAACCTCTCAAAAGCTTCAACTAATAATTGCGGACCCTAGTCCACGGTGAAAAGAGCCGCCAAATCGATCTCCTCCTCCGTGAGTCAACAAATTAAATGGGACCGCGCGAGCTTAGCGAACCGATGATGTGTTCCGCGATGCGCTGCTGTCAGCTCGTCACTTGTGTGGGCGTCGCTCGATCGGTCCCCGGCCTGGGTGAAGTGCGCGTATGGTGAGAAGATTGGTTGTCGACGGGGATGCGCGCGCAGCACAGTTTTGGAGGGAGGTCACACGAATCCGGACAAGGGAAGGGCTTTTTCTCGAAAGGATGGGCAGCCAAAGCCCGTGTGACAAGCCGCACTATGGCTTTTTGGAGGACAGCATCTGTGCAGTGGTTGTTACAGCCTTGTAGGCTTGTAGCGTACTGGTAGTATCTCGACAGGCCGAAATGCTGTAGAGAGGACCCAGCAGATCAGATCTTTTTTGGCTGCAGAGGGGGGGCTGTGCGAAGTTCTGTAATTTTCAGTCCGTACAAACAAGTAGTTTCAGCTGCTGACAATTTTGCATCGATAGTCTCTACACAAGTCATGCAACTAATTTTGAAACATATAGATGCCACGCCGTTTTGATCGATCGAATTGGTCCGTACGTCATATACATCCCAAAGAAAGGCCTCCGTGATAACACAGTGGTACAGCAGAGAATGAATTCTCGTAGATGGGGGCACACGAACTGAAGGCATCTTATTTTTCTCCCTAGGCTGAGCCAGCAGGGTGGACCGAAACCGAATCCGAATGCCACCATCTTTATCCACGGCGAGCAGAGCAGATAGAGCTGCACGCACGCACGCGCAAGATCGAGCAGTTACTTTCATCCGGTATCGATCCAGCGGTGCCATTATTCCGTGATTCTGCCTGTCCATAGCTCGATCTCTGTACATGCACAGCGATCGCCATCGAGGCCGAGGCGTGCGCGTCACGACCAAATCCAGTGCAGACGGCGTAGTACTCGAAGACGGCGTGCTTGAGCTGGCGCAGCATCAGCGGGGAATCACTGCATCAGCGAGCCCAAAGCCGAGCGCGAACCCCGTCGCCTGCCCCACGGAACGGATCCCCTAGCCCGGCACAGCCCAGAACAGCGCGCCCCACGACCAGGTAAGCCCGCCCGACACGTACGGCGCTCGATCGCGCGGACTCGCCGCTGCGTACCCCGTTGTCATCCTCCTGACGCCGCCGCCGCCCCCCCAGCCCCGCGTGAAACGGCAGATGATGAGCTCAATGCATGTGTCAGTACGAAGCATTTTCACCTGGCAGAATACGATAAGTCGGTAAGCGCCCCGCTGATCATGCACATGACCTCGCGGCCGTAGTGCCACGTCGTGAGGGCGGACCCGAGGATGCCGCCGGCGTTCACCAGCACCAGCACGGCGTTGCCGATCTGCGCCGCGTTGCTCCTGCATGCAGCTTGTCGTGTGGGAGTGGGACAGCATCGGCAGGAAGAGCGTGGTGACCTTGGCTCCGGTCAGGTGCAGGAACAGCTGCAGCGTCGCCACCACAACGCGCAGTGTACGTCAGATACTGCTCGTTCCTCGCCATGGCCCTCCAGAACAAGCTGCCACGGCCGTGCTGACTGGGCTTTCCCGTGGGCCGCCTCTTCTGCTTCGCATGGGCTTGCAAGCTGGGAGCACCGTTGCAGACGCACTGAAGCACCAGGTTGGTGTAGACGTGGTTGCTGGCAAGCAGGTGTGGCGTGGGGAACTGCTAGTTGCGAAGGTCATCGTCGTCGACGACGGATTTAGCCTGCGTTTCGGCATCGACGACCTCGAAGAACTGCCCACCGTAACATGGCCTGTGACTTTGCAGAGGACTTGTAAAGATTGGTCACCAGACCACTGATGGTATCCAGGAACGGCAATGAGCCACGGCTAAAGGACCGAGATATCACGGCACGGCCGATTAGTGCACCCTGTCAAGATGTACATTTGGTTTTATCAGTATTTCTTCATGAAACATGAACAGAAAGTGAGCAATATCCATCTGCGCAGACGAAAAAAAGGAGAATGGGGGAGAGAAACGCTGCGAAAGTCTTCCATTGACTCTGAGATTCGTACTATTAAGCAACTAACCTGCACAGTTTCAAGTATGTGAAGTATCCAGCATCCGACAAATGTGCCAAAGTTGATGGCAATAATTCGAATCGCCCCACCGTGCGGCCAGTCGACACGAGAAGTGCACGTCTCTGTCAGTAGGTGACGTGGCAGCCCATGTGAGCAATGCCTGCTGTTCTGGAAGCCATGTGTGCAGATACTTTGCACAAATGATACATGTCTCCCTCTGGTGGTCTCTACCAATGCTGGGTAGCAAATGCCGTTACAGATCAGTGCGTGTAAAACACACCTACTAAAGTGATGAAATTTGTGATCGGAGCAAGATCCAAAGAGGATATATAGCACATGTTAGATGGGTCTATTGTTTTTTACCCAGAAAGCAAAAGAGGTCATGGGCCGTGACTTGACTTTTTAGATAAAGGAAGAATTTTATCTCTGCCACCACATCAAAATGATACTTTCGACCTCTGCATAAATATGCACCTAGCCACAAGTGTAACTCAAAACAAAACAAAAGGCAGGGAAACCCTGCTACAAGTTCCGAACGAACACCAGGGCCCAAATAAAGAAGTTTAAGGAGCATTTATGGAAAGAAAACCATTTGAACAGAATGCTGCCTTTTAAGCGCGACAGTAGAAGCAAGAGGATTTGGTTATATAAGGAGCTTTTGGTTGGCTCACAGAGCTTGTTGCCTTAAGCAAGATCTGTAGATAATAACCCTTGCCAGTTGCCTGTAAGACAACCTTTCACTGTAAAAGTTCAGCTCATGAGTCTTACTGAACAGATCAATAAATTATCTCACTGTACCCTCCCACATGAGCTGAAGTAAATGTGCTGAGGCAGAGTTGAGACACAATGGCCCAGGGTAATCATTATTCAGCGGAATCCTTTATCGACCCGGCCTGAATCCTAGTATATTGCACCATTTGTTGCTCAATCTTTTCCACTATCTCTTCTAATGGGATTCTGCGGCAAGAGACTGTTCGCTAAAACAAGATCAAAGATGCAATTGCAAATACAGAGCCGTAGAAGACTACTCTTTTTTTTTAGAGAGAGAGAGACTTATTGGCGCCAACTTGTAGTAGGAAAAATTAAATATTGAATTGTCTCCGGGGGTTTAACATTCTGCCATTGAAAGGTGAAAGCTTCAGCTTTCCACATATTTCGCCCAACAGTCTTTTTTCATTTTTGTTTGAGGGGATTTCGCTCAACAGTCTGGTTAGCGATCCTACACATGGATACTTTTAGGCCCAATAATAAATTGGACTTGGCAGGTCCTAGCGCGGTCATGTGACTCACTTAGAGCAACTCCAGCAGCAACGCCATCTCACTCGTCATAGTTAAAATGGAGGTTTTGGAACAAAAAACAAGTTCCAGCAGAACATCCATCCAACACGCCAAAAGAAGCGGCCCTCCATCCCGGCCGCTACACACGCCAAATATGGCGTGAGTGTGGAGACCCGCCATCGGCAACGACCCTGTCCCAGACGGTCCTTCGCGCCAACAGCAGCCCACGTCCCCTCCTCCGCCGCTGCTCGGCCCGCCTCATCCGCCGCAGTTCAGGCCGGCCCGTCCACCGTAGCTCGCGCGGCCACCACAGCCTGCCCCACTCCAGATCTGGGAGCGGCGACGCCGGGGGAGGAGGGCACGCGAGGGGACTGCCGGGGAGGGAGCTCGGGTGGGGGGCACCACCGGCAGAGATGGCGCCGGTGGAGCGGGCCGTCGGGGGAGATGGGCGTCGAGAGGAGCTGGCGGGGGAGGAAGCTGCTGGGAGAGGAGGCTCGGGGGAGGTAGGCCGCCAGGATGAGGGAGCGCCGAGGGAGGGGCCGTCGCGGGGAGGGGAACGGAGTTCGGGGAGGGGGAGCTCGGTTCGGGGGAGGGGGCTTGCCGGCGGAAGAACAAGGGAGGAGGGAGATTGAGGGAGAGTTAGAGGGGGAGAGAGAGGTCGGGGGAGACGAGGGAGGTGAGGGTGATTTGAGGAAAATAAGAGAGGGGTGATTTCAGGGAAGTGAGATTAGGTTTTTATGTGCAAATAATTTCAAGGTTCCTGACGATGTATAGTACGGTATCCCATATATTAAGAAGTATCCGCATATGATTCGCTGGATTACTGGAGTATACCACGTACCCGGTAAGGATTCCAAGATGATAAGGTAACCCCCCGTAAGGAGGAAGGATACTCTTAAACTAGGAAGTCAATCCCGACGTTTAAGGAAGTCAGAGTTCTATTCGGACATAAGTCCATGTCCAGTACGACTAGATGAACCCCCTATAAAAGGATCAACAATCTTATAGGGGAGGACAGATCAAGTTAGATCGAAGGGAGGTTAGATCCAAGGAAGATCCAGAAGCCCCAGCTTATTCCAACGAGAAGACCCGCCACCTCGAAGGAGTCGAGCTTAGCGGAATTAGTCTACGATTAGGCCTAGGATAGCCACTAACCTTCATATCCCTTGTAAGACATTCTCCAGTTAATAGGGTTGTTATCCTGAGGGAAGCCCGAACCTGTATAAAAAGGACGTTTTCCTTGCCATTATACCTCTGGCCTTGTGCCCTAGCGGTCCCTACCCCTCATACATACACATTCCACGAATACCGTAAGATCGGCGGTTTACGGATCGTCGACAGTTTCTTTTATGTGCAAATAAATTCATCAAGTTTTCTTATATGTGCAAATAAATTTAAGGTTTATTTGGCAAAAAGAAAAACTCTAAGACTTTGTTCTAGCATTGGTATTTGGTAACGGTGACCAGTTTTGCCTAATTAAGAAAATCGTTTGAAAAATAGCGGTTCAAACAATATCCGTTCCAAATATAACCGATAAAAATATATTGGTAGTTATATGACATTATTAAAATATTGGAGATGAGAATATGAAGGGTGAAATATGAATGTTATGTTGGAGTGGTGAGATAATATGAAGAGAGAATATTTATGAATGACCAGCCATATGGAGATATAGAGAGTAAGATTTATCTAGCCTGTTGGAGATGCTCTTATAAATCTGCAAGCTACCCGCAGGCGATGGTGTACATGAACTACTGCAGCAATCGGGAGTGACCGTTGTATAGGGTGCTCCCTGATTAACATTTCCGTCACAATTATACCCTTGTCATGTTACCATAAACGTTATCTGAAGGCCCATCTATGGCCCATCGATGTGTTCTTCAATCTCCTAAGAAAAAGGCTCATTATGTATTTATGCATATGTTTCCGGTGGCCCACTATAATATTTGTCCTTCTATTTCTTTTGGGTAAAGAGCGAGCTTTATTGGATCACGAATAGAGGATTATATTGTTAGTTTAGAAGATCGGTAATGCAGAACATGCAATCTCCGCTCAGCACATTGGCCGGTCCTTTTGCCAATAGAGCTAAACTATGGACTATCCTATTGCACTCTTTCTTTATCTTGTGCACCTGTACATCTTATAGATGTCGCATAATCGTCTTCGTTTCCGTCACTGTCGCTGCCCACGCTGCACGGTCCAGTACATTTGATTGGAGAGCCGAGCTGCAATCGGACTCCAGAATTATTGGCATATGGATCGAATCTGAAGCAGCGCGAACGCTGGCTAAAAAAGCTAGTGCCTCCACCCCCGCTGCAGATAAGCAGTTCTGAATTGTTTGGCTAGAGGAGAACAACATTAGACCTCTGCAGTCTCGTACAACGATTCCAATGCTCGCAGCACCCGTGCCTAGAGATAGGAACCACCCATGTTTATCTTTGCCCATCCCTCAGGCGGCGCTATCCAAACATTGTTAGTTGAGAGGCCAGCGGTTTTGGAATCCTTCACAGCGACGACAATTGGCGCCTTCCCTTTTACGGAGTCCCTCTGTTGCTGGATTGGCAATAGTGGTTGTACATAGCCCAACAGGAAAGCAACCGATGCAGCTACCGTAGCTTCCCCTTTGTCGTGGAATGCATCATTCCGAAGGTGCCAGGACCTCCGGAGAATTAACAGCAGATGCGACTTCATCATGTTTGACAATGAATCCAGCAGAACTAGAAGCCAGTCAGGACCTGTAAAAGCCAACACTTCTTCTGATGGCAGACTCCAGTGCTGCCTCATGGCATCTCGCAGAGCCCTGGCTTTGGTGCACCGAATAATAGCATGATGCCTATCTTCCTTCTCATGGCCACAAATCTTACTGATACTCGTTGTTTCCAAAGTTCGTCTCCATTTGCTTTTCATTGTGGGCAGACTATCATGTGCAAGTCTCCAGGCGAACACATGTATTTTTGGTTGAACTTCTGCTTCTAGAGGCTGTTCTAGATTTTCCGTTCACCATCGATAGCCGAACTAGAGGTAGGTCCGTGAATTTCTTCAACAAGATTACTCGCTGCAAGAAGGTAGGCACTCTTGACAGAGAACACGCCTGTTTTTTCATAGAACCAGGACAAGAAATTTTCCATATCAAACGTTGGGATTCTCAACTTTGGAAATTCATTTGCATCAGTTTCACTGAGAACATGTCTGATCAATGCTTCATTCCATTGCTTTGCCTCTTGCACTATCAATTCAGAGACGTACTTCATGCAATTCCAAGTTCTCTTTTTCAATCGCAACAGCTGATTATTATGCGGAATCCACTTATCACGCCATATGTTTATCTTCTGTCCATCACTAATCGTTCTATTTTGTTTCTCTTATTTTTCCTTCGCTCGTGGAGCATTGATCCTCCTTTTGGAGGTGCAGGCGTGCAGAAAACCAACGTTACAACAAAACGGTAGGAGCTTGTCGGACAGAGCGCGGACGGAAAACAGCTAAACTATTAATCGTGGACATTTAATCGAAAATTTAGTGAATAATATGTGCTCTCGACAATATAATTTTTTAAAAACATTTTTAAACCAAAATATTAAGGTAAATTAGTACTACTCCAAAATATATAATCTGCTGTAATCTACATCTCATGGTTTGTCTCATCTGTATGGTACATACTATGAACACCATTACACAAAGTTCTAAGCTAATTTATGAGGTTATGTGGCTGTAGTCGTTCCACAGTAACAGTGTAGCCACAATCACCGATTAATCGGCTGCCTCCGCCTTTTTCCCCTACACTTGCAGCAACACCTGCCGGCGTGCATGAACTACTGGTGGAAGCAACACCCCAATGTGCCCATAAAAGACATGCTACAGAATTACAGAGCGACAAACGGGAAAAACCTTTAACGGCCATGACGTTGATCCTAAGCCTTCATGTAAAATTTGCTGTTTTCAAACGGCAGGCGGGCAGGCAATTCGATCTAACAACCACCTGTTGCAATCTGAGGAGTAGCGAGGAGCTTCTCAATAACATTTTGCGGGGCTTGTCCATGAACTGAACAATTCCCCTATAAAAAAAGAAGAACTCAACAATTTGGTGCGAGGTTATGGGCCTATGGGCGCTTACCTAACAAGATGCTCTCACGGACACACCCCTACTACTCACCGGATACCAGCACTATACAATACCACACTGAGCCGGCTTAGCTACCCCGCGACACTGTGTCTTGTGGCTACCAGCTAGTGATCAAGTCCGCACGAGCATTGGAGCTACCGAGGCTAACCAGCTAGCTAGGTGCACTTGCGCGTTCGCTTGCGATGGCTGGAGGTGGTTTCGCCGTGGCCGACGCCCCGTCCGTCGACTACGGTGGTGGCATAACCTTCTCCGTCGTGGTCACCTGCCTCATGGCCGCCTCCGGCGGCCTCATCTTTGGCTACGACATCGGCATCTCAGGTACGTTCGTTACACGTGTAAGTTCACGTACCGTGCATTGCAATTTGTAAAAATCTCTAGTCTCTGTACGTACATCGGTGACATGTTGGCCGATCAGGGGGTGTGACGGCGATGGAGTCGTTCCTGGAGGAATTCTTCCCGGGGGTGCTCCGGCGGATGGCGGCTGCGCGGCGGGACGAGTACTGCGTCTACGACAGCCACGTGCTCACAGCGTTCACGTCGTCGCTGTATCTGGCAGGGCTGGTTGCGTCGCTGGCAGCCAGCCGAGTCACCAGGGCGATCGGGAGGCAGGCCGTCATGCTCGCCGGCGGCGCGTTCTTCTTCGCCGGCGCCGCCGTGAACGCCGCCGCGGTGAACATTGCGATGCTCATCGTCGGCCGCATGCTGCTCGGCTTCGGCATCGGCTTCACCAACCAGGTATATTTGGTACACAAATCTTTGTCGGAGAGCTGGTGTGTTGCAAATTTACAGTCAAACGAGCAGAAATAGTCTTGGGTGAAAAAGAAAGGCTCTGGCTAGACCTCAGTCGACAGTCAACGGATGAGCTAATGGATCTATGTTGTGTAGCAATGGCATTTCATTCTAGTTTGAATATTTACTGAGGATAGTTCTAAAAACTGCATATGTATGAACCAACCAGTTAGCTAATTAGCGAATTTTGTAATCTTTCTGGCTCTTTAAAGTGTAAACTGTACCTGATTGCTTTCTAATTTTTTATAGGATTTGTCCTAAATGGTCCGTTTTGCAATAAGTGACATGCTTTTAGGTGACTAGGTGGTATACTGAACTGTAACTCGACGCCTAAGTATGTTGCTTTAAGATACATGTAAAATAGTAGTCCTAGGAAGAAAAATATGTAACAGGGAAAAATTCAATGCAACATTGAAGCTGCTCTTTTGATTTTGATGTGTGGCAATAGAGATCTGTACATGGTTTGAAGTGCAGTGATAGATAAAGCTACTTGCCCACCTACCCCCAATCTGTTCTGATCAGATTACTCCCTACTTTCCCCCAATTATACTCGCGGTACGTAACTACGTAATCAGATAGAGCGTTGCTTTATAATGATGAAACTCATATACTAGAACGAGTAATTTAGTAATAGTAGTAATATTTAGTTGGTTCTTGTCATGCATTTTCTAACCCCCGTCAACCACCATTAGTTTGTGCTTTGGAATTCACATATTTTATGTTTCTATATTATGTAATGTTATACTCTCCGTGATGAGCCAATCCATATTTAGCTTATACTAAGTTATTTTTATGCATTGAAAATAAATTAACAATTAAGTCATAGTCAAATCTAGGCATTATTGATCATATTCTAGACATAACATCACTGTGGTATCAGATTTATTAAGATGTGAAATAAAAATATGCTATCATGTTTATGTCGTCCGTGCAGTTCTATCCATGTCGCTGGTTGCATCGATGTTATTTCTCGGTTGTATATTATTAATTTTATAGTTATAATTTTTTAAAAAATTTAGATATATATAATTATCTAGTTACATATTTCTAAATTTAAAGTTACACATAATTTTTAAAATATATAATAGCTAAATAAAGAATCAATATCTAAAATTATGGATTTAGAAATAATAATTTCTTACCTCCCTTCGCTTCTTATTAGGACACTGATTAAACCTCAAGTACGTACTAAGCTCTTTTTGCATGCGTCATGATTGATAATTATACGTCACATGTACAAACAAACGCATGATGTGATGTGACGGTGACGATGCATGGCAATGGCAGGCGGCGCCGGTGTACCTTGCGGAGACGGCGCCGGCCAAGTGGAGGGGCGCCTTCACGACGGGGTTCCAGCTCTTCCTCGGCATCGGCAACCTCGCGGCCAACCTAACTAACTACGGCGCCGAGCGCATCCCGCTGTTGGGTTGGCGGCTCTCCCTCGGCCTCGCGGTGGCGCCGGCGTCCGTCATCCTCGTGGGCGCGCTGCTCACCCGGACACGCCCAGTAGCCTCATAGTGCGCGGGCGGGTGGAGCAGGCGAGCGCCGCGCTCCGGCGCATCCGCGGCCCCAAGGCGGACGTGGACGCCGAGCTGGAGGACGTGTCGCGCGCGGTCGAGGCGGCGCGCGCTAACGAGGAGGGCGCGTTCCGGAGGATCCTCGGGAGGGAGTACCGCCCTCACCTGGTGATGGCCGTGGCGGTGCCGCTGTTCCAGCAGCTCACCGGTGTCATCGTCATCGCCTTCTTCTCGCCGGTGCTGTTCCAGACGGCCGGGTTCGGCAGCAACGCCGCGCTGATGGGCGCCGTGAACCTGGGCTCTGCAGCTCTGCTCTCGTGTCCGTCGCCACGGTGGACCGTTACGGTCGCAGGCCGCTGTTCTTGGCTGGTGGGCTGATAATGATCCTCTGCCAGGTATAACAAACACGAACATAAGTGCTTCTTAAGCTAAGCTTATTCCGGTTTGTACATCATGATTCTGATAGCTTATTCGCTGCTTAATTAGGTTGCGGTTGCGTGGATCATGGGGTCGCAGATCGGCCGGGACGGCGAGCCCACGATGGCGAGGAGGTACTCCGTCGCGGTGCTGGCGCTGACGTGCGTCTTCTCGGCGTCGTTCGGGTGGTCGTGGGGTCCGCTGACGTGGGTGATCCCCGGCGAGATATTCCCGGTGGAGGTCCGGTCGGCGGGGCAGTGAATCAGCGTGGCCGTCAACCTCGGCGCCACCTTCGTGCTCACGCAGACGTTCCTATCCATGCTGTGCAGCTTCAAGTACGCCACGTTCATCTACTACGCGGCGTGGGTCGCCGTCATGACCGCGTTCGTGGTGGCCTTCCTGCCGGAGACCAAGGGGGTGCCCCTCGAGGCCATGGGCGCCGTCTGGGCGCGGCACTGGTACTGGGGCCGCTTCGTGCAGGTGCAGCCGCCGCCCAAGAGCGCCGAGGCGCTCATGATCTGACGTCGACGTTCCGTGCCTTTGCCGTACTGTACGTGCTGGTGGTTCAGTCGCTTCCAGGGACGTTGATATATATGGATGTTGAATTGGTGCTTCGGTTTGGCCGTACGAAATCGTGTTGTGTTCTTCATCTAAACACATCTTATGTTTGGGGGTATAGAGAAGAAAAATGCAGGATTATTGTTCGTGGAAAGATTGTTTCGTGTGTTATACGTCCGGATTGAATAACATTCATTGTCTTCTCTTGGAAGAAACGACGTATAGGACTATGCACACAAATGCAATCCACACTTGTTTGAGTGACATGTTCATGGGTCGTTCCATTGGTTTGGGATACATGGTAGGTAAAAGGTTTACATCACTTCCTTAAATATGGTCACCCTACTACTTTAACCCTAAAAATCAAAACCATATAATCAGCCCTGTCAAATACTGAGAACCGTCCAAATAATACCCTAGGTGGTTTTGGAGGCAGTTTGGCCACCGTGGTATGTGACGTGGCCGATTACATGGCATCTGACTTAGCAAATTGAATATATAAAAATTCCTCACGGTAGTCACACATGTCAACGAGTATTATCCTTTCTTCTCCCTCTCTTCTTCCCTCAACTCTCTCTCATCTCTCTAATGGCACAGAAGAGTAGAAATAAAACCAAGAAGCCATCTTCTCTCCTCGTCCACCTCAGTACGGCAACGCTTCTGCCTAGCCTCATTGTTCTAAGGAATCATGCCATTTTTTTGTCTATTTGTAGAGCAGCAAGTCCATGGGGCCTATTGGGTTCAGCCGATCAGGTTATTCAAGCCTTCAAGTTGTAGCCGATCAATTAGGGCGTCTTCTCATTGAGGCAATTCTCTAGAATTGATTAAGGAAAAGTGAGCAGGAAGGTGTGAGCAGGCTACATCACAAATTAATTACGAAATGGCTTACTAGATTGAAGAAGCCAAAGCAAGCTCGCTTGCTACTTTCAACTCTATTTGGAACGGTGGTTGTTCTGTTGTGCTATGGATCTGGAGGAGGAAGCCCTTCCCTGTCACAGGACCTCGACCTCGTCCTTGAGTCCTCCCTCTCACAGCTGGGAGCTCATGCAGGAGATCGGCACCGTTGCGCTGTTTCTCGCGCGAGATCTGCTGAGGCACTCCACCTTCACCGTGGGGTGTAGGTGGAAGCAGGAGGTGTGAATGCCGTCGCTTTCTCGACACTGGGAGGGGGATGCAGGGCTGAGTGCCATGAAGCATGGAGAGGAGAGAGAGACAAAAAGGGGAGAAGAGAGGAAGAAGAAAGGGGCAATACCAATGACTAGTGGGGCCTCACTGTGTAATTATTATTTCATTTTTATTTGCTGTCAAATGCCGTACAGTCAGCCACATCCTAGTGTCATTTCATTTGAATGAACAAGACATATATATTTTCCAATTGTTATAGTGCAATATGCTGCAGCAACACAAATCGACCAAAGTTGCAGAACCACCTTGGTACAAAGCCACAAACATCTCATGCCCACCTCAGTGGGAACAAAGCCCTCAAAAAGCGCGCTAGCTGAAGTGCATAAGAATTACGGTGTGATCCTACGTGGTATCGGATGGAGAATTGCTAATAAACACTCGAGTGTATTTTTACTTTCTGGGCACTCAAATTTTCATTAATATAATTTTCTTATTATAGTTAAGAGAATGAAAATATACGATCTATTGGATAAAAATATAAACACTTTACAAAAAAGACAGCACTCCAGTGTTCTTTAGACACCCTAAATGAAATGGTAGGTTCCATATAAAAACCAAACCAATCATCTGGCAAGTCTGTGGACTTGTAATGTTGGTTCTAAGTCAATATTCCTTCCAGTAAATTGATATGCACAAATGACTCCGTGGCCCAATGGATAAGGCGCTGGTCTACGGAACCAGAGATTCTGGGTTCGATCCCCAGCGGAGTCGCTTTGCGGTGGCTCTCTTTTTGTTGTTTTTCATGTGTTTATTTCAACCAGCAAACTCAACCGTCTTTATTTTGATGCACCATGGCGAGCTCCACCCCGGCACCCGTGCTCTAGCAAGTCTTGGGTTTTTTATTCATGATCCAACCAAACAATCCCGGTCTGCCATTTTCATACAGGCCTTATCAGCGGCAGCCGCAAGTGTGCTACAGGCGAAAGACGGTCACCTTCTGGCAATCTATCAGCGGAAGCCACAAGTGTGCTATAGGCGGAAGCACAGGGTCCCCTGCTGGCAACCTACATCGCAAAAACCGATATTCTAGTCTTCTAGGCGTGGAGAACCACACCAATCCATCCTAAATTTGGTTGCTAAATTCTACTACGATGACAATCCTGTAGGGGCGATCCTGCAGCAAAATAACTCAATGCTAGAATGATAAAAATGCTTCACACCTCTTATTTAACTTTTTTTACTATTTTTAAATATGAAAAAAATCCAAATCTAAAATACAAAAATCATCTTATTTAAAATCTCAGTCATCACATTTCCTCTCTCCCACTTCACATCTCGGAACAACTGTTCTTTTAGAGAGAAATACGCTTTATCTTTGCAACAGCTCTACTTTGTTAGATATCTCTAGGGAAAGTCATTGGGTGACTGTGGGGTCAGGTGACTCCATTATCACGCTTGTCCACCTATTTTAAGATTCCTCATCTGGATTGTATAGTTGGATGTATAAAATTTTCTTTTCTATTAGAACGTTGTATTCTGAAATATCTATTTATCATAGGGAGGGACATGTGTCCATAGCCGTACAATGATCTTTCATTCTGTGTGTGATAGTGTTGAGCAGTTGCACATTTATTATGTCAAATACACTACTGATTTACATTTACTACCTAGTGTTACCGCTCTTTTGTATGCAATAAATATCCTCGCCTGCCACTTACATTCTCCTTCCATGTCACATCTCATTTACTTCTTTAGTTTCTCTTCTATTTTCTTCAACCTCAAATCTCATTCCCTTCTTCACTTATGTTTTCACAACGTCGAAAAGTAGACGCATGTTTTGAAAAAATCTAAAAAAATTCATACATGTATATTATGCAATAAAAAATATATAGGTAAGTTTTGGTGAAAAAATATGTTCATTTGTGAACTTTAAAAAAATATGTGTCATTTTTCATACATTACTATTCATGTTTGTTCAACTTTTTTTTTGCATAGATCACAAATGGGCATATTAAGTCACTGAGTGAGCACGGAGGCATTTGCACACGTTGTGTTTGACCATTTTTTAAAGCACATGCACATTTTGAAAAATATATATTATGAAATGAAGTATAAATATGTAAATTTTGGTGAAAATATATGTCCATTTGCGACCAGTGAAAAAATAAATGTGTGTTCTTTTCCACCGTCTACTATTCATGTTTGTCCAATGCGTTTTCTTGTTTTTTCTGCAGCTTGTAAATAGTCATATTTTTTTTTATCAAAATTTACATGTGTATACTTCATCTCATAATATTCATGTTTGTTTTTTTCATATTTTTTCAAAACTTTAATATGTGCCTTTTTTATTTTTAAAAAATAGTGGGTACATATGTGCCACCGTGTGCACAAAAACCTCACTTAGGTTTGACCATTTTTAAAAGCACATGCATGTTTTGAAAAAATCTGAAAAGAAATTCATACGTGTATATTATGGAATGGAGTATACATATGTATATATATATTTTTAAAAATATGTCTATCTGTGCTTGTGGAAAAAACATGTGTGACATGTGTGTCCTTTTTCATATGCTATTGTTCATGTTTGTTCAATGTATTTTCTTATTTTTTTGCACAGGTCACAAATGGAAATTTTCACCCATGCATATATTTCATTCCAGAATATACATGCATGAATTTTTTCAGTAACTTTAGCCATTAGATTTGAGCACATACTATAGTTTGTTTATTTCGAACTTGGCTTTGAACCACTTATGTACTCTTGTTATATGAACACCCTGTCTTATATCCTGCAATCTTAGTCTAATTCCTCCCTTAATTAGTATAATATCAGTATTGGTCATTTAGCACTATTAATGTAATGTGTTTTGATGTTGTATTACTCTTGTACCAGACATCTTGCTTTATTTCCCCGTGGACTAATAATGTGTCATTTCTCACGGACCAGATGTAATAAATCACATCGTTATTGTCAGCTACGTTTTCATTGAATACACTCACTCTTCAAACACCCTCCTTCATCACTCTCCTTTATATTCAAATGTTACTAATGTAATGTCAGGATGAGAAAGAAGGAGACTACTCATACCTCCATCGGGGATGTCACTTCACCATCGCACTGTTTCATCGACTTCCCAGATGATCTACCTCTTTACTACATAGCCGAACCGGGATCCTTTGTATCTCCTTGGCTCTCAAACCACCCATAAAGTATGTCAGCTACTTTCTACATATGTCAGATTTTTTGCTTCGATGAACGACACATAACATTTAATGCTACCTGCAACACCTATATCCACACATTTGTACTGCATTGTTAGCGTATTTGCTCCTAAAAGCAACAACGTATATATCAAAAGCACAGATCCCAATTTCCATCTAGATGGCTAGGATAATAATGGCAAGCGCCACCGTGGGCCAAAAATCATCTCCATCTTCTATCCTTATTTAAGAAGGCCATAAGCTAGCCCCCACCTAATGTGCTATAGCGAACGGAACCTCCCACAATGCTTCATTTCTTCTTGGGTCTTAAGTTGGAGTCCACATGTCAGATAATTTCTTTTCTCCCAACCACTTCATGCGATGAGCGCAGCCCAACCCCCTCAAGAATTTTTTTAATAAAATAATCCTTCTTAATCTATATTTTATTAATAATCCCTCTCATAATTTTTTTTCAAATCTGACCTTTGATGGTGCCGCATGAACACTCTTTGGCACCAAGGACAACGGTGCTACAGCCCTTGGCACGCTAGCAGCCGCGCTGCCGCGGCCTGTTGATGTGGCCAGGGCTGCAACGCCACACACCTTGATGATGCAAGGGATATAACCCTTTGGTGCAATGCATGCATCTTCTTCTTTATTTCTCTCAGCTCTCCCCTCTCTGTGCCTCCTCCCGCCCTCCTCATGCCCGGCTGTGCATCTCCCTCCTCTTCCCGCACCAAGCCACATGCCACCACCCCTCCCCACGCTCGGCAGCACCGGCTTGGGGCTCCTAGCGCCCTTCCGCATTGGCTCCGATCCTCCCCGCGCTCTCCCCAGCCCCACCTCCCCTTTCCTCAAGGTATTGTTGACCCAGTATGCCACCGATGGTACCATTTGCATGTAATTTTTTATATTACCATATTTCGTTACAAATAATTAAGTTTTGTGAAGTTTAGTTATATGACGGCTCTCTCAGGTCGTGCAAAATCTGGTGTGCCACCAATGTGTTGGTGTGGTGACACATGCAAGATGATCTTATTGGACACATATGACACATACCATCACAGGTATTGGATGTGTGCAAACTGGGAGTTTGATCCACTAGCAGCCATTCGATGCTCTAGTAAATTCGTAAATAATCTAACAATCTAAGTTATATTGTAAGCGAAGCAAAAATTATATTTTGTGTTGGCCTGTACTAACCCCATATTTTAGGAATTCATCCCTCCACTATATGATTTTGAGGAGTCACGAACATGCCAGAAAGTGACAAACTTTGTGTCGCGCTCAACAAGCAGTGGGATGAGGACGACCACCATTGTCGTAAGCCTGGGCCCACAGCTTCCTCCGTGGCCTTATCTCTTCCAACCCCGTCTTTGGCTCCCTCGCTGCACAGGCCACTAAGCCCCTTATACTTTTTTAAAATTCATATTTATCTAAGACTTTGCACCTGACTTTGAACTTTCTAAAGAGCTCAAACTGGTTGCACTTACTATAGAAATTATTAGCTAGGTGACACATGCACCAATGGTGATGGATGTTCTGGATCCCTAGGTATGTACGTCTAATAGCGTTAAAGATGCATTGATGCCGGTCTGATATGTGGAGGGGTCAGCAAGCCTCGTGTGAACGGTGCATAGGAACCATTCCTAGCTGTCATTGTTCTCGCCCTCCCTAAGTGCAAACGCCAGTGGAATCAACCGGTCTTCCGCATCAAGACCAACGGCAATCATCAAGCAACTGTAATACTTGCTTTGAAAGGCAGCCTTACATTGGGGGAAGTGTTAGTATATCTGTTGCATAACATGTTTCACATCACCATTGTCCACAACTTTGCGGTTACTGTGAAACGGATAGAACTCTAACCTCGGATTTGTAGCTTGCATACGATCAATATTCTTGGGAGCCTAGCGTAAGCCTCCTTCCAGTCACCCTTTGCTCTCCATGCATTCCTGTACTTTACCCGATAACGAATGGTAGCGAATATCGCCTCGATTAGCGAAGCTACAGAAATGTTGAGGTCAACACAAACCACACCAGTTAGTGGGTAGCGATGTACTTCGCTGTGACATGTATATGCAACCCCGACAGTTGTGAAATACCACATGTGTGTGGGTCCTTCATGCGGGAGATTTCCACAGATTATCACGAGTCAACCGTGCCCTCTCGTAATATACTATGTACCTCTTATTAATGTCAGAGCGATAAATGAGATAGGGCCTATGGTGCCTTACAGAGTAATTGGCAATGAAGTCTGCCAACTCATGAAAAGTCCTAAATTGCATTCACTTGCAAAGTATCGACTTTCCATCCTTGTCTCTCCTTATATGTTCCATTCCCAGGGAACATCCCAACATGCAATTGTTACATACAGCACTGCCGACGTTGCGAACATCGTTGAAAGCATGAGCCGTGGGTTCTTTGCCTAGTACCTATGTTACCATTCTAGCTTGTTGAGGAGTGAAAGAAGGTTCATGCCTTCCATCCTCGCTAGAGTTCCAATCCTGATCAAAGAGGCTTGCGTAGTCGTCAGTGTTATTCAAAATAGCTTCACAGTCAGTGGAGTTGTTCACAACAGCCACATCAAAATTAACATGCGATGGTCCAATGAATTCTTCGGCAACTTGACTAGCTAGAGAAACAATGCCACTCCAAGGTGGTGGCATGTTAATTGGACATACCGACAGTCCTAGTAATTGATTTGCAATCACATCGACTCTAGCATCTTACGGAGCTAACTCTTCATGCGCGGTTAGTTGAGAGAGTGGTTCATAAGGTGGTTGAGAGATGTCAACAACAAAGGGCAACTCGTGATCATCTTGCATAACCACCTCTGAAAATTTCATCAACTCTCCGGGATTGGCTCATCGGCATTGATTGAGTTGACAAACCATGTTGCCTTCTCCATACACAGACCTCCAATGACCTAACATCTAAAGCGTTGATAATTTCCCGATAAATGTCTCAATCAATAGGTGATTGAATGGGCATCACCAAAGGATACCTCTTTAGACCAAACCCACAATCATACCGTTCTTCTACTTCAAGAGAACTTGATGAGAATCCAAATTCACACTCGATCCTTCCAACTAGTTCACTAAGGGTTGGTGCCTCCTGAAAAAGAACTACCCTGGCTGCCATGGACTCAAAATCAATATTGCTATTGCCACCCTTCTTGCATATTTCTGTGTAATTATAAACTCAGACAATTCTATTCATCTACATTATAACAAAACATTCACATTTCATCAATAACAAATTTAATTAGATACATGATGTTTAAAGAAATTTTAAATTAATATCTAAATAATTGAATCATCATATTGCAATTGTTCACATTGATTTGATCTTAACTTTACACCATGAAATTGCTAACATCCAGAATGAACTACAACATATTCACATCTTATGCAATCTAAATTTAAAAATTATCACATCAATTATACAATACCATTGCAACTTTACACATAAATTAAAACCTAAAAATCATTCATTCACATCAAATTCTACCATTTTCACTACAGAACAATACCTGGAGGTGTGGCTAAGGAGGGCACGTGGAGGACCAGAGCTGGGGTAGGAGGGCCCGAGAAGGCCCGAGCTGGCGCTACCGAGTGCGGGAGGGGCGGTCGCATGTGGCCCGGTGTAGGAAGGGGGCGACGCAGGGACGGGGCTGCGCGGAGAGGGGATGGCGCATTGGAGGGGTGACATAGGGAGGGATGGCGTGGTGCGGCACAGGGAAGGTGGTGGCAACGATGGGAGTATGCAAGGAACAATGTGGTGATGGCCATTCCCCTACCTTCCAGTGGCCGGATCCGGAGGTGGAGCTTCACTTCTCCAATGGCCATCGACGAGATCTGGTCTAGGCAGTGCGCCTCCTCCAGTACTCCTTGGCCGTCAAGGGCAGCACCGTGACATGTCCTTTCCCGAGCTCCAACAACGCGTATCCTCCACAATGTGGCAATGACAACCGCTCCCCAGAGCTAGGTGTGATGGAGAGGAGAGGTTTATTGCTTATGGCTGCGTCTCAGTGCTATGGGAGGACTTCAAGCTAAGGCCGAGTTGTAGCTTTTCTGCAATGCTTAAGATCGACCTTAAGCCTTGCTAGATAGGCCTTAAGGCCTGCTTTTTATAACATTGGAGATGCCCTTACAGATAATCAGATTTCGGCACAGGTGGCGAGCCACAATGATCCCTCCACTTCTTCGGGACACTAGAGTATAAGGCCAAAGCTTACTCTTTTCTTCTACAAATGCAAGGTCTTCCATACTCCATGGCTAGCATAAGTAGGGATGTCAATACAGTAGCAGACTCAATACAGTAGCAGACAATCTAGCAAAAGAATACTTGGGGGTAGTTATTATGAACGTGGTGGGTGCTAGGATGCCAGGTGAACCAAACAAGTTCTCTTGCCCACGCAGGCTATGCCAACGCTAGCTAGAATTCCCATGCCTAGCTAGGCAATATTTGCAAAAGATCCAATGTACCCTTAGTGTCTCTAGTTTATGTCCTTGCTCCTTCTTATGTAAGCACCCAATGGAGGCTGGAAACCCTATATCTTGTCTATTGTAGACATTAACAAACCATCATTTGCACACTCTCCTACGTGGGCTGGCCCAGCAAGGCTTCAGGCGGCCTGGTTTTTCTGAGATGGTAAAACTTTTGGCTATTTAACAATAGTAGAAGAGATTAGGATCAGTTGACTATTTAACCAGTGTGACCCCGTGAGTTCAGTGGTTCTCACTATTATTTTTGCTATAGGATGAAGCGTTTGTTTATTTATTTATTCTTTTTGTCCTTTTTTCCCTCTTTCCTTTTCCATTTTAGAGGTGTTTCTTTTCTTAATCTTCTTGTTATGTTAGATTTCTTCGTGTTTTTCCAAAAAAGATTCTGATACATTTTGATGAAATTCTATCCGGAATCAATCTTTTGGACGAATCTTCCATTAATATTTTTTCTATTTTCCATGAGGGAGTTATTTCATATTGTCCCACACGTAAATAAGAGATCGGCACTAATTCATCAGCTTCTATAGGAATTTAGTGATATTTATTGATTTATCGTAGGTCTAAGTCATTTCTAGCATGTGATAGGGGGTGCACTCGCATGGGCGCGAACTTGTATGGTGGTGTGTATGCGCGTGTGTATCTTCCTTATAATCACAAAAAAATGACTTGGAAACAATTTTCTCAACCTAGCTAAACATGTTTTTGAAGCTAGTAGAACATTTTCACGAACTATTGTAATATTTTCTTTCCTTGAAAAAGTGAACATTCTCCTCTAAATAGCAAAGCATTTTTCACGAGCTAGATGAACATTTTTATTGAGATAGATGAACATTTTCTGTGAATGGTGAAACAGTTTTTTAGAAATGTTATTTCACAAAGAACTTTTGTTATGAACTATTGGAATAATTTTTCTTAGTTATATGAACATTTCTAGAAAAATATATTGCAAATATTTTATTTCTATTCCACCGATAGTGTTAAAGTATTCCCTTTGTACTCTCCATTTCTTCCACGAATATATTATTTTTGTTTCACTGATACTACAGAATGTTATATTAGCACTTTGGATTTGTTTCTCAATTTTTTAGTATGTTCTATGTACAAATGAGATCATTTTTTGAAAAACTCATCACAATGATTCAAATGAATTGTGTTTTGGTTGCTCAGGTTGATAGTTATGAAATTTGGAATATTAAATTTTTTTAGACATGCACGTACAACTATGTACACATGAAAAATTGGACGTGTGCTCCTTTGCGTGGACTAGCCGCGATGTAGGTTCTAATGGCCGACATGTCGATCTCTAATAGGGTGGATGGGTGAAGTGCCCAGATGGGACTCGTGTCGTACAGCACACCACATAATCGTGGGCCAAATCCAGGGTGTGTAGCACCTTGCTAACGCCTGCTATAAGCGAGGCATAGGGGCTCCCAACAGAGGCAGGCCTCAAACATGCTAGCTTGAATTCGTTCACCCTTCTCTCTGTACTACATCTCTAATGAATAAAATCAACTGAGCTCTAAAAAAAAGGGAAGAGCTAGGTGTCGGACGTCCAGAATGAGCCACACATCAGACGCCCAGATAGCGGTGGGATGCAACCTTTTTCAACCATTCGATTGATTTCACGTGGTCTCTTTGCAACACCGCCTCCAATGGGCCCCAACACCATGTGCAGACCTATCACCGGTGGGCGTCAGAACCATGTGCATTTTTCTTGAGATATTGAAATAATTTGAAACGAGTTTCAAACGCATTTAATGAGGGAGTCAAATAATTCAAAACGGGTTTCACTAAATTTTATGAAAATTTCAAAACAGGTTTAAGAGGAGTTTCACAAAAAATTGATGAAATTCATGAAAAATAGAAAGAGGTTTCACTTTTGGTTTCATTGGGTTTCAAAGAGGATCCATCGACGTCTCGTTGGGTTGACCGAAGTATCAAATAGATTTATACTAGGTTTCAAAAATTTCATGCACGTTTCAGTGATGTTTCAAAAACATTTTTCAAAAGTTTGAACCAAGTTTCATTAGGTGCAATATTAAGATTGAATGTAAATCCAAGTATAACTCTACTCATGTTTCAGATCTGCGAACTAAACAAATTTTCTTCGAAAGCGTTGCAACACGGTCGAAATCCAAAAATAATAATTAACATCTTAAAAGTGCATCTAGGCGCTATAAGTGGGTTTTGGTGGTTAATGATAAACGATTAAATGACTAATGCACATGCCAAGTGTATGAATAGGTTTTAGTCCCATGCGATTGATCCAACCAACCTTGGTGACACCACCCAAAATTTGAACAAGACTAAAGGCATAACGGTAAGGATCTGGTGAAGACCTTATCTCATTTGCTAGTTTTAGTGACTCAGAAAGTCACCTTGAGTATTAAAAAACCGTACTATGTGCTCTAGTGTTGGTATGAATTTCTTGGTGCTCTTTATGCTCAATTAAGAACATTTTTCATAAAGGAACCCACCCAAAATTTCCAAGGGAAAATGTAAGAAAATCAGTGCGCTGGAGTATTCGGGCATTTTATCCAGAGTATCCGAGGTAATAATAGAAGCTTGGTTTTGGCCGGAGTATCGACCAGAGTCTGTGGGCTAGCTACTCTCACCGGAGTACCTGGAAAATTCCCGAAGGGTCCGGGCTAGCGTGCAAGCCGGAGTCTCTGGTTTGTCTCTAGGAGCTTTGCTCTCTCTGTAACTCCCTCCAGAGTCTCGGGGATTTTTCTGAATAGTCCAGGAGCTAGTAAGCTTAGACATATCTAAAGGTCCCTAAGGGATTTAATAGCTGTTGGGCTTTAAATCACCGAATACTCCGAGTGTAAATTTTTGATGCCAATAGCTAGTTTTCTTGAATGTGCTATTTATACCCCCCACTCTCCCATCCAAGCATATCTCTTTGCCAATTCAAAATCCTACACTCAAGAGAGCCTCTCCCACCTTCCTCAAGCCACAATCCTTTGATTCTTGCAAGGAAGATCTAGATTCAGTGTGAGATTGTTGCTAGCTGAGCACTAGAGCATTGAGTTCATCTCAGGTCTTCAACGCGCCTTTTACTCTTGGAGATTGTTATCTCCTAGACAGTTATAAGTCCTTGAGAGCTCCCAAGTAAGTTGTGGTGAGATTCAAGAAGTTCGTGAAGGTTAAATTCCACCTCTGTCAAGAGAAGGATCACCAAGAAGAGATCGAGGAGACACATAGAGCGTTCTCGAGGGATAAAGGTTTGAGTAGAAACTGGCTCTACATCAAAGTAATCGAGCTCCCCAAATGAAGACGTAGGATTCCCCCAAGGGTCCGAACTTCAGCAACATGTCATCGTGTCTCCTTTGGTTACTTCGGTCCACCATTTATTTTTGAAAGCTTTAATCTTTGTATTATTGTGCTGCTTGTGTGTTGATTAGTATATAGTGGTACTCATATAGTTCTTGTATTACGTAATCTTTGATTTCATATAATTATAAAAATAGTTCAAAATGGGCTAAAATTATTTAGTCGCCTATTCACCCCTCCCTTTAGGCTGACATCTTGATCCTTTACATCTACTTGGCACAAATGGCAGAAGCACGAGCCGCATTGTCGGTTTCGACAAAGCAACCGTTGTCCACTCCTCGTCGTCGCCATCCTCGAAGGAGCCCGTCCAAATCTAGATGAGCAAGCTTCGAACGCACATCGGCGCTTGTGGCGGGTACAATGGAGGTCGGAGTTGCGCCACTGTGGCCATCGTCTTCCGAGGCCTCATTGTCGCTGCAGCACTGCCAGGGGCCTCAGATCCAGCAGTTGGAGCACTTGATGCCGCTTGCCTCTTGTGTCAGTTGCCACCCCTTGCCTCCTGCTCTGGTCCCCGCCGCTTGCTCCCCGGTCCCCGCCGCTTGCTCCCCTCCTTTGGTTGTTGGCACGGCCACTTGCCTCTCTTGCTTCGATTGCCGTTTTGGAGAGAGATCTTTTTGTTGGGCTCGAGAGAGATATCTTTTGGAGAGAGGAAAAGAGTGAGAGAGAGAAAAGGCCAGGTGGAGGGTTATACTTTTCCAGGAGTGAGGTGCGATGCGGGGTGCAGGGACCACGAGACAGGAGGCACGTGGTTGTGTTCTGTGCATCCAATGCAGCCACTCTATCGGACATAGGACGCAAACAATGTCCAAAAAAAAAGAAAGGAACTAGGTCAAAGAGTTAGCGAAAGAAAATGATTGCTTCAGCACATCTCCCCAGGCGGAGATGTGCCAGGCACCCCGTTACTCTATCTGGTTTGGAATTTTTGATCGCCAGGGACACTCAGTGCATTATATCTTAATTTGTATCTTACTGCATTAAATAACTGGGATAAATACAACCTTCTCAGTGGCTTGTATCTTAGTGTTGCATCTAAAAAGCTTTTATTTATTATATTTTATAATCAATACTACTATTTTAACCTTGTAGCTTCTTTGTGGCATAGCTTTAGTACATAGTAGTACGGGTGTGAGCGACACGGGTTACTCAATAATTAATTTACATCAAATACACTGCTAAAAGCTATATCTAGATTAAGAGATAGCTTTCCTCTCTCTCCTCTATAAATACTCCGTCATATAAGCTTTTTGCCTAATTGGTATGGATTAAAATACGGCTAAAGTGGAGCATTGGATTGCCGTTTCAACAATAGTGTTGTCTACGCAATTGCCTTCGCGATTCATGAACCACTTCAGAGTAGCCAGGATCCAAACAAAAAAATAGCTTTCTGAAAATCAGAATACGGAAAACAGTAATGTATTCTATTCCCACCCGGGCGCACTTGCTTGTGGGTGCATATGTGCGTCTAAGCTGTAATTGCCGAAAAAAAAGTGTGAAACAAATGTCAAAAGTGGCATTCGTCCAACATAAATACACCCTAGTCTTCTTTTTTCTCATTTTCTTTTTCGGCGAGGAGAGGATCATCTAACATGGTGTAAAATTCTCTTTAGGAACAGTACTGAAGCAAACCCAACTTTATCTTTT
The DNA here is from genome assembly GCA_019208055.1 of Stipa capillata. Taxonomy (NCBI): domain Eukaryota; kingdom Viridiplantae; phylum Streptophyta; class Magnoliopsida; order Poales; family Poaceae; genus Stipa; species Stipa capillata. The sequence goes on from JAGXJF010002509.1 coordinate 375,528, forward strand.
CACATGTGTTACCACGAAAACCTGCTGGATCTTTGCTGCTATAGATGGTCAATGCAATCAGCCTGACTCATTTATTGCATAAACTCCAAATCAGTTAGTTACCAGCACAAAATTTGTTCTAGCTAAGCCCCAAATAGCACTTTAGTCATGGACGCCAAAAGCTCACGAACGAGTTCATAAAGCTTATTGCATAGGTTCTCAGTACGGAGAGATCAATACATAAATAGCACAAAAGAGACATGAGATCACGCGGAAGCATACACGACATGAGCCGAGTCAGATTCTGCTGACTCTACATTATATTAGGGCTAAGGTATCCGACATAACTTAGATCTCAAGCATGATCAAGAACCGGGTGGTCAAGAAGAGCACATGCTGCGTGCATTAGAGATGAGAAGGACTAGCCAGTCCAGATTAGAGCAGTCTACAATAATTAGATCAGCGCAATGCTGCTCTCGCCACCAGGAGGCTTCCGGACACCGCCGAGGTAGTCTCGGGAAGATGTTTTTCCATCCGAGAAGATATCATTACCGCTCATCTCCTTCAGCTTCGCCGAGCTCAGAGACTTCTCAGCTGAGCCAGGGGGGGCATCCTCTTTAAAGATGTTATTGCCTGTTAGCTCTTGGAACTTCTGGTTGTGAATTTTCTTTGCCGTCTTCACTGCTGGGTCCTCGCTGAACGTTATATTGCTTGGACCTCCAGCAGGCTACAGAGGTATTCCAATTCATGCAAATTCAGAGGGTTAGACATTTATGCTAACAGGAAATACCGACTGGATTTTGTTGAAAGATGACAATGCAACTGTGTCATGGAAATATCGTCATACAAGGAAAATATCGAATGAAAATGACACATTGTTCTCTGTGCTGATGTTAGGCACTTGGTATGCAGTAGACCAGTAGCTGCCTAGCTGGTGCATTTTACGCGAGAAATTTACAAACATAACTTAATTGGACCATGCTTATAAGGCAAAGGTAGAAGTGGGCAAGTGGCTAAGTGCATTCATTCCCTGTACAACCAAGAGAAAACAAATCCCTTTGTAGAACCTTAAAGAAGGTAGTACCAATTCTTATTTAGCATACCTAACCAGCATTTCATTAAGATTTAAGTCTAAGGAAGATTCAAACCCAAGCTTGAAATATCCATTGGCCAACATTTCAACAAAAACCGATTTGATGGCTTGTTTGAGTAGAAGGTATCAAATCACGGTGTAGCATCTAGCATGTAAGGCAGAGATGCATGTTTAACATAATACCCAAGCATGCAAATCAGCACCGTGCAAGCAAATCAAATGGTGAACAATGGCCTCTATAATAGGCCTCTTATGTTGGTTACCTGGCTCCAATAGGAGATCCAGAGTAAACTATGGAATCAAAATGTTAACAGGACGGTCATACTGTCATGTACTTACGTTGGATACTTTCACTGATGTGTGGACACTTCTCGGTTGCGGAAGTGCAAAATCCAGATTTCCTTGCAGCTCCATATTACGAGTAGCCAATGGCCTTGCAGGGGTCTCAGGTGGTGGACCAAAGATGTCGCTCCCAGTAAGTTCCTTGCTCTTGGCTTCAGAAAGCTGCTTATTGATTTTAGCTTCAGCATCACTTTCCAATGTGCCACTAAGTTCTCGCTGCTTAGCCACTTCAGGCAACGAGGATGGCTTCTTTGGAGAAGCACTTCCATCAGCACTAAATGAGATCTGACTCATTCCCGTTACAGTTTGCTGTTATAAAAAGGTGCATCAGTGAATGATATTGTTGGAAGAAATCAAAGGATTTGGATTAATCAACCCAAAAGAAAAAGAAACACTGTCATGATACGTTGAAGGTTACTAACATAACTGAAACTTTGCATAGTATGATAATCTTGCAGATAACCTTGCCATTTTTCTTAACAGAAAATGTACGAATTATGTTTTAACTTCATACCATGCCCATCAACACATAATATAATATTAGTAGCACAGGGAGCCATCACAATAATACTAAAAGGAGAAAGACGTATTCCTCAACAAAAAGGAGAGATCACATTATATTTCTAAGCAACTTAAGTACCTGATACATCCTCACAGAAGTTTTGTTAGCAGGATTTGAAGTCTCTGAATCACCATTTTCACTCTTTGCAGCAAATATCCCACTCCCAGTCATTTCTTTCATCTTCGGGCCCGAGCAAAATTTCCTCTCACTATAATAGGTCAACAAGCTTACATGCTAGATATAAAGTATTAAAGTTCAAATGTGTCTATTGTCACAAAAAAGTTCAAATGTATCTTATCTTCATGTAAATATTAAAATATAACATATATATGAATAAAAGGCACTTGACTGATTTTGTTACCACTGGAAGCAAATAAGTTGCCTCTCAGACATATTTTATGATACATAAACCAAGGAAGCCAAAACTAAGACAGGCATCGCGTATCACTACCCAAAAGACTTTTGAGACTTCCGAAACATCAACAAGATGACAGCAATCAGCCAATCACCACATTAAGAAAATGCATATCATGTTCTATAGTTTCAACTAGTATCTCTGTAGGTAACCCAACTACAGCTATATCATGCAAGCCTACTAATTTCAAGCGGAGTCTTCAACACATGCAAGGGATAAATTTAAAAACAATGTGAAGGGACTAGATAGATTAGATCATCAAATATGATTTGGCTACCATGAGAAGCATTCCATCAACCAAATTCTCGAAAACCGATTCCTGTAAAACATGCATTAAAGAGTCCACACTCCACGAAACTGTACGATATTGAATTGTTTGACTATTACGGGACGTAATAACATAGAAAACAGACAATGACACGGCCCCAACTGCAAGTCAGCACACACAGCCAGGCACCACATGACTCGACAAGTCGACATATTCAGCTAATTTCTGGTTCCTCCGTGGAACCCTAGCCACAAAAATCCAAATTTTGAATCAGACATTTGCCATTCGCACCACCCAAATCACTTTCAGGCATCATTACCAGTACTGCTGCAATTTGGACTCTAGTACCAAGCAAAAATCCACTACTAATACCACAAATTTGGAGTAGACTAGTAGCATCGCGTGTTTGCATTGTACCACCACAGACACAGAGCATCCTCACATGAACCAACCGCATGCAAGCGACCACTCAGCAGCAAACCCACCATAAGAAGGCGACAACTCCTCCCTAAAACCAGAGCAACCCAACAAGCCGCGTAAATTTGCACTTTGAAACATCGATCGGTCAAACCACAAATCCAATCAGAGCATACATTACAACTAGATCAGCAGATCGGGTTAATCAAATGAAAAACACAGTATAAAATTACAGATCTAGCAGATCAGGGCGAAATGCGGCATGGGGAGGCCCCAGATCTCACCTGTTGCTCAGATCCTCGGCCTCATGCTCGCTGACCGGCGCGCCGAACATTGCAGGCGTGATCCCCCCGGGCGGCTATTCACACAAAAGCACATAGCCCCAAGTCAGCCGCGTCGCACAGGGAAACAGCAGGCCGACTCGGACACGTGCGGCAATTAACACGGCGAGGAGGACGCCCGCGCGCGCGATTACCTTGAGGCTGGGGCGGGAGGAGGCGGCCGGCGAGGCGGCGGCGTCGGGGCCCGTCGCCGACCACGTGAGCAGGTCGGCCGTCGAGGTGTGCGGGCTCCGCACCGGCACCGCCCTGTCCATTGCTCCCGAGCGCTCGCTACTGCCTCTGCTCTGCTGGTACGGTCTCTGCTTCGCTCGCTCGCTCGCTCGGGTTCGTTCCTTCGCGGAGCTAAATGAGGGCCCTGCTGCTGCGTGGCGTAGGGTACCCATCCATTCCCGTCTGCGTCACGGAACAGTAACTGTGCAGTCACTGACACGTGGGCCACGAGATCTCTGGGGCCACTTGTCGGTTGGTGCTGGGTTCGAATACGATCGGAAAGTGTTTATTCTAGGCTGGGAGCAGGAGATCCGGAGATCTGTGTGCCGAGGAGGCGAGTTGTTCATTATGGTGTGAGGGTGTAAAAGATCCTGAGTTGGCGAGCTGCCGGTGGGCACGTGCCTCGCCCTTCCAGACGATGAGAAGCGGTTCAAAGTCCACGTATGGCGCACCGTCCCTCCGTTCAAACTTACACTCTGCCAAGTGCTACTGATAGTGGGGTCAGAGAAGGTGGGTCCCGGGATGATTGAGTGACTAGGAAAGTGTTTAGTTCACACAATGGTAATATAAAAGGTATTGAAATGGGATTACAATGGAAATAGGGTGTAATAGGATTATTTCCTAATTCGTTTGGTTCAAGTCACTAATGGAATCAAATTACACCTCACCCACCCAGTCGCCTTCTCCTCGTTCCACCCACCGGCCACCACATCGCTTCTGGCTCCGCCGCCGCGGCCCGTTCTCCATATCCCACCTGGCCTCTACCTGCACCTACCATCGCCGCGGCATCCATCCTCCATGGCGGAGCCAAACTCCAAACCGAAGTCCGCCAAGAAAGGGAGGAAGCCCGCCGCCGGCGGGGAGGAGAAGGGCATGGACGCGCTCAAGTCCGACGTAAGCCCCATGCCGAAGTCCACAAAGAAAGGGAGGAAGCCCGCCGCCAGCGGGGAGGAGGAGGAAATGGACGCGTCCAAGTCCGGCGTGAACACCAAACCGAAGTCCAGCAAGAAGACGAGGAAGCCCGCCGCCGAATGGGGACGGCCAACACTTGCTCTAGAAGCTTCGGGCGCGGCGGCGGCGGCGGCCGCCGCCGCCGCCACCGCCCAAGCTGAAGGACCGCTTGAGGAGGAAGTCCCTCGGGCTGAGCTGGTCGGGGCTGGTCGGCATGATCTCTGGCAGGGCGGTGGGGTTGGGGGAGGCGGCGGGACAGGGTGGAAGAAGAGGAGGTCGTCGAGGCTGGGGCGAACGCAGCGGGCGGAGCGGAGCGGGGAGGCGACGGGGGGAGGGAGCGCGACGGCGGCGCGGCAGAACGGGTAGGAGGCGGATCCGGAGTTGCGGGAGAGAGACGAGAGAGACGAGTGAGACGTGATGGGATAACAGGCTGGGGTGGGCGGAATGGGCCGTGGCCTGCGGTGGAATTTGTTTACAGGGTATTTGATTACGGGCCGGGCCAACCAAACAAAAATAAGGGAAGTAGATTACCGTGTAATCTGATAACGGGCCAAAAACAGTGAGCCAAACGCCTCCTAGGACACCGGATGATCTGGGACTGGTGAAAGCGGAGGTCGTTGAGCCAGCTTAGCCAGTTTGCGCCTTTTCCTTTCTCTCGCACATGGTGGCTTCACGCATCGCGAAAGAATCGCCGGCGTGATAGCCTGTGCCACACGAGCTAGCGAGGTTAGAGCAACTCCAGCCCGCCTCCCAAATCTGACTGCCCAAATCCTCACTTGGGAAGTCATCCCAAAAGATTCCCTCCCTAAATTTCTTCATACTCCAACCCACCTCCCAAATCTCACTCCCTATATTCCATTCTCCTATATTAAATTAGTATCCTCCAACTAACATATTATTTGCAAATGTTATATTCGTAACGGGTATACTTCTAACGGCTATATTTGTAACGGATAAAATTGTAACGGGTATATTTATAACGGATATGTTTTTAACGGGTTTAATTCGAACGTTATATTCATAATGGCTGTATGTATAACGGCTATATTTGAAACGGTCAAATTTCTAACGACTATATTTGAAATGGTCAAATTTCTAACGGCTATATTTGAAACGGTCAAATTTGTAACGGCTTTATATTTCTCCTCTATATATACCTAGCCAAATGGCTGGTCTTGGCACTCACTCTTTACTGCAGTTCTCCTCCTCCACCTCTACCACATCACAATGAGTCATCCCAGCTCAGGCATGAACCCTCTCTTTGATTCTTCGTCGTCAGATGATGATGATGAACTATTCATTGCTACAGCACTGGTCATACACACGCACCACCAGCTTAGGAATGCTCCACACCATGGCGGTTCAATGGCTGGACGTGCGGTAATCCATCGCAACAGACAAGCCGGCCATTTTAGGCTATACCAGGACTACTTTTTGGATTCTCCTACATATGGCCCAACTATTTTTCGCCACAGGTTTGCAACCGTTCTCTTATGTTCTTATTCACCTTCATTGTTGTCCTTCCCGTGCACGACTCATTCCTGTTTTTCTCCAGGTTTAGAATGGCTCGTCCTCTTTTTCTTCGCATAGTAGATGCCATAGTAGGCCATGATAACTACTTTGTGTAGAAAAGAGATAACGTTGGACGTCTTGGGTTATCACCTCTGCAGAAGATTACAGCAGCATTTCGGATGCTAACTTACGGGGTACCTGCGGATGCTACGGATGATTATATCCAGATTGGAGAAAGTACTGCAATAGAGAGTCTTAGAAGATTAGTGAAAGCTATTGTTGAAGTCTTCAGAGATGAATATTTGAGATCTCCAAATAGTAATGACACTGCTAGGTTACTTACAATCGGAGAGGAAAGAGGTTTTCCTGGAATGCTGGGTAGCATAGATTGCATGCATTGGCCGTGGAAGAATTGTCCTGCCGCATGGCAAGGTATGTACACCGGCCATGTGCGTGAACCCACAATCATTCTAGAAGCCGTTGCCTCACAAGATCTTTGGATTTAGCATTCGTTTTTTGGGTTACCAGGGTCTCACAACGATATAAATGTTCTTCATCATTCCCCTCTCTTTGCAAGGCTAGCCGAAGGGCAAGCTCCAGAAGTGAATTATACCGTCAATGGACACAATTATACTATGGGATACTACCTCGCAGATGGCATATATCCTACATGGGTGATATTTGTGAAGACAATACCTTCTCCACAAGGGAATAAGAAGAAACTCTTTGCTCAAGCTCAGGAAGTTGTTAGGAAGGACATTGAACGAGCCTTTGGAGTCCTTCAAGCTCATTTTGCCATTGTACGCGAACCAGCTAGATTTTGGGACCAAGAAACACTAGGAGAAATCATGACAGCATGTGTCATCATGCATAACATGATCGTCAAAGACGAGCGGGATGGAGGGCCAGAAGACTTCAATTACGAAGGAGTAGGAGAGAGTGTGACTGTTTCTCATGAGCATACGCCAGAAATTTTTGAGTTTATTCAAACTCATCATTCCACTAGAAGCAGGGAAACTCACTCTCAGCTACAAACAGATCTAGTTGAGCACATGTGGGAACGTTACGGAGCCATGTAGGTTTCTAATTGTATGGGGCTACGGAGTTATTTTATGTATGTTACTGTATCGTTCATGAAATAACAATTAGTTCTCGTACTCTACTGTTCGTACTTAAATATTTTGTTGAGCTGAATAATTAGTTCGAGAGTACTTCAAAAGACATAGAGTTCACATAGTAGTCCGTACAGCAGAACGACAGATACAAGAATAACTCGTCCAACTCAGCGGTGTCGCCTAGCAATGATATCGTTCTGCAGACTAATGTAGTACTTTTGCTGTGCCACTGACATAGCACTAATGTTCAGGTTCATAATCCTCTCCTCTTCCAGTATTCTCTTAAAATCTAACTCTCTTTCCCTTACCTCAATCGCTTTCTTCTCATTCTCAATTTTCTTGTCATCTTGCGCAATTCTCAATTTCTCATTCTTAATCCGTTCTTCTTCCAGTGCATAATGCCATGCGTAGCGCTCTTCTTTCTTTAGCTCTTTCTGGGAGTCTGTCTCAGTCTTAATTGACCAAAGAGACTGTAACACATTCTTGTAGACCTCGCTATCTTGAGAGGAAGAACTTTTACCTCGGCGAAGTCGTTCTTTCTCCGCCTTCCTACCAATTGGCCTACCGATTACCTCCGTTTCTGGAGTACCACCTCCCACCTCAGCTTCGCATTGACTTGAGTTCGTGCTAGGCGTAGAAGAACCTGGACTGGCATGTACGGTTGTCTTCTGTTTCTTAGAGGATAGCCTATCCGTCCATTTCGGATGGTGGCGTAAAACATTCCAACAGTGCAAGAAGGCAAAAGCTTTCTTCTCTTCCGCCGCGAACACACTACAAGCCTGAACAATCTGTGCATAATAACAAGTCTTATTAGCTATGCATAAGTACGAGACTACAACTAAACTGAAAGATAGTAGACTAGTACCTTATCATTTTCTGTCGTCCCGCTTTGCCTTCGATGCTCAATACGGTCATAGCATCCACAAAACTTGTTAATATTCTCTTGAATAGTACACCAACGTTTCAGTAGGGAGTTCTGATTGCGGTCCGAATCGAAATCCTTGTTCTCCAGAAAGTAATGGTGGATCCTACTCCAATAGGTAGAGCGAGACTGCTCATTACCCTGTGCTGCATCCATACTAATGTTAAGCCATGTCGACACCAGCAACAAGTCTTCCTTCTCGTTGAAATTCTTAGTTCTCTTGTTGGATCGATTAGTAGAGGGAATTTCTTGTGCACTTGGGAACTGTTGCTCCTCAATAGGTGTAAAATGTTGGGTATCATCCCAAGCGATGCTGTCATTTCCCTCACTCAGCAAGTTTATGTACCCATCCATCTCTTTTCTGTTAACACAAGTACTTCTCATATTAAGAACAAGTCAAACATCATTATGCATCATACAAGAACAAAACACATCGATTAATGCCAATACTACAATTCATAAGTTTTCAAGGTACAATAACAGTAGTGCAGCAATGAAAGTTACACATTACATATAGCTTCTACAGTACAACACTAATGGTTCCACATTTACAAACATAAAGAAAGTACTACACAATACGGCTACTACTTGTACAAGGACTCGAGATCAATATCCTTGTCGTAGCAGTACTGGTAGTAATCACGTTTACCGCTATCATCAGATTCATAGTCAGCTGCTTTAACATCAGCAAGGTCTACAAGTTGTAGTTCGACGTCGTCTTTCCATTCTGGTGGACAAATGCTTTCAAGCCTATCCGTAGACTGCGTCGCAACGTGATCAAGCCCATCAGCTAAGACTTCAACTTGTTGCAGCAGAATATTCAGTTCAGCTGCTAATGGACACGACAGAGGTTCATAGTTATCTAGGGCTAATTTCTTTAAAGATCTCGCTATCCCTTCTACTTCATTAATTGTGCAAGCCCATCCTTCCTTAAGTTTCTTCACATCCGGGTCCATGCCTGTTGATCAAAGAGCTATAATTTAAGTGCATGAACTCCTACAATCTGGTTGCATATTTCTAGTCACATAGATATCTAGATCTTTCATGTACCAAAAGCCATTTACGGATAAAAGAATTATGTATGACATCTAGTACTTGCAAGATAAGTTGATGTCCCTTTTGTATGTTCTCACCCAATCTAAACATGACAGTTCTTGATTTGCTTAGCTTTGGTCATGTGTATTCCCAATCTGGTCATTCCACATTCACTTTAGCTATGCTTCACGAGAGTTGTATGAAACCATTAACTGAAATTAGTATACACGGTAGAGCACTTCAATGCAAGCAATGCCAGTAGTACAAAGCTGACCAAAGTCACATTAGAAATGCTGAATTGCTGAATCTAGTGGCTTACGAATAGCATACTGATCTAGAGAACCAGAGAAGACATCTAATACACAAACTTTCAACACTCCAGTGATGAAAAGATTGTGATACATTAACCATGAAATGGTGAGATCACTAAAAAAGTGGCAAGTTAAATCATTAGTAACATGTTCCACATCAGCATGTCAGTGGCAGTGGCAACTAGATCATTACCCTCTCAGCTTACGACTATCACAAAAGACCTCATGTCAATGAGGTTCCCAAAAGACATCTCGTATCAGGTGCTGAGTTGCTGAACCACAGCCTCCACAGGCATATATATCTGCATATATATCTGCATACCAAAGGCAATATGAAACACATGCCTCATCCGAACTGAATATTTTGATAGATCCATATATTACTTCAATTCTATGCATTGCTAATGCTATGACTCTTTTAGCTTTTAAGGGTTTGTTAACCAATCAAGCAAGCACGTGTAGATCATCAGTTCAATCATTGCTAACCAATCAAGCAAGCACACTAAGCGTTCTGCTCCTAAAGATTAGATCATCACAGAGAACAGAACACTTCTGCTCCTAAAGATTTCGATCAATTGTACCATGAGCATCACGTGTACATCATCAGTTCAATCATTCCAGAGCATACAAGACCATCCATTCAGAGGAGCAAAACATCACGACGGGAAGGAATGTAGAGGACAAACGAAATACCTTCCAAATGCGTTGCTCCGGGTTTGGTTCGCGGTGGTCGACGGTGTGGCCGAGTGGACCGATGCTGTAGCAGGTGCAGATCCCGTGCTTGGCGGCGAGGACTTCACGCTTGGAGCTCCGGCGGCTTCAGCGGCGTGCTGGTCTTCACGAAGCAGGCGCTCACGCTTGAGTCCAGTGGGGAATGGCCGGCGGGGAAGGGAGGAAGGGCAGAACAAACATCAGCACAACCTCGGATCAGCCGCACGCATAGAACCAAATCCCCCACGCCACCCCGCTCCAAACCCTAGAATGCGCCGCCCCAACCCGCCCCCCATCCAGATCTACCCCCAAATCCACGAAAGGGACACAGCAAATCCGCCAAAACAACAAAGGAATGGGGAACACGTCGCGTACCTGGCTGGAACTAGCGGGTCGGGAACGAATCGGTCGCCATCGGCTCGACCGTAGAAGGAAGCCTTCGCCTGAGCTGACGCCGCCGAAGCCGAACGGAGATGGATTTCCCGGGGACGGAACCCTCCGAGCACCGGCGCGAACGGGGAACGCGACGCGCGACCACGGCGGTTGGGATTTGGGCACTCTGATCTCGGTCCCGATAGATGGGGACTCGGGGAGGCCGGAAGGGAAGTGCTACAGGGTTGGAAACTCGTTTGGGAGGCGGGCTGGAGGCCGTTTTCGAATACCCTAATTTAGGGATAGGGAGTGCGAAGGGAGGCGGGCTGGAGTTGCTCTTAGCACGTATGCGGTCGTCGTAGCAGAAACAACACGGAAAAGGAGGTATTGATAACTGTATGGTTATATCGTAATTGTATTTGACTGCGTATAATGACTATAAAAATTATCGTATACTCGATGAAATAAGACATTTCTATATTTTCTAAATAGGTTTAGACACCTTGTGGAGCATGGTCTAATCCTATCTTGAGAGAAAAAATCTATACACAATTTAGCTAGCAATTTGGATTGTTGACAACTTCTAATGTCGCTCCTAGAGCTCTCCGTCCATAACTTGGAGTTCTAGACATTCCTCAGAAGATTTCTCATTTATGAGATTAATTCTACATCTTTTGAGGGAGTTTATATAGACCAGAGGTCCATAACGAATGATCATAAGTACCTTTGAGGGGGGAAGTGATAGAAGGATAGTTTAGTTAAAATAGTCCATAAGTCTATAGTGGACTAAAGAAGAGGGAGTGATGTATGAGTCCATGGTACATCTCTTTGACAAACTCCTGTTGACTTATTGACCTTGTTTTATGCCACATAAAACACTAAGTAAGATTTTAATGGACCAGCCCATATAGAAATAGTTATATCCCAATATATGCTAACGGAGATCAGTTGTCTGAGCCGCATGCATAGAAGTCTATGCTACCTACCACCTTCGTCCCAAAATATAAGACATATTTTCTTTGGTTAAGATAAAGTTTTGACCAATAATTACTCTATTAATATATAGTTTATGTGATACAAAGTCACAATCATAAGTAAATAGTTTTGAATATGAATCTAATGATATCAATTTTATGTCACATAAATCACATACTAATGAAGTAATTATTGATCAAAGTTTAATCTTAATCAAATAAAATACTCATTATATTCTGAGATGGAGGGAGTATATGATTAGTTCAGTAATAACATGCATCAAGCATTTTTCAAAATTTAAGTATATAAATAATTAATAATATGTAGACAATTATTATTAAAATGAAACGATATGTTTCACTATTTTAATATTATTTTAATCCTAGAATATATTTTAGTTGCATCAATCAAGCAACCAGTCAAATAACTGCATATACTTAGCCTGTGCTAATGAGCCAATCTGAGTTGATAGGGCAGCCAATCACGCCTTGCGTGTAAAATCCTGCGGACCGATGAGCGATGAGCAATACATCTACGAGTCCTGGCATGTGACTCGTTCTTAGGCGCTCTATGTTGCTTGGCCCGTAGACGTCAAGATACTTCGAGAAATATGTCGTGTGGCTTTATGTACGAGGTCTTTTAGGATGCACACCAAGAAATATGAGCCGTTCATGTTGAGAGATCTATTGGTTGAGTTTAATCTATACTGCTAATTCTATAAGTAGCATATCTGATTCAATTTAAATAGTATATACGGTAGTATATTAAGTTGAGGGATAAAATTAGAAACATTAGGGAAGCGTTTGGTTTGCACAGTGGTAACGTAATGGGTATTGAAATGGGATTACGGTGGAAATAGAGTGTAATGGGATAATTCTGTAATTTGTTTGGTTCAACTCAGTAATGGAATCAAATTACTTTACAGCATTTGGTTCAACTCCGTAATGAATCAAAGCAAAGCAAAGCATGCGTTTAACAAAGCAAATGAGGACAATTCCAACCTCAATTCTACTCCTACTGTTGCTCCTGGCATTGCCGCCGCCGGCAGCCGTGGCGCTTACCGCCGACGGCCTCATGCTGCTGGCGTTCAAGGCGGCGGTGACGGAGGACCCGTGGAGGGCGCTGTCAGCCTGGTCGGAGTCCGACGCCGACCCGTGCCGGTGGCCCGGTGTCGCCTGCGCGAACATCTCGTCGCCGCGGGGCACGCCGGCGCCGCGCGTGGTCGGCGTGGCTGTGGCCGAGAAGAACGTCTCGGGCTACATCCCCTCGGAGCTTGGCCTAGGGCCCCACCGCCTTCCTCAACAACCCCGCCCTCCAGCGGCGGAGACTGCGACGGCGGTGGGATCTGCAGGGGCCGGGGAGGGAGGGAGGGAGGGAGGAAGCAACGGCTGTCGGCGCGGGAAGAGAGGTAGCGGACTGCGGTGGTGGCGGGCTGGCGGTGACCTCCCAAGCTCCAGTGAGCCGGAGCAGCACTAGCACGGCCCGGGCCTTGCGCGGGGAGGGGAGGAGCTGCGCTGCAGAGGGGCGGCGACATTCCAGGCGCTGGGTGCGGCACGGGGAGGGAGGGAGAAGCGGCCGCCTGGCCCCTGGGCGGTGCCGGTAGGGAGGGTGGTGGCGGAGCTGCGGCGTGGTGTGCGGCGGCGTGCCCTGGTTCATGGGGAGAGAGGTGGAGGAGACGGTAATGGAATGTGATAACGGGCTGAGGCGAGCGGAATGGGCCGTGGCCTGCAGTGAAATTTGTTTACATGGCACTTGATTACGGACCGGCCCAACCAAACAGGAATAATGGAATTAGATTACCATGTAATCTGATAACGGGCTGAATACGGTGAAACAAACGCCTCCTAGATATTAATCCCGTAATTTGTAGTCGATGGATTCCTAACGTCCCTAGCGCAGCCAGAGGCTAATGAGCTGTGCTACGGATGAGCGAAGGCAAAGGGCGAGTGGCGCTAGGGATGAGCGAAGGCGGTGGCTAACGGCGGCGGCGGCGGCGGTTTCGGGGGCGGATAGTGCGAGGCCGATGGCAGCATGGCCGGACAACGTCGGTGGCAGTGGCTCGCACGGCCGACTGATGTTAGCGAGGCCGGACAGGAGCGGCGGTGTCGGGCTTGCGCGGCCGATGCATGCGGGGACGGCGGCGGCGGCTCGCGCAGTCAACCGATGGCAGCGAGGTCGGACAGGGGCGGCGACATCGGGCTTGCGCGGCCGACGCGTGCGGGGACGACGCCGGATGGGGCGGCACGCGGCCGACGCATGCGGGGATGGCGGCGAACGCATGCTTGGGATGCTGGATCCAGTGTTCGTTCTTGTATGTATCCATTAGTCTTCTTACTTCAGTCAACACCCGTGTAAAATCTGGAGCGTGTGGTGGTTCATTCTTTTAACATTCCCATGAAATTCAGATGTTCCTAACATATTCAGTGGGCTCTCCTACTCAGTTGTTTCGTATGATACCGATTCAATTCTATGAAGTACAAAAAACTAACGAAAAAGTCTAAATTACCCTTATAAATCAACGGTTGATCTGATTCTATACTATTCCCCTTAAACAGTAGTAATATGCACCATAAAAGACCTTTTATGTACAGCCGTGTCTTATTTTTCTCTGCCAAACGGCAAATTGTTGTCGTGCGTGCGCCCCTAGTTGCTTTTGGTTGGGAAGTCGTTATCCTTTGATCCTTTTGATCGAAGCAACAAGAATTTGAACCTTGAGCCTTGAACAGAGGAGTTATGCATCTACTCTCTCAACCAATTAAGTAAGGTTGGGTTCTTCGATTCTCTGGTTTTGAAGGACTCAGCTTTTACGAGTTTGTCTTATGTCATCGTAATGTAATGCATGTGTTATCATGCATATTATGTATGCATACTCTTTCCCGATAGATCGTGTGGTGTATTGTGTTGATAAGATGAGCACTAAGTGAATCTAGGATAAAAGGTCGTCCGAGATCAATATAAACTGGTAGCAGTAACGTGTAGCCATGTTAAGATCAAACTAGATATTTAATTATGGTTAATTGCTACCTGGGTCGGAATTATGTGTTTTGGCCAAAGAGCATCGGGGTACATTAACACTGCTACAGTACCTTAGCTCCACCCCTAGATGAACATACCAATAACAACCCATGATGGTCGAATAGCCTCGATAGTTGATACAACGAGCGCCTAGTCAATAGAAATACTAGTCGGATTTTATTTATTGAAGTGCCTTATTAGTAACCGATGATATAAGCAGAACAATAGTTTCATTATCCTTATATTCCCATCCAAGACGAACGAAATTCAACCTCCACAGCGGGAGCTTCACAGAGGTCGACGTGGGTGATGCAGTTTTTACCAGCATACGTGGACGTCCCTTACTATCTAGGTCGTCCATTATGCTTTGAGATTCGCACTGTCCACTTCATTGTACATTTTGCTTTTATAGCCTGTAGCTTCAGCATTTCAGAAAAGATGTGTGTTATCTAATTGTTTAATCCAATCTTTCTTTTCCCACCTACTTGGGCATCATGCAGAGCTTTTATTTGATCTATTTTTGGGGTGGAATCGGTCACTGCATCCACAACTGTCTGAGTTGCAAAGAACTTTAACTAAATGGTGCCAAATTATAGAGAATCACTACTGTTTCTATGATCGTCGTGAGACATGGGACCCAAGGACAACTAATCTGTTTTGCTCGTCCCATTCAGCTACTTCGCATGATTGTTCTCAAAAGTTTAATCTTAGATTTTTTATGGATAAACAAATAAATTCTTGTATTAGGGTGAGACTGCAACTGCTCTTTAATATTTTATTCAGTTTTTCTCAGTGTTCTTTTCTAGTTTGATGTGTGTGTAAGTAAGACCAGCCTTAGGCTTTGTCGCAGAAGACCATGGTGGAGCTGGAGCTGACTGCACCTACGTCCATGTCGGGCCCATAATCTCTGGTTTTATGGGTATCTACTGTCTGAAATACTTATTTTATTTCTGAATGCTTTAGACCAAAGCAATGCCAAGGGAGCTTTCATTTTACTGTTGTGTGTACTAGCTGGCCAATGAGGCTTTTGCGATTTTCTTTTAGCTTCCCCCTTGATGAAGGTGTTATGCACAATCCGTCGATTATTGGAAATATTTCTGATCTATTCTTCATTCTACTCTCAAAGGATATGATGTTTCCTAGTAATTTAAATACGAGGGAGAGTACGTAATGTGCAGTTATGCCTGACTACTCATGTTTATGCCTAGTCACGTATATAGAAAGAAACCACATTTGGCATACCAATGTGCTGTTATGTATCCATGGTGTATCATGCATCTCATGTTACGATATTGTCTTAGTAAAAGAAACACTTGATGGTTATAGCAATGCGCACCTTTAGAATATTCTTAAAATGTACTATAATACCACAGATAGTTTATAATTATATATTTCTTGACTGCTTCAATTATAGACCATACATGGACGAACGCGGTAGGCCCACATCTTTCCTCTTATAATCGCGCCCCGACCAATATCGACCAAGGCGACGAGAAGTGGTTGTGGCTGCATGGTTCGACCTCGGGGGTGATTGGGAGTGCCACGAGGGCGTCACACTGGTTGCGCGCGGCACCTTCCGATAGGACCATGCTATTTTTCACCAAGCCATGCATCAACATAGACAAATGAGGGCCCACATTGCTCAAGCGGTCAAGTGCGGGAGTTTAGTTTTTGACAAGAGATTTTTTAGGGTACCCTGGTACTCCTTAAACAGGGGTAAAAGTACCAAACAAATCTAACTATCTATTTATAAGAGTAGCTTGGATTTTTGTTGAAGGGTAATTTCGACCATCGGCTGGCCCCCAACAAGTTTGCCAACCTCACCGACGAGGAGTTCCGCGTTGCAAGAACCAGATACCAGCGCCCACCGGCTGTGGCTGTGGCCGGTTCAGGGAGTGGCCAGTTCAGGTATGAGAACTTCAACCTAGTCAACACAACGTAGAGCATGGATTGGAGGACCATAGGCGCCATCACCGACGTCAAGGACCAAGGCTCTTGCGGTATGAACACCGGCATACTACCGCGTATGCATAGAGAATTGCTACGAATATTGCAGCATGAATTGCTACTTGAATGGGAAATCAACTGAAATTGGGTTGGTAAAATACTAAAATTTGCAACGAACTGTATGTGCGTGGACACATAATTTCGACTTTCCAGCTTCGCCGCCACAATGGAATTGGGGATTAGGGTTAGAATTTAAACAAGGATGAGATCGAATGCGAAATATTTCAGCGTTGCGTGGTGGAATTGGGGATTAGGGTTATAGTTTGAATGAGGTCCAAATACATATTACTATCCGTGTGAGAAATAAGTAAATTGCTCTCATGATTTTGGTTTTACCTCTAACATCAACATACCCCTAATTTTGTTTAAGTCTTTGGAGGCAGTACTCCCTACGTCTAGTATTAGAGTACCAAATAAGATAAGTAAATAAATTAGGATTACCGAGCTACCCTAAAAGATCTATTTGACAAAATATGGCGTACGGTATGCAGTTTTGTGAAATGAAATGTCCAATGTGTCTTTGCAGTAGTCTTGCCATTACATGCGTAGTTTCGTGAAATCCACTCTGTTCAGTATGGCAGTATCTCTATGTCTTACCAAACAAAGGGCTAATGCACATACCAAACAAAGGGCTAATGCACAATCCACTAGCTTGACCTCCTCTTATTTCTTCTTCAAGCTTAACCACTTGGTGCCTTGTTGCCAACGTACGGACACGCCGTGCACGGCGCAGAGCCCAGCGCCCGGGCAGCGCGTGAACAAGGAAGATACATCGTTGGCACATGGCAAGCAACGGCAACGCTGAAGCAGAAAAATACTGACACAGAGCCATGCAAGCTAGAGATCTTGTTGAAAAATTCTTCAAAATTTCATGCCTGAGCTTGCCTGAAATCCACAATTTCTTACACCAAAAGCAAATTAAACTACCATATGTACTACGTAGATCCCTGTTACTAACCTACCATTAGTGGTTTCGAACCTTAGGCTCTCTCCATTACAATCTTGCCACTGCTATTGAGCAAACGTAGCTGCGAGGAACATGTCCTCCTCGGTGCCGACCCAACCACAGTGATCGCAGCGCTCGCCGCCACTGCAGCACTCGTTCACGCCGCCGAACTTCCTCGCTTTCACGGCTACGTGATCGGCAACAGCGACGGCGTGGACAACCTTGACCTCGACCAGCAACTTGGGCGCCTTGCACCCGTCCAGCTCGCGGCTCGCCGGCGAGAGCCTTAGCCAGCTCTCCGACGCCGACTTCGCGCCCACGGCCACGGCGAGCTCGGCCCGCGCCAGCACCCGTGACGACGACCTCCTCGCCCCCAGGAACGCCGCCAGCCCGGACGCCGGCCGCGGCCTCCACCTGAGCTCGAACGCGACCTTGCCGAGCGTGGCGACGGCGCCGCTGCCCGCCAGCTCGAAGCGCACGAGCTCGCCCCAGAACACGTCGTCTCCACCGCCTCCGCCGCACGGGACCTCCCGCGTGTCCACGCGGAGCCGCCGCCTCCCATCGCCGACCGGGACGTAGTACCTCACGAAGAGGCTGCCCTCTAGCGGCGCCTCGACGCCGGCCATCCTCACGACCTTGATATCGAACTCGAGATTCGGCTGCCTCCACACGGTAGCCATGCTCGCATGCACGCGCGCGCTGTCTTCTTGCAAGAACAATTGTCAAACAATGCGCAGCGAGCTCTGGTACTGCTGAACTGAAGCTTTCTTGGAACGAGGCGCTTATATAGGACTCCGCAGCTCCCAAGTGGAACTACTTATTATGCATATCCGAGTGCTCGGTGGCGGCCAAGGGGGTGTGGCACACGACGCGAGCATTGGCTTTGCGATGGCAGCCGTGCAAAACCACATGGCTGAAATGAAACGGCTCTCACTTTCCCGAGAGGATCGAGCCGTGCCCGTGCGGGCGCCCGATTTCTGTGCTTAGTGGGTTCGGGCGAAACAGCGTCGAAGCCCTTGGGGCGCGTCAAGAGCTGGTGTGGCCATAGAGACGGCAGAAGAGTGGCGGGCGCTGATTGGGAGGGGGAGATAAGGATGGGCATGGTGAGGTTGATATGGTTAATTATGTGTTCCATCTTACGCAGCAACCTTGATGCTGCTTCTTTTTCCACTTGGGACGGCACATACGTAGATTACTGATAGCTACCTGCACTCGAGCTTGCATTTCTTTGTTTTTGGAGCGCACTCGGGTTAATATCTCGTATAACGTCGCTTTAGCCCTCGGGAGTACGAGTAAAGCGGTAAAGACTCCGTCTGAATCGGATTTCAGATAAGAATATTAGGATCCTGCGATACAGATCAGGTTGTTAACTGAGCATATGTGCTTTACTGCGAGGGTTAATTTAAAGGACGTTTGGTTAAAGAACAGGTTGCTCTAGAATCGTTCTGATCCTAACTCGGAACCTGATTGTGGCATGTACAATGTATTAGTATTGTGATGGTTTCACTCTCCACGTAGACAGAACATATCGAGACCACAATCCAAAGTCTCGCTCACTCAATGAGTAGTAGCTTCAAATCAGCCCACAAAGGTGCTCTTCTCCTCCCCCTCCCTTAGGACCACTCTCGTTTCCCCCAAACCACACCTCATCGAGAGTCACTATTGCAATATGCAAGCTACTACATTTCCCTTTCCCTTTGTGGTGGCATCCAAAACTAGTTTGCATTCCGATGCACCCACTTCAAACTAGCTTCCCATTTTACATGATCTTTACATTTTTGTCTGTTTCGAGGAATGTAATCGGTTGATCAACCACTGCTACATTTCACATGGATATAATCGGCAATATAGGCTATGAGAAGGGTTAACCAGAATCAAATACCCTTGGTTTGCGGGCTATGCTAGAGCTAACCTCTAGAATCTAAACTAAAAGAAGAGTTAAAAAGCGCCACGTCATCTCAAATGCTTCGTGTCGTCCGGTAAAATCCAAGGATACAAAATGCATGTTTGCAGTATAAACCCCACCAGAAACTTTAGAGAACTGTCCTTTCGGGAATAGATTCTACCATAAAGCACAAACTTCTAAAATCCTCTCATTTAGAGTCTAGGTTCCTATTACATATTTCAAAAACTAGACAATTTGCATACTAAAATCACAAGCATATTCACCTAATGTTCTCTTAAAATCTCATTGCAAGGCAGATGGTTTTATCCATTTGTGTATGCAAACCTATTGAAAGCACAACTAGCCCTTAAATGTGGTTTTGGTAATTAGTAGAAATTTTTATGGAGTAACGGTTTCTATGAGTTGATATGAGATTATGTTCCATAGGTGATGTATGAAGGATATTGGATGGACTTAGGAATGAATGCCATCAATTCAAAGATATGCATCAAGATAAATGAGTTCAAGATACGAACGCCATGTGATCAAGAAAAAGATAAAGAAGTGAACTTCTAGGGATCAAGAATTGATTTAAAGAGTAAACCATATGTGATCATGGTGAAGTTCATGAGGCAATCAAGAGATGACCAAGATGGAGTTCATGATGGAACTCAAGATGGTCATATGTGATCAAGATCTTGAAGTAAGGAATTCAATAGAAGAATTCAAGTCGTGGTTTCAAAAGATCAACATGGCAAGAGAAGATAATGGTTGATCAAGATGACGTCCTAGGATTAGATTTAAGATGGTCAACATACAAGCGTTGGGATTATGTCACTTGTCATATTGTGATCAAGTGAACTTGATAAGCAATTATATTTTATTCTTTGGACCAACCTATTGTCTATGTATGTGTATGAAAAGAATGAGGGTTAAGAATCACTCATGGCGTGCATCAAAAAGACGATAACATTAGAAGCCTATGACAGGATGACATCAAGTGCGATGGTAATCAAAGTTAAGAAGAGCAAGCTCAAGATAACCAATATGAGAAGTTATATGCTTGAAGCTTGCGGTCTATCAAGTAAAGATGGCAAAGTGAAGATTATTCAAGAGATAGCTCCCCATACGGGATTATGAGAGAGCTAAATCAAAGACTTCATAAAGTGATGGTGATCAAGGTGATTCCGGCTTGGAGCAAAGATTATGAACGTAATTGAGTTCAAGTGGAATCCGCAAGGCAAAGGTATGCCTAGACTAGGTTCTCTTAGTTTGACTAGTCTCAAGGAGTTTGGAGGGAGACCGAATTATTAGATAGATAATCATACCATCAAGAGGGGCTATCAGACGATTAGCTCAATCATGTCGCATGTCGAGGCTCAAACCATTGTATCTGTTGCATGTCGTCGTGTTTTCTTTATGGTGGAGGTGATAGAACTTTGAGTTCTAGCTTGTCCGGAGGTTCCGAGCTGTAGGTGCTCGGAGGCTTCGGGTGTCATTCGTTTTGAGTGAGCTGTTCGTAGACTTTGTGTCTAGATGTGAGCGATCCAACTGGTATTTGTGGACGGTTTGATCAGTTGAGGTTTGGGGACTCTGGGAGTTCCCCGGAGTAAGCAAACTTAGAGTTCAGGTTCTTGGAGTATCCGAATGTGTTCAGGAAGGTCCTAGAAAGAGAATAAGCTTTGGAGAGCTTTGTCTAGAGGGTCACTCTAACCGTCAGTCCTCAGCCAGATACTCCGGGTTTTACCCGGAGTGTCCGGGGGAGTAGTAGAGAGACTATTTTGCTCAGAGGTTCATTCGAGAGTCCCTGGGGATATCTGAGTGTGTCCGAGAAGTTTTCCTCCGAAGTATCCGAGTTGGTGTCAGAGACTCCGGGGCTATAGTATTCCTGTGTGTTTTAAAGTGTCCAACGGTCATTTTTCAGACCGTTAGTGGTCGGTCAGATTGACCGTCAGGAGGGTCGGTTTAAACGGTCAGGCTCAACCAGAACCATCAAATGGCTAGTTTTTTAGGGTTGGCTATAAGTAGCCACCTTGGGCCTGTTTGGGAGAATTGATGGTGTCTCTTGGGTCATTTGTTGGCCCTCTCCACTTGGTTCCTCCCTCTCTAAATCTCTCAGTACATGTGTTGCTCTTGGTGAGGGTGAGGGAAGTTTTGTGCATCGGTTGCACTTCGAGGTTGCATATGTTGTATCAATTTGAGCTCTCAGTGTTGATCGGTTCGAGTGAGAGTCCCGGAGTTTGTTACTCTTGGAGGCCACTGCCTCTTAGGCGACCTGACGGTGTTGGCTTCGTGATCTCTTCAAGAAGCTTGTGAAGAGGCCTACGTGGTTTGTGAAGTGGTTGTGGAGTTCGCCATTTCTGAAGTGGAGGAAAAAACTAGTCATAGTGACAGGGGTTCGCTTAGTGCACCCTTAAGGAGGAAAATGCACGACTCGGTGTCGGCCTTGGTCTAGGTGACTCGGCTTCCTAAGCAGAGATAAATGACATCAGTGGATATCCAAACTCCAAAATCAAACATTGTTTGTGTCTCTTATCTGTTTTACATTCTTGCAATTTATATGTGCTAGTTTACTATTATATCTTTTGTACAAATTGAATTGCTTACTTGTCACCTTAGAATTGCAAACTTTGACATAGACATAGGATGTTGGTGCACTTAATTGAATCTGGTATATTTAGAATTTGAGTTTGTGAAAATCCGACTGATTATAATTGTTTTTAACATACTTTTTCACCCTCCCTCTATGTGACATATATGTCCTTTCACCTGTCACATTTAATAGTTGTTTTTCACTTGTAGCCAAGATCGAGTCAACTCACTGGCGTTAGTTTATTGTGGCCATGAGTTCCTTTTTTTAGAATGGAAGATCATGACTTTCTTTTCGGCAAAATTGTCTGTAGTAGTTTTTATTTTACATAAATTGTATATAGTAGCAGTGTTTGATTTACATAATCTTACATTCCCTTTCTCCCTCAATTTATATTCCCATCAATCTCATCACTAGAAACTTTACATAACCTTACATTCCCTTTCTCCCTCAATTTATATTCCCATCAATCTCGTCACTAGAAACATATAACCAAGAATTTAGGGTGGGACGTTCGATTGGTTCAAAATCTGAAAACAAATTGACATTTTTATACTACATAATTTGAAAATATATAGTTTGAACACTAAACCTTCAAATTTGAGTCGCAAACGTTGAAAATTGAAAACTTTCAGGTCTAATATTAAAAAAGTTGGAACTCAGTTTTTGAAAATATACAAGGAAATTTAAATTCTTGGAACGTGAATTCTCAAAATCAGAATTTGGATTTAAAATTTCTAAGACTCGAAATTTATATTGTAATATCATAACTGAAACTTGTTAGAAAAATATTCAAAATTTCGGAATTCAAATTTCATTTTTAAAATTTTGAATTCTGATATATTTAATCATAAAAGGATCGTAATTTGAATTTGAAAACCGCCTCATTAAAATTTGTGATAAAAGTGCAACGAGAAACATTCATTTACCTCAGTTATCTAAGATAGACACCCTACGAGAAGCAGATTCCTAGAATCGATGGTACTCTGACTACCAAGGTAATTATGGATTCCTGGTTCAAACTAACGTTTGTGTTATAAAAAAGAAAAAACTTAACCCATCAAGATTATTGGACTCCGGTATTGCTCAATAGATTTCACCAATCAAACGCACAGATTCTACAACTCACAAGGCTCGCATTCACAACTAGACTCCGTTGGAAAAAAGGTAAGAATTTTATCGGTAGCAGTAAGCACCGGAATTAGATAAAGAGTAAATTTCGGGGGAACATGTATATTGTATCTCATAGAACAACATCTATCTTGTCATAGTGTATCGCATTTTTTTCCACTGGTGTACCTGACTCGGCATTGACAATAACACCCTAACATCGTAATGTGATGTGGTAGTGCAATAGATTGAGTCCATGGGGACTGACTACTAGGCACGAAAAAGTGTGTTCTTTTGTGCATCACGTGCTTTGGTGGATCTGCTCATAAGTTGGACTCGGTCACATAGGCCTCATACAGACCTGAGTGAGAACGCTTGAGAGGAACAGAGAGAAATGAAACAAACATGAAGTTAATAACGTTATGATGTTGTGTGTCTGTGACGACTGGGTCCCACCTGTCAATATATGGCAAGTACAAAACATGTAGTTTTGTGATTCTGTGAAAGTACAGAGTAGAAAGTGCGGTTTTGTGATAGCTTTGACAAAATAAGTGTGATTCCCTGAAATTTACACTAGGACAAATCTGTTCCTTTATGTGCGTGAAATGAATGTTTCGTTGGAAAAATAATTGCGGAGAATGTTCCGTTGGAAATTGACTTGACAAAGGGTGGGCCTGCTACGTGCAAGCTGCGTCCGTGAGAACTAAGCCAGCGTTCGACGAGGTAGTGCTGGTTTGACCCGAATCCATTGCTCCTCAAGTGGCTGGAGAAAATGGCGGGGCATGTGCTAACCTTCAATGAGGTGTTGAAAAGGCAAATAATAATTCGGACAGTTCATGTTGACAAAGCAAATAATAATTCAGATAGTTCATGTGCTTAGCATTATTGTACGACTGTTTAGCTCCTTTCGGGGACAAGCCACCAATGTAATGCATCAATAATATCCGTAGTGGTGTTCTTTACCCCCAAAGTTCCTCCCATGACGTGACCCTATATGGAGACGACCTTGCAAAATTGACTACACAAGAAGGTCAAGTTGACTTACAGAGTGTTTCGCGATTTGGGGAGTAATGGCGGGCTCCATGTCTTTCTCACGATCTACAGCAGATTGGATCTACCAATAAAACGGAAAGTCCATAAGCAATATTCGTCATTCTGTACAAGTACAACTGTACAAGCACATCACATGAGGCACAATAATGGCCTCCATATTCCATAGGTACATTGACGGACTTTATTCCTGCTACATTTACAATGAACGATTCTGATCACATATAAAGCAAGAGATAGTATGAAGAAATGTAGAATGGTACAGGTAAAGGAGCACAATAATTTATTCTCTCAAAAAGAATTTGCCAAGATGTCAAAAATAAACATGTTTTTTTTTCCAATTAGAACATCTTATTTGCAGCGTAGCCATGTTAAGGAATGGAAGTACTGTCAACTATGAGCTTGAGTCTACAACAGCAGCTGATCTTGCTCGGTCATCTTCAATCATAGCTTTGATGTAGAATTCGCCAGCTTTGTAGGAGGACCGAACCATTGGACCAGATGCAACATAACGGAATCCCTATCATTTAAGATCATGCCATTTTGTCAGCAATCTGAGCAAAATAAGTATGATGCAGAATATAGCAGTATTGCATGTCCTTGAACAGAAAGAAAGATTCTGGGGAACCAAAAGGGGTAACAGTATTCAGCTTTCATTGGTACAGATTACATGAAAAAGCAAGTTCCTAGACCTTCACTTCTCTGACACAACAAACTAAGTTGGGTCAGTAAACGATAGGAGCGATGAACTTGCTATCCAGATTTGATTTCTTGTTTTGTGGATCATGTTGCTCATTGATAGCCAATAAAAACAAGGCCAATTAGTCTGCATCAAACTATTGGGTTGAGGAAAGCATTTTATTGTGTATATGATGTGAAGTTAGAGTTATGGTTAATGGTAGATTTGCCACATATAAGATGTGCAATAGTAATCGTCGTTGATAATAGATCTATGTTTCTATAATGTCAAGAGCTCAAAATACAAGAGGGGATGGGCATACCATTTCAACACCAAGGGCTCGGTACTTCTCAAAGGCTTCGGGTGTAACATACTCAGATACAGGCATATGACGCTTCGATGGCCTCATGTACTGACCAAATGTAATAACATCAACACCAGCAGCCCTCACCTTTTCCATTGTGCTGATAACCTGATCAGGAGTCTCCCCACAACCCAGCATGACTGATGTCTTTGTAAGGGTGCCAGGAGGAGCATACTCCTTTGCCAT
This sequence comes from Stipa capillata, assembly GCA_019208055.1. NCBI lineage: Eukaryota > Viridiplantae > Streptophyta > Magnoliopsida > Poales > Poaceae > Stipa > Stipa capillata. Next base: position 400,891 of record JAGXJF010002509.1, read on the forward strand.
TTTCAGAACATCCATTGATTGCTTAAAATTTGCACGATAGTCTCGCACACTTCTTTGAAGCTCCTCCACTGTTTCAATATTGTGTGCGAAAACATGCAACCCAGAAGTTGCAACCTTCTCTACACAGCTTGGATCTCCACGGAAATCAGGTACTGTAAAATTACTTGTATAAGGGCACGATACAAGGAAAGCCTAATATTAAAAGAAAACAGATGGTGTATAAGGTGCCCACGCATTTCAAGATTTCAAACTCTGCAATGCTTGAACAGTAATAAGTTGAGAATATATATGTTTAGACAGTAACACAAAAGTGGTACCCATTAGATTCATATTTGAAAGTACATTCATTTCATAATGATTATATAGTTATTAATAGGGAGGGGCTACAGGATGGAATCCCGTGGGGCGACGCCCCACGGGATCCAACCCTCAGCTCCTCTCTTCCTCGCTTCCAGCAGCTGCTGCCGCCGCCATCGTGTCCAGCAGCGGCTGCTGTTGGATAAGGCATTCCCTCTAAACCCACAACCCTAACCCCTAACCCTCCGTCCGGTAAGCCTCTGCGTCATCCTCACTGGCTCCACCTCACCTCCGCCGGCGCCGCCGCCTCCATGTCGTTGCCGGCTCTGCCTTGAGCTCTAATGGGATGGGAGGGCAGCCGGAGGTTGAAGAAGGGTATCTCGTCAGGCAACGGGATCCCATTTTCTAGCTTTTCTCTTATTAATAATATATCTTAAAAAGAAATTAATGGTCAAAATTCAATCTATGAGACCATGCCAAGTTGAACCGCACCTTACAAAAATCAGCTGAGGGGGTACTGAATAATTAAACACAGAACCAGGAATATGCCTCTTACCGAGTGCTTCAATAAGCATATCTGGCTTTAAAGCCTTCAACTTTTGTACTGTTTCAGCAAAATGGCCACTCCCCTGATCAGGTAAATCATCCCGATCCACACTTGTGATGACTATATATTCAAGGCCCCATGAGGCAATAGCTTGCGCAACATTGGAAGGCTCGTCAGGATCTGGTGGAGGTGGGGTTCGTGATGTCTTGACATTGCAAAATCTGCAAATTGCTCACTTCTCAAATTCTTAAACAATCAGAACAGGTGACTTGCACTCCTTTCTCTACAAGATGGTCTTAACTAACACGGAGATAAATTGCAATATCAGCAAGCAACTGGAATAAATTGACATAAGAAAACAACAATAAATCACTTCTGTTTCCTGCAGGATCAAGTAAACATGGGTACACGGCTAAAACAAAAATCTGTAATTACTCTGAAATGGACATCACAGCACAATATATTCTGATATCTGAAATCTGTACTCATAAGAAACTCCAACAAGATTGGTTTATGCTTTGTGCGCAGCCTAAACAACCTAAACCTTCACTTTTTTCAACATGGATGGCATAACAATCAATCATAAATTCATAAAAACTAATTCAAACAATAGAAGAAGATAAGTTTTCTCCTGAATTTCTTTAGACTAAAGACCAAATTTGGCTCAGCGTTATTAAGAAAGCTAATTATTACAGTTAACAACTGGAGATAGAAGCCTCGCAAACATAGCACAGGAGAGAGAAAGCCACAAAAATGAAACAAACACCTAGCTATGAACACACTCCTGACAATCGGCAATAAAATGGAAGTTTTCTTTAGTGATCCAAATCTTTGTCCAAAGCAACTAGCTCGACAAACAATGAAGGGAAACAAAACTCAACACTAGTTATTGTGCACATGGAAAATTTGAGCACATAATTCTTCAAGACAGGACACAAATAAGAATGCTCTAAGTGAACAGAAGATAAACAACTCTTTTTCACACTGCTACCAGAGTTCAAAGTAAAAGAGAAATGTTACTAAGGTCCTCCTGAAATACTGCATATCTTAGAACATACCAAGAGCACATAACATCTTAAAATCACCGTTTTCAAAAAAAAGAATTTACGCATTAACTTTAAAAGCTTTAGTTTAGTTTAGCCAACTCCAACTCAATCTTCATGCAGCAATTGGCAAAGCCATGTCTGAATTCAGTTTTCTCTAGCAAAATAAGCATCCACTCTTACCAATTTCTATAAATTTGTTACACAACAGCTAAAATCTACAACTCCTAATCAGCATAAGCACAAGCAATTGAAATACACGAGAAGCTACAAAATCAACATCATTTGCAGTCACACGGCTCAAGGCATAGCGTAGAATACAGAATTATGCAGAATTTCTCGAAATAGATGCCATGTAGATTGTAGAAAAACCCATGCTAATCGCTAAAGGGAATACAACGATATCACAATAAGGCTTCCTTGTGCACAGCTTTAACAACCTAAGCAGCTGTCCACAATGCCTAAATCCTAAACAGGCAGTAAAATGAGGAGGATCTCTTACGGCTTACCTGCATCCGCGCGTGCAGGTGTCCCCGAGGATCATGATGGTAGCGGTGGCGGTGCCGGTCTCGCCGCCGGACCAGCACTCGCCGAGGTTGGGACAGCGCGCCTCCTCGCATACGGTGTGCAGCTTCAGCTCCCGCAGCTTGGCCTTGATGGCCGCGTACTTGGCGCCGCCAGGCACCGTCTCCTTCATCCACTTGGGCTTGGGCAGCGGCTTCTGCCGCGTACCCACCTCCACCGAATACGCGAAGTCCCCCAGCGACGGCGCGTCCGCCTGCAGCCGCCTCCGCATTTCCGCGAGCCGCCCCGCCGTGGGTGCGGTGAGGGGAGGCGACTGCGCGGACGGGTCGAGGGTTTGGAGGAGGGACGGGGTAGAGGAGATGGGGCGGGAGGGGGCATGGGCCAGGTTTCGGGCCAGGACGGCCGCGAGGTGGCGGCGGCCGTGCATGACTGCGGCCTGGAGGCGCACCGCTGGCGGCGGCGCTGGCGGTTGGTGGAGCGGAGACGAGAGAGGTGGGGGAGACGATGGCGTTTGTTTGGTGCGGAGAAGATCCGATGAAGCGTAATTCCAGTAGTCGTTTTCGGCAGTTAAAGACGCTATCTTATTATTATGGGGTACGTTTTCTTTTATCTTCTTTTTACAGTATTAAGAAAGTCTTACTTACTGAGAAATTTTTTGCAAAATGGTCATTTTTTGCACCTTCTTTTTTATCATGGACAAATTTTTTATTCTTTGTTTTCAAATAATGTTATTTTAGAGAAAAGACTAATTTTTTCCCAACATTTTAACGGGAGTATCACAAACAAAATGACCATTACTGCTGGTCGGCCAAAACGAGAAGTGGTAATAAAATTAGTGGCATAGTTAAGAATATTCATTTGATTAGTTTCAAAACAGAATTACCAATATCTTCGTAATCCAATAGAGATCCACTGAATGGTGAATACATATTCAAATAGAATTTCTGCTCCACTGATTCAGATACTGACAACCAAATAACCTGTACAGCAATAGATAACAAGTTTTTACTTAAGACTCCATTTGAAATGCGGGAACATTTTTGGATCACATGGCGATTGCACGTTTCAAGAGGTACTTATGCCAAATCCCCTAATTCCAAATAGGCCTTAATGCTTTTATGGGCACATCGTTCTGATTCTGTAAGATAAAGAGGAAAGGGTAAACTACTGGGCGTATTCACTTCTTTTGGTGGAAACAAGATACTCTGCGCTTCTCCTATGTTACGAGTCTTAGCAGCTGAAGAATTGCATAACTCCGTAAAAGACAAACCCAACTTACTCAGGACCTCAAGAGGGGGTGGATTTTTAAATAGTAGTAGAATGATTGTGCATGTTAAGGATGCGTTTGGATCAGGGAACCAAGTGGAATGGAACGGAACCGTTCCGGATTCTGGGGCGGTTCGGGTGTTTGGTTCGCGGAACGCAGCAAAGTGGAACGGAACGAATCGGTTCCACTGGAGGGAATATTCGCCCGAGATGCGGAACGAGCTGATAACGCAAAATCCATCGAACCAATCCGTTCCTCACCGCATCCGGTCGTCACCGTATCCTCCCCCAACCCATCTCGCCTCCCCCCCTTGTACTTCTCCCTGTGCAGCGGCAGCGGCGCGCTTGCAGGCTGCAGCGGCGGCGCCTCTCAGGTAGCGGCGGGGAGAGGAGATCTCGGGGAAGCCGGTGGCGGCGCTCCTAGGCAAGCAGGCGGCGGCGACGCGCTCCCTCACAGCAGCGGCGGCGGCGCGTTCCCAGGCAGAAGCGCCGGCGCCTCTCAGGTAGCGGCGGGGAGAGGAGATCTCGGGGAAGCCGGTGGCGGCGCTCCTAGGCAAGCAGGCGGCGGCGGCACCGGAGAACAGGCGGCGGCAGCGGCGCACTCCCAGGCAGCAGCGGCGGCGGCGGCGGCAAGCAGGCAACGGCAAGTTGCAGCGGCGGCCGGCTCCCACGCAGCAGGTATGTCTCCCCTTCTTCCCCTTGATTGCTTCTAGGGTTTGCTTGCCCCATCTCCCCTTCTTCCCCTTGATTGGATGGGATTGGATTGGATATGATCCCCAACTCCTCCAAGGAGGAGCTCGGGCTCACGCGACACATGTACGAGTCGTTGCGGAGGCAGAGCCGCGCCTTCTACCTCGCCGGCACGGAGATGAACTGGGCCGTGTTCCGCAGGGACGCGTACGACGGCGACGGCGTGCTCAGGGAGAAGGACCCCCTCGTGCTGTTCAACGAGAAGCTGCAGGGCTACGCGTGCATGACCGAGATGGATCCCAGGCAGAGCATTGCTGATAGATGATGATCACAAAGAGCTGGATGCTGAAATTACAATGCATTTTGTGTTGTGCGTGGATTTGTCATGTATTAGGTGCTTAGTTTGTTCAGATTCGTTGGGTGCTGATTAGTTCACCTAGGATGCATTTGGATCTGGGTAGCTAACTACACCTTTCCTGTAACATGTGTTAATTCTAACAACATGCCTAAATAGTGCTTGCTATTGCTAAAGCCCTAACATTGGGCCCTATCCTGTGAGAGAAAGCAATTCTCTTCCTTCTGAAGAGCACAAGCAACTCTTCAGCAGCTTTACTTTAGGCTGTACTGAACACCTATTACATGTGCATTAGATGCTTACTTTCCCTTTGTATTTAGGCTATTTTTGGACCAGCTGATATACTGGGAACTAGCTAATATTTACTCCATCGGCTGCGCACCTTCTAGAGTGGCTAAGAAGATTATGAATTAAACACTAGGTACAAGGCAGGCTCTCTGACTGTGCCAACCAAAAAAAACATAAGATAAGCATAGTATTTGTAGTCTTACCTAGGTTTCTCCTTCGTCTAAGCACAATATTAAGGAGAAAATTCTTTTCTTTGTCGATTAATTGGTACCTATATATAGTCGATGGTTGCATGCTACGTGCATATCTTATTTATATATATGTTCAAAATTGTTGCCCTCTCTCTACAACTGCTGGTTCTGATTAGCTATACTCCCATTTGTGTTAAATACATGTCGTTGCTTGAATTATTGATACAACCAGTGAGTAGATTACTTCGTAAATGCATTGTAGATGGTGAAGAAAATGGATAGAAGAGGAAAGCTGTTGTTTATGGGAGCCGCCACATTTGTGGCTCTTTCTATGGTGGCCTTGTATCTACGTGATAGAATAAGAAAGAGGAAAGCCCACATTACTTATGGTCCAATGGAAGAAAGAGATCAAGAAAGAATCAACTATTTGAATAACAGAATTTTCAAGTCTGATGAAAAATGCAGGGACATGTTAAGGCTTAACAGAGCTCCTTTCTTTAGGTTGTGTCAAATATTGAGGGAACGCTCTTTGCTCCGTGACACTATTAATGTATGTGTGGAAGAGCAAGTAGCGATGTTCTTGAACACTGTTAGACATAACCTTAGAAATAGGGTCATCTCAACTAATTATGACAGGTCAAAAGAGACAGTTAGCCGCTATTTTAGACTAGTCTTACACGCTATAGGTGAGCTACGAAATGATTTTATCAGGCCACCATCATTGGAGACCCCTACCAAAATTGCAGGGAACCGACGGTTCGACCCATATTTTAAGGTATTTTTAGCAACTATGCCTTAGTTATTTAGGCTAGAAATTATGAGGTTTTAATTTTTGTGTTACATGTATAGGATTGTATTGGAGCAATCGATGGTACACATGTAAGAGCTTCTGTTAGTAAGGATATGGAGCCTTCCTTTCGCGGTAGGAAGTCCTTTGCTACTCAAAATGTGATGGCAGCAGTAGATTTCGACCTTCGAATCACATATGTTTTGGCGGGTTGGGAAGGAATAGCACATGATGCAGTGGTTATAGCGGATGCATTAGAACGCGAGAATGGCCTGAGTGTCCCACAAGGTAAGAAATTGCTTAAAGACAACTTTATACGTAATTGCACAAACGAGTCACACATTTTTTTGTCATGTTCTAGGAAAATTCTATCTAGTTGATGCTGGATATGGAGCCAAGCCTGGGTTCTTGCCACCTTTCCATGGTGTGAGGTACCATCTGAACGAGTGGGGCAGCAATCCAGTACAAAACGAAAAGGAATTGTTCAACCTTAGGCACTCATCTCTACGAGTGACTGTAGAGCGGGCCTTTGCATCACTCAAGAGACGGTTCAAAGTTCTAGACGATGCCACTCCATTCTTCCCTTTTCTGGTTCAAGTTGATATTGTTGTAGCTTGTTGCATTCTTCATAATTATGTGCTTACTCAAGGGATAGATGAGTTTATTATACCGGAAGTGGCTTGGACCGGCAACCCCATGAGGACCTCAAGGGAGCAACCAAGTGACCATAGAGCCATGGTAGATCGTAGGCAACAAATTGCTACTAGAATGTGGGAAGATAGGCAAAATCACTATGGAAATTGAATGTATTTGTGTAATGCCCGGACAGATGGTGGCCTTTTCTATTTCGAAGCAATGTATTTGTGGCATTTCCTATCATGTGTTTGCACTTATGAATGGCTGGACAGATCCATTTTCCATGTCAATAAAATCTATTTGTGTTGTGTAATGTCGTATCTTTCCAACTATTAAGGTGCAAAAAAGATTATGCCATTTCTTTTAAGTATTTTCACTGCTGGACAAAAATGGACAATGTGGAAAACCTTGGTGGGAGTAGTCTGCTTGTGTGGACAAATTCAATGTCCACCATGATGCTAAGTCATTTGGCTGACCTAGTGGCAAGTGGCACTAGAACTTCAAGTGGTTTCAAGAAGGGGCACCTTAACAACTGTGCTAAAGCCTTGAATGATCATTTCAAGCTAGCTATCACTGGAGATCAGGTTAGCAACCACCTTAAGAAGTGGAGGAAGATTTGGGCAAAGATTGAGAAGCTTAAAAAGATTAGTGGTGCTCTGTGGGATGAGGAAACGTGCACTATTAGGCTTGAGCATGAACACTATGCAGGTCATATTAAGGTAATTTTTTCTCGCATAGTATGTTAAATTGTGATACGTTGCTGCATCTAAAGAGGTTGAAAATAACGTACCGTTCATTTCAGGACCACAAAGGTGATGCAAATTACTTGAATACCCCCATTGAACACTATCATGAAATGGCGACAATCTTTGGTGCAAGTATGGCCACGGGGAAGTATGCCAAGTCCGGAAATGACCCGCTTTCTGTTGAAGTGCATGACATTGAAGATGACGAGGGAGGCAATGGAAGCAGTGAGTTCAATATGTCAGCAACAGCAAATGTTGGCGAGTCTTCTGCTGGTTCTAAACGAGCAGCAAAGAGGGCTAAGGTAGTCCCGAATGAAGATGATCCGCTGCTGTCCACACTGAGAGTTGGCCTCGAGAGAGTTGCTGTAGCACTTGAGAAAGCTACTGGAGCCAATGATGATATTCCTGAAGGCCTTTGGGATGAATTGGCAGCCCTTCCTGGATTTGACGAGGCGCATCTTGCTCACTACTATGCCCATCTGCTTGTTGACAATCCTAAGACTGCAAAGGCATTTGTCAACCTTAATGTCAGTAACAAGTTAGTTTGGGTGACTAGATATGTCACCAAAAACTTCGGTGCATGAAGTTGATCGTATTAGTTGTGGTACATGGACTTTTGGATGCCCAAGTGGTTGGTTGGAACTTGTATTAACTAAACTAAGTTAGTTTGCGTGATTGAGATGTATGAACTTCAAACTTGTTATTGTAACTGTGGAATTAAGGACCTAGAGCTTCAAGAGCACCTTTTGCTTTTGATTTCCTTGAATCTGGTAGTACAACTAATTTACAAGCATTTTCCCCGGTTATCTTCCCAGTAGACAAGCTGTGCTTATGCATGATATATGATGTTCTTGGATTGCTATGCTAATACTGATTTGTGATAAGCTGCTATGAACGCTTTGCTTGTACTTCCATCTAGAAGATTACAAAGGTATCCCTTTAGATTTGTTTCATGTTATTTTAAACAGTCAAGTATGCTATACTTCCATGTTTCATGTTTCTAACACTTAATTGTATTTGGTTTCTACCACAGGCACAAAATGAGCAATTTTCTATTGTATTCAATCTAGAAGATTACAAAGGTATCCCTTTAGATTTGTTCATGAAAGGATATCACAGTCCTAGTTCTGATATGTGTATTTTCTTTGTTTAGAGTTCATACCTGTAAAATTTATAAGACATAACCGTGCCTAATGTTTCACATGCTTGCAGTAAAGTTGTCAGTACTTGCATCAATTGCACCAAATTTGAAGTCTATTTCCTAGCTATAGTACTAGCAGTTGTCCAGTCCTATGGGTTTTAATGCACTAAATCTTTGCAAAAAGTTAAAAGAGTTACGTATCAACAAACTAGGTGGTAAGAGTTGTCATTTGAATTGATGAGTCTCCAAGGGTGCCTGGATGTTCAAGGCACGCCTCTACATTAATCAGTTGAATTGCATAATCTGTGGCTGAGACCCACTTTAGATTTCTGATGTATTTTCATCTGGTGCTATCGTCAGGACCTCCACATGATCGATGGCAATATACCTCCAAGGATCTGATTTGTTTTCTTTATTTAGCTATGTTAGCCCGTTGTCAGTATTTGCTATTCCGCCGTGGTCAAGGACTATGGAAATTGTTCAAACTTGCCACTTGTTCTAACACTTGCAATTTGCATAAAGTAATTCTCAATTTCTGTACATTTGAATGTACTACATTGGTATATATTAAGAAATCAAACAATTTTCATCTGGTGCTAGCTGTTGGTGTCATCACAAATTGAGCTGACCGGCACGAGGATACCTATGCCATTTAACTCTTTGTGTTGATGTTCTATAATTATATCTTTTTTTGTGTGCATATGTGTTTGCTTATGATAGCTTACATCAGTAACTGATTAGTGTTTTATGTGTGTGTTTGCAGCGTAATTTGGCTTGAAGGTTTATTCAGTGGGCCAAATTAAGTATTAGGTCTACTGGAAGTTGAGATGATGAAACTAACAGTGTGGATGCAGCGTCTACTATTACATGCAGGATTAATACAGCCGAGTGGCCTGGACGCTCGCGGTATACTTGATACCGAGTGCTCGCGGCGTTTCCGAGTGCCCCCGAGTGCTCACTGCATCCCGAGTAGTCGTCATATCCCAAAGTGCGAAGGTGCCCGTTTGAGGTGTCCCCGAGCGCCCACTACGCCATCAGGTCACGAGCGGTACCCCTGGGAATTCAACAGTGGCGGCCCCGAGCGACATCGACCCCGAGTACTGGTGATACCGAGTGGCCCAGCCCCGAGAAGGTCTCCAGCCCCGAGGGGTTTTTTTCCCGAGTACTCGGCCGACTCCCGGGCGGTACAAAGTTCATCCCCGAGCAGTCCGAGTTCGTCCCCGAGCACTCGGCGGATTCCCGAGCGGTCCAAGTTCGTCCCCGAGCACCCGTAAAGGACCATCTTCAGCAAGTCTGAATTGCAGTACTACCCTTCAAGACTTACCCGATGCTAGAGACTTCAGCCTGAGGCGCAAGAAACGCGGCGAGGCAATCAAGGAGAGTCCTACAAGATTTGGAAGTTTATCCAGTTTGTTAAGGAAGGATATCCCGTGCGCCGAAACGAGTCCGGATGTCGGCGTCCGAAGCAATTAAGATTTGGAAAGCTATCTTGGTTTGTATGGAAAGTTACGTGTATGGTAGAATCCAGATCCTTTAAGCAAGGAAAGAGATATATTTGTAATCAGATTAGGATTAGGAGTCCGAACCTCCTACGGGAAGACCAGCCGCCCTATAAGTATGTAAAGGGTGACGGCCGATTGAAATCATCCAACAATCGATCAAATCAATCTTTTACCTTTTATCTTTTATCTTAGTAGTAGATCTTTGCTGTTTTGCGCCGTAAAACAGTCGTTTCTTCTTCACGTAAGTAAGAAGATCTTTGTTGCTTTGCTCGGAAAGCAATCGCTTGTCGTACGCGTAAGTACGATAGTTATCCTTTGTTGCTTTGCTCGAAAAGCATCCGTTTATCGCACACGTAAGTGCGGTTGGCGACTCCCATCACCTAGGTGTTTCACGGATCCAATTTCGTGCGAACACAATTGGCGACTCCGCTGGGGATCGAGAAGTGAAGATTACACGATGAATCCCGACTCCAAAGACGGAAGTATCGTCAACCCGGAGAACATCATCGCCGTCACGCTCGACGATCTATCTGAAGATGAACGGCGAGAGATTGAACGACAGCTTGAAGAGGAGCAGGCGGAGCGACTCCGGCAAAAGTTGGCCGGCTACCAGAAGACGAGAAACGGCGTCATCAAAAAGGTAGTCGTGCCGAGTCTACCTCCTGCGCCCAAACCCGAGGTGAGTAAACCGACTAGTCCTGATGAAATCGCTAATCTAATTGACGTGTCGGTAGCCAGCAGGTATGGCACCGAGATGGATAAATCGGCGCAATTATTCGCTCGAGTAGTGAATAGCCGATTTGACGAGTTGAAAGAACAGCTCGCTAAAGATTTGCAGAATAGTCTGCCGGGTCAAGTTAGATCTACAGCCCTACAAGTCAATAATGATCATCGGAATAAGCAGCCGATGTACCCTGACCATGACAGAGTCGATCACCGGGTAGAAGTCGCCCCCGTGATCACGACTTCTGTCAATCCGACTTCGGTACCCCAGAGTTCTTCCAACAACGACCGAAGTCTAAGCCTTAGCACGAATATCCCACAACCATACTACCAAACAGTCGCGTACAGCACACCACCTATCCCACCGCTCGGTACCGGAGTCCCCCATGGGCCGGTTCCAGAAACATATTTTAACTCGCAGCAAGTCCAACCCGAGTTACCCTAGCCGACTTCGCGTACCCCGCTGTGCGATATGAGCTTTAAGGACCAACTCTCCGCAGTGCTCAGAGAACTCGGCGTAATACCTAAAGATGGCTCTCGGGGTTACCTAAAGCCATACCCCGAGTGCTATGACACAATGCCGTACCCCCGCGGGTTTAGAATTCCTGATTTTGTCAAATTCACAGGGGAAGACAATAGGTCGACTTTCGAGCATATAGGGCAATTCTTAGCACAGAGTAGTGAAGTCGGCACGTCGGATATCTACAGAATAAAACTTTTTCCCTTGTCATTGTCGGGTACTGCCTTCACTTGGTTCACCTCGCTTGCCCCTAGGTCTATTACGTCCTGGGCAGATCTAGAACGGCAGTTCCACGATCACTTTTACGGTGGTGAGACCGAGCTCAGGCTCTCGGATCTGACGATGGTTAAACAAAAGTACAACGAGCCGGTCTGTGATTACATTAGAAGATTCAGAGAGGTTAAGAATAAGTGCTTTAGTTTAACTATAAACGAGAAAGATCTTGCCGACCTTGCTTTTTCAGGTTTGCTCGCCCATATTAAGGATAGATTAGAGGGCCAAGAATTCCTAACCATTAGCCAAGTCGCTCAGAGGGCTATAGCACAAGAGAACCGCGCTAAGGACGTCAAAACATACAGCCGGTTCGGAGATGCTAAGGGCAAAGCCAAAGAAAAATCGGCAGTCAATGTCATAACGTATGAAAACAGCTCGGACAGCGAGGACGACGCTGACATATGCATTGCCGAGTGGGTTAGTACTCCCAAGTCAAAACCATTTGCTTGTCCAGCTCTTAAACCTACACCCACTCGGAAGGAGGAGATGCGGTACACTTTCGACATTAGTAAATGCGACAAAATCTTTGACATGCTCCTGCAGGGGAATATGATCCGAGTAAGGGAAGGGCACGTGTTCCCGTCGGCGAACGAGTTGGGCAAAAGAGCATATTGTAAGTGGCATAACTCTTTTTCTCATGCTACTAACGACTGCAATGTGTTTCGCCGACAGGTGCAATCGGCCATCAACGACGGACGATTGACGTTTGCTCAAAGCTCCAAGATGAAGCTCGACAGTGATCCTTTTCCAATCAACGTGATTGATTTGGAGAAGAAGAAAGTACTGATCCGGTCACATCAGGCCGAGTCCACAAAAGGAAAGAACGTCATTGTTGACGACAATGCTGCTCCAAAGATGATCAAGTCGAGTCCCTCTCCTACTCCGAAAGCAACCAACTCGAACTCCTCGCCGACTCCAAAAATGATCAAGCCAAAGAATCCAGAAGTCGGCGTCTGGAAGATTAATCGAGGGAAGAGTCAGCCCGCGAGGCCAAAGCCGACAGTGAAACAATTGCTGAACAAATACACAACCAACAATGTGTTCACTCGGCTTGGAGGAGCCAAGCGCCCCAGGTCTCCTCCCCGACAAGGTTTCGGTGGCTCCGAGTACTGGCAGGGGAGCCCATACGTGCAACCACCATACTTAGCAACCGGTCCGGCGTACTGGGGAGGCGCACACACTTTCTACCCACAGTGCCCTCCATGGGGTTTCAACCCTTGGGCGTCGCATCCGGCTGGACCACTCGGCATGTTTCAGCCGAACTGGATCCCGTCTGGATTCGGAGAGCGGCCCCACGGAAAGAGGACGCGGGTCGAGTCGGGAATCCGACCATGGAACCGACTCGCCACTCGGCGCAAGGCACCCGACGTACCAAGTCGACCGGCGACCCCAAGGAGTTCGCCGACTAGGCAAGTCTGGGTACCAGTCAAGCACGCCGAGTCCAAACCCGATGAGCACACCACGACCCGGCCCGAGTCGAACAAGATGAGCATCAGCCGAGCCTCAGAAGGAAGTCGACCACAACGGTCAGCCGTGTTAATTAGCTCGCAAATTAATTCGGCTCCACCAGCAGGGACTCGGCGGGTACGGTTCGGCACGGTACACGACTCGGACAAGCCAGAATCCAGCAATGCAGCAGGACCCGGCGTCGAATCCACGCCAAGTCAGCAGGCGAAGAAGATCAAGTCGGTCGAACCAGGAACCAAACCAAAGCCGCAATGGTGCCCCACAGGACTCACGCACTCTCAGAAGCGGAGGGTCCAGCGGCTGCGAGCCCTCGAGCTCAGGGAGGAGCTCGTCGAGAAGAAGCGCGACGAATGGTTCAACCAAGCCCGACCAATGAAGCCCGCGAAGATGACCTGGAAGGAGAAACGCATCGCGAAAGAAGAAGACGAGGCTGCCAGCAAGGATGCCGGAGAAGTACCCGCCGACATGGACATCAATATGGTGTTCGAACTACCGATCGAGTTCCGCGCTCCTGAGTCGGAAGTCGCAGAGCTTCTGCTCGGGCCGAGTGCCGCCGTATTCAAGAAGCCGGAGGAGCATGGGCAGCATCTGAAGCCTTTATTCATCAAAGGCCACATCGACGGAAGACCGATTGGCCGAATGCTCGTCGACGGCGGCGCTGGGGTCAACATCATGCCACTTTCGGTATTCTCCAAACTAGGCCGAAAGGAGTCCGAGTTGATGAAGACAAACATGGGACTCAGCGGGTTCTCGGGGGAGCTATCCGAAGCCAAGGGCATATTGTCGGTAGAACTTACAGTCGGAAGCAAAAGCCTGCCGACTGCATTCTTCGTAGTCGACGTCAAAGGCCGATACAACCTGCTCTTGGGGCGAGACTGGATCCATGCCAATTGTTGCATCCCTTCTACCATGCATCAGTGCTTAATCCAGTGGGTAGATGAGGACGTCGAAGTGATTGAAGCAGACAACTCGACTTGCATCGCTTTAGCCGAGACTACAGTCGATTGGCAGCACGGTGACATGAAGTGCCTGTCGGGTAGGAACTTATCCGACTACGACTACGTCAGTATCGGTAAGGACGGATTTGTACCGATACAAGCACAGCCGGCTTTTATAGCTCGGCTAAATAATTTATCTTTATAAATGAATAAAGAAGATAGCATTAAATGGCTACAAAGGCGCACCGAGGAATATCGTTTGGGCAAGAACGATATGCATGAGACTATCGAAGATTTCGACGACATGGAGAAGCTCGGACAAGGGTTCTCGTCGGCCGACCCACTGGAAGAAGTCGATATTGGCGATGGAGGCGTGCCTCGACCAACATTCATTAACGCCAATATGGAAGCCGGCCAGAAGAATAAGGTATGTGCGCTACTCAAAGAGTTCGTAGATTGCTTTGCTTGGAATTATACAGAGATGCCCGGGTTAAATAGAAGTCTGGTCGAACATAAGCTACCTATCAAGACCGGCTTCAGACCATACAAGCAACCGCCTAGGCGTTTCAACCCTAATCTGTATGATCGTATCAAGGAAGAAGTCGACCGACTAGTAAAGGCAGGGTTCATTCGGCCATGCAGATACGCCGAGTGGATTTCAAACATTGTGCCAGTCGAGAAGAAGAATACAGGCAAGATTAGGGTATGCATAGACTTCAGGGATTTGAATAAAGCCACACCTAAAGATGAGTATCCTATGCCTATAGCCGACATGTTGATAGACGACGCCTCCGGACACAAAGTGCTTAGCTTTTTAGATGGCAATGCCGGGTATAACCAGATCTTTATGGCCGAAGAGGACATGTTTAAAACTGCCTTTCGTTGCCCCGGTTTTGTCGGGTTGTTCGAGTGGGTCGTCATGACATTCGGTTTGAAGAATGCAGGCGCTACGTATCAGCGTGCTATGAACTTGATCTTCCATGATCTCTTAGGCATTGTGTTAGAAGTCTATATTGATGACATCGTCGTCAAGTCGGACGGCTATGAACACCACTTGGCCGACTTGCGACTAGCCTTTGAAAGAATGCGTCGGTATGGGTTGAAGATGAACCCGCTCAAATGCGCGTTTGGTGTGTCGGCTGGAAAGTTCTTAGGGTTCATAATTCATGAGCAAGGTATAGAGATTGACCCTAAGAAGATAGAGGCCATTAAGAAGTTAGGAGAGCCGACATGCAAAAAGGATGTGCAGAGTCTATTGGGGAAGATAAACTACTTAAGACGATTTATATCTAACCTGGCGGGTAAGATTGAATCGTTTGTCCCTTTGCTCCGGCTAAAGAACGAAGCCGAGTTCGCTTGGGGGGCAGAACAACAAGACGCCTTCAATAGTATCAAGAGATACTTATCGAGCCCTCCAGTACTTCGAGCACCCAAGTCGGGAGTCCCGTTCCGACTATACATTGCTGCACAAGATAAAGTACTCGGCGCAGTGCTAACTCAGGAAGTCGACAAGAAGGAGTACATCATCGCCTACATAAGTCGCCGACTGCTCGACGCCGAAAGTCGGTACGTGTTTGTCGAGAAGCTATCTTTGTTTTACGCATGCACCAAGTTTCGGCATTATTTGCTTTCGAGTGCATGCATAGTATCTTGCCAAGTCGATGTGATCAAGTATATGTTGCAACAACCGATTCTTAGCGGACGGATTGGCAAATGGGCTTATGCTTTAATAGAGTTTGATTTGACATATGAGTCGTTGCGTGCCACGAAAGGTCAAGTTGTTGCCGACTTCATTGTTGATCATAGGGTTAATGATGAAGAAGATGTTGATTATGTTAGCATATGTCCATGGAAGCTTACTTTGATGGATCGGTTTGTAGAAGTGGGCAAGACATTGGCAGTGTTTTAGTTTCACCACATAGTGTTGTCTATGAGTCATCGGTCCGACTAGAGTATCCTTGCACTAATAACCAGGCAGAGTATGAGGCACTGTTGTTTGGTTTACAAAGCTTAATAGACATGGGTGTGGGAGATGTAGATGCTTTTGGAGATTCATTGCTAGTAGTTCAGCAAGTCAATGGAGAGTTTCAATGCTTCGATGGGTTGCTGAATAGCTATTTAGACCGATGTTTAGATATAGTCAAGCTGTTAGATACCTTTAGTATCAGTCACATTCCTAGGGAGGAGAATTCTAGAGCCAACTATTTGGCACAGCAAGCATCCGGGTACCAAGTCGGGAGAGGGAAGTTTTTGTATCCAGAGAACCGATGCTCGTTGCTGTCAAAGGCCGGGTCGACTTACTAGAAGTCGAAGCCGACTCGTGTAGATCCAATTCCGACTCGGGGGGCAACAGTTTAACACAGGCTGCCGAGTCGTCAAGCGGTTTGGAAGTTAATGATTGGAGGGTGCCTTTAGTTAGTTACTTGAAAAATCCGAGTCAAACAAGAGATAGGAAAGTTCGGCGGCAAGCTATAAAGTACACCTTGTTTAACGACGAGTTGTATCGCCGAACAATAGATGGAGTATTATTGAAATGCTTAGACTCCGACCAGTCAAGGGTAGCTATGGGAGAAGTACATGAAGGGATATGTGGAACACATCAGTCGGCTCCCAAGATGCAATGGTTGTTGAAGAGGGCAGGATTCTATTGGCCGACTATGTTAGAAGATTGTTTTCGGTACTATAGAGGGTGTGAAGCATGCCAGAAGTTTGGAAACATACAGTTAGTACCCGCGGCTAAGATGAACCCTATTATAAAGCCATGGCCATTTAGAGGATGGGGTTTAGATTTCATTGGGGAGATACATCCTACTTCGTCGAAAGGTCATCGTTTTGTCCTTGTAGCTACAGATTATTTCACTAAGTGGACCGAAGCAGTTCCTTTAAGGAATATGACTCATAAGGAAGTGATTAGCTTTGTTCTGGAACATATCATCCATAGGTTCGGCATCCCTCAAACTCTGACGACTGATCAGGGTGCATCCTTTATGTCTCACCAATTCAGTGAGTTTTGCCGAGTCCTTTGGGGTCAAGTTGTTGAACTCGTCGCCCTATTATGCCCAAGCCAATGGACAGGCCGAGTCCAGCAATAAAACCTTGATCAAGCTAATAAAGAAGAAAATTGAGGAACATCCGAGGAGGTGGCATGAGGTCCTCTCGGAAGCATTATGGGCCCATAGGATATCCAAGCATGGAGCCACCCGAGTGACGCCATTCGAGTTTGGTGTACGGGCAGGAGGCGGTGTTGCCCGTGGAAGTTAAACTACAAGCTCTTAGAATAGCCAGGCAAGACAACTTGTCGGCTGAAGATTACAGCCACTTGATGATAGATAGGATAGATGATGTTCCAGAAGAGAGGTTGAAAGCCTTACAAGAAATCGAGAAGGAGAAGCCTTCATCTGGTGCTAGCTGTTGGTGTCATCACAAATTGAGCTGACCGGCACAAGGATACCTATGCCATTTAACTCTTTGTGTTGATGTTCTATAATTATATCTTTTTTTGTGTGCATATGTGTTTGCTTATGATAGCTTACATCAGTAACTGATTAGTGTTTTATGTGTGTGTTTGCAGCGTAATTTGGCTTGAAGGTTTATTCAGTGGGCCAAATTAAGTATTAGGTCTACTGGAAGTTGAGATGATGAAACTAACAGTGTGGATGCAGCGTCTACTATTACATGCAGGATTAATACAGCCGAGTGGCCTGGACGCTCGCGGTATACTTGATACCGAGTGCTCGCGGCGTTTCCGAGTGCCCCCGAGTGCTCACTGCATCCCGAGTAGTCGTCATATCCCAAAGTGCGAAGGTGCCCGTTTGAGGTGTCCCCGAGCGCCCACTACGCCATCAGGTCACGAGCGGTACCCCTGGGAATTCAACAGTGGCGGCCCCGAGCGACATCGACCCCGAGTACTGGTGATACCGAGTGGCCCAGCCCCGAGAAGGTCTCCAGCCCCGAGGGGTTTTTTTCCCGAGTACTCGGCCGACTCCCGGGCGGTACAAAGTTCATCCCCGAGCAGTCCGAGTTCGTCCCCGAGCACTCGGCGGATTCCCGAGCGGTCCAAGTTCGTCCCCGAGCACCCGTAAAGGACCATCTTCAGCAAGTCTGAATTGCAGTACTACCCTTCAAGACTTACCCGATGCTAGAGACTTCAGCCTGAGGCGCAAGAAACGCGGCGAGGCAATCAAGGAGAGTCCTACAAGATTTGGAAGTTTATCCAGTTTGTTAAGGAAGGATATCCCGTGCGCCGAAACGAGTCCGGATGTCGGCGTCCGAAGCAATTAAGATTTGGAAAGCTATCTTGGTTTGTATGGAAAGTTACGTGTATGGTAGAATCCAGATCCTTTAAGCAAGGAAAGAGATATATTTGTAATCAGATTAGGATTAGGAGTCCGAACCTCCTACGGGAAGACCAGCCGCCCTATAAGTATGTAAAGGGTGACGGCCGATTGAAATCATCCAACAATCGATCAAATCAATCTTTTACCTTTTATCTTTTATCTTAGTAGTAGATCTTTGCTGTTTTGCGCCGTAAAACAGTCGTTTCTTCTTCACGTAAGTAAGAAGATCTTTGTTGCTTTGCTCGGAAAGCAATCGCTTGTCGTACGCGTAAGTACGATAGTTATCCTTTGTTGCTTTGCTCGAAAAGCATCCGTTTATCGCACACGTAAGTGCGGTTGGCGACTCCCATCACCTAGGTGTTTCACGGATCCAATTTCGTGCGAACAGTGTGCCTTCAAATAGGTATGGTGATAAAATTGTAGCCATAAAGGTTCTTAACAATGGCAGTACTCCGGAAGAAAGAGCAACACTTGAAGCTCGTTTCATTCGAGAAGTAAATATGATGTGTAGAGTGAAACATGATAATCTTGTGAAGGTATATCCTTGCCTGAATGACACACCGCTGTGGCTAATCCGATTTTAGCATAGCCATTGCTAACTAAATCAACAAATTTTCCTGTGACCTTTTTAAACACAATTTTCTGCATTTCTGCAGTTCATTGGAGCTTGCAAGGAACCTTTGATGGTGATTGTCAGCGAGCTACTACCAGGGATGTCATTGAAAAACTACTTGAACAGCATTCGGCCCAACCAACTAGATATCCATACTGCAATCGGCTATGCACTCGATATAGCTCATGCAATGGAATGTTTACATGCCAATGGAATAATACACAGAGACCTGAAACCTGGTATGGGTGCTTGGACTGTTTGACTTTTGCTTTTGCACTTCCATTAATTTTGCATTCTTTTGGTGTAACCAATACTGAATTGCATATTTATCTGATATTTTGATGGCAGTTGTAGATTTTATTGAAGATGTTAAAACATGGTACATAATGCATTTTTTAACTGAGAAACTGATATAGAATGTATTTTTTATGCCAAGGGAAGAACATGTGTTTTGAAAGAGAACTATCTTGTCAGAGTAATCATTTAATTTTTTCAATAAGCACAGTTGAATATTACTGTCTCCATACCCATGGTATCTGCTTTACTTTCCACTCATGTTTCTACTCCAAGATGTTTCTTCTTTTCTGAAGGCAACTCTCTTCCCTTTGTGTTACTATCTGATGATGAATAGTACGGCTTCCCGCGTATTAGGGGTATCCGTATGTAGACTCCTGTGACTTTAGGAAGGTACAGCTTACCCGGGAAGGATCCCTGGACGATAAGGTAACCCCTCTCGAGAAGAGAAGACTCTCCTTAAACTAGGAAGTCGATCCCGATGTTTAAGGAGACCAGAGTCCTACTTGGGCGTAAGTCCACGTCCAGTACGACCTCGGACGCCCCCTATATAAGGATCAGCAATCCCATAGGGGAGGGGAGGGAGCGAAATAGATCCAACAGAGCCAATCAGGTCAAGACATCTAGTCGGAGCTCCCGAAGTCGAAGCCCTAGAAGATCCACTGCCTCGAGGGAGTCGAGCCCGGTGGTTTAGGATAGTTTAGTCTACGATTAAGCCTAGGGTAGCCACTAACATACATCCCCCCCAGTGTAAAGCGTGTTCCCGAGCAATATATAGCAACAGGACGTAGGGTTATTATCCTGAGGGAGGCCCGAACCTGTATAAAAACGGCTGTTCTCTGCTGTCAGATCTCTTGGCGCTTGGGCCCTAGAGGTCCCTACCCCCCAGTAATCATCAACTCACGAGTACCGTAAGTTCGCCGGTTCACCGATCGTCGATAGATAGCGCCAACCGTGGGGACCTCTCCGGACCAAACCGTCGAGGAAAGATCAAAGTCGGCAGGACGCGCAACTAGGTGCGATCAGATCCCAGCGCCGCTTGCACAACCCTTCCCGGTTTCGACCGAGAAGGAAGTAGCAAGCATGGCAGGAAAACCGGTCGCAACCTCGCCCCGTACTGGGCCCTCGGACCAGGGCTTCTACGACAACTTTGGCCCTATGGACCCGTACCCAGTAACGGATCGAGTCGACTTCGGAGAATACGCCCCTGGAGAGGACTCGGATTGCGAAGCAGATCACTTCAGAACCGAGTGCGCCAGGGCCTTCAGCGGGAAGTTAGTCTTGAATGACGACTCCCCAGCAGGAGCGACCAGCCCCATGGCTGGGGTTTTCTCCGGCTAATTCTGATCGTGAGGACGATCAAGACTGTACCCGCGTGGCGTCCGACAAGGACAATGCGATGGAGTACGAGTACACGTCGTCCAGCCAAGGACCTCGGATGGTACTCGCGATCGACGATGGTCGAGAAGACCCCAAAGATCAGAATCTGCCCGGGGGCTCACAGCCGCGCAATGCGCTGGCTGCCTCCCACGTGGACGGAGGCTTGCCCGCTGCCGGGGAGAGAACTCCTCGTCGAAGCGGAGACCTGCCCGCCATGGGAGAAAGATCCCCCCGGGAACGAGGGAGTACGTGTCCCGAATTGCTCGAAACTTGCGGAAGTGCGCAATCTACTGTCACAGCCTCCCGTGACGGATTTATCTACACCCGCAGGGGAGCAGTGGCTGCGTCGGCTGGGGGCTAACCTCCAGGAGGCTCAGAACCAGGCCGAATCTTCTCGAGCCCGATCGGTGGCCCGCAGCTCTACTCGGGTGGATACCCCTCCTCCGTTGGAAGAACGGGATCAGAAGGGACGTCACCCCAGGAACCGGTCTCCTCAGGAGGAGCAGCCGGTGGACCTCCGAGAACAGCTCGAGCGACGCCGCCGCCAAAGGCGCCAGCAGGAGCAGCAACCTTCTCGGAGAGATCACTGCACAACGCCAATACCGGGGCCGGTCCTCGACCCCGAATAGTGGCGAGAACGTGCCTTATCGGGGATCCTTCAGCGGATGTCAGGCTTTGTCCCAGGAACTCCGACAGGTGCGCTGGCCTTCTCGTTTCAAGCCCGGCTCGCTTGAATCGTACGACGGGACCACGAATCCCGTGGAATTCCTCCAGATCTACACCACCGCGATTGAGGCGGCCGGCGGTGACGAGAAGGTAATGGCCAACTACCTCCCTACCGCTCTCAAAGGAGCCGCTAGGACGTGGTTGACGAATCTCCCCCCGGGGACGATACGTTCCTGGGGACAGCTATGCGACATGCTACTCGGGAACTTCCAGGGCACCTTCCCAGGCCTGGTCGAGTCGACGATCTATTCCTCATCGTCCAGCGACCAGATGAGACGTTCCGTGAGTTCACGAAGAGGTTTAGTGCTGTCCGCAATACTATACCCGAGATAACGGACTCAGATGTCATCCGCGCCTTCACTCGGGGCAGCCGAAACGAGATGTGCACGCACGATCTGATCATGCGCCCACCAAAAACCACCAGGCAGCTCATGGACCTGGCCGAGAAGGCTGCTTGTGCGGAGGAAACCCTTCGTTATATCAAGCAGCAGCGGGATGAATCGACCAGCTCTCCCCTCCGGTCAAGAGGCGATTCGCGCAAGACTAAGCGCAAGAAGAAGCCCTCCGGAGGGAGCAAGGAGAAGAGGACCAGAACCGATGAGGTGATGGCCGACGTCTCCGAGAAACGCACCTGGAAGCCACGCCCCAAGGATAAGCCTACAACATCCTCCGACAAGACGTCCAAGCCCTGGTGTGACTTTCACCAGACTGACTCGCATGATCTGCGACAGTGTCGCATCTTCAAGAAATACCTTCGGGAAGAGCGAGAGAGGTTCCGCGAGGAGAACCCTCAGGTCGCTAACAACAGCCGGGAGACGTCTTCCGACGACGATGATTCACACCCCTGAGCCCTTTCCAGGGGCATGTCAGAGCAATTGAGCACATATTCGGGGGCTCAACCTCTTACGAGTCCAAGAGGCAATATAAGACGATCGCCCGTGAAGTCCTCGCGAGTGTGCCGCGAGTCCCTCGAGCGATCAAGTGGTCTGAGGTAGCAATCTCATTCGACCAGACCGATTGCCCCGAAAACTGTGCTCGACCGGGACGGTACCCGATCGTGGTCGAGCCAACGATCAACAATTGCCGAGTAGGCCGCGTGCTAATAGATGGAGGGAGCTCCCTCAATATCCTATTCGCCAACGCCCTTGATGCCATGCAAGTGCCACGGTCATCCGTGCAGACGGTGACGCACGCTTTCCACGGCATCGTCCCGGGCTCATCGGCCACGTCGATAGGGCAAGTCACACTCCCGGTTACTTTTGGGACACCGGAGAATTTCCGAACGGAGAAAATCCTGTTCGACGTAGTCGATTTCGAGACAGCCTACAATGCTATCTTGGGACGGCCTACCCTGGCCAAGTTCATGGCAGCTACGCACTACGCCTACCAGTGCATAAAGATGCCAGGCCCAAAGGGTGTCCTCACGATAAGGAGCTCCCCCAGAGAAGCACTCCTCTGCGACAAGCGCAGCCTTGACCTCGCAGAGCAGCACCTACCCTCTACCCAGGACGCCAACGTCGAGGCTCCCGCCTCCACGTCGTCAAGACCGCCTCCACGGCTACGAGCAACGACTCCGGAAAGTAACCCCTCCAAGTTGGAGAAAAAGCTCCACGACTAAATCGGAGTTGGGAGAAAAACAGGGCCATCCCCGGGCAGGACAACGGTTCCTCGGGAGAAGCGGCCCAATCCAGGTCGCTCGTATTAGTGGTAAGAAGGTCGCGTCCGTTAGAGAGTCCAGTCCAACCGTCTCCGGTAAGATCGTACAACCATCACCTCCTCGTCAGCGGATTCCGAAGTTGCACCAACACCAGCCTCAAGAGTCGCCAAGCTACGAACAAATCGATGATAAGACGCTTCGGGCGCCGCCGCCCAGCACGCGCACTCAACAAAGTTCGGTCAGCGGGTCGCGACAAGAGGACGGGAGTCTTTGGCGCAACCGACGACAAGCCAAATGAGGAGGGGACGGCTTAGTTTTTATTTCTTAGTTTTCTCCTAGAATTTTTCTCCTTACAGTAGCCTGTAAAAGACACAGTTTCTAAATAATGCAAAGTTCTTAGTTCAGTGTTTCTCATTATCTATTCAGACTGCCTATCCGAGATACTTCTCGACCAGTCAGTCGGGGGCTGGATAAGAGCACGGTAAAGTCGAGATACGAGTACGAGTACCGATTTTTCCGACCCGCACAAAGGAAAAAGGGTTCGGCGCTGCAACTGCCAGGGATGCGAGGAAAACCCCTTAACGCGTTTGCAGGTGACAGGGAAGCCACTGAGCCCCCCACCTGACCAGACCTAAGGCCTGGTTGACTAAGCTCCCCAGTTCCGTGGTAATGTCCCTTGATCCCAAGTAAAGGAAGGGAAGGAGGTGCGAGTACGACTAGATCAACGGAACCTGTACGCTTATCCAAGTCTCCGACCACTCGGAGCAGAAGATACCTCGGGTAGAGTGAAACCTCGTTGATTGAGCAAACGCAGAGTTTACTAGCCAAGTAAACCGAAGTCTCCCCTCAGCTAAGGAATACGGAGGTGCTGCCATGGCCACGACAAGCTGTACGAAAGACCCCTTATCGCGTTTACTGATGACGAGGAGCCACTGAGCCCTCCATCCGACTAAACCTAAGGACCGGTCGAGCACAGCAAGGAACGACCTACGGCGCTATTCGCACACCTATGCTAAAGGAAGACAAAGGACATTGGTTCCGACTAAAGTCTACGTTTGCATCCGACAAAGTTTCATATGAGCAGAGTAGACAAGGTTTTGAAAAAGACAAAAACACACGAGTTATCGCACAGTTACTAACCACAGTAGCTACGTAAGTGTTTGCTATTACAGACCTACTTCAAGCCAGGTGCCTGGACTCGATCACCAAAGGCGTCTGCCGCTTTCTACACGGCGTCGACGAGGCTCTCTTCTTCCCCCTCCGGCAAGTCAGCAGCAAGTGCCTCCAGGACAAGTCCGGGTGCTCGCGCTTCAGAAGGGCCAAGGCGAAGGCCAGGGCGTCGCGAACCCCCTGTTGAAGCTCGCTCTCGAGAAGCTTCTCGACAGTAGGCTCCAGCCGGGAGACAGACGCCGTCAGCTCGACTAGGCGGTCAGACGAAGAAGAACTCAGGGCGACGGCGACACCAACTTCCCCCAACGCCTTCTCGAGCACGCCCAAGGCCCGCTCGAGGTCTTCCTCCAGCTTCCCCGCGTAGGATCGGCTCCGCTGCAGGGAAGGCACGACGTCGGAGAGGCGGGCATTTGCGGACAACAGATCAGCTTCGACCGCCGCGCGCCGCTTCTCGGAGTCGTCAAGACTCTTCTGCAGCGCCTCCTTCTCCGCCGCCCGCTGCTTCTCGGAGTCCTCGAGGCGTTTCAGCAACGTCTCGTTCTCTGCCCGCTGCCTCTCGGACTCGTCGAGACTTTTCTTTAGCTCGTCGCGCACCGAGTCCAGCTCCTCTTGGGCCTTCTCGAGCGGAGCGACCTGGGAGATAGCAAGCTGAAAAGTGACAGGTTAGTACAAGCAGAGTAAAATTACCTTATCGCTGATTTCCTTTACGTTACCTGCAGCAAGGAGGAAAGGCGAAGACCTTCAGGCGCCGAAGGACCCGAAGGCGCGACCTGCTCGACGAGGGGCAACTCCGACTCCGGTGCCGGGGGCTCCGACTCCTCGGTAGGGGCCGGCGGCAACCTCGGTGCAGGATCCTGCGACAACTCCGGCGCAGGGGCCTGCAGCGAATCCGGCGCAGGTGCCTGTGGCAAGTCCGGCACAGAGGCCGGTGCCGATTTCGGCGCCGGGGGCTACTGCTTGGTGGCCGCTGTAGTCGGAGTCTTGGCGGAGCGGATCGACACCCTAGTCGCCAAGAGCAACCAAGTCAAGTTTTCAACACAACGAAGTTAGAGAGAAAAGGCGGCAAAAGAAAACTCACTTCGTGCGCTTCCCCACGGGAGGAGTTATTCTGGCCAAGACACTCGAGCCTTGCTTGCCGGAGGAGAGCAGCGCCTTCCCCTTGTCTGCCACGGTCTCCTCCTCGAGAACGGTCATAGGAGGGGAAGTTGGTCCCTTAGGGAGAGGGTTGCTCGCTCCGGGCTATTCGACACATCCATCCTTGTGACTGTCATTCGGAAAAGAACACAGGAAAAAGAAGTAGTCGGGCGAGAAGTCAAACCTGTGGTCGAGGGTCCCGGGCGGGAGAACTCGTCAAGGGGGCGTCCGTCCCCTCCTCGGCCGCAGAAGGATCTTCCTCCCTCGTCTCGGAGGACGGCGGGGCCGCGTCATACATCTCGACCTCATCATCCTCAACGGGGACGCCTGCTCGCTCGGCCTCCGGGTCAGGTCCCCCGCGGCCTAGTCGCTGCGAAGAAACGAGCCCGAAGACCTTCTGTAAGGCTACTCGGATGAACTCAAGCCAGTCAACGATGAACACCTTACCGAGAGTACCTCTTGCCGGCTGTCCGGGCTCTGCTGCAGTAAAGGCAAGGGCACGTCCGTATGCCCACCTTGGGGGGAGTGTTCGAATAGGTAGTTCAACCTATTCTGAAGCTCCTCCGGGGACAACTCTGCTCGGCACGACAAGAAAGAAGTGGGTAAGGAGTATCGACGATTGAATCGGCACGGAGGTAGTCGTAATACTTACCCGTGTCAAAGTCCCTGGTCTGGTCTGGACCCTCCGGGACCTCCCAGGCTCCCTTGGTCCTCGACGAAAGAGGGCTTAACCGGCGTCGAAGGAAATCCTTCGCGACATCCCACGCCGACAAGCCTTTGGCGACAAGGTTGGCGATGTCTTGGACGAGCGCTTTAAGCTTCTTAGTTTCCTTCGGGGCCTCCTCCCCAGCTCTTGTTCGGGATAGGGGCGAGCCCGCGGTAGGATAGCCTCGAGTTCGCTGGGGGTTGGCAGTAGAACCACCGATTGTGCCAGCCCGACCAGGATGATTTCCAGGAGGAAGCAATGTAAGCATTCTTCATCCCTTCGCGAAGTCGGAATCCTGCGCCGCCGACGACTCCCGCGCCGCTGCCCTTCTGACGGCGGAGGTTGTAGAAGTACCTCCAGAGCTCCAGGTTCGGCCTAATGCCGAGGTAGGCCTCGCACAGGTGCGCGAAGACTGCCAGCATTAGGACCGAGTTCGGGTTGAGGTGGATCAACTCGATCTCGTAGAACTGGAGTGCAAGGAGGAAGAAGGACGAAGGCGGGAACTGGAATACACACCTAAAAAAGTCCGCGAAAACGAAGATCCAGCCCGTGTTGAGGGGAGGGGACCGACTCCTTCGCGGCCTCCCGGTAAGGCACGAATACCTCCGGGAGTATCACCTCTTCCGCCGCCAGTTTCTCCAAAGCGGCGGCGTCCATCACAGAGACCTCGAATGGAGGAATGGCGACGGCTACGTCCTCTGAGGCTTTCCCCGACTCTTCGGTGCGATCGGGAGAACTCTTCACGATCTTCTTCTTGCCCATCTTCGTCATTCGACCACGAGAAGATGGAGGCGAAGGTTTTGGCAAGGGCGCGAGGAAGAAGATGAAGAGAGCAAGAAGGCTGGGAGGCAAAGAGACAATGTGTGCAAAAACCCCAATCCTTGGATTCCTGGAGATTTAAACTTTCGCCGGAGACGAGCGCGGTTTTCGGCACGATCAGTTCCATCGCATTTAATGCGGGCAGTTGCTTTTTCCGCGTACAAGGCATGTCGCGGGAAAAAGAGGGTCTGACAACCCATGACCCGAACGAGCGCGCGCACGATAGCGCAGAGAGAGAAAAGATTCTTCATCACCACGCGAATTTTCCGCCACGATGGATCGGTTTCCTAAAAACGTGCCAGGCGGACGCGTGTCCGAGATCAACGAACCAGATCAAATCAGAAAACATTCTGGGTCTATCCCGAGGATAATTCCGATAAGGCTCTCCCAACTACTTGGTCGGGGTAGAACCTACTCGAAGCGGTCACTAACGAAAGCTACTCGGATCGCCTACTCGGAAGATCGTTCCCGACAAGGGCAGATTTCTAACAGAACCATCATGGCCTCACTTCGCGTACTGATGGGGGGCTTGATGATGAATAGTACGGCTTCCCGCGTATTAGGGGTATCCGTATGTAGACTCCCGTGACTTTAGGAAGGTACAGCTTACCCGGGAAGGATCCCTGGACGATAAGGTAACCCCTCTCGAGAAGAGAAGA
Source organism: Stipa capillata (assembly GCA_019208055.1). NCBI lineage: Eukaryota > Viridiplantae > Streptophyta > Magnoliopsida > Poales > Poaceae > Stipa > Stipa capillata. The sequence continues at coordinate 428,321 of JAGXJF010002509.1, forward strand.
CTCTCCTTAAACTAGGAAGTCGATCCCGATGTTTAAGGAGACCAGAGTCCTACTTGGGCGTAAGTCCACGTCCAGTACGACCTCGGATGCCCCCTATATAAGGATCAGTAATCCCATAGGGGAGGGAAGGGAGCGAAATAGATCCAACAGAGCCAATCAGGTCAAGACATCTAGTCGGAGCTCCCGAAATCGAAGCCCTAGAAGATCCACTACCTCGAGGGAGTCGAGCCCGATGGTTTAGGATAGTTTAGTCTACGATTAAGCCTAGGGTAGCCACTAACATACATCCCCCCCAGTGTAAAGCGTGTTCCCGAGTAATATATAGCAACAGGACGTAGGGTTATTATCCTGAGGGAGGCCCGAACCTGTATAAAAACGGTTGTTCCCTGCTGTCAGATCTCTTGGCGTTTGGGCCCTAGAGGTCCCTACCCCCCAGTAATCATCAACTCACGAGTACCGTAAGTTCGCCGGTTCACCGATCGTCGACACTATCTTTTATAGGTTGCTTGGGTAGTTGTTGTTTTATATAACAGCTTTAAGTCAAGTTCTTTATGCTTTTCCAGCTTCCTAATATAAGTTGTTGTGCAGATAATTTGTTGCTTACCGCAAATCGTAAGAAGCTGAAGCTTACTGATTTTGGACTTGCACGAGAGGAAACAGTGATTGAAATGATGCGAGTGACTCCTGTTGGAAATTATATTACTTTCTATTGTAAGTGTGGAATTACTAGGCGCTGGATAGTATATTGCTGAAAAAACAAAATATTTATTGCTCAAAATACAAATGAAATACTGCTGAAAAATAGAAATGAAATAGTGATTACATTTTCTTCCATCTCATCCTCTGAACCAAACACTGGAATGTAACCATTTGGTCCCATCCCATCCTCTGAACCAAACACTAGAATGTAACCATTTGGTTCCATCCCATCCTCTCAACCAAACAATAGATGGAACCGTTCCATTCTTCGAATCAAACAGCAGAATAGAACCATTCCATTCCATCCCATTCTATGGTTCTAGAACCATTCCATTCCGTTCTTTTTCATTCTCCCATCCAAACGCTCCCTAAATAGCCTCCTAGCATACAGATGCAATTTCTAGGTTTCAAGCTTGTTTTGTTGGTTACCACACTGTCCCGTCTAATAATGAATGAATATGGTTTGTGGCAAACAAATTCCTCACCATTATAATTGTAACCAGCACAAACGTAACAGACCATCTGCATTCTTTAAGGATCAACTAGGGTGAGACAAAGTACACTACTCGGGTTTCTTACTTCGCATGAATCTGATGCGTAATTTTGACAATTACATTTTATATGAGTATGTCTAAATAAAACATAAAAAATATTATAGAATATTTTTCATGATAAATCTAATGGTACTATTTATACCTACTCAATCTAGTTTTCTATTAATAAGTTTCTAAAGTTAGATATATTTGATCTCAAGTCTTTTAAAGCACATTTGAAATGGAGGTTGTAAGAAAATACGGAGGGTTCAATCTCATGACATTGCATTGCTACTTATGAAAAGGGGCAAGTGTATCATAACGGATTTTTGGCTCTCAAGCTCTAGTGAGCTCGTTACTTTCAAAAAGTTAAAAGTGCATTTTCATGTGTCAAGACATTTGGAAAAAAAATATTCTTACATATACGTGTGGGATCAACTATGAACCAGCAAGGAAGAGTGGCTAATATCTCTATTAATATAAAGGTGGAGTTTCATCTACACATTCTTGCTATATTTTCTCCCTTACATAGGATGGCCGCGCCGACATGTGGGACCCTACAACCACTCAGCAAGTTTCCTCTCGAAACTGTCCCTCCTCTCTTTTTTCTAGGATAGAACTCCTCTCGACTATAAAATCCCACGATTCATCTCCATGCCCAACCGTCTGTGCCTTGACATGCTCACCACCCCACCTCCACAACTTATCTCCCCACCCCCGTGCCCTGATGCGCTCGCTGCCGACCTTGGTGATCGTCGTGCTCGCCATCCTCCAAGTCGACAGCCGCTCGATTATTGAAGCTAAGAGAGCAAGAGGATGGGGGATTGAAAAAGAAGCTATTATATCTCTGTCATTCTATGTGTACAAGAAGGATCTCCCCGAGGTAGAGATGATCGTTGCAGCTGCCGACGTGGTGAACTACTCGCTCGTCTCAACTCCTCGCGTTCACACACTCCTCCAATTTCTTCACTATCTGGTGAGTTGGACCGTTCCACTCCCCTATCCATGCTACAGTTCTGGGCTATTTTGTTTGGTTACATGTGTAGCCATTTGTGGACTTGCTACTTGTGTGTTCCATTTTTAGCATTGCTAAGTCGGTGTGAATCATGTGCAATTTTGTAATTTGGAGTTCGTAGTTGTCGTGTTAAGTGGAATTGTAAAGAGGAACTGGGATTTGAGACCTAGAAGGAGTTGAGATTTACTGGATGGTATTACATAGCTAGGCTGTAAGTTCTCAAGAAGCATAGGGTGACCTACCTTTTTTTGTGTGTTTTGCTTCATTATGGTAGTGATCTACAACATCTACTTCTGTAAAGTGTAAATAGCTACTCGTGGAGGCAACACATATGCCATAAAAAATGTGAGAGTTGGACGACTGTTATAATGAAATATGAAGAAAAAATGGCAAAATTATATTATGCTTTTTCCATGTATTTGTTCATCATGCAATCGAAAGCATCAGTGGAGCAATTGAATTTTTTGCTATTAACTGAAGAACAATTTAAGGACATGCTGATCTTATAAGGTATTTTGAGTATTCCACATTTTCAGACTCATTCTGGTTGTACTGTCAGATAAGAGTCTGCTTTGGATCAACTGTGATTGCTGAAACAAATTTCCTGCGTGTTCAATTGTCATCTAGAGCAAATTGGTTATACCAATTGTCATCTATTGCCTTTGTTTGGTCCTGTCCATAGGAATTATTTACATTGGTTGCAAAGAATAGTTGTTGCCTGTTGGTAAAGCAACTAACCAAAGTCGGTACAATATTATGGGATAATATCTGATTGTTATAGGGGTATGTTTCTTCTGATGGCTAAGAAGGGATGGTGTCGTTGAAGAGTCCGTTCAAACCCTCCATGGACCATAGCCAGCCGGTTTGGGGCGCCGCAGTGGCTACTGGCATGGCCGGGCCCCCTCCTTCAGGGTTCGGCAGAGTGGTGGGGTGCGAAACTCTGGGTGAAAATCTTATCCCGACAAGGATCAGTTCTAGTGAAGACAGCACCCATGGGCATTGTTCTCCTCCTTGGAAGCGTTGTCGAAGAGCTTGTTTACTCCCTACCCTAGGCCTCGGCGCTTCCGGGTACATGCTTGGGCCAATGGGCGTCGCCATGACGGCCCCGGGTTCGACGCGACGGACAGAGAGGTGTCCCCCGGCGACACTACAGCAGCAAAGTTAGAGTCGTCCAATCGTGTGCGATGGTGTAATGATGATAACATAGTTGTTAGCTTCTGCACATGGTGTTTTTTTGTCTGTTGTGTCATGCTGGGTGATTTGTCGGCTTTTTGTTACATTAGGTGTTAGTCTGTTGTTAGAGTTTTTATACGATAGTTCTCTAATCAACTGTTATGTAAGACTTTTAGTCTAATTTATCTCATAAATTGGTTTAATTCATTCTCTCTTTTGAAACTGTAGGAACACTTCCCTCTCCCGACGAGGTCTGGTAAAAAAAAAGAAGAAACAGAACGGCAAATCCCATGGATGCATTTTTTTCCTCTTTTCTTCTGCGCACGTTTTCTTTCTTCTTCTTTTCTGAGGGGAAGCACATGTTTTTGTTTTCTCCACTTCCTCAGAGAAACATGACAGACTCTGTAGGCCTAGCCCAGTAACTACTATTGGTTGGTGTGAGCTTTCACGGGCCTGGCCTAATTTGGTTAGCGCAGAGGTGCGGCAGGGCACGTAGGAGCTTTAATAAGTTTAGTACCATCTTGCTGCTTTGTGAGAGTTGCGCACCGAGGGAGAGGGATATAACGAGGAACAGTACGATCTTGGAGAAACACGCAGGTGTGCGGTGAGCACAAAGCGACCTATTCTTTCGCCTTTTACCAAAGAATACCGTGTGCACGCTGCAAATAGTAGCATACGCTACTTTTTGAAGGGATTCTCCTATTTTAGGAGTTTTAGGAGGGCCCCACAATTTAAAAGTTAAAAATTCAAATTTGTGTGGTTTGGAATTTTGATCTAAACATTGCACATCATATATCAGACTACTAGTCTGTAAGAGAGGTGAGGTCAAAAGCCAAACAGCTAAATGCTTTTGCTTGCAACATACAAAGCATATGCCGCGATCGATAAGATGATCTATACACTGTTGCATTCAGCATGAATGAATAAATTAACAAAGGATGCTTTCTCCAAAGATTAGAGCAACTCTAACCCATCCCCAATAATTCCTTAACTCCCAAAAAACTGAAATTATTGGGAGTTAGACCCATCTAACCCATCCCCAATACACATCTAACTCCCAAAAAAATTTTGGGAGCTCCCAACAAACTCACCCTCCCTCCCAAAAATTGGGAGTCTGAGCTCCCTCCCAATCCCCCTCCCAATCCACGAAAAACAGGCGGGAGTGCAGTCCGGTTGCAACCGCCGGCCGAGCTCCGCCGTGATTCACCGCGCCGGCCTCCCTCCGGCCACGCCGCCGGCTGCTGTGGGCCCCTCCGCCCCCGCCGACCCCGTGCCCCGCACCCTGCCGCCGCCTGCTCCTCCACGGCCGTGCCCCGGCCTCCCGAGCTCCCGCCGCTCCCGTGCCCGGCCTCCCGCACCCGACCATGCCGCCCGCGGGGGAGGAGAGAGAGGCGGCGGGGGAGCGCAGCCGGGCGGCGCGGGGGGGGTGGCGAGCGGCACCGGCGGCGCGAGGGAGGAGAAGGGGAGGGGCAGGCGGGGCGAGGAGGGAGAGAGAGAAGGGGGGGAGAGAGGCGGCAGGGGAGGAGAGAGAGGCGGCGGGGGAGCGCGGCCGGGCGGCGAGCTCGGTGGCGCGTGGCGAGCGGCAGCGGCGGCGCGAGGGAGGAGAAGGAGAGGAGCACTGGAGTAGGCGGGGCGTGGAGGGAGAGAGAGAAGGGGGGAGGCTTTTATATTGAAGACGTCTTTTTTATCTCTGCTTTCTAATACCAAAGATGTATTTTTTATTTACGCTTTTTCTCAGAAATTTTATTGGGAGTTAAGTTTAGGGGATGGGTTAGATACCACCCTCCCAATACCTAGGAATTTTTGGGAGTTAAGTTTTGGGAGTGAGTTTTTAAGAGTTAAGTTTTGAGAATGGGTTAGAGTTGCTCTTACACCATCAAAAAATTGACCAGTACCAAGTTCCATCTGTTTTATTTTTCATGTCACTCGTGGTTCTATAATTCGTCTGAACCTTTTGTGCTCACCAATCGCCAGACGTAAACATGAACTAGAAGAAAAAAAAACAGCAGCACGTCTCACCGGCGAGCCAATAGCAGCATGTATGCATTTTGTTTTTAAAAAATCAATCAGTGAATTACTCCATCAACATATGGTTATGGGTCATGGACACTTGGGTGCGGTCTTCTTTTGCTCCGTGTCTTAGAGCAACTCCAAGGGCCTCCCCAAAATGGACTCCAAGCTATTTTTGGGGAGCACAGTAAAAAAACCGAGCTCCAACGGCCTCCCCCATAATGGACTCCAAAATTGGCGCTTCTCCATCTTTGCCATCCCCGTAGCCAGAAGTAGTGCCTCGCCAAGCCTCCTCTATCTGTGCCAACGTCATCCGAAGCACCAAATTGCTCGAGGGGAACAGGAGAGGAGACGGAGAAGAGGGCTCACCGGCGAGGAATTGAAGCGGGACGGCCAGTGGAGGGAGATCGGGACAGTGGAGCTCGTCGGCTGGAGTTGGAGGAGGCGGTCGAATTCCGGCGTTGTGGTCGCCAGCGCGGGTTGCTGACCACGGAGATGAGTCCCTCTCGTCGGCGCGGTGCTGCAGGCGGACGGAATCGACCGGAGGCGCCTCGGTTCGCCGGATCAGAAGCGGCGGCGGCGACGGGAGCTGTGCACGGCGGCGGCGCAGCTTGGCTTGTGGGTGGCGGCGCGCGCGAGGAAAAGGAGAGGAGGAGGGAAGAGGAGGAGGAGGAGGTGAAGGGAGCGGCGGCGTACGGGTTGGGTGCGAGCGGCCGAGCTGGCCAGGGGAGGCAAACTTGGCCCAGGAGGGTGAAATATGGAGAGTCTATTGGAGTGTAAAGAAATATGGAGAGTAAATTTTTAGAGAGACTCCATATGGAGATATGGAGAGGCAAATATAGGGAGGCTGATGGTGATATGCCACCCGGGTATCACCAAGGAGGACGAATCCGGCCTCCCGGCCACGGGATGGGCCGGGCCGACTACTCGGAGTCCGACTACAACACGGGGGCACCTCACCGACGTGGAGTACAAGACAAGGACTAGTGCCTGTCCGGCTTACCCGGAATCGGTTGTAACCAAATAGGAAACATATCTGTTAACCCGATCCGGACTCTGTAACCCTACCCCGGCCGGCTATATAAGGCTCGGTAGGGGACCTCCGATCGGCATCGCTTTACATCCAGCATCATCTCCGCTGTTTCATAGCTCAGGCCCCTTTGAGATCGATTCTCTAGGGCCTGCGGCACTCGGGATACAGCAATACCAGCCACCAAACACAGGACGTAGGGTATTACCTCTCCGGGAGGGCCCGAACCTGTCTAGATCTTGTCTCCCGTGTGCAGCCATCCTGATTTGCTGTGCTCACGCCGCCCCATAATTAGTATTGCCGGAATAATACTCCGACAGTTGGCGCGCCAGGTAGGGGGTCGTGCGCATAGATCCATCTGCACGAGTCGGGATGGCTTTCGCCAACAACAACAACGCTTTTGTCTCGGGAAGCAGCCTGAAGTTCGCCTTCATCCGCGCTGCCCCGGACCCTGGCCAACTCTTCCGATTTGGGAGGTTGGACTTCATCGCCGACAAGATCGGCCAGCTTCACCTCTGCTACTCGGCGACGTCCCGATCGGCAGAGGCTTCACCAGCTCTTCAGCATGGGACTCCCACGAAGCCCACACGCTCGGCCCCTCTCCCCAGGGAAGAGGCTTCGCCGAAATCGGATCCGTTTATTGCACACGAGTTCGCACTCGGATCCCGATTGGTCGGCGCCATCGACTCTCTCCTCCCTGTCCTCGAGTATTACTCGGACGAGGATGAAAGCTCTGGCAGCCACCATCCGTCCCGGGAAGTCTTCATGGCCAATGCCGGCTCGCTAGACGGCAATGACGGCCAAGAAGTCCCCATTGAGCAACAAACGCCGGACGAGCTCGAGGCCACCCGACTCCGACTCCTTGCTAAGGAGGAAGAGTTGATCGAGCAGCAGACTCGGCTCGCTCGCCAGCGAGACGACCAACAGCGCAACGATGACATGAGGATTCGAGGACGCCAAGTCCACAACGAGCTCCGCATGCGTGAGAAGGATGGGGTTACGATTTTTCCCCTCCCGAGTCACAACATCGTTGCAGCCACCATGGCGGCACACGCCATCGAGATCCCCGAGGGCAACCCGGGATACGAAGAACTTCGACGGCTCCGCATCCTGCTAGAGCAAACCGCCCTCCAGCACGCAGAAGCCTCCGAAGATCGCCCCAGCTCCTCCGCAGGTGTCAGGAGCCGGCGCTCTACGCCTCAGAAGAGTCCATCGCGCGCGGATGGGCGACGAGCAAGTCCCGGCCGACGTCAGCCGGCAGGCAACGTCCATGAGCGACTCGGCGCCGATCGAGACGCTCGTGGCACCATAGACGCCAGGACCCGTGCTCGGCGAGATGCCGAAAAGAACGCCCGACAAGCTACACCGGTCCACAATCGGCTCGGACCTAGGAACCCCGCGGACGCAGAGAGAAGCGCTCATCACGGTTCCAGGGAAGAAAATCGTGGCAACTGCCGCAATAATAGTGGTGCCACCAGCCGGGAACGCTCCCCTCCAACTTCCTCCGGCTTGGGGTACTCGGGCCCGAAAACATTCGGCCCACGTATCCGCAGCGTCGTCTTCCCGCCACGATTCCGGGTCACCGGCATCGACAAGTACACGGGCGAGACGCGACCGGACATCTGGTTGTCCGACTACCACACAGCGTGCAGAACCAACGGTGGGAACGACTACGTCGCGACCCACTACCTGCCGCTCTTCCTGGCCGACTCGGCGCGAGCTTGGTTGACCAGTCTACCCCCGGGGTGCATCCATACGTGGAAAGACCTCGAGACCCTCTTCGTGAACAACTTCCAGGGCACCTACAATCGGCCCGGGAACGCGTGGGATCTCCACAGCTGTACACAAGGGGCGGATGAGACTCTCCGTGAGTACATCCAGCGCTTTTCTAAGAAGAAGAATTCCCTGCCCGAGATCCGGGAAGGCGACGTCATTACCGCTTTCTCCAAAGGAGTTCGGAGCACCGATCTGATCCACAAGATTGCGCGGAAGAATCCGCAGACTACTCGCGAGCTTTTCGACATAGCCAACAGCTTCGCTACCGGCGAAGAGGCCGTCCGCAGTGTTACTCGGGATGACAAGGGCAGGGGCAAGGGCAAGGTGCCCGAGTCCTCCAGTCGGGATGACCAGCCCGAGTCATCTAGAAAGAAGCACCGCAAGCGCAAGGGCGGCGACCTCGTTGCTGCTGCCGAGCGCGCCCCGGCACGACGTCCACCGCGCACCAACACAACCTTCGAGGAGATGATGAGTCAGCCGTGTCACTTCCATGGACCCAAGTCCAATCATCTGACACGCGACTGCAACCTCTTGAAGAACCTGAACAAGCCCTACGCCTCTAACAAAGGCAAGAAGGAACCCCCTCAGGACGAGGGAGACGAGTTCCCGAAAGAGACCGCTTGCTTGATGATCTTCGGCGGTCCCAACGGCTATGAGACCAAACGTCGCCAGAAAATCATTGAACGAGAGGTCAACGCAGCGGAACCGGCCGTGCCCAAGTACCTGCGATGGTCCGAGTCCGTAATCTCATTCGGACGCACGGATCACCCCGACTACATACCCCAGCCGGGACGCTTCCCCCTGGTGGTGGACCCGATTGTCTCCGGCGTCCGCCTCACCAAGGTCCTCATGGACGGCGGAAGTGGTCTCAACATCCTCTACGTCAAGACTCTCGACGATATGAAGATCCCTCGATCCGAGATCAGGCCGACTGGTGCTCCCTTCCATGGGGTAGTACCCGGCAAGATGGCGAGTCCACTCGGGCAGGTCAGCCTGCCCGTTACATTTGGCACTCCCGACAACTTCCGGACCGAGACCCTCACCTTTGAGGTCGTCGACTTCTCGGGATCATATCATGCCATCCTAGGTCGTCCCTGCTACGCCAAGTTCATGGCTGTCCCCAGCTACGTCTACCTGAAGCTCAAGATGCCGGGCCCCCATGGGGTTATCACAGTGCAGAGCAGCTTCCAGCATGCTTACACGTGTGATCTCGAGAACTGCAATCTCGCCGCGACCCAGATCTCCGAGGCCATACTCTCCAACCTCAAGTCAGCCGTGGTCGAGGAAGCACCGCCGTCCAAGAAAGCTTCGACGTCGGCATCTTTTCAGTCGGCGCGGGACACCAAGTCGATCCGACTCGACCCCGAAGACTCCTCCAAGACGACGCAGATCGGGACTGCGCTCAGCGACAAATAGGAAAGCGCGCTCGTCAGCTTCCTTCAGGACAACCGGGACATCTTTGCTTGGACATCCTCCGACATGCCCGGGGTTCCAAGGGAGGCTGCCGAGCACTCTCTCAACGTTCGGCCGGACGCCAAGCCGGTCAAACAGCGCTTACGCCGATTCGCTGAAGATAGACGTCAGGCCATAGGAGAAGAAATAGCCAAGCTCTTAGCAGCTGGTTTTATTAAAGAAGTGTATCATCCCGACTGGTTAGCGAACCCAGTTCTTGTTCGCAAAAAGAATGGAAAGTGGAGGATGTGTGTTGATTATACTAGCCTTAACAAGGCGTGTCCCAAAGATCCCTTCACTCTTCCTCGCATCGACCAAGTGGTTGATTCCACGGCCGGGTGCGAAATTCTATGCTTTCTCGACGCCTACTCGGGCTATCACCAGATCAAGATGAAGGAGGATGACGAGATCAAGACATCTTTCATCACTTCGTTCGGCGCTTTCTGCTACGTTTCCATGCCTTTCGGACTCAAGAATGCCGGCGCTACGTACCAACGGTGCATACAGCGCTGCCTTCAGTCCCAGATCGGCCGGAACGTGCAAGCCTATGTCGACGATGTGGTGATCAAGTCCCAAAAGAAAGAAGACCTCCTGAGTGACTTGGGAGAGACCTTCGCCAACCTTCGAAGATTCAGCATGAAGCTTAACCCCGAGAAGTGTGTTTTCGGGGTCCCTTCGGGCAAGCTACTCGGCTTCCTTGTTTCCGAGCGAGGGATCGAGGTCAACCCGGAGAAAATCGATGCCATCCTCAAGATGGCCCCACCAAAGAACCTCAAAGACGTCCAAAGGCTTACCGGGTGCATGGCAGCTCTCAGTCGATTTATCTCCCGACTCGGCGAGAAGGCCATGCCCCTATACAAACTCATGAAGAAGTCGGATACCGTCACCTGGACTCCCGAGGCCCAGAACGCCTTGGACGGCCTGAAGAAGTTCTTGGCTACCCCCCCGGTGCTGGCGTCTCCCATGCCCAATGAACCGCTGCTTCTTTACGTCGCAGCGACTACTCAGGTAGTCAGCACGGTCTTGGTCGTGGAACGTCCCGAGCCCGGTCATATTCAGAAGGTACAGCGCCCGGTTTACTTCATCAGTGAAGTACTCTCCGAGTCCAAGGCGCGGTACCCGCAGATCCAGAAGATAGCCTATGCGGTCTTCATAACATCGCGGAAGCTCGTCCACTACTTCCAGGGCCACCCCATCACGGTGGTCAGCTCCTTCCCGATCTCCGATGTCATCAACAACCGCGACGCCACAGGTCGAATCGCAAAGTGGGGCCATGGAGCTTATGGCGTTCAGCATCGTCTACGCTCCCCGCACGGCTATCAAGTCCCAGGCTCTCGCCGACTTCCTGGCCGAGTGGACAGAAATTCAGTCCCCGCCCTCTGTGGTCGACCTCGAGCACTGGGTACTCTACTTTGACGGCTCTCTGATGCTTCAGGGCGCGGGGGCTGGCGTTGTGCTCATCTCTCCTAAGGGTGAGCGCTTCAAATACGTACTGCAGATCCACTTCCCGGCATCCAATAACGTCGCCGAGTATGAGGCTCTGCTCCACGGTCTTCGTCTTGCGGCTTCACTCGGAATTCGCCGCCTCCTCGCGCGCGGCGACTCGGAATTAGTAGTCCGGCAGGTCATGAAGGACTGGTCGTGCCGAGACCCTTCCATGGAAGCCTACTGCCAAGAAGTTCGCAAGCTTGAAGCCAAGTTCGACGGTCTGGAGATTACCCATGTTCTGCGCCGAGACAACGAGGATGCCGACGCACTCGCCAAACTGGGATCCAGTCGGGACGTCGTCCCGACGGGAGTTTTCCTCCAGGAGTTGCATACTCCCTCCATCAAGGCGGAGAAAACACCCGAGACCGAAGAACAACAAGTCCCGGAGAATGACGCCACTCAGCGACCTCCTACGGAGGTCCTTGTGGTCACCCCCGACTGGACGACACCTTTTCTCGACTACATCTTGCGGGACACCCTCCCGCCGGATAAGACCGAGGCACGCCGCATCGCGCGACGCGCCAAGTCCTTCGTCATCATAGACGACGAGCTCTACAAGAAGAGCACCTCTGGGATCCTCCAACGGTGCATACCTGAGGACCAGGGAAAACACCTGCTACGTGACATCCACTCGGGAGTATGCGGACACCACGCGGCGCCCGCATCCTTAGTCGGGAAGGCATTCCGACAGGGTTTCTACTGGCCGACTGCCGTGTCCGACGCGGAACACATCGTCCGCACTTGCGAAGGGTGCCAGTACTTCGCCCGGCAGACACACTTGCCGGCCCAGGCCCTCCAGACCATACCGCTTACCTGGCCCTTCGCCGTCTGGGGGCTGGATATGGTCGGCCCGTTCAAGAAAGCGCCCGGGGGCTACACGCACCTCTTCGTCGCAGTCGACAAGTTCACCAAGTGGATTGAAGCTAAGCCGGTCGCCACGATAACTGCTGAGAAGGCCGTCGAGTTCGTCCGGGACATCGTTTTCCGTTTCGGCGTGCCTAATAGCATCATCACCGACAACGGCACTCAGTTCACCGGTCGCGCGTTCCTCCAGTTCTGCGACGATTTCAACATCAGCCTCGATTTCGCCGCCGTGGCACACCCACGCGCCAACGGGCAAGTCGAGCGGTCCAACGGGCTAATCCTTCAAGGCCTCAAGCCTCGAATTTTTCAGCGACTGAACAAATTCGCCGGCAAGTGGGCAGCCGAGCTACCATCTGTACTTTGGAGCCTCCGGACAACGCCAAACCGGTCCACCGGTTACACACCCTTCTTCATGGTCTTCGGTGCTGAGGCCGTCCTCCCGACTGACCTGGAGTACGGGTCCCCACGTGTCCGCACCTTCAACGATGCCGAGTCAGAAGAAGCTCGGCACGATGCCCTCGACCAGCTCGAAGAAGCCCGCGAAGTCGCCCTCCTTCGGTCGGCTAAGTACCAGCAGGCCCTACGGCGCTACCACAGCCGGCACGTACGCGGCCGCTCCTTCAATGTCGGTGACCTGGTTCTACGACGAGTCCAATCGAACAAGGAGCAGCATAAGCTCTCGCCGCCATGGGAAGGCCCGTACATAATAGCTGAGGTGCTGCGCCCGGGGGCTTACCGACTGAGGGACAGCGACGGCAACGTCTTCACCAACGCGTGGAACATCGAACAGCTACGTCGCTTCTACGCTTAAAGCCTTTTTCTCAGTGTATCAGACATAATAATAAAGAGTTCGCCTTTGTTCAAAAGTATCACTCTACCCGACTGCCTCGCCGAACCCGTTCGTGGCAGGCACTCGGCGGATTAACATCCGGGTCACCATCAGCGCAATATGCTTAAGTACTGTGTATACAAGTCTAACGTTCACTCCTTGACTCCGATCGCCGGTCTACGCCACACCCTTACGCTACTCGGGACACACGCCCACGGCTAATCCCTACGCAAAGGAGGCTACGACGGATCGGCAAAGAGCACAAACGCACAAACTTACATACACAGGAACACAAGTTTTTCCGATGGGGCCACAACTTTTTAAAACTTGCAAAGTTGACACAAGTCACTCGGGCATCCCGAGTGCACAGCAACGCAACTCGGCACCCCCGAGTCCTTTACAAAATCTACTCGGCTATTCCGACCAGTTCACATCTACTCCTATTATCTACAGGCCGGAGCGACTCAGCAGCGACTCGACGGTGGGCTCGACGGACTCCACCATCCCCGGGATGTCTTCGTCGGGCAGGTCCGCCGCGTACCCCTCCCCGATGGCCTCCAGGTCCAGCGTCGGGTGGTGGGACCGCGCCACGGCCAAAACCAGGCCGCCCCCCGTCCTCGCGCTCTCCTCCTCGATGAAGGCCACTCGGGTCGGTACTTCATTCAGCCGCTCGGCGACCACCGCGACGGAGTCCGGCGCCGCCTCGTCCGGCCAGAGGGCGCCGCACGCCGCCTGCCCGGCCTTCATCAGCGACCCGAGGATCCCACGGGACTTTTCAAGGGCCGCCTTCGACTCTGCACCACAAAAGGCAATTGAGCAAAAAGGAGACAGCCCGACGGGCCAAAGTCAAGAAACCACACTTACTGGACTCCGCCGCCGCAAGGGCCTTCGTCGCGGCTTCGGCGGCTGCCTCCGCGTCCGCGGCTCTCGTGGCCGCCGACTCGGCGTCGCGTCCGAGTTGTTTCTCCATCCTCTCCGCCAAGTCGGCGCGAGCCTTCTCCGAGGCAAGCGCCGTCTCTAAGTCCACGGCCTTCTTGGCCGCAGACTCGGCTTCGCGCCCAAGCTCCTCCGAGCGGGCCTTCTCCGCCGCCAGCTCTTCCTCGAGCTTCCGAGCCTGCTCCCTGGCGGCGTCCAGATCGCGGGCTCGGGCCGTCATCGCCTCGAGCTCCGACCTCAGCCGAGCGACCTCCTCTTCGGCTGCTGCAGATGACACTATGTCAGCACAACGACAAACTGACGAGCGAAAGGTACCAAGGTCACTCGCTCGACTTACCTTGGGACTTCGCCATTTCCTGCGAAAGGCCGGCCTTCAGGCCGGTGATCTCCACCCCGCGCTTGCGGGCCACGTCCTCCGCCGACTGCCGCTCTGCGGTGATCTTGTCCCATTCGGACTTCCGCAGATCCAGACGATCAAGAACCGGCAGTCGGTCTTGGAGAAAGGCGGTCTTCTCCTCCGACCGCCGATACAGCTTCTGCGCCAAACGAAATGTCAGAACATGAAGTCACCCGGGAAGATCAATTAAACCCTCCACTTGGTCCCCAGGACCAAGCGGAGGCTCGGGGGCTACACCCTCTGGGTGCACTGTTCGTGCACCCCGAGTCCGACTGACAAAGGACAAAAGAGTACAACTATACCCTCCGCCCGACTATTCTAGTCAACCGCAGGCTCGGGGGCTACACCCTCTGGGTGCACTGTTCGTGCACCCCGAGTGAAGACTACAAGGGAAAAGCAAAGGACCCTCCGCCCGACTACCTCAGTCGGGCATAGGCCCGGGGGCTACTCCCCAAGGGATCTACTCAACGGGAGAACAAACTCACCTCCATCAGGGGCAGCAGCCTGCCGTTCAGAAGATTGGCGCCCTCCTTCGCCGCCTTCATCAGTGCAGGGAGGATCTCCCCGATCTCCTCAGCGGCGGCCGCCGCGTCCCGCCACTCCTTCTCCTCCTCGACGTCGTCAACCGTCGACGCCGGATCCCCACCGTCCGCACCCCGGACTCGGAGCGGTCGGCGTACCAGCTCGGAGCATGGCTTGGGAGGCGGAGCCGCGCTGATTTCTTGCATCGGCGAGGGCGCGCGGGGACTCGGACTCTCAGCCGTCGCCGCATCCTTGCCCAGCGCCGCATCTTCACCGGCACCCGCGGGCGCCACCGGCGTCGAAGCTCCGGGCGAGGCCCTCCCTTGAGGAGCAACCGGCGCGGCTGGCTGCGCGCCGGGCCGCTCGGCGGAAGGCTGGGGAGCACCCGCGGGCGGAGGCGACTGCGGCCGGGGCAATGAGGAATCCGCCGCAGCCGGAGGCGAGGACGCCCGGGCATCCGAGATGGCAGGGCCTTCACCCTGGTTGGACCCTGGGGCGTCCGGGACCACCTTCGAGATGTCCCCCACCCTTCGCGTCCTGCGCAGGCCACACCGACCGCGTCAGCGCAGGAGGAAAGGCAAGAAACTGCAAAAGTGCTCGGCAAAAGGACTTACTTTGAAGACCGAGGGGCGACGAGGCGCTTCTTGGACCCCGTGACCCGCGGCCCGGCTGTAGCGGCAGTCGGGGTCGGCGCGGTTCCCGACCCGCCGGCGGCCCCGAAGGCAGCATCGGCGTCTCTCTTCTCCCCCCGACTGGGGGGAGCGTCATCACCAGCCGCCGCCGGACCGCCGCCGGCGGCAGAGACCCCTGGTCCCGGTGGCGCGGCATCAGCACCAGCCGGCGCCGCCGGGCTCGCGCCCCCGGCAAAGCGATCGACCGACCTTGTCGGCGCGACCCCTGCGGCGGGCGGAGCCGCCGGGCGGACGCGGGAGGCCGGGGCGCCCCGTCTAGCCGGAGCGGCGCCCCGCGCGGCGTCGGAGCCGCCTCGCGTCTTCGGACCGGTGCCCGCTGGCTTCCTCCTCGCCTTCACCCGGAAGGCGCTGCCATCATCTAACGACTCCTCCTCCTCGTCCTGGGCGGCCGTGCTCGGTGGAGGGGGCTTTACAATCGCCGGGCCCTTCCCCTTGGAGGGCCCGGTGCTCTTAGAAGACCCGGCCCCCCGTCGAGGGGCCGCTACCAGAAGGGGGCGTCCCCGCCGGCGGGGCTCCGCCCGCCGGGACGTCTGCGTACCGTGGCTGGTTCCAGATCTCGTCCTCCGGGAGGGGAGCGCTGGAACAGAAGCCGAACAGATCCTGCAAAGAAATGAAGACAGTGCCCGAGTCAGGCTCGGCCAGCGGTTTAACCAAAAAGGCACGGCTTCGGATACTTACGTCGTTCGGCGCGTTCGCCCGGCAGAAAGGGGCCGGCCGGTCGGAGAAGTCCAGGCTCGCTCCCTGGGCCAGAAGCTTCTCCAGCCGGCTCTGCACTTCGCCCTCCGACAGCTCGTCGGCGGCCTCCCGAGTCGAGTCCTCCGGGCCGGTGTACTCATACATAGGGTGCGCCCGGAGCTTGGCCGGCTGCACCCGCCACCGGACGAAGGTCGCGACGACGACCGTCCCGGTGAGCCCTGCGTTCATCGCCTGGCTGAGTTTCCCCATCAGCACGGCGGCGCTGCCTTCCTCCCGCTCCGGAGGCAGGTCCGACCAGCTTGGCTTAACTACTGGCGCTTGGCCTGAGAAGGCCGGCAGCGCCGGGTCGGGGTTGGCGCAGTAGAACCATTGGGCGTGCCACCCCCTTGAGGGACGTCGGCATCGGCGGAGCCGGGTAACCCTTCGCCGTGCCGGATCTCAGCTGGAACCCGGCGCCCCCGACTACGGCCGGGTGATCCCTGCTCGGCTGCGGCTTCACCATGAACAGGTGCTTCCACAGCGCGAAGTGCGGACGAATGCCGAGGAAGCATTCGCAGAGCGTGATGAAGCTGGAGACGTGCAGAATGCTGTTGGGGTTGAGGTTGTGCAGCTCCAGCCCGTAGTAGTAGAGGAGCCCGCGCAGGAATGGGTGGACTGGCACCGAGAGCCCCCGCTCGAAGAACAGGCTGTGGACCACCAGCTCGCCGGTGTTTGGGGTAGGAATGTCCTCTCCCAGGGCGGCGCGCCACTCGACTAGTTCTTTGGGCGGCAGTACCCCCATCCGGACGAGGGTCTCCAGTCTCGCCTCCGTCGTCGTCGATTTCTGCCAGGAGGCCATCGGTTCGGCGGATGCTCCTTCTCCTTCTTCTCCGGACAGCAGCTTCCAGACCAGGGCGTCCTCCTCGGCTTCGTTAGGATCGGCTTCCCAGTCCGGGGCTTGCATCCGACGGAGCTGGGACGGGGATTAGGGTTTTGGAGCGCGCGGAGCGATTGGGGGCGAGGGGAAGACGAAGCGGCAAGTGCAGGGTGAGTGCGGAAGTGTTTGAGAGCGTGGGTCCCTCCCGCAGCCTTTGCCGAATATAAAGGGGAGCGACCGGGCGGTTCGGATTCCCCACGACCGCACGTTCCGGATTCGCCGCGGCCACGTCCGCGCCGTTTCGGATTCCGCCGCGCGTTTCGGGCAGGCCACGTTGCGGGTATCCCGCACCCACGACTTGATGGCGCCACGATTCGTGCGGCTTAATAAAGGAGATCCGACGGTTAGCCCTCCAGGCTATTCAACCCATCGGAATGCGTCTCCGCTACATGGTGGCTAAAGCGTATTCTCCGAGAGTCACTAGCTGGCTGCCGGGTAGGACTCGGCGCCGGGCGCTTTGGCTACAGAGGGTATCAGAGGCTGGCCTCCAGCGAGGAACGCAGTCGGCTGATCACACCCGAGTGAGGGACAGAAATGGCGTGCCTTCCGAGGGCCTCGAGTCGGATGCTGAGCGACTCGGAGCTGCCGGATTCTTCACCCAGGCTCATCGGGCGCTCCGGCCTCGAAGCCTTGGTATCTGGGGTCCCCAGATTCAGTGGAATGACCCGGCATAAGACTTCGAAACTCAGGAACCTATGCGCCGTGACTGTTTTCTCTGGTTCGGACTTGGAGTTTCAGAGGCATTCCTTCAGGGGACACAAGCCGGCCTTGACCTGCTCGGGAAGGCCGGGTGCTACTCGGGAACTCAGTCGGGATTGATGGCAAGCCCCACGCTGGGTTATCAGCCGGTCCCTGTCCCCAGGGATGGACCGGATGCCACCAGAGATTACCCGTTAATAGCTCACCTGCCTTTAACGTTCCTGCCTTACGGGTGAATGTTACTTGGCTTTAATTGTCTTTTCCACAGGAGTCCAGTCAGCCCTTCGCGGTCTCCCAGCAAGCCAAGGCCAGTCGGAAAACCTAATCGGGGAAGAAGCAGGTAGCGGCAAGACCACGAAGGACTCGGGGGGCTACTGATGGTGATATGCCACCCGGGTATCACCAAGGAGGACGAATCCGGCCTCCCGGCCACGGGATGGGCCGGGCCGACTACTCGGAGTCCGACTACAACACGGGGGCACCTCACCGACGTGGAGTACAAGACAAGGACTAGTGCCTGTCCGGCTTACCCGGAATCGGTTGTAACCAAATAGGAAACATATCTGTTAACCCGATCCGGACTCTGTAACCCTACCCCGGCCGGCTATATAAGGCTCGGTAGGGGACCTCCGATCGGCATCGCTTTACATCCAGCATCATCTCCGCTGTTTCATAGCTCAGGGCCCCTTCGAGATCGATTCTCTAGGGCCTGCGGCACTCGGGATACAGCAATACCAGCCACCAAACACAGGACGTAGGGTATTACCTCTCCGGGAGGGCCCGAACCTGTCTAGATCTTGTCTCCCGTGTGCAGCCATCCTGATTTGCTGTGCTCACGCCGCCCCATAATTAGTATTGCCGGAATAATACTCCGACAGAGGCCCTTGGAATTGCTCTTAGCTGCTTAATTTATGTACTGTTTAGCCGACACTTCCTCGTCTGACACCTGCCTAATGTCCACGTCTTCGCCAACTGCTCCAGACACGTACACATACATAATCCAAACATATACACCAGCTATTAGAAGGCCTTGTCCTTGACAGGATCACCATCGACCGTGCGCGTAAATGCGTTTTCAGATGAAAAATTATTGCCTCGATCCACCAGCCACAGTAAAATCGATCCCTTGCTTAACCAGTAAGCACACTTCAGATGAACCCTATCACTCCTGCAGGCATATAGGAAGCAGCACTGTGTGTAGCTTGCGGAACTGACCAGAATGGACCTGAATTTTTTTTAAATCATTACTGTATTAAAAAGTTAAGGAAAACACCAGATACAACTAGAAAGACAGCTGCCCCAGAAAATTTCGCAGAAGCCCTTAAAGAAAGAAAAAAAACACAAAGGTCCTTGGGGGGCTTCAACACAAATCCTACGACTCGCCGCGTCCACCGGCCGGAGCGAAGGAAGACGAAGGCATGAGCATCTCTGCTAAACACCTGCACAGAACACCAAAGCGCGAAGGCTTGGTCCAAACGCCACAAGAGAAGACGCCGCTAGAGGCGGATCTGAGACTTCGCTGAAAGACCATCGGCAGGGGCATCGCCCCAATCTCGAGCAGGTCACCGAGCCCACACTAGTCGCCGGAGCCTCGCCATGAGCCGGAGACGAAGAAGCAACCTGCCAGAAGAGCACGGGAGAGCCATCAGAGGAGAAGATCGGCGGACGAGAGCCAACAACTGCTCCCCACCGATGACCGAGGAGGAACCGCCGGAGAGCAGATCCGCCGATCTGGGAGAGCAAAACCCCACAGGCTCCCCGATGCCGTCGGGAAGAACGCCACCGGGACGGTGCTGGAGCCGGAGGACCAAAAGGCCGAGCGCCGCCGTCGCCACCGCCAAAACAACACCGCCCCAAGCCAAAATTCTAGATGAGCTAGACCTATCTACACATTTGGCCGAGGCCGCGCTTCCCCCGCCTTGCGGTGCCTGCAGGCAACTGGAGGCGAGGAGAAGCGGCGACTTCGTCGGGGAGAAGGGAGCGGACCTGAGAGCACCGGTTTCCGCCTCTTTCTACTGTAGTAGGGGAAAGGGGAAAGGACTTCTTTGGGGAGGAAGATGATTAGTTGCAAGGCCTTGAATGGACCTGAATTTTGGCTTCACTTGACTGCGCCAGTGTATCCTGTAGTTTTCGGATCTCGCCAGGCGTGTGCACGCTTTCTCGTACATTACTAAACACAGGCCATGACACTAGAAATAGAGTTTTTTAAAACATTATCTTTTTATTCAGAAATTTTAGAAATAATACCACATTTAATTTTTTTTGCAAAACTAGCCTCAATGCCATCAGCCGTGGTGATTTGGACGTAACCGCCACACGTTGTGGCGATAGGAGCTAATTGCCAACCGCACCGACGATTCAGTATGGAATCGGCAAGCCGCGTAATGATTGACCGTGATCGCCACAGGGGATGACGATTGGGCATAAATCGCTAGCGGACGTGGTGATTGCCCCCTCTGATTATATAGTCAGGGCGCGATAGCGCTATGTGTCCTGGCGGTTATGGAGAGTAACTGCCAATCACCACCAGGGATGGCGATTGCGCTCTATCGCCACCCCGCGTGGTGATAGCACTTAATATCGTCGGTGCGGCTAGCGATTGACCTCTATCGCCATGAAACGTGGTGGTTGCGCCCTAATCATCACGGCTGATGGCGATTGAGACCAGTTTTGTAATTTTTTTGGATGTGATATTATTTTTAAAATTTCTGAATGAAAAAATAATATTAAAAAAATCATGAGAAATGTATAGGCCCCGAGAATATGCCACCTTGGGTTCTCCTGCCATCAGGTAAAAACTCAACTCCTTCAGCTTCTCCCCCAAGTGTGGAGCCTCCCTCGATCCCCTTTATAGCGCCACGCCACGGCGCTGACTTGTCTCGTCCCCATTCCCCCGCTCGCTCAGTTCCCCATTGACGACCGAAGGTCGAAGCTGCCAAGCCTCCCCCGGCTATGAAGCTCCTCTCCTGCCTTCTCCTTCTCTCCTTCGCTGCCGCGGTATGCTCACATTTTACTACTAGGCTCTCTTCTGCAGGTGCAATGGCTGTGTGATTTACCGCGTGCTTGCTTTGCTAATTGGTTAGTCGTACACGTCGTCGGAGGGCGCCGTCGCGGTCGCGGTCGCGGGCGGCAGCGGCAGCCTGGTGTCGGACCCGGAGAACAAGTGCGTGTACACGGTGTACTGGAAGGGCGGGACGGACTCCGCGATCGGCGTGACGCTGCTGAGCTCGGACGGCTCCGGCATCCGGATCGGCGACCTGGAGCGGTGGGGCGGGATGATGGGGGACGGCCACGACTACTACGAGCGCGGGAACCTCGACATCTTCAGCGGCCGTGGACCCTGCATGGCGAAGGCCCCCTGCTGGATGAACCTCACCTCCGACGGAGCCGGCGCGCACCACGGGTGGTACTGCAACTACCTCGAGGTCACGGCCACTGGACCCCACCTGGGATGCGCGCAGCAGCTCTTCACCGTCGAGCAGTTGCTCGCCACCGACGCCTCGCCCTACCTAGGCAGCATGGACACGATACGCGGATACCTATCGGCCGATACGGATACGAGGGTTCCATAATTTTTGAAAACACCGATACGCGCATACGACTGAAATTTTTAAAATAAAATAAATATTATATATATCAAAATTTGAGCTGAAAATATCATAAAGAATGTAAAAAATCTACAATAAATATAATCTAAAATAAGTTAATGATCAATTATCGTAAAGAAGGTAAAAAATCTAACGAATAAGATGTAAAATAGATTAATGATTAATTGATTAGTAGGTATCACTGATACACTGATCAGAAATAATACATAAGGGCATTGCAGCAAGTACATATCTCAAGGTTGATTAGTAGATGATAATCATTCCAGTACATATCTCAATATGAATACTTTTACTTTCTAGTGATGAGATGGCACTGATTCACGTTGATCGCAAGTAGCATTGCAGCAATGTAGCAGGACTAGTACGATTAGAAATACAAAACAATCAATGATGCAACAAAACCTAGACAAATCACCATACGACGTATCCAAGCCGTACCGTGTCGTATCCATATCAGATACGGTATCCGATACAGGTACGTGGGCTTGGGCACGTATCCGTGCTGCATAGCGCCCTACCGCCTCTACAATGCCGTCGACGCCTGCCGCCGTCCCAGGGCCGCGACGAGGCCAGGGTCACCGCCGCTCTGTGAAGTCTACGCCCGTGGCGTGGTGTGACCTGCACGTCGTGAAGCCTTTGATTCCCGTGTGATTATGTTGTATAAGCGATCGATGGGCGCGATTAATTTTTGCGGGCCTCGTATTATTAACACGGGGAAATAAAAACCAGCGTTCGTTGTGCTCTGGAACGAGTTCAGGGACGAGTTGGTAACACGTCAGCATCAGTTCATTTATCTCGCGATGTGGTACTATTTATCATCTGGATCGAATTGATTTTTTCTCCGTGGTGACACTGTTTTTGCTTTTTTTTTGAGCGGATCGTGGTGTCACTGGTGTGTGTTGTGTACGCTGCATCGGCAGGTCTTTTTTTTAAACCAACGTCCTAACTTTACTGCACAAAAAAAAACTTTACTGCACAGTATAGAGTATCAGAGAAATAAACATGAGCAACTGACCCTCTCAACAAAAGTAAAAATTACATTTTTATTTTTTGAAGTCGTCGTTTTCGGTTCTATTATTCGCATCTCAACATTCTTTCATACCACTGATAAAAGAAATCATAGAAGATTAAACCTGTATAAGTTTGACTAACCTCAAAAGTTTTAATGACCTACATGAGTCATCCACCCTAAGAGATGAGAACCTAAGATGATTGAACAATTTGTGATCGGAGACACACCCTTCACAAGGCAGGATGTCAAACCGCTGCTTTGTTGCAGATCATTGTGGAAAAAGACCAAAAACATGAAAAGACGAAATGTCACCGTCATCGCCACCGCCTTCGCATCAGAGCGAGACGCCGAACGACAATTCGTCGGATCGGAAGTCGTCTATCCGTAAGACAAAAACATTACTTGCTCCCTGGTGTCGAATATGATAGCCACATCATGATGAAGATAGAGTTGGGAGATTTTTATTTTATATGATGACATTGGCTCTACTGTCAGATTGCCACTGCCAAAGACACAATTTAATATAGTAGAAACCTAACTTATAGGTCAAGTAGTAATATAGGATTTTCCTATCTCCTAACGCCTGATTGACCCCTAGAGGCGAGGAGAACTAGTGGAACGATTGATGAAGATGATTACTCTTTTCGGCGCTGTTTGGGTGTGTTGTAAATTTTTACACCTGTAAACAGTTTACACCTGTAATTTACTTGTCACAATAAATACCTTTGTATACAAGGGTAATTAATTACCCTTATAAATGGTGTTTGGATAAAGACTTGTAAAATGAAGCTATGGTCATATAACACTTGTACTAGTGTAAGCGGTAATGCATTAGAACATCTATGGAGTACAAAGAATGCTACTGCCAAGACGGGAAAAGAACATGAAGCTTTCAGAACTTTGAGCGTGATTTTTCTGTGTCACGCTCAGGATTTTCTCAAAATTCTGACATACCAATCTATTAATCGTATCGATTAAACAAAGACAATATCGGATTGAAGAAATTGAACAAAATATGAGAAACAAAGACTCCTAGCAAAAATAAAAGGTACATCAAAATGCTTACACCGTATATCACGAAACAAATACACACATACCATGTTTATAAACACATAGACAAAACAAACACACAGTACTATCCAACGTTGATATAACAATAACTAAGCCTTTTGTCCCAAGCAAGTTGGGGTAGGCTAGAGATGAAACCCAATAAAAAAATTCATAAACCAAAAGATAAAAGAAAAAGATTTAGAAAGAAAATTATGGTTCGGACACGTGGATCGCTAATTTCCACGCGGTCCTATTTAGAGACAAATCCTTAGATACATTCTAATCTTTTAAGTCTCTTTTTACTACCTCCTCCCATGTCAACTTTGGTCGTCCCCTGCCCCTCCTAATATTGTCGATAGGTCTTAGAATACCGCTATGCACCGGTGCTTCTGGAGGTCTCCGTTGGATATGTCCAAACAATCTTAGTCGATGTTGAACAAGCTTCTCTTCAATTGGTGCCACATCTACCCTATCACGTATATCCTCATTTCGAATTCGATCCCTTCTTGTATGCCCACAGATCCACTGTAGCATACGCATCTCTGTGACACTTATTTGCTGGATGTGTTGTCTTTTAGTAGGCCAACATTCTGCTCCATACAACATCGCAGGTCTAATTGCTATCCTATAAAATTTACCTTTTAGCTTCTGTGGGACCTTTTTGTCACAAAGTATGCCAGATGCTTGTCGCCATTTCATCCACCCTGTTTTGATTCTGTGGCTAACATCCTCCTCGATACCACCATTGCTCTGTAGCATTGATCCTAAGTATCGAAAAGTGTCTTTCTTAGGCACTATTTATCCTTCTAGACTAACCTCTCCCTCCTCACACCTAACACCACTGAAGTCGCATCTCATATATTCGGTTTTGGTTCTACTAAGTCTAAACCCTTTCGATTCTAAAATTTGTCTCCACAGCTCTAATTTCCTATTGACGTCCATCTTACTCTCGTCTACTAGCATCACATCGTCAGCAAAGAGCATACACCAAGGAATATCTTCTTCTATATCCCTTGTGACCACATCCATCACTAAGGCAAAAAGGTATGGGCTCAAGACTGACCCTTGATGTAGTCCTATCCTAATTGGGAAGGCATCGGTCTCACTGCCACAAGTTCGAACACTTGTCACAACGTTATCATACATATCCTTGATGAGGGTAACGTACTTTGTTGGGACTTTATGTTTTTCTAGCGCCCACCACATGACTGCCTTTGGTATTTTGTCATACGCCTTCTCCAAGTCAATGAATGCCATATGTAAATCTTTCTTCTGCTCCCTATATCTCTCCATAAGCTGACGTAGCAAGAAAATCGCCTCCATGGTCGATCTCCCGGGCATAAAACCAAATTGATTTTTTGTGACATTCGTTAATGTTCTTAGTCGATGCTCAATCACTCTCTCCCGTAGCTTCATAATATGACTCATAAGCTTAATTTCTCAATAATTAGTACAGTTTTGAATATCTCCCTTATTTTTGAAGATAGGTACTAATATACTCTTCCTCCACTCTTCGGGCATCTTGTTTGACCGAAAGATGCGGTTGAATAGCTTAGTTAGTCATACTACTGTCATGTTTCCAAGGCATCTCCACACCTCAATAGGGATATCATCAGGGCCCAACACCTTGCCTCCTTTCATCCTTTTTAGAGCCTCTTTAACCTCGGACTCCTGGATCCTCCGCACGAAATGCCTATTGGTGTCATCAAAGGAGTCGTCTAACTCAAGAATAATGCTCTCATTCCCACCGTTGAACAATTCATCAAAGTAATCTCTCCATCTGTTCTTAATCTCCTCGTCTTTCACTAGAAGTTGATTTATCTCGTCCTTAATGCATTTAACTTGGTTAAAATCTCTTGTCTTCCTCTCGCGAATTTTAGCCATGTTGTAGACATCATTTTCACTTTCCTTTGTGCCTAATCGCTGGTATAGCTCATCATAAGCCCGCCCTCTTGCTTCACTCACAGCTCGCCTTGCTTTCTTCTTGGCATCTTTGTACTTCTCCATGTTGTTTGTGTTTCTGTCATGATGCCAGCACTTATAGCATTCTTTCTTTTCTTAATAGCCTTTTGAACATCCTCATTCCACCACCAGGTGTCTTTAGGTTCGCATTTCTTTCCTTTGGTCACTCCAAGCACCTCCCTAGTCACCCTTCGAATACAAGTTGCCATCTTCATCCACATGCTATTCGCGTCTTCCTCTTCATTCCATGATCCTCCTACAATCATCATATCCTTAAAGATCTGTTGTGCTTCCCCTTTGAGCTTCCACCACTTTGTTCTCATAATTTTGTCACCTTTGTCCCGAGGAACCCGTAAAAGAAAGCGAAAATCAGTCACCACCAGCTTATATTGTGGGACAACACACTCTCCAGGTATCACCTTGCAATCTACATAAGCACGTCTATCCACTCTCATAGTAAGGACAAAATCAATTTGGCTGGAGTGCTGAGCAGTACTAAAGGTCACTAAATGGGATTGTCTTTTTCTAAAAAAGGTGTTAGCTACCATTAGGTCGAAAGCTAGAGCAAAATCTAAGATGTCCTTGCCCTCTTGGTTCCTATCGCCATACCCAAAGCCCTCATGCACCCCCTCAAACCCCACATTTGATGTACCCACATAGCCATTGAGATTTCCTCCTATAAAGAGTTTCCCATTAGTAGGTACACTTCTAACCATGTCCTCTAAGTCTTCCCAGAATTGCCTCTTAATGCTCATATCAAGACCTCCTTGTAGGGCATAAGCACTAATAACATTCAGGACCAAATCCCCAATGACTAGCTTGACTAGGATAATCCTATCTCCCTGTCTCCGGACGTCCACTACTTTATTCTTGAGGTTCTTATCAATCTGGATGCCTACACCATTCCTATTCCCAACTAACCCTGAGTACCATAGCTTGAAACCAGTATTCTCTACCTACCTCGCCTTCTGGCCTGTCCATTTAGTCTCCTGGACACAAAGGATATTTACACGTCTCCTAATCGCAACATAAATTAACTCTCGTAACTTTCCAGTTAAGGACCCTACATTCCAACTACCCACACGAACCCTATTTGCATCGACTAGCTTCTTTACCCTTCGCATTCGTCGAGCAAAATACGAAGACCCTTGCACACTTGTCACTACATCCGGGCGCTGATGTAGCGCGCCACTAAGAGAGTGACGACCCGGCCCTTGCTCATTTAACACCACACCCGGGTTCCGATATGGCGCGTCGCTAAGAGGGTGACGCCCCAACGAATTTCTATTGGGTTTCATATCCATAAAAATGGCTAGGTTTTTACGTTGGCTCGCCAAGCCTAACACAACCCTCCTCCTTTACCCGGGCTTGGGACCGGCCACGGCGGAGTTATTATCCAACATTGATCTGCAACAAAAAACACTATGAAAATTCCATACCAAGAAACACTTTCTTGCATTCATTAACAGTAATGTTGATCTCAGTTATGTTAGCTACACCAAAATAAGACCCCTGAAATCCACCGTGTCGCCCATCCTACCCTGATGAAGACTTCAAACGACCACCCACATAAGCTTTGTAGACCCCTGTAGGACAGCGAAATCAGCATATCTAAGACCAGAGCTCAAGTTCAATATATACAGCGCGCCAAGACTAACCACAAATAAGCATGAATTTAAGTCAGCAATTACCAAAAATGTAGAAGTCACTTTGGATGATAATGCCTCCCCCTGTACAGTATCAACTGACCACCCCCTGTGAATGATAAGGCCACCACATTCAAACTTCTGCACTTGCTATATTCTTCTCTTTACAGAGAGTTCAGACAAAAGAAACAATAATGGCCCCAAAGCATTGCTAATACTTGACAGTAAGGTCTATGATGTAGCCAAAACACCAACAGGCTTCTAGACCACAAGCTGAGAAGGGCAAAAAAATGAAGAAACATGTACTGAACTAAAGCATGTCAATTCTTGAGGGAGTAAAATAATTTTTGGCAGAAACACAGATGGAATGCCAAACCCAGATGGTGCAGGCACATGCCGATTGTCCAAATGCTGAACATCAGTAGCAAATAGAGAGCATGCTCCAAGCAAGAAGACTGAATACTGAAACACAAGTTCTGCAGATGCCAGGGAACTATTTGAATACTGAAACACAAGTTTTGCACAAGAAAAGAAAGGTACCACAAAACCATGCACTATTACCGCATACGCATGATCTCATCTGTAACTGGCTTTTCAGTTATATTCCCAGAAAATGGGGGTGCTTTGCCCAAGTATACAGTAAGTGGTACAGCTCAATTTTCTAAAACAATTTGATTGCTATAGCAAACAAATGTAATGCACACAGTACAGTAATACTAAGTGAAGAAAGAATGAAGTGAAAAAAATTCATGAAACAGGTGAACTTAAAAGGTTTGAGTAATTCACTAATGAAATGAATCTGATGGATTGATTCATTTTCTCAATAATAACAATGGCAATCCGCAGCAAGTTTTACTGGGAGTGCAGTTAAATGTTTTCCTTTCTTTAATTCCTTTTAACTACAGATCCTAAGAAGCAGAGAGTAACCCGATTTCTGAATCCTATGTTCACAAGAATAAACAAATGTACTTTGGAAATCAAATATGTAGCGGAACTGTGAAACCCTTTTGTCGTCTGTAGCTGAACTATATCTGCAACAGTTCTGAAAGTGTATACCAGTATTCAAAACCGTTGATGCACAAGAAACCACTGAAATTCAGAATTGATTTGTTTTGCTGAAGTATGAAACGCAGTTGAACTTGGTGCTGTTACCTGACGAATGCCATCAGCCATAGCATTTGAGCTCTTTCTAGGTGCATCTGAATATACCTGACTCACACATAGATAAACTGCTCTCCTCGTTGGGGTTTGTAAATATTTATCCTTCCTCTATGAATAATTGTGAACGTTATGTTTTCCTCTCTTAATGAAATGAAAGCAGCGCTGATGCGTGCGTAAAAAAGAAAAGAAAAATAAACGAATTTGTGCAGGCTTACCAATGTCGGAAGCAACGACGTGCTGCAGGGAGCAGCGGTGTTTCCCGATGAGCGGCAGCCCCGCCTCGAGCTGCCGCGCCCGTAGCGTGAGGCCGCGCGCCCGTGCGGAGGCGGCCGTCACCTGTTCGTGCAAGCCATGGAATACCTCAGCGGCAAGCCTGAAGAGCACACATAGAAGCTTGAGAGGAGATGCGAATTAAAGAAAACGCATGCAGGGAGGGAGGGAGAGGGCGTCGGATCTAATCGCCGGGGCAGGGGATGCGGCGGAAGTGGGGAAGTGGCGGAGGCGGAGAAGCGGTGGCGTTGCTCTTGCTCTGCGCCACAGAAGAATGCTCCGCGCCGCCGCCACCCTCTTCTCCGAGCTCCCGTCGCCGTTGCGAACGGGATCGAGGCCGCGCGAAGTAGAGCCCGACACCGGTCGCGATCGTCGCCGCGGCTCTCTCGCGCTCGTGGTCTGGGGGATGAACCCGACTCTTCTCGGAAAAGAAACGGGAGCCCGGAGCAGTGTTTTCTTTTAGGGCCCGTTTGGAAGGCCTGAAAATATTTACCCTTGTAAATATATTATAATGGTATTTTACAAACCTTCTAAAAAATCCTTGAATACAAAGGTATTTATTTTTGGTTGTGAATTTCTGTTTAGATAAACTCTTGTAAATCAGCAATAAATTTAGAAATTCAGCACATCTCTATGTCTTTCTCTTTTTTTCCTTGCAGAGATCATCAGCACCATTGCAGATATCAGTTTGACACAAAAATAAAATACCAAAGGGAAGGATATCATACGGCATATCCTCCAGGCTCCCAACCAAGTAACCAGCAGAGAGATAACATGATATATCACCTCCTAACAATTCAACATAAGCTATAAACATAAATGAAACCAAAAGTATCACTGGAATAACTAATCACCAAAAGATAACAATTCTGCAACCATCCTACCCTGATGAAAACCTCAACTAAGAGCTACTAGTAAACTTTACATAACTGATTAGTAGTACTATACAAAAGCATCTAATTGTTCTTCCTCATTTCCTTTGTCTCCTCAACAAGTGGCATAAATAAGATCTCTGAAAATGCGCATCAATCTAAACAAGTTGGCACTTTGACTTAGTATCCAAGTATCTGAAGGTCTAACTAACCTAAGCATTGGCTGAAGTACCAAAGTTCACCAAAAGACACCAAATCTATCTTGCTACATAAAGGACACCAAAAGAAGAGAATTCAGAACTAAATGCTCAAATAGCTACCAACTCCTAAACTAAAGTTTCTTCAGATGAAATCAGTTTCTCATCCACTTCAAAGCCCTGCAAACAACAGCAAAAACCAGCACAAACATTACTCTCTGATCAGTAATGCTAAGGTTGTTCCAGAAAGGGGACACCATATAATTGATTGTACAAGGAGATTACTCTCTGATCAGTAATGTCAGGTCAATGATATAAACTAAAGCTACAGAGTCCTTAACTTCCTGACAAACTGGCACACAATTGCAAACCTTTTGGTCAATCAACCGGTGGTACTCTAAGCATAGCCACCACAACTGATGCACAACATCAAATGACATGGGAAATAGATATCAAAGAAACTCAAACTCGAGTACTAGATGCATGGGAAATGACATGAGATGAATAAGGTCATCATAGAGCAATCCATGCTCATCCAATAATTGTTGCAACTCTAAAAGTTCCTCCTACAACCACTTGCTGTACTTCCTCCAGGAATCATGTTCAAGTTCAGGCCATTGATGCAATCTAAAGCTTGGTGAACAGCTTAGGTAGTACTAATCTTTGTACTAGTTGCTATACTTCGACCTGTAGCTCTTAAGTTTGGGTAGCTGCTGCAAACTAAAGATCTGAACCCTGGCACTCTACCTTCACAGCTCTCACAGCGGCGTCAGGCGTTGGTCTCAAATCAAATCATTCACCGACCAGGTTGGGAAGGAGCATTACACCTACACCGTGCATCACACAAACTTTCCAGAGCGACAGATCGGAGGGTGGGGAGCAGGATCGGACCTTCTTGATGGCGACGACGAGGCAGAGGTAGAGAAGGAGCAGCACAAGGACGACGACACAGAGGTAGAGGAGGACCTTCTTGATGGCGACGGTGACGCAGTGGTGAGCACGCTGGTGCCGCCCTTGCCGTGTCCCGGGGAGGAGCGAACGTCTCCGGCAGGCGTTCTCGGCGGCTCCTTCGCAGCGACTCCTTGAGCGCCGGATCTAATCGCCGGGGACGGAGACGGGGAAGAGGCAGAGGCGGGGAAGCCAGGGAGGGAGGAGAGAGCCCCACTAGGGGCGGCGTTGCTCCGGCCGCCGCCACCAGCTTCTCCGTGCTCCGGCCGCGACTGGATCGAGGAGGAGCAGCGAATGGAGGCCGCGGACGAGAACCTGACTTTTGTCGGATAATTTTCGTGGCCTGCTTCGGCCCGTAATAATTTCGGTTGTAAGTGGCCCAAATCGAGGTAAATAAAAACCAAAAACGGGCTCCCAAATAGCAAATTGTAATCGGGCCCGAATTGTTTTACAGGGCGTAATTTACACCGGTATTGGGCCCAATACCGGTCTCCCAAACAGGGCCTTACCAGTGTAATTGCTAAAACGTCATTTTTGGATCAGCCCAAAACCGACTATCCAAATAGGCTTTTTCCGAGCAGGCTGGATTTATTTTAGAGCTTGGATGTTACACCGATAACAGGGCAAAAAACCGGCCATCCAAACAGGCCCTCCTTCTTTTTCTGTACGGGCGGCTAGGGTTCCCGAACGAATGAATGCTGCGTCGGCAGAATGTGTGGGAAAAATCAACAAAACTGTTTGGAGTGCACATTTTCTATTGGGCCGTAAGGTCGACGGCAAACGGTCCAGAAGTTTCCCGAACAAATAGTTGTGGAGCTGTAGCCTGCGGGAGCAGCAGCGGCATGGTACCGACTCAGAAGTTTACTGGGCTCTCTCAAAAGAAAAATGTTTACGGGGCTGGCGTCCACGGGCAATACATTGGAAGATACACATCCGTTCTTCACAAGGAATATTTATCCAACCGACGAACCCATCTGGCCGCACATTTTGTGAAATTTGGTGTCCTCTGGATCGTGATATTTGTCGCCACACTCGATACTACCGACCTAGGAAAGTCAAGCTAGCCCGACGTCACAAATGGCGTGCATGCATGTAAAGTCAAGCCCACGTGTCCCCCGTACTAACTGCATGCATGCATGATGAGCTCTAAATATTGCATTACGTTTTCCAAAAAGGGATCAGCGTAAGAATAGTTGGGAAAAAAATGCACCCTCGTCCAAAGGAAGTTTCCAGTGTACCCTATGTTTGAATAAGATTTCTTTCAAAAAACTGTTCGGATAAGACGGGTATGCATGGATCTTAAAGTAATGTTGAATGGCGGCCGGACAGATTGAAACGACGTACAACGATATCTTCTTCTCTTCAATGTCTCTTTGTGAAGATATTTTTTACACGTAGTTGTAGAGCACTAAAGGACCTTTCACTGCTGCTGCACGGCATATAATATTGCCGATGTCCGTACAT
The DNA here is from genome assembly GCA_019208055.1 of Stipa capillata. NCBI lineage: Eukaryota > Viridiplantae > Streptophyta > Magnoliopsida > Poales > Poaceae > Stipa > Stipa capillata. The sequence continues at coordinate 460,238 of JAGXJF010002509.1, forward strand.
CCTACGTAGGAGCACGAAGGCTCAGCCGCGTGCGTCTCCCTCTGATCGAAGACAACAACTTAGCTTCGTGAGTCATGACCCAAACCATGTGCCAGCGGGAGCTACCGAGCTCAAAGCGAACGATACCGGCACCACACCGGTCGGCCGCGGCTCACATCCCTAGACGATCGCGGTCCGGCCTCAAGGCACCGCGAGGACATCTTGGTGAAGATTTAACATTGCCAACCTATAACCGTAACCAAAAACTAAATCAAGATCTATGACATATAGAGAATGAGGCTAACAAAAAACAAGCATAATTATAGCGAGCTGGTACAAGGTGTGGTGGTAAGATGATGGACTGTAACAGTGTGCGTGCGAGAAGATGGCCTTGGGCCTACTCCAAATCAGGTTAGGCCTACTCTAACGGTACCAATGATGATGGCGTTTACTCCAGATCAGGTTGGGCCTACTCTGATGGTACCGGTGATGACGGTGTTTACTCCAGATCAGGTTGGGCCTACTCTGACGGTATCGGTGATGACGGCGTCATTCCCCTTCTTGGAGGAGTCGTTGAGGAGCTTGTTTTTCCCCCTCCAACCCTCGATCTTCGGTGAAAACCCAGATCTGACTCTACTGGATCAAGGGGCGGCAGCGTTTCGACGTTACTCCCTTCTTGAAGGCGTCACCTTGAAGACCCTGATGTTCATCGTAGGCCGGAGGTGATGGGGCAGACATAGGGAGGACGGCCGGTGATGCGCTGTCAGCACGGTGACTCGTGTGGCAATGACGATGGTGATGAGCGGCGTTTGGGTCACAACTTGGACTTCAGTGTTGGCTAGTTGGCGTGCCTGTTGGGTCTTCTGTGCACCGTTCGCTGTGTCATGGTGAAGTTGGAGCTGCCATGTCGGGGTGGACGACAAGGCGGTGACTTTGGTGGACGGCACTCTCCAACGGATGCGGTTCACCCAGTTAGTGCAAGCCTAGTATATTTCTCCTATGAGACTCGTCATCAAAATCAGAATTACCTTGTCATTGGTGCGGCGGCCGACCTCTGTGGCCTGAATTGCGTGGGCTTGGTTCGGTGTTGTGGCGAGCGGTGCTTCGGTGGTCGCTCGCGATGAAGTCAGATTTGCAGGTCCGAGGGGCCACTAGGCGATGACGATGACGTTCAGAGTGGCTTTGGTGGATCGGTCTTCTAAGTGTATGGTGTTTGGGAGCGTGTAGTCTTGTTTATTTTGACCGGTGGTGTTTTAGACCTAACTGGTTAGGGTTAGACGAGTTTGCAACTTAGTTTTTGCGTAATTTTTCTCTAACAAACTATGCAACTTTTTTAATTTAATTAATAGATTGAAGCAATTTATCTTTGAGTTAAAAGAATTAATTATAACAACAAATTAAATTAATATTTAAAATACTATAACACAACTAAGACTAGACGTGGCAGACTTACGCTACGAACCAAACGTGACCTGGCCTTCTTCTTCGTGGCACGTATAATATATAAGTTCGACGCGACAGCTCCATGGATCTCCCGTCCTGTGCCGCCTTTCCACACGACCACGAGTGCGGCTTCCGGCAGCGGTAGCTCGTACATTTCCATAGGAAGCCCCAACTACGAGAAGCCGCCTCCTGTTCTCCTTCCCAACCAGCTGCCACAGACAGCCATGGAGAAAGGCAAGGCCAAGGCCGACCTTGCCGACCGCCATGCCGCCGTCGTCGCCGCCGAGCCCGACAAGGAGGAAGAATTCTTCAGCGAATCCGAGTCAGGCTCGGAGTCCATCGAGATCGCCGACCTCAAGAAGCGCATGTGGAAGGACCAGATGCTCCTCATGAAGCTCGAGGGCCGCTCGGGCCATGAAAGCGGAGAGACGCAGCGGCCAGGCTCGGACCTGGCCCGAGCTCAGGAGGAGCCGCCCGAGGCACGGTACCGTCGCAAGGCAATGCTCCGGGCGCAGGACGGCGTCCTCCGGCACATGCTCAAGATGATGGAGGCGTGCAACGCGCGGGGTTTCGTGTACGGCATCGTGGACGAGGCCGGCGTGCCCGTGTCCGGCTCCTCTGACAGCCTCCGCGGTTGGTGGAAGGAGGATGTCGGGTTCGAACGGGCCGGGCCGATGTCCCTGGCCGGCCAGGGGGTGGTGGCCCTCGACAGCCCGAGGAGCCCGCCGTCGTCGTTCCTCCACGGGCTCCTCGAGATCCAGGACAGCACGCTGGGGTCCCTGCTCTCGGCCCTGATCCAGCACTGCGAGCCCCCGCAGCGGAGCTTCCCGCTGGACCGGGGCCTGCCGCCGCCGTGGTGGCCGAGGGGCGAAGAGCCCTGGTGGGGCTTGCAGGGCGAGACCCAGGCACACCAGGGCCCGCCGCCGTACCGGAAGCCCCACGACCTGAAGAAGGCGTGGAAGATCTCCCTTCTGAGCGCGGTGATCAAGCACCTGAGCCCGCGCTTCGACCAGATGCGGAAGCTCGTGTGGCAGTCCAAGCGGCTGCAGCACAGGATGAGCGCCAGGGACGCCGAGACGTGGTCCCGGGTCATCAGCCACGAGGAGGAGCTCAACCGCCAGGTGCAGCGCTCGCTGCAGATCACGCCGCCCGAGGAGGAGGAGGAGGACGACGACGACGACGAGGAGGCCGCCGGTGATGGTCCGCGGGAGGCGGAGCGCGGCTTGCACGTCGACAAGCGCAAGCGCGAGATCGGCAATGAGAACGCGGTTGGAAATGTGGACGGTGGCGGCGGCGGGGAGCTGGTTGCGCTGGCGCTGCCGGACATCGACGGCGTCGCGGAGGCTGACCGCAGCTCCATCGACGAGCCCATGAAGCTGTACTACAGTTGCCTGCAGGAGACAGATGGGTGTGAGGAGATGAAGGACGTGGCGGGCGTCGGACGTGGAGGCGGAGAGCAGAGCGGGACTGGTGCTGAGACCGCCGCACAGGACGCGGCGACGGTGCATTATGACAATATGCTTGAGGATTTTCTGAGCGTTGCCGATGTGGTGGACATGACTGACTTCCCGAGCAGTCCGATCTGGCGCTGGGGGAGTTCGGATTTGGATTAGTGTAATTGGTGGGTCAATTGTTAGTTAACATGATATGGAGTATGTAGGTGTGGGTTAATTTCTGTTAATTATTTATGCATGTTTAATTAGTTATTCGGATTTGTCATTTCTAAGTTGTCTAAGAAGTTGTTATATTTCTAAGTTGACTAAATTATATATCATCAAATTTAAAGTTGTACAAGTTTTAAAAACATACAATTGTTCAGTTAAACTCTTCGTGGGATAAAGAATTAATACATAAATTGATTTAGAAATAATAATTTTTAATCAATTTAGAATACGCACTCCTATAAATTTTTCTAAAATGTTTAATTAGTTAGTCAAGCCTCTTTAATTTGATTTTGGAGAACGGCAGCGGCAACGCTCATAAGCTGGTCTTGGAGTGAACTTATTTAGCTGGTCAGTAATTAGGATTGTGCAATGTGCATGGTAAAATGGTGGTTGCCGTATATTGTTGCAGAGGCGTTTAGTACTCTGTTTGAGCAAACGATGTTGCTAGTTGCTAGTTTATCCCGACGGTATAGTACCCGTTTGGAAACATACATGACACGAACTTTGTGTTCACAAGAAACGCCTTGCGAACGTGGCAGGCACACGTGTTTATTCTTAGGTTTCCGAGCATGGGGTGGATTCAGGATTAGGAATGCGTGCTCCACTGCTCCTAATAATCTATTGGAATTCCTAATTTATTGTGAAGTTTTCTCGAAGAAGATCTGCTCTGAAGTTTCAGATAAACTCAGCATCTTGTCATCCTATCAGTTCTGGAACCAACACTGGTCCCACGCTTCCACAGCCATTCATTACTTCTTTCTGAACGAGCACATTTCTTGATTCAATGCGGGTGAAGTAAACTATTTTGCAAGTGTTGCGGCTTCAGCCGATGCAATCATTGCTAGCAGTGTTCTGAGAGACTAGTAGGTGATCAATCAAATGTCCTCGCTCGTTCTGCCTTACATCACAGAACCCAGACTATGTGATCAATCAAATGTCCTCGCTCGTTCTGCCTTACATCACAGAACCCAGACTACGAGAACTTAGTGACAGATTTATGGCCAAAAGAAATCATAAGCTCTTTAAAAGAGTTAGCTTCTATTTAGCTGTAGTTTTAAGTCTTCTTATTTTTATATAGGTAAAAAAAAGCTGAGTTAGAGGTGCTTTTCGAACTTATTTTTCACCTAATTACCAGTTTACCCTCGATGTTAAATAAAATTACCCATAATTGCCCCCAATTACTCCCAATCCCTCCCCCGTTCCCCACCTTTCCCGAAACCCACCCACCCTACGGTTGTCTCCCACAGCTCCCCACCCTCACCCTCACGGTCACCTCCCGCCGCCTCCCGCATCCGCCGCCTGCCTCCTCCTCGGCATCCCCCGTTTCCGGCACCTCCGCTGTCTTGTCGCCTCCGTCGGCTCCCTGCGACCCCCGTAGATCCCGTCGGCTCGCCTCTCCCCAGATCCCGCCATATCCCCCGCCACCCGCCGCTTCCCGGCCGGTCTTCGGTTCCTCCCCCGCCTCTGGCGCCTCCCCCGTAGACCCCGTTGGTTCCCCTCGCCTCTCCCCAGATCCCACCGCGTCCCCCGCCTCCCGGCCGGTCTCCGGTGCCTTCCCCACCTCTAGCGCCTCCCCCGAGAGTCGCCTCCATCGGATCCCCGCCTACCCCGTAGATTTCATCAGCCTTCCCCGCCTCCACCCAGATCCCGTCGCCTCCCCCACCTCCCGCCGCCTCCCGGCCGGCTCCGGTGCCTCCCCCGACCTCCGACCACCTCCCCCGACTCTGGGCCGCCTTCCGACGACCGTTGGCGCTGTGCTCCGACTTCCGGCGCCTTCCCCGACCTCCGGCCACCTCCCCCGACTCCGGCCGCATCACCCAGGTGGTCGCGGTCCCCGTGCTGGTCGCCGCCGAGGAAGGACCGAGCAAAGAGGTCGCCGGCCGTCACCTCCTCCAAGACCTCCCTTGTCGGCCTGTCGGCCTCACGTCGACGACACTCCCCGACGGCCACGTCCGCCCCAACTACAACCAACAGTACCGAGCTGCCTGAGGTGACAATATTTTTTCTTTGATTTTCTGGATTCACTACTAGACGCATTGTTCTTGTATGTGTGATGTAGGTGCTGCGTTGTATGTGTAAAATCCTTGAGCATTGCTTGTATGTGAGATGTAGGTGCTGCATTGTTCATGTATGTGTGAAATTATTGTGCTATTCTTGCATGTGTGAAAGCATTGTTCTTGTATGAGCAAAGAGGTGCTGCATTGTTCATGTATGTGTGAAATTATTGTGCTAGTCTTGTATGTGTGAAAGTACTGATTTTTTAGTGTTGTACCTAAGTATTGTATGTGAATGAGCTGCTGAAAAAAGCATCTTATGTATTCTGAAGTTAATATGCATGTGATAAAATTGTCTCAAAGATGAACGAAGTTTAAATTATGATGTCCATTTTAAATTATGGCCCCCTTTACATATAACTTGTGAAGATATTGATTCAGCTGAGAAAGCAAGAATCCTTTCTGTTGCCAAGAGTTTAGGGTTTTACATATAACTTGTGAAGATAATTTTACATGTCTTCGTAGATGGATAAAGGAAAAACAGAAAAAGCAACTTGGGATGCCGTTGCTCATAGGAAGTGCAAGCAAACAATCGACCGACCCAATGTTTGAACAATGTTGGGTATGCCAATTTGATAACCAAATTCAATGAGCGCACGAAGAGAAAGTATGAACGTAAACAATTCAAGAATAGATGGGAAACACTAAAAAAAGACTACAATATATGGAAGACATTGAACCAACATGCTTTCGGTCTAGGAAGAGATCCTCTCACAGGTACCATTGAGGCTAGCGATGATTGGTGAGGTTTTGAAGTGTGTGGACCACATGGCTGGTGATTACATCAAACCAAAAGATCCTGTTTTCATTGGAGTTCATCATAGACTTCATAAACCAATATTTTTTTTCCTCATTTCAATAATGCTATTAGAGCAATAAATGTAACACATATTCCTGTAACAGTGTCAGCATATCCGAAAGTGAGTCACACGAATAGGTATGGTTATGCTAGTCAGAACATCATAGCAATATGTGATTTTGACATGAGGTTCACTTTCGTGGTTACTGGATACCCTGGATTTGTTCATGACACGCGTGTATGGTCAGATACTTTGGTTGAATATGCTAATTATCCACACCCTCCGGGAGGTAACAATCTTCTATGTGAATTTTATATGTTCAATTATCACTAATTGCTTTAAATTTGTGCTTATTTTTTTAACTATAGGAAAGCACTATCTTGTTGATTCGGGATATCCAAACCGAATTGGCTATCTAGCACCATGCAAGGGACAACGATACCATGTACCTAAATTTTAATTGGCAGCTCCGATTGGGATAAGGGAGATCTTCAACCATCGCCACTCATCACTAAGAAACGTCATCGAAAGGTTATTTGGTGTTCTCAAGATGAAATGGCGTATTCGTAGAGGCATACCAAACTACCCAATTGAGAACCAAAAGATGATAATCTCTGCATGTATGTGTTTGCATAATTTTATTCGTGATAGTGCTCTACGAGATGAGCATTTCGAGAGGGTTGAGTGAGAGGAGTATATTCTACAATACGGGCCACCTCCTAATGGGGTGGCAAATGCTGCGCCTGTAGATGATGGGACTATGGGCAAATACGCGATGCCATTGCTACGGGCTTAGTAGCGTGAGAGGGAATATCTACATCATGGACAAAAATAGTGTGCTTCTATGTGTAATTTACTTTTTTTAATGACAATTGAAGAATTTTATTTATATTTTTGTATTTTTATATCTCATTTATGTGTTAAACTGTGTAAAAAATATATGAAAATAGTGTTAATATCATTCAAACAGTAAACAAACAAGACAAAGGGTATTACAGACTTTTCACAGTCCACATCTGCCTATAAACTCAAATCTCAGAAGCCGTCTAGAAAGGGATGGTGGAGCTTATCAGGCTTTCCCATACCGCAGATTCTCTACACCATTAAACTTAAGCCAGTTTATGCACAAACGGAAGCCATCTAGAAGAGGTCTATATATTACATGGTACATACACCGGAAAAAAGGGACTAGTCCTTGATTCCCCCATTCGATTCACACACACCACCCAAAAGAAGTCACGGACACAGATACATTGCTGCTGCTTCTTTGACCTCAAGCCGATCCCATGCAATCCGTGCATGCATGCGTCCGATCTGATGGAACACCCCCTCACCCACCACGCGCGCAAAGCGAAAATTAACTCTGTGGTCGATCGATGAGTACGTTGTTGTGCGTTGCTCATAGGCCGAGCGCGCCGAGCGGTGTCTTCCCCTGTCCCGCCTCGAAGTAGAAGATGAGCATGGCCACCATGGCGAGGCGCGCGTGCTTGATCTCGGCCAGCTTGAGCCGCTCGAGCTTCTCGGTGTCGGGGATGTAGACGCCATCCTTGGTGTCCCCACCGAGGCCGAGCGGGTCGAAGAACTTGCCGCCCGGGTACCCTTGCTCGCCGGTGGAGTTGGCGAAGTTCTCGGCGGTGCGCGACCACGGCGTGGCCCACTCCACCGACTGCGAGTCCGGGTTGAAGAAGTCGACCCACCGCTTGGACTCCACCCACCCCATGAGCAGCAGCTGCGTGCCGAGGAGCGACCCGAACGAGAAGGGCGCCACCGCGCCGGGCTGCGCGCCGGCCTCGAACCACGGCACGCCGCTGTACGCCTGCCCGATAAAGATGCCCAGCACCGCCGCCATCGCCCACCGCCCGTGGATCAGCTCCGCCTCCCTGTACCACTTGAGGAACGCCGGGTCCTTGCCCAGACCCAGCGGGTCGAAGCCGAAGTCACCGGGGAGCCTGCGTTCGTTCACGCACGCACGCGTTCGATCAGTCTCAGGGCTGCTGCCATCGAGGCTTCGTGCAAAATGCAGAGCGGAGAGAAATGACGGGGAGACTTACGAGCCATCGAGCCACGGCGGGTTGATGAACTCGGCGTCGCTCTTGACAGCGGGGATCCACGACTTCTTGCCGACAGCGGCGGCGGCGATGACCACGCGGCGGGCCGCGGGCTTCGCGGCGCCGATGGATGCAGCATTGGCGAGCGCGCGCGTCGCCCCGAGGAACGGGTTCTTGAGCACGGCAGCGGAGGCGGTGGCGGAGGTGGAGGCGAGCGCCATCGATCGTCGGTTAGCCTTGGAAGGTGGTGACTTCCCTTCAGAGCGCGGCAGAGTGGGGTGGGTAGTCGATCTGTTTGAGCGTGCAGGAATATTATTGCAGGTTTGATATTAATCGTGGCATCGCGGCGCGGGGCAGCCACAAGATGTGGGCGGGGGAAATCTTGGGGTGGTAGGATGGATAGAGCGCTGGCCAATGGGGAGCTGGCGCCATCGGATTCGGCTGCGCCGGTGGACGCCGCGTGGACAATATCCTGGGCCTTGGCGCTGCTTGTGATCTGTGGGGACTGGGCACTGTCTGCCAATGGGACTGTGTCATAGGATCTCCCTGGTGACTGACTGGTGAAAGGGGTTCCGTCCATGGCGTTAGTTCCCCGTGCATAGGAATACAGGAATCAGGGTTCATCATTCACCTTTGGAGACTGCATATCGCGCATACCGTCTTAGCAAGTGGAACACAACATTATGGTGTTCTTGCTGCATCAATTAGAAATTTTGCGAGGACAGAAGACATCAGTAATGTGTACACGAGTTTTACCGCTGATCGTGTACATGTACTTTGATCAAATAAGAAGACTGATCAAGGTGGGTCATGGGTGGAACGAAACAACATTGCTCCCACCACCAAGCCACTGGGCATCCTTAACACAGGGTTCGTTTTAACAATTAAGACTTTTAAGTCTATTTACATAAAGTTCAGCACATGCAAAAATATAAAATGTGTGATACTTTTATTTCTTGTAACCCATATGCTCCGAGGCGCAAGGATGATGATCTCCATAAAGAAGGGGACATCCAGTCTATTCTTCAAATTCACATTGTTTTCTTTGATGAAGCTTGTGCCGTGACTGTTTTCTTATGCTGGCGCTTGGTGTACTTCGGAGTTGGGGTAATTCACATTGGCCGCAGTTCTTTCTGCATCTGCACAGCTTGCTTTTGATCTGAAATGGCGCCCAACTAGCAACTGGTCCATTATTTACTTGTTTACCATATTCAGAAGGACGCTGACTTCAACAACAGGCGATGCAATCATCTACATCTGCATAAATTGGACCCATGTTGTGCATGCAAATTGAGTGTTCAATCGGTTGCGTGTCAAAATTTTGATTCCCTGAGACATATAATGATAGGACTTAGAAGGCCTTGGCAACATGCCTGCTGCAAGTCTTCATGGATGTCTTTCAGGATGTTTGTGCAAATGGAGTATCATCCCGCCATATTGATATCTTTCTGGATGTTTGCGCAAATGGAGTATCATCCCGCCATATTTCCACATATGTCACTAGGCTCACAGACGGAAGTCGTCATACACAAATATCATATAAGGCGAAACACAATTCCCTACGAAGGGCACACTTAGAGCAGAACGCCACAGATTGTCATCCTATGACAATAGCACCAACAAAACTGGGAGCTGTGCAGCCATAATTTCTGAATATTACATCACCATCACCTTTACATAATAACCGTGAGGACTTTACACTTGAAATGAATGGTCTATAACTCCATATGGAGGTATATGTAATCATGTACTCTGAAATAACTGCAGTGATAAACTAGTAGTAGCATGAATAAACCGAGACCTGAGCGGCAATCTCTTGCTCGATGCAACTGCTGTCATTCCAAGTTGTAACGTTCCACGACCAGATTGTAGAAGTAATCTCTGAGCCATAATGGGGCATAATACAAGATTGTCAGGATAGCAGTGAACTGGCCATAAGCGAACCAAGCTGGAGGATTCTTCTTAAGAACCAATGTGACAACTCTCTTTGCAAGTTCTTCTGCATGAACCGCCGCGGCACCCTGAGATATCTTAGTCCTGGATCGAAGTGAATTCTCGTATTTTTTTTGTAGTACTTCCAGTCGTTTATTTGATCATACTTGTCTGCTGAGTTAGTACCTATATTTGACTTTGTCCCCCCTGGGACAACAGTCATGACATTTATGCCAAAACTTCTTAGTTCCACCCTGTAATAATGCAATTCCTACCAAGTTAGGGTGGCGGATATGAAGAAATACATAGTCAAAGGCCAAAAAACATGCCGTAACAAGTTGAAAAGATTTAACAATACAAGAAGATGACACAGGAAAGTACAACAGAAAATTTTGGATAGTGTTGTTTGTGTTGCTATTGAGTTTTTAGTTCTTACAGCTTCTGTCAGACAATCATTCTCCCACATGACTAAACTATCTTGTGATCTTAAGGCTAGCTATTAAACAATGGCATCCTTGTCATCAAATACTAATCATCAAATACTAACTAGGAACATAGACCAAAGATGTCGATACTATTAGCTGTCAGTGTTCTGTATTTTACTCCAATTAAATTAGAACTCTTAAAGTTAACATAGAGACAGTATTTCAGGAGCAAATTGCTAATTCTAAAGCATGCATACGAAGTAGCGTCCGAATTAGTCACTGTTGGAAGCTACGTACATTCAGATGCTTAAGTAAAATAGACGGCGTAATATCACTATAACAACCATCCCTGAATGCACAAACCTTAATGTATCACTCATGCATGAAGAGCAGCTTTTGATGCTGAATACACACCAGCCCATGGTCCAGGATCCAAGGCTGTAATGCTTCCAACATTCACAATTGCACCTTCTCTCCTTTCCATCATGTGGGAAATAACAGCTTGAATCATCCTCATTGCTCCTGTAGGTGAAACGAGAGGTAAAGTAATTTAGACAGCGCACAATTGCAGGCCCAGCTAAAACATACTTGTTTTTCTTTAAGAGGCAATGCAAGCACTAACCAGCCAAGAAAAGGAACTAAAGAAGTAAAAGGTCGACAGTTCAATACTTCAACGGAAAAACTAATGCGTGACTGGTCGTGCTCCACCAGATTGGGAGGAGGAAGAAGAAGGGAAGAGGAAGGAGAAGAACGGGGAGAAGGAGGAACAAGGGGGAGGGGGTGGCTAACCGACGTCGACGGCGACCGGTAAGGTGACGGTGACAGCGAGCTTGAGGGCGACATCCTAGAAGGTTTACCGGCATCGGATGGGTAATACCGACGCCCCTAGGCTTTAGAGGAGAGCCTGGTCGGCCTTGATGTCGGCGGCGGCGGGAGGAGGAAGAGGATGGGGGAGGGGGAAGCCGCAGGAGGAAGAGAGGTTTGGGGTGGGGGCAAGGAGGGGTGTCGCCCGATAAGCCTAGGGGGCGACCGGTTGATCGCCACCCTAGTGCTATCCATACTTCAATACTCCCTCTGTCTAAAAATATAAGGCACACACGTATCTCAAGATTTACAATTAGATCTATAATATGTTGGTTATGCGATGCAAAAGTGACATCATTGGAAAGTACTTTCAAAAATAAATCCAATAATATCACTTTTGTGTCACATAACTAAAATATTATATATCTATTTATAAATCTTGAGATGTGTGCGCGTCTTATATTTTTGGTCGAGGAGTCGGTAAAATAGGATAAAGTTGGAATTATGGTTAGTTGATATGACTAACACTAATCTTCTGATGAGAGACAGCGGTGAAGTTATCTGTTGGCCATGGTGGGTTGTGCTCTAAAATACTTATATAAATTGAGTTAAGACTAGTGTATCGTAGGTTTTGTTGGAGGAGGGTTTCTGCGCTATCCCTAATCAACGCTGTTCATGATCGCCGCAACGCCATCAAGGTTCTTGTCGACGCTCACTGCGTCAAGACAGTCTCCGACGTGCCCTCTCGCCGCGTCAAGACAGTCTCCGACGCGCCCTCCCGCTGTGTCAGGGCTGCCTCCGAAGCGCCTTCCCGCCGCGTCAGGGCTGTCTCCGACGAGCCCTCCCGCGCAGCCACTATGTTCTCCCGAAGATTCTCCCGAAGATTCCTCAGAAGATGCCCAGGAATATTCTCTTAGGGATGGGGAAATGACCATAATACCCTTAAAAGTCCTCTCTCATATGAGGGCGAAATTGTAATCTCACACTTTTCTCCCTTACCCCTATAAATAGCCCCCTGGGGGTAGAGGGCAGAGGATCGATTTTTCCATTTCCCCCACTTGTAAGCTCTCTCATTTTTGTAAGCTCAATTCCACACCCTAATACAATACTGATTTACGTCGACGACTGCCTCACGCATTGCTTCTCGCTCGTTTTCCCTTCGCACGCCCGGAGGTCGCTGTAGTCTGACCGGGGGTGCCACAAATCTACCGTCTAGGCTTATACCTACGACAGTTGGCGCCGACCGTGGGGAGTCGAGTGAAAAGCCATGGCGCCGAGGAGAAAGAGCGCAGCTAGGACGATCGTCCCCCGCACACCAAACCCGACGCGTCGGGCAAGGACGAACAACACGGCCGTCGCCGCAGAGCTTGGCGACGCCCGCGTCAGCAACCCGTCGGCTGCCAACCTTCGAGCCGATGACTCGTCAACCGACGTCCGCATTACTGGACTCCCCGCAGCCGCAATTGACGTGGCAAACTCAGAAGCACGCGTCGAGACGGAGGCCGAAGCCTTGAGGCGCGAGGCTAACGAGCTCCGGCCCTCCAAGCTTCAAACAATGCTCGCACTGAGGCAGGCCTGCTTCGCGCCGAGCACGACGTCGCGAGGACCGCGGTGGCTCCCCTGCCGATCCCCGAAGCTGCCGAGGTAGCGGTAGTGCGACGCCGCCTGGACGAGACTCTAACTGAAGCGCGAGAGCAAACCCGCTGTAACACCCTCGCCGCGGAGAAAGTCATGCAAGAAGTAGCGGAAGCCCAGGCACGCGCCAGGCTGCCGTCCCCAGCAGGAGCACAGGAGGCCGCCGCCCTCCGCCGAGTCATGGCCGACAGCCGCGCAGGAGCGATTCCTCCCGCGCTAGCATGTGCCGAAGAGGCCGCAGCCAACCCTTCCATCACTTCGTCGCGCAGCTAGGTGGGTAGGCCCTGGCCTCAACGCGTCTCTCGGTGGAACACTACCCTCTGTGGGTCCCAGCGCCTCCACTGCGCCCAGAGCTCCACCACCCGGAATGGATAGCCGAGCGGCCCACCAACATCGCCCCGCACCAACTCGAGGTCAGAACTTACCCGCCGTCGTCGAACGCCCCGGGCCTCACCGACGTGTACAACCCGCTGAGCCTAAGACTGGCAGCAACACCGTGGCCAAGCAAGTATCGAGCGCCCGGTATCGCCAGCTTCGACGGGAACACCGACGCCGTCGAGTTCCTCAGGGTGTACGAGACCGCTGTGTCCTCGGCGGGAGGCGGCGAGACAATCATGGCCAAGGGGTTGCTGCTGGTGCTCTCCGGCCTGGCCCGGAAATGGTACCTCGGGCTGGCTCCTCGCTCGGTGTACTCATGGGAACAACTCCGTGACAAGCTCACCAGCCACTTCAAAGCCCATCGGAATAAGGAGGTCACCGCCTCGGACCTGTTTTCCCTCAAACAGGCCCCTGACGAGTCGATACAGGACTTCACGCAACGTTTTGCTCAAGTACAGTGCCAGATCCCGGACATCACCGACAAGAGCGTGTGCGAGGCCGCCCACCACGCGATCTATAACCCCGACTTGGTAGGAAAGCTCGATAGGAAGGAGCCCAAGACGGTCACAGAGCTGTACGAGATCATGCGCACCTACTCCAAGTCAGAGGACGGGAAGACCCGCAAGCAGACAGAAGCACAGGCACTTGCGGCCTGGACCGGGCCGAAAGCGGAAACTTATGGCCGGCGCGCCAGGAGGCAGAAGGATGTGTACCACGTGGAAGAGGAGGAGCACCGTCCCACCAAGCAGACACGTAACGGCGACCGGAGCCACGAGCCGGGCCGTCCCGAGCGAGACTCCCGCGGCCAGGCCTACCCGCGCGGAGGTCGCAGCCAAGGCCAGGGGCACGGAAACGACTCCGGATGCGGAAGAGGCAGTAACAATGGAAACGGAGGACGAAGGCCCGGAGGAGACAACCGAGTATTTTGCGAGCTCCACGGCTGGGTCTTCCACACCACCGCGGAATGTGACCTAGTCGCCGCCGCCCGTGCGATCAAGCAGCGCGGGCTGGCCACAAGAACTGATGCCCTGCGACACGATCGAGCGGTAGCTCAAGAAAGTCAGGCCTTGCCGCCTCCGCCGCCGCTTCCGATCCTTGGGGAGCCACCGAAGCAAGTTGATGATCCGCGGCGCCGCGTCGTGCACACCATCATTGGTGGCCACGCCCACACATTCCCGTCCAAGCGACAACGTCGGGCCTACACCCGAGAGGTGCAACACATCAACTCGTCGCCACCCACCGAGCTGCCTCCGTGGGTCGGTGCCACGGTGACCTTCGGCCCCGAGGACGCTGCGGGAATCAGCCTCCCCCATCACGACGCCCTCGTCATCTCGGCGGTCATAAACGACTATGAGGTGCATCGTGTCTTCATCGACGGAGGAAGCTCGGCGGACATACTATTTGCATCCACCCTTGCAGAGATGGGGATACCGCGAGCATGCCTCGCCCCTGCAGGCATCCCGCTCCTGGGCTTCGGAGGCGAGCCGGTCCCAGGGCTCGGGAAGATTGAGCTCCCGGTGGAGTTTGGACAAGGGAAGTGCAAGCGTCAAGAGAGTATCATCTTCGACGTGGTCGACCTCCCCTACTAATACAACGTCATCCTCGGCCGGGTCACATTGAACAAGTTCGGTGCCATCCCTCACCATGCTTTCCTCTGCATGAAGATCCCGTCCCCTTGCAGTGTCATTACCGTCCGAGGCAATCAAGACTTATCCTGCAAAATTGACAACGACATCCAGGCGGCCATTCGCTATGTCCACACCGTTCACGCTGAGGCCGAAGCTGAGAAGACCCCACCAGGGGCTGCCGACCCCCCAACATATGGGTGGTGGGTCCCAAAGCCCAAGCCCGATGGCGAGACACGCGTGGTACCGCTGTCCGAGGAAGACCTAGTCAAGACGGTGCTCGTCGGAGCGAACCTCGACCCGAAGGTCGCAGAGGCTTTGCTCGGCGCACTCTGGGACGACCGCGACCTCTTCGCATGGGAGCACGAAGACCTCCCTGGCGTGCCCAGGGAAATTGTTGAGCACTGGTTGTACGTCAAGCTGGATGCACGCCCTGTGAAGCAGAAGCTCCAGAGAATGTGCATAAAACGTCAAGCCACGGCCCGTGAGCAAGTTGACAAGCTCTATAAGGCCGGGATCATCCGTGAGGTCATGTACCCGGACTGGCTCGCCAACCCCGTCCTCGTCAAGAAGGCCAATGGGAAGTGGCGCATGTGTGTTGACTACACCAACCTCAACCGTGCATGTCCAAAGGACAACTTTCCACTCCCGCGGATCAACCAGCTGGTTGATGCCACCTCAGGATGCGAGCTCATGAGTTTCCTGGACGCGTACTCTGGGTACCATCAGGTGTGGATGGCCAAAGAAGACGAAGAGAAGACGAGTTTCATCACGCCCTCCGGAATGTTCTGTTACGTTCGGATGGCCTTCGGGCTCAAGAACGCAGGTGCGACCTTCGCACGGCTTGTATGCAAGGCCCTCGCGCCGCAGATAGGGCGAAACATTGAGGCTTACGTCAATGACATCGTCGTCAAGAGTGTCCTCGTCAACACCCATGCCGCGGACTTGCGAGAGACATTCGATAACCTCAAAAGGGCAGTCATGAAGCTCAACCCGGAGAAGTGCGTGTTCGGAGTCCAAGTGGGGAAGCTCCTAGGCTTCCTCGTATTGGCAAGGGGTATCGAGGCCAACCCGGCAAAAATACAGGCCGTGCTCGTCATGCGATCGCCGGAGAACGTCAAGGAAGTGCAGAAGTTGACAGGGCATCTCGCCGCATTGGGGAGGTTCATCTCTCGCTCGGCTGAAAAGGGACTCTCGTTCTTCAAAACGCTGCGCGGGTCCTCCAGCTTTGAGTGGACGAGTGAAAGCCAATCCGCCCTAGAAAAATTGAAGACATACCTTACCTCGCCGCCCCTGCTGCAAAGGCCCTGTCCCGGGGAAGCGTTGCTGCTCTATCTCAATGCCACCCCGACGGCAGTAAGCGCTGTGCTTACCAAGGAGAAGGACAAGACCCAGCACCCCATCTATTATGTGTCGGAGGCGCTGCAGGGGGTGAAGGTACGGTACACCGAGCTAGAAAAGCTCGTGTACGCGCTCCTCATGGCATCGCGGAAGCTGCGACACTACTTCCTCGCCCATTCGGTCCAAGTACTATCGGCTTTCCCAATCGGCGAGATGCTACGCAACAAGGAGGCATCAGGACACGTGGGCAAGTGGTCGACCGAGCTTACCCCGTTCTCCATTGAATTCGTGCCAAGGACGGCAATCAAGTCCTAGGTATTGGCAGACTTCTTGGCGGAATGGGCCCCGTCAGTGCGCGCCATGCCTCCGGATCTCTCCGACCCGGAAGGCGCCGGTGCGGGAGCAATCCTCGAGTCCCCTGAGGACAACATCACCTCCTACAGCGCGTGCCTTGAGTTCAAAACCACTAACAACGGGGCTGAATATGAAGCGCTCCTCCTTGGTCTTTGGAAAGCAAGCGCTTCGGGCGTGCGAAGAATGATCGTCAAGAGCGACTCGCAGCTCGTCACCGGCCACGTCGACAAAAGCTACCAAGCCAAGGACCCTGAGATGGTCAAGTACTTGGCCTTGGCTCGGGACATGGAGAAGCACTTCACCGACATCACTGTCCGTAGCATCCCCCGCGCTGCGAATGCCGACGCCGACAGCCTCACGAGGGCCACAAGCACGAAGACCGAAATCCCCCAAGGGGCTTTCTATGAGGTGATCTCGGAGCCCGCCACGAAGGGGCTCCCCGAGGTGTGCCTCATCGGCGAGCAGGACTGGAGGACCCCGATCATGAGTTATCTCTGAGACGAGACAGAGCCCGCTGACCCCGTCGAGGCACGAAGGCTCAAGAGTCGGGCCCGGAGCTTTGTCATCCACGACAACACTCTATACAAGCGTGGGGTATGCGCGCCCTTTCTTCGGTGCATCTCCAAGGAGGAGGGACTCGAGTTGGTCCACGAAATTCACCAAGGGCTGTGTGGGTCGCACCTCGTCCCCCGCGCCTTGGTATCCAAGGTGTTCCGTCAAGGGTTCTATTGGCCCACCGCCCACCGCCCTCCGCAACGCCTAAAGCCTCGTTAGAACATGCCCTGCGTGCCAATGGAGGGGGCGAGGCACGAAGCTCCCTGCAAACAAGTTGCAACCCATCCCACCGTCGTGGCCGCTGGCCCACTGGGGCGTCGACCTAGTCGGCCCGTTTGGGTCCAGGAGTCGCGGGTTCAAGTTCGTCGTCGTCGCCGTCGACTACTTCTCCAAGTGGATCGAGGCCGAACCCTTAGCCAAGATAACATTGGCAGCCGTGCAGAGGTTCGTATGGAAGAATCTCATTTGCCGCTTCGGCGTCCCGAGGGAACTCACCATCGACAACGGGACTCAGTTCGACGCGTCCCCCTTTGGAGATTCTGCATCGGCCTCGGCATCAACTTATGCTTCACCTCTGTGGCAAACCCAAAGGCGAATGGCGCCGTCGAGCGGGCCAATGGGATCATCCTCTCAGGCCTCCGCAAACGCCTCTTCGACCTGCCCAAGGGTCTCTAGGCGGACGAGCTCCCTAGCATCTTGTGGTCCACCCGCACGGTAGCCAGTCGGGCCACCGGCTTCACACCCTTTAAATTATTATACGGCGAAGAAGCGGTGACCCCCGAAGAAATTAAGATTGGGTCTCTGCGCACTGCGACGGCCACTGGTGAGGACTCCCATGAGGTATCCCTCGATACGCTCGATGCTGTTCGACAGGAGGCCGCTCTCAATATTGATTGGTACCAGGCCACCATGGCAAAAGCGTACAACAAGACCGTCCGTCCGCGACCCATCCACGTCGGCGACCTCGTGCTCAAGAGAAGGTGAACCCAGAAGCCGACGGCAAGCTAAGCTCAAAGTGGGAAGGGCCGTACGAGGTGGTTCGTGCTACCCGCCTGCATGCGTTCCGTTTGGCGACCCTCGACGGGGGCGAGTTAAAGCATAGCTGGAACGCTGACAATCTCCGCAAGTACTATGTGTAGCTATAGTTTCCCTAGATGTAGCTGCTGCGTCAGCATCTTTTGTATTTTGAAATAGTACGGCGAGGATAAGGGCCGCTGCGACGGTCGCTACCCCTGCTTGATCATCCATCTAGGTTGAAGACGACGCTTCGTTGTCGCCAACTTTTGTAATCGGCCTTAGCGTCACTGGGTTGTTAAGCCTTAAAATAAAATACTCAGAACGGCAGCATCACGCCCCCAAGTAAAAGGACCCGCTATCTCCGTCCAGGCTAGAGTGTCCCTTCCCTCCGGGGTCGCACGACGAGAGCTCCCCGCGATGTCGAGCCATCTCTGTCCGGGATAGAGTGTCCCTTCCCCCCGGGGTCGCGCGACGAGAGCTCCCCGCGATGTCGAGCCATCTCCGTTTGGGATAGAGTGTCCCTCCCCCCCCGGGGTCGCGCGACAAGAGCTCCCCGCGATGTCGAACCATTTCCGTCTGGGATAGAGTGTCCCTTCCCAGGGTAAGGCAGGAACGTGCTCACACACGCCAGGGTAAGGCAGGAACGTGCTCACACACGCTATCAGGCGCTAAGTATTTCTGAACTGGGGACAAACGCGGTGCTACGTACCCATTGATGCCTTTATTTCTTTATTACTGCATTCTACAATCGCTCTCAAGCACGCCATCGAGCGCTTAATGTTTTTGGATGGGAGGGGGTACAGCACCGTTCTCTCGCACACCTAATATAGGTCGACACGCCAATACACTCGTAAAGAAAAACTCAAACTTATTAAGAATGCCTAGCCAGGCCTGCGAGGAACTCTGCGACCTCCACCTCGCTCAAGACATGCACGTCGTCATCTTGTCGCTTGGTTTTCATTAATCGGCATGAAGCATGCGCTTGGTGGACTCACGCCTAACGGGTGCCGTCCCTAAGTGCCCCGCGGCAGCCTTCCATCGAAAGCTATCAGTCTACAAACCAGATAACAAATAATTCACAAGGTGCAAATGCAACGCCTGGCAATTTTCTGGATTTTCATTAATAACTAGCAAAGTCACTTGAGAGTTACAAAAGAAAGTCCGACCATGTAAACCCTAGCAAAAGACGGGCCACTAGACAAGTGGGCTCTCGTTGACACAGCAACAACCCTAGCAAAAGAACACAACAAGACTAAAGCAAGTCCTATGCTATGCAGAAAGCAAAACCAAAAGGGTGGTGCAAACTTTGCAATATAAACATGACACGCAAATCCAAGCTGTGAGCCTCACACCTGCGGAGCCAAGGCTGGCTCGCCAGGGGCTCCCTCCGACGTCCCGCCAGAAGATCCTATGAGGAATCGTGCCTTCCAGAGCGTGGCAAGGTACTTCACGCCGCGCTTGTCCCACACCTAGGCCAAGAAGGCTCGAACACCGTCTCGGACAAGAGGACGAGAGTCCAGGATGGTCTTCTTGCTCGGGGCCACGTACGCCTTCGCCTCAAACTTCCCCGCCGGATCACAGCCGGCCTCGCGAAGGCAGATGAATGCGAGCTCGGCACAAGACTGCGCACAGTCCCGCGCGTGTGCCGGGATCACGTCCCTCGAAGGAGCGGCGACCGCAACCGCCCACCGCAGGCGAGCAGCCATCGCATCCCCGCCTGATAAGTCAGGGGGAGCAGCGGAGATGCCAAGACCACTGCCCAGCTCGCCGACCTCCGCGGCAACTGACACCGCCAGCGTGTCTACCTCCTGATGCCGTCCCATGGCGGGCCCATGCTCGACCTGTAGGGTGCAAAGCTCCGCACGAAGCAGGGTGATGGTGTCCTCCGCCTCGGCCAACTTCCTCGTGGCCTCCGCAGCATCGGCCTTGGCGGTCTTAGCGATCCCCTTCTCTTCCCAGACTCGAGCACGTGCGCCTTCGATCGCAGAATCATTCATCTCCAGGAGCCGCTCAGTCGCGAGGAAACCCTAGGGATGCGAGCCAAGAGTCAATAGCCATCGAGAGGATGGAATATGCAAGCAACTCAAAAAACCAAACACTTGAGATACCTTCAGCAAGGCAGACTTGGAAGCATCGCGAACCTCCGTAAGCGAGGTCGGCCGGCGAGATCCGGAGCGCTGCATCGCGGTAGAAGCTAGCCTTGACCTCCGAGCCGGCAAAGTGCCCCGGAAGCAGTCGTCCGGCCACCAACAAGGCATCCGGGATAGCCCCGCTGCCTCCGTCACCGTCAGGCACCGGCGCGCAGCGGGCTGGTGGCGGTGGCGGTGGCGGTGGCCTGGTGGAGCGGCTATCTCCGGGCTCAGAAGCCGGAGAGAACGGCGCCGGGTGCACCATCGAAGACGTCATCGCTGCCCCCCAGGCGCCGCGCCAGCCGACGTCGCCGCCACCCGCCCCTGTGGCGACAGAGGCGCCCGTGTCAACCTCGTCCATCCTGTCTGTGCCAAAGTCAAGCCACTGGAGGAAGCCGTGTCCGGAGGACGAGAGGGAAGGCCGCCGCCTCCAGAGTCCTCAGGTGTGACCCCGGACTCGTCGTCGCTGTCTTCGTAGTCCTCAGTGCTCGACTCAAGGTCAAGCGAGACAGGGACCCCCATCAGGCCCTTTCTGAGTCCGGGGCGTCGGCGGGGTAACTCACGCTGTGGGCTCAGAGAACGCCTGTCAGCCGTAGCAATGGCCTGCGGTCCACGAGCTCGGACCCTCCGCGAAGCCGACACGCTCGGTAGCGTTCGCTTGACCCCACTGACCCCCTCGGCGGGAAGAAGAGACGTCCGCTCGGGCACGGCCCATCCGAAGGCCACACACGCCCTGTTGCGTCGAGGCTTCGTGATCAGCAGCTTTACGTCCGCAGCCTCGACCCGGCTGTAGCGGCCGAGTAGCACGTCCGCCGCCTCCTCTCCCTGCACCAAAGAGGAATCTGCAAAGCCAATAAAAAGGGGAACAAGAAGAGAGCTTGAGATCAAAAGAGGCGAGGAACCTCGACGCAACGGAGGCCGCCGGTATGATGAAGTTAAAAGCCTTACATGTCGAGGGGAGATACTTCCCCAGCTCCCGCAGGCCGTGAGGCTCGTCCCGACCCTTCGGCAACAAACGCAACATCCAGCCGGTGGCAAGCGGTAAAATCCCCAGCAGGAGGTACTCCTCCACTAAATCCCGCACGCTCAGCTCGAGGGCCAAGCGCTGGAGCAAGAACCGCTGCCCCTCGCCGCTCCCGGTAAGAGCGAGGAGCGCGGTCGTTGGCACCGGGATGCTCGTTGAGCAGAAGAAGCCCGAGTCGTGAACTCGACAGTAGAACCAAGCATCTCGCCAATCGGGCCCACTTGCCCTTGACGGCGAGCGCCGGGAAGTCGAACTTGTTACGGCTGCGACGACGTGTGAAGCTGACGGTCCCGTACATCGAGTACAGCTTCCCCGTCACCTTCGTCCTCATCACCACCGCCTGGTGATTCCAAGCGAAGACCTCCGCCCGGCCGCTCGTCTCCATACTCCGCATCGCCCACTCGAAGGCCGCCAGCCGAACGAAGGCAGATGGGTGGAGATCTGAAACTTCCAAGCCGAACAACATCAGCACCTCCAGCAGCAGCGGGGCTGCTGGAACACGAAGCCCGGCATCGAACTAAGCCGCAAACACCACGATGCACCCGTCCGCTGGATCCGCTCTCACCGTTGAAGGTTTGGGAAGCTCAACGCCGTATGGGCCGTCGAGGCCCGGGAGCTTGCCCTCCGCCGCTAGGCGTTCGATGAGCGGCAAGTCTACGCTGGAGGGGCCCAAGTAGCGGGAGTAATCCTTTGATGTCAGCTCGAGGGCAGTGGTCGCCTTACCCTTGCGCGTGTTCGCCGACATCGCGACCCATTCTCCCCGCGCTCGTCTGTGCGCCGCGTTCGTTCGCAGGCGCTCGCGTCCGTCCGCTCGTCGCCGCGCCGTGTTCGTTCGCGTGCGCGTCCGTCCGCTCGTCGCCGTGCAGCATCACGCTCGTGTTCGCATTCGTCGCTCGTCGCCTTGTTTGTCCGCTCATCGTCGCGCCGCGTCACGCTCGCGTTCGCGTTCATCCGCGCGTCACCGCGTTCGTTCGCGTGCGCGTTCGTCCGCTCGTCGCCACGCCGCGTCACGCTC
Organism: Stipa capillata; assembly: GCA_019208055.1. Lineage (NCBI taxonomy): Eukaryota > Viridiplantae > Streptophyta > Magnoliopsida > Poales > Poaceae > Stipa > Stipa capillata. The sequence goes on from JAGXJF010002509.1 coordinate 482,460, forward strand.
GCGTTTGTGTTTGTCCGCTCGTCGCCGTGTTCGTTAGCGTGCGCGTCCGTCCGCTCGTTGCCACGCTGCGTCACGCTCGTGTTCGTGTTCGTCCGCTCGTCGCCGCGTTCGTTCGTGTGCGCGTCCGTCCGCTCGTCGCCTCGTTCATCCGCTCGTCGCCGTGCCGCGTTCGCTCACGCGCGTTCGTCCGCTCGTCGCCAAGCTCACGGTTGTTTGCCCGTCGACGCGCTCTGTCTACGCCCGTGCCGAAGTTAGTCTGTGCCCGCGCCGGAGCTAGCAGCCGGCCTCACCTGAGTTGCCCGCGCTCACGGCAGGCCCCGGAGTCGCCCGCCCGCACCTGCCTGAAGACGCCCGAGCTCGGCCGCGCGAAGGTCCACCGCCTGCGCCCACCGGCGGCACGTGGAGGCAAGATAGCGGCGTGGGGACGGCCGGGAAGCGGCGTCCCGCCGAAGCACGCCCGACCCGGCCGGGGCCCGCCTCGCCTCGAGGTCACCCGCTCGAGCCTGCCTGGGAGCGCGGGGGCTCGACCGCGTGCGGGGCTCCCCTCTGCGCCCACCGGTGGCACGGGGAAGCAAGGCGGCGGCGTGGTGGAGGTCGGGAGGCGGGCCGGCGGCGGTAGCCCGCACGGCCCCGCCGAGTCCTGCGCGGCGCCCGCTCTACCCAGGAACGGGGAGGAGGCGGCAGGGGCGAGCCGATAGGGGGGCGGCGGCTAAAGGGGCGGCGGCGGCGGGGCCCTGGGAAGAGGCGGCCGGCGGCGGTAGCCCGCGCGGGCCCGCTCCGCCCAGGAACAGCGAGGAGGCGGCGGGGGCGAGCCGGACGGAAGGTCAGCGGCGCCGGGGTCCGGCGGGGTCGGCGGCGGAAGCGGCGGCGGCGGGTTGAAGGGAGGGCAGCGGCACGCTAAAGAACAGAGGAGGAGGAGGCGTGCTGTGGGGGGAGTTGGGCCGGGAGCAGGCCGGCACGGTTGGGGGGTTTTTATAGCCCCCCATTTTTTGCCTTTGACCTAGAGCCCAATGGGCCATGGCCCAGGGGAAGGCCCAAAAAGAAGCTAGTGCAGGCCGGCCTGAGGAGGAGTGCCGAGCACACGCAGAGGAGAAGGGAAAAGGAAGAGAAGGACAAAAGAAGAAAAAAAGAAGAAAAAGAAGAGAAGGAGAAAAGAAGAAGAAAAAAAGAAGAAGAAAAAGAAAGAAGAGAAAAAAAGGAGAGAAATAAAGAAGAAAAAAGAAGAAGACTGTCCCGTCGGGTACTTCTCGGAAGAAAATCGTGATTCTCGAAGGGACGTCAATCCGGCCTGCGCACCAACCCATTGAGGATTAGTGTGCCGGCTCGGACGAGCGTTGTCCGACCGCCCCAACCGGCAAGGGGCTACTGTTGGAGGAGGGTTTCTGCGCTATCCCTAATCGACGCTGTTCATGATCGCTGCAACGCCATCAAGGTTCTCGTCGACGCTCGCCGTGTCAAGACAGTCTCCGACGCGCCCTCCCGCTGTGTCAGGGTTGCCTCCGAAGCGCCTTCCCGCCGCGTCAGGGCTGTCTTCGACGAGCCCTCCCGCGCAGCCACTACGTTCTCCCGAAGATTCTCCCGAAGATTCCCCAGAAGAAGCCCAGAAATATTCTCTTAGGGATGGGGAAATGACCATAATGCCCTTAAAAGTCCCCTCTCATATGAGGGCGAAATTGTAATCTCACACTTTTCTCCCTTGCCCCTATAAATAGCCCCCTGTGGGTAGAGGGCAGATGATCGATTTTTTCATTTCCCCCACTTGTAAGCTCTCTCATTTTTGTAAGCTCAATTCCACACCCTAATACAATACTGATTTACGTCGACGACTGCCTCACGCATTGCTTCTCGCTCGTTTTCCCTCGCACGCCCGGAGGTCGCTGTAGCCTGATCGGGAGTGCCACAAATCTACCGTCTAGGCTTATACCTACGACAGGTTTAATGAGAGATATAGCATTCATGGACTCTGTGACACTTCCTGAATTCCACAATCACTATTGCCTCCCAATCAAGCATCACCACAGCATTGGAGCTACAGTTTCATTACTGTGGTCATGTTTCTTTAGCACAATTTTTGCTACTGGGACAAGAGATATTCCTCAAAAGTAACCACTGACGTGATCACTTGATCAGCTTTAGAGGATGCAGCATATCCTGCTATATATTTGCAAATTACGAGTATACTAGACAATGTTATTATTGGATTATCACAGTAATATGCAAGTAGGGCTACTTGAGAATGCTTTACATCTTAACCAATCGTTTTATATGAAGTATATACTAAATAGATCCTAATAGTGAAGTACTGTACAGTTCTCCAATTGTTCTGCATAAGTTTCACAATTTCCACAAATTAACACCACTTCCAAGAAAAATTACCACATACTTATTCCCAATTCTGTGTCTCTTCTTCCATCACAGAGAGACGGCCGTCGATCTCGATAGAGCCAAGAACATCGTTATGGGATTACAGGATCTAAAATCTTGTCTCCCTTAGAGAACATCGCAATCACCAGGTACCAAGCAAACAGTAAAGACATTCTCGGCGTAAAAAGATAAAGCAACTTGTTTGGCCTACCATAGACATTGGTGTCGAAAACCTGGTGGACGGACTCCATGGGCACCTCGGCGAGCGGCGCGACGAGGTGGACCCCCGCGTTGTTGACGAGCACGTCGACGCGGCCGAGCTCCCGCAGTGCGTCCCGCACGGCGCGGCGCGCGCTCTCGTCGGAGAGCACGTCGAGCTCGAGTAGCAGGTACCGCGGGTCCCCCTCGAGCCCGCGCATGGACGCGCGCGACTGTGCCGTGGCCACGACCGCGCACCCCGCCACCGCGAACGCGCGCGCATCGCGTGCCCGATGCCCCCTCCGAGCACCCGGTCACAAGCACCACCGGCCGCCGCCGCCCCTCCTCCTCCCCGCCGGGTAGCGCCATCGCCGGCAATCAGGGCCGGCCCGCAGGGTGTGCGGCCGCTCCGGGCCCCCAAATCCCAGGGCCCCCAAATCCTAGGTTAAGAAATTTTTAAAATAATATATAAAAATTATTTGTATGAACATTATTGCTTTTGGATGCATTTAAGTGTTTATTAGTAAAATTTCATATATATATATATACATATATTGATTATTATTGTTATGATATTTATATTAAGGGGTTTCGAGTTTTAATTTTGTCCGGGGCTTCTAAAATTTCAGGATTTCACCCAGGGCCCCCAAAATGTCAGGACCGGCCCCGGCAATCCCTCTCGGCTCAAGGCAGTGACCGCCGGCGATGGGAATCTGGGATGCGGATCCCGTGTCTTCTTTGCTGTGTACTCGCGTTGCGTCTGGTTCGAGATTCTGAGGATTTCTGTTTCCCTACGTGAATTTGCCTAGTGTAGACTGTTTTATATTTAACAACGTGCTGTATCTCTCTTTTTTTTCTTTCAAAACTCAATTACGTCTTTAATCGTCTAGATCAGTACAGTACAGGAAATACGAGTTCCCATAGCGAACCAACCGATCGGCCATTATACCGAGTCAATATTGTACAACAGATTAATGTCCGATCATGTTTGTATGTAACCATAATAACACATCAGTTATGATCTATTAACAGTAAAGATTTACTAGATCAATAGACAATAGACATGTGATGTTTACGTGTAGTGATCAAAATTGATCAGTCATAATGTAGTTATAAAGATCCATCCTGATGTGATTCGTTTAAGTACATTTTATTATGAAGATTTGTCTGTTATGATCAATTTTTGTACAATTATGATGACCTATTGGACGTAATATGTTTATATACAATTATGAAAATATATCGAATGTGATCTATTTAGACACAATTATGAAGATCTTTCAGTTATGGAGAAGATCTACCAAATTAATGGTTGGATGTTCGCTTTTTATTGGAAATTTCTTGAATATCTTTTTTTTAATTGTACCTTTGGTATATACTAATAGATCGATAACATGTTAGCAGGATAACCATCTTTATGATTCAAAAGCCCATTAAGTTGGTTCACTTTCACTTGTAGCTTGCATTTTTCGTTGGATCCTTCCTCATTTTTCGTCGAAGCTCGGCCAATGCTGTGGTTTTCTCGTCAATGTTAAGGATGGGAGTCGGCAGAGCCCATGGATGATGGTTCACGTGCGTAGTCACATAATTTCAATTGTATCGTTGCAGTTGGGCGTTGGGGGTTGGACTCGATCTTCAATTTGCATCCAAAAAAGGTAGTAGATTGCACATACATGTACGTGCTTATTGGAACGGGAGACAGCAACGTGGTGGTGGCTTGTCGTTTCATGAGAAGAAAACCGAGGTTGTTCTTAGTACGTAATTTCTACTCCCTCTGAATCTATTCTAAGATGTCTTTAATACATTGAATTTAAAATTTTGATTTGTTATGTATAGATAACTATCGCTGCTGAGGGACAAGTTTCCTTCTGTCCCCATCACCACCGAGCATAATTCGAATGATATTGAGGTAATTTTATTAATTGTACATGTAATTGCGTATAAATAAACAAATTTACTAAAAAGTGAAGTACTAGTACATTTAAATATATCTATTTATGTCGAGATCACGAGCAAATGAATTTACTTTTAGAAAAAACATCTGATTTATAATAAATCTCAATAAGTACTTAGCTTTTTCTTTCAAGACTATTGATGAACCACGCGCTACCAACTAGTCCTTAGGCTGGTCATAGTGGGAAGTAACTTAGACTAGTAACATGCATATGTTACTAGTCTATGTTACTACCTTCATAGTGGATAGTAACATATGTGTGGTACCATGCAAGCCTTCATTTATTTAGATGTAGACTCATTTTGCCTTGAGATACGTTATGTTACGGTAACATATTATGTTACCACAAACACTTCTCTCCTCATTAACTACTTGCCACATAAGCAAACTTGTCTTGGGGTGCGTTATGTTACTAGCTAAGTTACTCCCACTATGGCCAGCCTTAGTAGATGAATGTGATGGGATTCTTTATATTCATTGCTGGGTACTTCGGATATTGTAACAACGTTCTGAGTGCCGACAACCACGGTAACAGGTTGTCAGATTATCGATAATCTCCACCAATGCGTACAACATGTGTCTCAGTGATATTGTTATTTAATGGAAGAAAATCATAAAAGTTTTATTTTGTGTCAAATCACAACGTGGGCATCCAGTCCGATAAGACTCATGAAATAAAAACGAAATTCGACAAATTAAAACTAGAGAAGTCTAAAAATACTCATGGAAATCAACAGCTGTTCATCCACTCAAGGCTAGCGAGAACGTCGGAGCAGCTGATGGCGGCAAGGGTTTCCTAGAGGGCCTCTGCTTTGTTTTGAGGTGTTTTCTTTTGCAAAGTAGTTTAGTTTTTCTTTCAGGGAATGCGAGGAAAATCACTTTTGGTGGAACATTGAACTTCATTCAGATACCTGGATAACTCTGGAAGGTACAATACAACATTACATGTCACCAGATTTGAGGATGACCATTTTATTATCAGCCCCCAGATTTAACAGAGAACCCTAGACATGCAGTTCAGTATTTCTTTTAGAGGAGCGTGCAGTTCAGTAAGACCACGATGTCGTGGGCTCCTGGCCACGGTCTGCAGAGTATGAAACCCACGAGGTAGCACGCACGACCGGCCCAAAGAAAACGAGTGCAGCGCACACATGGATGTGGTGTTGACTTGACTGACACTTGCACTTGTTGCAAGATCAAGACATGCTCGTGAACCTGACGACCTCTCCGGCACAACGGAACTAGTCAGTAGAGCTAACACGTGTTAAGCTTGCGTGGTTCTCGCTGCTGTTACTATCTTCTGTCGTAAACTTTGAATGAAGCGACCGGCCGGCCGGTAGGCGAAAAATAATTAACCTCGAGCCAGTGCTATCTGATTATACTTTCTTAAAATATACATATATATATATATATATACTCATTCTGACCTCGTATTTAGATCGTTTCATAAATTGACACTGGAATAAACAAATGTGTAAGCTACAAATCTACTCTCATATAGCTAAAACAAGCAAGTTTCTCCTTATAGCAGCATGCAGCGGGTGCTCTACGGCTGCACGCGCTGGCTGCATGCACCGGATTTAATACTACCAGCTACATGCACAGATTGAGCAACTAATGCAGAATTAAGTGAACAAAGAAAATGGAGGCAAGAGTACTAATGCAGTTTGTTACTGGAGCAACAAACAACTTAGAGGGAAGAATAAAGCGTGCACTGAACTTCCCAAAAAATTTAGGATTGAATCCAACAAGAAATTTTTTAAACTGAAATCAAAAGTAAATTTTGGAACCAAAAAGAATGTATGCCTACTGTGTGTATATACAGGCGTATGGAATTAGGGAACATTATCTTCAACGTCTTCAAAACAACACGCTCGGTTCCTTCCTCAGGATGAAGATCGCCATTATCATAGTATATTTTCCTATTTAGATCGAACATGTAAACGTCATAATCCAAAATAGATTTCGGTTGCCGGAGACTGCAACACCATCCTTTACTTGTTGTTGTTGTTGTTGTTGTCGGAGACTTCAAGATCATCCTTCCCGGGCATAGCAGATTTGTTGTGCTGGCTTGGCTTCTCCATGGTGTGCATGCTAGAGTTGTGATGGATGAGAAGTGAACTTAATTGGGAGGGATGGAGTACGGGAATGGGGTATAAAAGGATTACACGCGTCAACTATATGAGTATTTAGAGTTAGGTCAGAGTAAATGATATCATTAGAAATGTAAACATGGAAGAGCCATGGAATTAAAGAAGAGATAAAACAGGAAAAGAAGATGAAAAACGTGCTTAAATCTTAAAACGATCTAGATTAAAAAAAAATTAAGTAAAACGACCTAGATTTAAAAAAGGAGTACTATACTTACGTGAGCGGTGCGGTGTTGTGTACTGTATATGCACTGCCGTACGTTTCCTTGACTATTTACCTTCGCAGAGGACAAAATTTGCTGTACCGAAGCTTCATCTCACCCTCTCCAAGTGTCAAGCAAACACTGCGTTTTTTCGTGGGAGTTCGTGGAACGGTGCCAGCTAGGTTTGCAAGGTTTCGCAGAGATAAGAACCTCGATTCGTGACGTTCCTCCAATTCGTTTGTTGGAATTTGAGAACTTGCAGTGCAGAGTCAACTTGAATATCAAGCTGTTTGCAGGTGGATCGAGGAGTCGAAGGGAGAGTGGGAGGCAAGCATGCAATGTCCTTCTTTGGCCTTTTTTACCTTTAGCAAATATAGCAAATAACCAAAGTACAATGAGCAAACTAACACATCAGCATAGAGACACACTTGCACTCCTTATTCGAAAAGAAAAGGGAAGAAAAACACTACGTACAACAGAGACGCAATCTTAGCATAAACAGTTGACTTAAAATTGACATCAGTGATCCATGCATATGCTTGCGAGTTGCAAGTATCTACACACCCATCTCGCCGCACCAACAACTCAAGAAGAAGCTCCACCAACTTTTGGATGCACCTTCTTCTTCACCAACCCAAACAAGCCTCCCCGCTCTGATCTCTTGCTAGCTTCAGGCGCCTTCTTTCCTGCCGCTCCGTCGCTGCCCTTCTTCTTTCCCTCCGCCGCCCCATCGCCGGCCTTTGCCTCAACCCTTTTCATCTTCTCCTTGCAAGCATTCTTCAGCACGTAGGCCTCCACCAATTCCCCTGCTATCATGGATGCCATCTCCTCTCTCTCTCTTTCCCCCTCTATCTTTCTAACTCGCTCTGCCTCTCTATGGCTGTCTCTGGAACCTTGCTTTTCTTTTTCCTCTTTTCCTCTTGCCAGCGCAGCTGTGCTAAGTGTGTGTGATCTGAGAAGCCCAGTGAGAGATGTGCATATACATATATATAGAGAGAGAGGACAGCGCGAGCCTACAGTGAAAACTTGGTAGTGAAGGCAGGTAATTGGCGTGTAGTTTCTGCTCTCTTGACTGGGTTGGTGAATGCCACTGCCACGACGCCAACCGATCAGGTCTGCCATTCTGCTTACTTGCCACGTAATGGGGTCGATGGTGAAAGGCTTTGACTTGGAGAGTTAACCCGTGGGCTGTGGCTGTCACCTTGGGAGTGAGCCGGCGGGAGAAACTTCCTCGAGCAAGCGCACATCGGAAAAACGCTGTATAGATGAACGGCTGCTGTGTGAGTGATACGGTGAAATCCACTTGTGGAATCCGGAAACCGCATGAGAAATTCCGGTTGTTTGATTGTGTAGATTAGCCAGTTAATGTCGATCGGCCGGTAGAAAGATATATGCGTACCTAACCGAGCCACCATAGACGGTGCTGGAATTATTTTCTGGCAGCAGCTGCCACTCGCGAGCTGCTTTTGTATAAGCTGTGAATTTTATACTTTCGTAATTTATGTAGTAAGTCGAAACGTGTCAAATGGGCAGGCTTTTATACTTCTTTCGGAGTTGTTTTCCTCTGGGTTTCAACACTACAAAAGTGGGCAATCTATTCACGCTTTATCACCTTAGAAACTGATAAGAAGGCACATAAATAGAGTTTGACAATTTACTCAGAGAAAGAGGAATAAACAGAGTTACACACATATACTTATACATCCAACACGAAGCATATTGCAATTAGATACTCACACAGTCACGCGACTGAAAGACACCATGCATGACATACTTTTAGCCAATTAGACCAATGTATCATGGTGCCCTAACAACTGATATCCCCAAAATATTCCAATCATGCATGCATATATGTGCAGATTGCAGTATCGCATATAAACCTGCAATTGCAGGTAATACTTTCTTCAAATCCGCCCTGTTATATATTTCCCTTCCCTTCTCATCACTTACCAGAAAAAGCTTCCAAGCTATTGTGATGCACCTTCTTCTTCTCACCATCATCAGCTCGAATAGCCCACCGCTGGTTGCGTGCTTGCCTTCGCCGGAGCCGCCGCTGTTCCGCCGTCCCGCCGTGACTTCCTCCAGTGCACTCATCCTTTCCCTGCACGCGTTCTTGTGCATGTAGGCCTCCACGAAGTGACCTCCTATCATCGACGCCATTTCCTGATCCCTACGCCACAGCAACACTAGGTGTCCGTTTCACGGTTCTCCTAGAGCCTTTACTAAAATCCTGTCAAGTTTTTTGCTTCTGCCTAGTGCTCTATATATATAGGAGGGGTAGCTGAGATAATTGGACCTGACTGCGATATGTTACGATTATTATTCCCAAATAAGAAGTTGAGGGAAATCATGCCAAAAGCAAAAGATTCATCCCATTCTAGATATGATCAGCTTCTTTTTTTCTTTGAGGACAATATGATCAGCTTTGTGCTTTATGCAGGATTTGACGCTCGTGTGATTCATGAGTGATATGTGTGACGGAATAAGCAGCACTACGCATAAGTTGGGTATGAGGCGACAAAAAGCAATGATAAAAAGAGGGAATATATTTTTAAATATTCGTGAGTTTGGATAGGTAGATACATACATGATACATGAGGCCAACGGGACATGCAAGTTTCTTCTTCTTCTGATGATGAAACTAACGGGACATGGCAAGGTTGCTTCACTTGCTCGCATTATTCACGAGCGACAGCTGAAGCTTTGTTTGGTTTCGATTCGATGGTATCAGCCAGATTTAAGTGATGGTTGGCTCCGCAGGCCTGTTGCTGTCAACTCTGATATGATTTTGTCTCAAACGGGGAAAAGGCCAAAAGGGTGTATTGCAGCTTAGCAAGGTTAATGGTCGTTTCGGTTTGCAGAGGGTGTTTTGGTTAGAGTGGCCGCGTTGTGTTGAGCTGTATGGTTATATCAAAATGATGACATTTTTAATAAAAGAGTTTGCTGACTTCTTGCAGGTTATTTGCTTATACTCATCTTGGTTGTGATCTTGGTCGTAACTGCAGCGTTCGGAGGCGCGGGACACCTTCGTGCAAGCCTATTCGTTGGAGGTTGTGGCCAAAGAGATATTAAGTGGGCATGGTTGCTGTTTTAGCTCTAGAATGTGTAGAGGTTGATGTATTTCCCCACTACCGGAATATTTGTGTTTGCCGAGTGTCTACTTATTTGCCGAGTGCATTTTATCGAGCACTCGGCAAACCACCATCTACGCCGAGTGCCGCAATAAAGCACTCGGCAAACGCGGGGAAAACACTCGGCAAATTAGGGCACTCGGCAAACGCGGGAAAAAACACTCGGCAAATTAGGGCACTCGGCAAACACGGCGCCACGTGTCCCACCGCACGGTGGCTGACGGCGCGTCCCTAACGGACACTCGGCAAATAAGAAAACATTTCTTATTTGCCGAGTGTCCGTTAGCGGCACTCGGCAAACATTTTTTTTCTTCTTCAACTGACCTTTAATTTTTTTTCCCTCTGAACATACATATGATATTCTATTTTAAAATTTGGCATTTTTTCAGATTTGTTTGCTATATTTAATTCATTAAGTGCATTTCTAGGAATTTTTTGATATAAGTCAAATTGATCTGTAAGTGTTTGAAAATATGGAATAAAATGGGTAAAAAAATGATATTTATGTTCTTGAGTCTAGGTTTTGGGCTTTCTCAAGAAATGAAAAGAAATTTCAAACATCTGGGTCCCGATACACGATCACCAACGTGTGGCTTATTGGTTTTTTAATTAAAAAAAGGAAACGAAGTCTGAAAAACACGAAACTTAGCATGGTGTCATGATATGGCACCTAGAGGCTGTGATAAAAATTTGAGAAGGTTTCACAAAAGTTGTGACGTACACTGCTTACAAACCGAACTATCTCCGAGGAAGAATCATGATTTTGAGAAAGAACGGGTCGGGTTTTAAGACGAAGTGACGGTTTCTTCATCGTTTGACCTTGAAACTTTTTATACACTCAACATAAACCATCACATGTTCCATGTAAAAATTTGGCATTTTTCCTGGTTTGTTTGCTATATTTAAGCCATTAAGTGCATTTCTAGGCATTTAACGGATATAATTAACATTTGAACTGCAAGTGCATGAAAAATTTGCCGAAAATGGGTTTAAAAATCCTATTTGTGTTCTTGAGTCTATGTTTAGACCTCATCCAAGAAAAGAAGAGGAATTCCAAACATCAGGGTGCCAGGACTTGACCCCGAACATGGCGCTTATTGGTATTTTAATTCTAAAAAATGCAAACGAAGTCAGAAAAACGTAAAACTTGACATGGTGTCATCATATGACACCTAGAGGCTATGGTAAAAATTTGAGAAGGTTTAGCAAAGAAAACAAAACAAAGAAAGAAATAAGAAAAAGAAAAAAATATGTTTGCCGGGTGTCCTGAAATTTACACTCGGCAAACATTGTTTGCCGAGTGTCCGCGTAAGGACACTCGGCAAAGTTGTCTGTTTGCCGAGTGTCTCTTTTATGACACTCGGCAAACACGGAGACACGTGGTAAACATCGCATTTGCCGAGTGTCCGTTTTTTGACACTCGGCAAACAGCTTTTTCTGGTTTAGTCCCACCTCGCCCAGCGACCGCGCGGTTGAGTGGTTTATATACCCGGCTGCGCGTTCCGGGTTGAGATCTTCTGCACCGGGTGCTTATACACAGCGCCATGTCATTTGAAACTGACCCGTACGTGGGTCCCCCGTGGATATGCCCAATAGATGTACCCCGCCGGCGTGAGCGTGTGTAGTGGTGATGAGCTTCCGGGCAACAGCGGTGCCCCGCCGGCGGCCATTTTTTTGGGCCCTGATCACCTTGTTTGCCGAGTGTCGACACTCGGCAAAGAGTAAGGGTTTGCCGAGTGTCCGGATGCCGACACTCGGCAAACTGCCACCGCAGGCAGCGCTGTGGGAGCGCCACGTCTCCTATTTTTGCCGAGTGTGTGCCGTCGACACTCGGCAAAGAGGCCGTTAGGGCGCTCCTGCCGTTTAGTTGCTTTTTTTGCCGAGTGTTGGATTTGACTCTCGGCAAATAGTTTGCCGAGTGCGCGATAGAAAACACTCGGCAAACAGGGCTTTGCCGGCAGGTTGTACGCCGTGTGGTGTTTGCCGAGTGTTACACTCAGCAAACGCTTTGCCGAGAGCTTTTCCTCCTTCGCCGTGTGCCCTGGGCACACGGCAAAGTTCCAGAATCCGGTAGTGCCCGTGGCTTTGCCCTTGTTCTTTTCATTTTTGGTATTTGGCCAGGGTGTGCAAACAGGGTTTCCACGCGAACTTTGTAACAATTAGTTAGTTGTATGCGTAAAACAGTGCAGAGGATAGGAGATACTCTTAGGATGTCTGATAGCTTGTATCTCCTTGGCATGGCTATCTCTTCTTAAACATGCTGACCCTAAACATGCTGAGTGGATACCATTGTGCTGTAATTGGTAGTTTGTATTTATTGAGACAAGTTGAACTGAGATGTTGTTTGGTTGCCCGTATCAGTTAAGACATATTAAGCTAAGAGTGTGTTTGTAGCCTGTATATGAGTTATATTTGGTTACCTCCCCCAGATGACAGTGAGGATACCACTACAAGATGAGATATGCAAAGAAAATGATTTTGCACACAATTCTAGCAAGTTTTCAGCACCAAAAAACCTATTTTTGAAATATTTCAGAAATATTTATACATCAAAAACATATTGCACTAAGTAAGAAATTTCAACAACAATTTTGCATAATTCAAACAGCAATATAACTTTTCAGCAATAGTTCATCACCAAATAATATATTTCATCACCAATTCGCATAGTTCAAGGACACCAAAGCTGAAGTGTTCCTTGATGAAGGTGTTAAGCATGAGTTCTCCTCTAGCTATACACTACAACCAAATAGAGTCGTGGAGAGAAAGAACCGCACGTTTATTGAGATGACAAGGAAAATGTTTAATGAATACAAGACTCCCAACAGCTTTGGGCGGAGGCCGTCAGCATCGCATGCCACACCTCAACTTCTTGTACCTTCATCGACTCTTGAGGAAGATGTCGTACAAGCTCATCACCAAAAATAATCCAAATGTCTCATACTTCTGCGTCTTCAGGATCAAGTGTTATATCCTTAATAAAAAGCAAATACTTTCTACATTTGCTCCAATATGTGATGCGAGATTCTTTCTTGGTTATGCATCGAATGCATAGGCATGTCAAGTCTTCAACAATACTTCATGTATAATTGAAGAAACGTGCGACGTGTAGTTCAATGAGACCAATGGTTCCCAAGTGGAAAGTGTTTACTTTGATGTAGGTGATGATGAGTTGGGAAATGCCATCAAGAACATGTTACTAAGAGAAGTGATGCCAATAGAGGTCAAGGAAAACACGTCATCAATTGAAGTGGAGCCTCCTGCATCGAACCTGATGAGATCTAAAGTGTGGAGGTGACCCAAGTCCAAAATGACAGTGCCCAACCTTAAGTCCAGTCTCAAATTCCACGTAAAGACCAACCGGATCATCCAATGATTCGTAGGAGTTTGCAACATGATCATCCAGCTGACCAAATTCTTGGCGACATACGTAAAGTCACTCAAACATGTTCGTGCATTGTTCATGTTTGTGGACAGCACTCTTTGTTTCCTTTTTGGAGCCAACCAAGGTAAATTAGGCTCTTGAGGATCCGGATTGGGTGAATACCATGCATAAAGAGCTCAACGACTTTGAGCGCAATCAAGTTTGACCGCTTGTAAAATTACCAAGCCAAAACATCATCGACACCAAATGAGTCTTCTGCAACAAACAAGATGAAGATAGAGAAATTATGTAAAACAAGGCTAGACTTGTGGCCCAAGGGTACACACAAGTCGAATGTTAGGATTTCGGAGAAATCTATGCCCCTGTTGCTAAAATAGAAGCCATTAAAATCTTGCTTGCATTTATTAATCATCATAATATTATGATTAATCAAATGTATGTCAAGAGTGTATTTTTAAATAAAAAAATCAATGAACTAGTCTATTTAAAGCAACCTCTTGGTGTTGAAGACTCTAAGTTTTCTAACCATGTCTATAAACTCCACAAGACACTATATGACCCCAAACAAGCCCCTAGAGCATAATATGAGTGTCTTATGTAGTTTGTAGTCAATAAGGTCTTTAAAATTGGAAAGATTGATTCCATTTTGTTCACTAAGTCTATTGATAAAAAACTTTTTGTTTGCCAAATATATGTGAATGATATCATATTTGGATCGACTAGCAATGCCTTTAACGAAGAATTTGACATGATGATGGCTGACAAGTTTGAGATATCCATAATGGGTGAAATTGAAGTTTTTCCGTGGACTACAAGTCAAGAAACTTTGGGAAAGAACATTTATTGGCCCAAGCAAGTACATCAAGGACATGATCAAGAAGTTCGACATGGAGAATGCCAAGCAAATCCATAATCCAATGAAAACTAACGGGCATCTCGACCTCAATGAGGAAGGTAAATCCATGGATCAAAAGGTATGTCGATCCATGATTAGATCTTTGCTTTATCCTTGTGTATTTAGGCCTTGTATCATGCTAAGTGTGTACATGTGTGTAAGATTTCAAGCTGCTTTGAAGAAGTATCACTTTGTGACCGTTAAGGGAATTTTGAGATATATAGTTCACATACCCAACATAGGTTTGTGGTATCCTAAGGGTGCTAGTTTTGATCAGTTGGATATTCGGGTTTGGATTATGCGGGTACAAGGTAGATAGGTTTACTACCTCCCACACATGATAATTTCTTGGTAAATCCTTAGTGCTGTGGTCATCCAAGAAACAAAACTCTGTAGCCCTATCCTATGCTAAAGCGGAGTACATCTCCGCGGTAGTGTTGCACTTAATTGTTTGGATGAGGCAAACCTTGAAGAATTATAGAGTCAATTTGAAAGAAGTCCCTATTCCGTGTGATAATGAAAGCGCAATCAAGATAGCTGACAACCTCGTCCAACACTCCGGAACCAAGCATATAGATGTTCAATACCATTTCCTTAGGGATCATGTGACTAAAGGAGATATTGCCTTAAGCCATGTAAGGACAGAACAAACAATTAGCGGATATCATCATCAAGCCCTTATATGAGCATATATTTTGTGAATTGAGTGAGTTAAATATCTTGGATTCTCGAAATGTTGCTTAAAACTTTGCATATATGTTGATTCTTTGTTTGATTTTTGGAGCTTAAGATGTGTGAACACACCAGGGGGAGTATTGTTCTCTCAATGAGCAAATAAATCCTAAAAGGTGTGAACAAATCAATAGTTTTGTGCATTAGTTATCATTAGGATGATGGATACACAAAAATGTGAGTCATTGCATCGTAGGGTCTCATGCTCAAATGCATACAGGTCCTAATGCAAATTTTAGCTCACATGGTGGCAACATCACAAATATCACCATCTTTGGTTTCTTAGGTCTTATTTGCTATCTCAGATTTTGGTAAATGTCGAGAATTTTTGTTCAATTCCCATCCAAATTGTTGCTTCGATTGTTTAATTGTTCTCCAATTGTATGTGAAATGAACTATCGTAGGTACAAGCCTAGACAATGAGAGAGAGGCACTCCCGTTCGGTTACCTAGGCCTACGAGGGTGCGCGTAGGGACCCGAGGGAGAAGGTGGCAAGCGAAACTAGGACTCACGAGCCTGTTTGTATTTGTTTCCCAAATTAGGGTTTGCGAATGAGAAAATGAAAAAATGGATCCCCCTCCCCTTGCCCTTGAGGCTCTATTTATAGAGGTAGAGAAGGTGGGATGGAGATGAGAAATTTATAAGTTTGCCCTTTGGAGATATAAAACATTTCCAAGGGGGCTTTTAAACTATTTACATATCACATAATTATACGTCATTGGTTTAGGGTTAGCGCGCTAGCACCCCTCCCACAGTAGCCCCTCGTCGATTCGGGGGCGATCGGATGGTGAGCGCCTGGGGCGGCGCAACGATTCTTGAGGGGTCGGCATGCAGTTCGAGCAGGTCATTCAGACCCTGTGCTTTCCTTAGTTGGTGGATGACACGTGATCTGACCTTCCTTTGTGACTGAGATATGAAGCTGCATGGTTATCCTCGGGGGGTGCAACCGCCTAGGGCAACCGGGGGGGAGGGGGCAAAATGGTTAACTCGCGGTGCCTTTGCTCCATTTCTCTCCCTCCCTTTAATTTCTCCACCGCCGCCACTCCGGTTGACTCCGCCGCCGGTCGCTCGCCGGGCTGCCTCGTCGCCGCCGCCTGCACGACTTCTGCGACCGCCAAGTCCGCCGTCCAGCGCTACCTCGGGGGGCCGCTGCCGCCCGCGACCGTCGCGCCGCCTGCCCCGAGCCCGCGCCTCGCTGGCCCACCGCTCGGGGCCGCTCCGCTAGGCTGCTTCTTCTGCTCAGCCGTGCCGGCACTGCCGGGTCCACCCGCCTGTGGGCCGCCGCCCGTGGCCAAGCCGCTACCGCCGGTTCCGCCCGCTCGAGGGGCCGCCTCCCGTGGTCGAGCCCCGAGCCGCCGTGGGCCGCCGCTCACGGCTGAGCTCCTGGCCGCCGTCGTCGGACCGTCCCCGTCTCGGCCGAACGCGCTGCTCCCGGACGTAGCGCAGTGGGCGCCTCCTTTTTTCTTTTTTCTCTTTTTTTGTTTTTGTTGTTTGTTTTCTTGTGTGTGTATGTGCTGTAATCCTCGGGTTGCCACTGTCGCCTGGACGCCACCGCTGCTGCCGGTCCGCGCTCGCCGCCATCGCCACGTACTGCCATCACAGAGTCGCCGCGAACCACTCTCACCACATGCTGACGCCGCCTCGGCTGCTGCTACCATCTCCTCCTACATCATCGCGGACTGCCTAAGCATCGCCCCGCCGCCTGTTTCGCACATTGCTGCCCGCACCCCGGTTGCCCACCTTGCCACCCCGCTCCCCCACCGTCCTCATGACGTTTGAAGGGAGCGCGGGTGCGCGACGCCATTGCACGCCGAGAGTTGCAGGGGTGGAGAGGAGCGGGCTCGCCAGCGATGCCGTCGCATCGTGAGCGTCGTCCAGGAGGCCGGGACCCGTCTTCGAGGCGTCGAGCCCCCGCGCGCGAGAAGCTGCATACGAGGTTGCGAGGACCCTCGGCGGAGCGGCGCGCGCCACTTTCCATGGGGGTGCGTCGACCCTCCACGGGGGGGGCGTGCAGAGTAATCCACGGGGGCACGCGGGCCTCCCGAGGAGGGGTGCGCGGAGGCATTTGCAGGGGCGCGAGGACCCTCCGCATGGGTGCGAGGACCCCCCGCGGAGGGGTGCACGGAGACGTTCGCGAGGGTGCGAGGACCCTCCACAGGGTGACGCGCGGGACCGCGTACGGAAGCCAAGGGAAAGGGGTGGCGGCCGGCCCTGATGAGGGCAGGGCCGAGGCCGGCGAGGGTGACCGCTACACCCGGTAGCTCGATCGTTCTCGTGCGGACATGACCCTGATCCGGCGCCTTGTCGAGGAGGGCAAGATCTCCACAGTCGACGCCGTCATCATCCCAAAACGGACGGAGCTTTGGGGGAAGCCCGGACCCGGCCAGGTTGTGGCTTTCGCTGCACAGTTTGACGCCGGGTTGTGCTTTCCGGCTGCGGATTTGCTGAAGTAGGTGCTCAAGTTTTTTGAGCTCGAGGTCGCATACCTCAGCCCAGGCGCTTTCGTTCGCCTGGCAGTTTTTGAGTGGGCATTAGGGAGCATGGGGATGGAGGGTTCTACCGAGCTCTTCACCTACTACCACCAGGCGCACGTGGCTCACGTGGCAGTACTGAGCGAGAGCGGGGAGGAGGCGATTTCCCCGTATGGCACGGTCACCTTCGTGAAGCGCCGGGGTCGCGTGGGCTTCTTATACCCGGCGTGGGCCACTAAGAACCAGTGGGACAACTAGAGGCAGGATTGGTTTCTCTGCACCGTCACCGATCCTGCCTACACTCATGCGGGGCGTGGCCCGGTGCCCCGGACCTCGCCTCCCTACCCGTCACCCACGTCGATGGATGCTTCGCGCGCAAACGTCCTCACGTGCCTGGCTTCGGTGGTGAGCTCGCGAGACTTAGTGGAGGAGTACCACATGCTGAAGGTCATGCCCCTAGCGAGCGGATGGGAGCCATTCTTGCTACTCGCGGGCGAGGGGCACTTCCTGGATCTGCGCCGCCTGAGGGCAGCATCACCTTCAAATCCTTTTGTGCCAGGTTACTCTCGTTCCGAGGGTAAGGTTTCTTCATAATATTCCTGTCTTTTCATTTAGCGGTGACATGTTCACGGCGTCGACCTCCGTTTTGGCTTTGATCGTAGGTCTGACCCTCGAGGCAAGGGAGGATGCTGCCATGGTGGTGCTTGGACCGGTGATGCCATGGGAATCTGCTAGCATTAAGGAGGTAATCAAGAAACCTTGCCGCAACCATGCTTGTATTGCCTTTGGACTGGAATGTCCGGAGTGTCCGGTCGTCTTGTCCAAGATGGTGCAAATGCAGCTCCGAAAGCGCTCTCTACCGCCTTCTCCGGACACGCCGATTCGCTTGACTCGACACCGTCCTGCTTTCGCCGAGCTTCCTTCCCCGCTTAGGTCCCTCTCGCCGGTGAGCGCGGGGCCCACTTATGGCGTCCTGGCGGGGCTGCACCGATCGGCACCTCCCTATCGCCCAAGGCGTGGGAAGGGCCCTTGGGTGGCACCTCTGGACAAGCCGGAGGCGACCTGTATCACCGATTACGAGGATAATTCGGCCGATGACTTTAAGGTGGAGAGGCCCTTTCTCCTGTCGAAGTCGCCTGAGGGGGACTTCTGGTACTCCGATAGGGAGGACGAGGTGGCTCCCAATGCTTCGGGGACGTCGAGGCACCGCAAGCCTTTGAGGGAGCCCTCGGTGTAGGTACCCCCACCGCCGCCGCCTCCGGCTGCAGAGGACGTGAGCGATGATGATGAGGGGCTTCCCCCGCGTACCCTGCGGGTGACGGGTCAGCTCCCCCTAGAGTGTCTTGTTAGCTCGAGGGAGGAGAGGCGCTTCTTCCGGCGTGCGGCCGAGCTTGTCCTCCCCGCTGACTTGTCCACCGTGCTCGGTGGGTGTACCTGCCCCGAGCTGTACGACAGCGCCAAGGCCTCGTTTCTCAAGGTAACAGGTCAAGTACGAGGTTTCTAGCTGTGCGTCACTCCTATCCTGGGCTGTGCTGATCCCATCTTTCTTCTTATCTTTCAGGGCCCCTTTGCTTTGGAGCAAGGTGCTGTGGTGCGGGATGCTTGGCTCCTCGCGCAGGGGGTCAAGCGTCGGGAAGTTTCTGCTGCTCAGGCAGGCATGTTGGTGGCCCAGGAGGAGTGCATGGTTGCTTGAGCAACGGCCTCCGCTGCTCTGGAGGCATTGGAGAAGTCCCAGTCGACTTCCCGATGTGCTGAGGCTGCGGCTGCCGAGAAGCTTGAGGCAGCTGAGGCCACCATCGGCGTCCTTCGCGCTACACTGGCCGGTGCGGAGGCCGAGACAGGGCGACTCTCCAGGGAGCTAGCTACTCGCGTCGAGGGCCAGAAGGAGGTGGCATCTCTAGCAGTGCTGGCTGCTGCGGGGGTGAGCGAGTTAGCTGGTTCACTAGGCATTGCCGTCCCCCCCCTCGACACCTCCGGCGAGGGCGACGTCACCGCCCAGCTGCACCAGGTAGGTACTATCGGTGCCGCTGCGCGTGCTGCTATCTCGGGGTACTCGCTCGACTGTGCTCGGGCCTCTGCCGAGCTGGTTCTTGGCTACTTGAGCATGGCCAAGTGTGGCCATGTCGAGACGTTTGCTGCATGTGGTTACCGTGCTCCGACCCAAGATGAACTCGGGAGTGTTTGGGATTGCATCCGGGGCCACCCCCGAGTTTTCCTCAGCTCTGTGTGGAGTGAGCACGGCCCTTTGCACATTCGCGCCCTGCAGCGCTCCCGTCGTGTGCGAGAGGATCCTGCCGCAGCGTCCAGCTCCGGGGGAGCCCCTGGTGGGACAAACCCACTTCCTCAGGTGTGAGGTTCACCACTCGGCCTTGTGCGTTTTGCTTACCTTAGCATGATAGGGTCTTAGTTTAGCTTTTGGTATCTCAGTAGCTCGCTTGCCTGGGCTGTCGCTGCGTCGACGCAAGCCCCTTAGCTGTAAGGTTGGCATAGCTGGAGCTTTTCTTTTGGTAGGGTTTGCATGGCTAGAGTTTTCCTTTGTAACTCTCAATGAAAACTCAGAAAATTGTTTCATATGTCCTTTTTTATGCAATTATTGAACACTTATGTTGGACGATCTGCAGGTTGTTGGTTTTCGATGGAAGGTTAATACGGGTCGTTTGGGAACAAGGCCTCATCGACCTGAGTCACATAAGAGTGCCTCTGTTAGGCTAAAGAAGGCCGATGAGCTTGTTCAGAATGCAATAATAATGAAATAAAGGTGTCCTTGGGTACGCAACACCATTTTCGCCCTTCTTTTTAAAAATACCCAGCTCCTGATGGCGCGTGTGAGAACAGTCCTGCCTTATCCTGACGTACGTGCCCGGCTCGACATCGCAGCGAGCTATCGCCGCATGACCCTGGTGGGGAAGGGATACTCATTCCGGATGGAGTTGGCTTGACATCGCGGGGAGCTATCGTCGCACGACCCCGGAGGGAAGGGACACTCTATCCCGGATGGAGGTGGCTCGACATCACGGGGAGCTATCGCCGCATGACCCCGGAGGAAAGGGACACTCTATCCTGGATGGAGGTGGCTTGACATCGCGGGAAGCTATCACCACATGACCCCGGAGGGAAGGGACACTCTATCCCAGACGGAGGTGGCTCGACATCGCGGGGAGCTATCACTGCACGACCCTGGAGGGAAGGGACACTCTATCCTGGACGGAGGTGTTGAAACTTGTTATGTGGGGGCATGGTGCCGTGGTCCTGAGTTTTCCATTAAGTCTTAACAACCGGGTGGCATTAAGGCCGATTACAAAAGGTGGCGACGGACAACACGTCAACCTCATCCTAAGAGAATGACCGAGCGGGGGTAGCGACCAACGTAGCGGCTCTTCCCCTGGCTGCACTATTCCAAAGTATAAGTATGCCGACGCAGCGGCCACATCTAGAGGAACTACAGCTACACGTAGTACTTGCGGAGATTATCAGCGTTCTAGCTGTGATTCAACTCCCGGGCGGGTGGCGCGAAGCACCTCGTACGGTCCTTCCCACTTCGAGCTTAGCTTGCCATCGGTTTCTGGGTTTGCCTTCTTCTTGAGCACGAGGTCGCCAACGTGGATGGGTCGTGGGCGGACGGTCTTGTTGTATGCCTTTGCCATGGTGGCCTGGTACCGATCAATGTTGAGAGCAGCCTCCTGCCGAACGGCATCGTGTGTTTCGAGGGATACCTCATGGGAGTCCCCGCCGATGGTTATTGCAGTGCGCAAGGACCCAATCTTGATTTCTTCGGGGGTCACTACTTCTTCTCCGTATAATGATTTGAACGGTGTGAAGCCTGTGGCCCGACTGGCCGCCGTGCGGGTGGACCATAACACGCTAGGAAGCTCATCTGCCCAGAGACCCTTGGGCAATTCGAAGAGGCGCATGTGGAGGCCTGAAAGGACGATCCCATTAGCCTGCTCGACAGCACCGTTCGCCTTTGGGTTGGCCACAGAGGTGAAGCACAAGTTGATGCCGAGGCCGATGCAGAATTTTTGGAAGGGAGCCGCGTCAAACTGAGTTCTGTTGTCGATGGTGAGTTCCCTTGGGACGTCGAAGTAGCAAATGAGATTCTTTCATACGAACTTCTGCACGGCCTGCCGATGTTATCTTGGCTAAGGGCTAAGCCTCGATCCATTTGGAGAAGTAGCCGACGACGACGACGACGAACTTGAACCCACGACTCCTTGACCCAAACGGGCCAACGAGGTCGACGCCCCAACAGGCCAGTGGCCACGATGGTGGGATGGGCTGCAGCTCATTCGCGGGGAGCTTCGTGCCTCGCCCCATCCATTGGCACGCGGGGCAGATTCTGACAAGGCTTTCGGCGTCGCGAAGAGCGGTGGGCCAGTAGAACCCTTGACAGAATGCCTTTGATACCAAGGTGCGGGGGGCGAGGTGCGACCCACACAGTCCCTGGTGAATTTCGTGGACCAGCTCGAGTCCCTCCTCCTTGGAGACGCACCGAAGATAGGGTGCGCATACCCCGCGCTCGTACAGAGCGTTGTCGTGGATGACGAAGCCCCGGGCCCGACTTTGAGCCTTCGCGCTTCTACGGGGTCAGCATGCTCTGTTTCATCGAAGAGATAACTCATGATCGGGACCCTCCAGTCTTGTTCGCTGATGAGGCACACCTCAGGAAGCCCCTTTGTGGCGGGCTCCGAGATTACTTCGTAGAAAGCCCCTTGGGTGATTTCGGTCTTCGTGCTCGCGGCTCTTGCGAGACTGTCGGCGTCGGCATTTGCAGCGCGTGGGATGCTGTGAATGGTGATGCCAGTGAAGTGCTTCTCCATGGCCCGGGCCAGGGCAAAGTACTTGATCATCTCGGGGTCCTTGGCTTGGTAGCTCTTGTCGACATGGCCGGTGACAAGCTGCGAGTCGCTCTTGACGACCATCCTTCGCACGCCCGAGCCACGCGCCTTCCGGAGACCAAGGAGGAGTGCCTCGTATTCCGCCCCGTTGTTAGTGGTCTTGAACTCAAGGCGCGCGCTGTAGGAGGTGATGTTGCCCTCAGGGGACTCGAGGATCGCTCGTGCTTCAGCGCCTTCCGAGCACCACGAGCCGTCGACATAAATTGTCCACATCGGGTCAGAGGGGTTCAGGAGCGTGGCGCGCTCTGACGGGGCTTATTCCGCCAGGAAGTCCGCCAACACCTGGGACTTGATCGCCGTCCTTGCACGAATTTGATGGAGAACGGGGCTAGCTCGGCTGACCACTTGCCGACGCGCCCGGATGCTTCCTTGTTGTGAAGCATCTCACCGATTGGGAAAGCTGACGGTACTTGAACCGAATAGGCGAGGAAGTAGTGTCGCAGCTTCCGCCATGCCGTGAGGAGTGCGTATACGAGCTTTTCCAGCTCAGTGTACCGCACCTTTGCCCCCTGCAGTGTCTCAGACACATAATAGACGGGGTGCTGGGTCTTGTCCTTCTCCTTGGCAAGCACGGCGCTTACCGCCGTCGAGGTGGCCGCAAGGTAAAGCAACAACGTCCACAGGACAGGGGCTTTGCAGCAGGGGCGGCAAGGTAAGGTATGTCTTCAATTCTTCCAAGGCGGCTTGGTTTTCACTCGTCTACTTAAAGCCAGAGGACCCCCGCAATGTTTTGAAGAACGGGAGTCTTTTTTCAGCCGAGTGAGAGATGAACCTTCCCAACGTGGCAAGACGTCCTGTCAACTTCTGTACCTCCTTGACATTCTTCGGTGGCCGCATGTCGAGCACGGTTTGGATTTTTACCGGGTTGGCCTCAATACCCCTTGCCAACACAAGGAAGCCGAGGAGCTTTCCGGCCTAGACTCTGAATACGCACTTCTCCGGGTTGAGTTTCATGCCCGCCTTCTTAACGTTGTCGAACGTCTCTCGCAAGTCTGCGGCGTGGGTGAAAGGACCGAAGGTGCCGACTAGAGGGGGGTGAATAGGAGGCTAACAAAAATTACTTCTTTTAACTTGATTGAACAGGTTAAGCCTTAAACAGAAACCAGGGTTAGCTAGCTATGTGACAGGTGAGTGACACAGGCAACAGATGATGTGTAAGTTAGCATGCAGCTGTCACACAGGTGCCTAACACAGGTATTCTAAGGACTTAGTAAATGATGAGCAATCAATGTGCCTGTGTAACAGGTAACTGACTTAGGTGTGAGATAATATATATAGCAACTGAGACACAACTAATGAAACACAGGTATAAAGGAGATCTATAACATATGAACAGAATAAGTCTAAGATTTCACAAGCAAGCAAGCAAGAAGGAAGCTAAAGACAATACAGGAAAGTACTCAAGGAGACAGTGTGCTTTTCACCGAAGTTCCTAGCTCTTCACAGAGTGGTACGTCTCTGTTGGAGAGGCTACTCCGAAGAGATAGCCAGCACCAAATCGTGCTTGTTCTCCGAGTACCTGACGTTCAGGCCTCTTCCTTTGCTTGTGGAAGTCCCTTTGCTTGCAGCAGGTAGACTTCGATTCACCTTCATAAACGTCTGGTTCAGCCCACACAAGCTTGGGTGATACCAGTGACTCCTACACCCATCTAGGAGTAGACACTCCAAGAGTAATATATTCAGCAGCAACAACTCTTGGAGAAACCAATGCTCTTTGCTCAAGAACTCTAACTCTCCCGAACTGACACTTAGGAAACTTTGGCTTTTGTTCGGTGGGAAGAGGCTTTGCAACGGTTGAATATGATTCACTGGATTGGCAAAGGTTGAGGTTGAAGACCTCCCTTGGTCCCCTATATATAGGGTTCGCAGGGACCCGACCGTTACACTGTTGCCATGTAGGATTAAGTGAACCACTGGTGACAGGCACCGGTGACACAGCTACACACTACGCCCAACCTATAACCGGCTCGGGCAGACCGACACCTGTGTCACCGGAGGCTGACACAGGTAAACCCTTAACTGACGTAGCAGCACTACTCAGCCCGGTCCTGACACATGATATGCCCTCAGCGCACAACACTCTCTGAAACCTAATAAGGAGATAACCTCCGACAGCCCTCTGAATCAGCAGACAAGCCATCGCAGCGCAGGTTTCTTAGCGTTTACAAGCTCTCCCCTGGTACAGAGATGTACCTGAGTCACAGAGCGCTAGACCACCTGTGACACAGCTGTGTCACACCGGTGACTCTAACCCCTAGGGTTTTCTACTGCTAGCACTGCAGAGTGCAAGCACAAAATCAGTTTCACACTTGTGCAAAACTGTTGACACAGGGCCACTAACCTCAAAGCATTAGTGCCACTGTCCAACATCCTGAGCATTGAGCAATTAGAACCTCCACAGATCATTACTGCATCATCCCTCTTGGTAGTACGGGTTTTTCCTATGGACTCAAAGAAACTAGCAAATCTAGACTTTACCTGCCCACCAACTGCAGTCACGGCCCTTGACGCATCAAGCCACCATCACCTTGCTTGCAACTCCTTGCACAGCACCGGCTTCTTCACAGCTGTGGCACAGCTGCCTAACACAGCCATTCCTTAGTCCTGTAAACCACCCTTGTACCCTTTTTGATGGCCATTCTTTTCCTAATGACCCTTCTTCCTGGAACCTACTAACCTGTCTACACTCAATGTAAACGTTAGATTCCAGTTTGAGTTGCCATTAACCATCAAAACCAACTTGGGGCCTAGATGCTCTTTCAGTGGGTGTCAGTGAGGACGCTCTTGACGACAATGTCATCAACATACACCTCGATGTTTCGCCCTGTCTGTGGTGCAAGGGCCTTGTATACGAGCCGCGCGAAGGTTGCCCTGGCATTCTTGAGCCCGAAGGCCATCCGAATGTAACAGAACATTCCGGAGGGTGTGATGAAACTTGTCTTCTCCTCGTCTTCCTTGGCCATCCATACCTGGTGGTACCCGGAGTACGCGTCCAGGAAACTCATTAGCTCACATCCTGAGGTGGCATCGACCAGCTGGTCGATTCGTGGGAGTGGAAAATTGTCCTTTGGACATGCACGGTTGAGGTTGGTGTAGTCTACGCACATGCGCCACTTCCCGTTGGCCTTCTAGACGAGGATGGGGTTGGCGAGCCAGTCTGGGTACATGACCTCGCGGATGACTCCGGCCTTATGGAGCTTGTCGACTTGCTCACGGGCCGCGGCCTGACGTTCTATGCACATTCTCCAGAGCTTCTGCTTCACAGGGCACGCGTCCGGCTTGACGTACAGCCGGTGCTCAACAATCTCCCTGGGAACACCGGAGAGGTCTTCGTGCTCCCATGCGAAGAGGTCATGGTCGGATTGGAGTGCATCGAGCAGAGCCTCTGCGACCTTTGGGTCGAGGTTCACCCCGACGAGTACTGTGTTGATGGGGTCTTCCTCTGATAGCGGTACCGCGCATGTCTCGCCGTCGGGCTTGGGCTTAGGGACCCACCACTCGGATGTTGGGGGGTCGGCAGCCCCTGGGGCGATCTTCGCGCCCTTGGCCTGAGCGTGAACGGTATGGAGATAGGAATAGCCGCCTGGATGTCGATTTTGTGGGACAACTCTTGATTGCCTCGGACGGTAATGACACCGCAGGGGGACAGGATCTTCACACAGAGGAAGGCATGATGAGGGATGGCACCAATTTGTTCAAGGTGACCCAGCCAAGGATGATGTTCTATTGGTAGGGGAGGTCCACCACGTCGAAGATGATATTCTCCTGGCGTTTGCACTCCCCTTCCCCAAACTCCACCGGGAGCTCAATCTTCCCGAGCCCCGGGACTGGCTCGCCTCCGAAGCCAAGGAGCGGGATGCCAGTGGGGGCGAGGCATGCCCGCGGTCTCCCCATCTCCGCGAGGGTGGATGCGAACAGTATGTCCGCCGAGCTTCCTCCGTCGATGAAGACACGACGCACCTCACAGTCATGTATGACCACTGAGATGACGAGGGCGTCGTGATGGGGGAGGCTGATCCCCGCGGCGTCCTCGGGGCCGAAGGTCACAGTAGCACCGACCCACGATGGCAGCTTGGTGGGTGGGGACGAATTGATGTGCTGCACCTGTCGAGTGTAGGCCCGACGCTGTCGCTTGGAAGGGAAGGTGTGGGCGTGGCCACCGGTGATGGCGTGCACGATGCGACGCCGTGGATCCTCAATTGGCTTCGGCGGCTCCCTAAAGAGCGGCAGGGCCTGACATTCTTGAGCTGCCACGCGGTCGTGTCGCGGGGCATCAGTTCTAGTAGCCAACCCCCGCTGCTTGATCGCTCGGGCGGCGGTGACTAGATCGCATTCCGCGGTGGTATGGAAAGCCTAGTTGTGGAGCTCGCAGAATACTCGGTTGTCTCCGCTGAGCCTTCGTCCTCCGCTTCCATTGTTACTGCCTCTTCCGCGCCTGGAGTCATCTCCGTACCTCTGACCTTGACCGCGACCTCCATGCGGGTGGGCTTGGCCGCGGGAGTTCCGCTCGAGGCGGCCCGACTCGTGGCCTTGGTCGTTGTTACATGCCTGCTTGGTGGGACGACGCTCCTCCTCTTCCACGTGGTACACGTCCTTCTACCTTCGGGTGCACCGGTCATAGGTTTCCGCTTTTGGTCTGGTCCAGGCTGCAAGCGCATGTGCCTCTGCCTGCCTACGGGCCTTCCCGTCTTTAGACTTGGAGTAGGTGTGCATGATCTCGTACAGCTTTGCGACCGTCTTGAGCTCCTTTCTATCGAGCTTTCCTGCCAAGTCGGGATTATAGATCACATGGTGGGCAGCCTCACATATGCTCTTGTCGGTGATGTCCGGGATCTGGCACTGCACTTGAGCAAAACGTTGCGTGAAGTCGCGAATCGACTCATTGGGGGCCTGCTTGAGGGAGAACAGGTCTGAGGAGGTGATTTTCTTGTTCCGGTGGGCTATGAAGTGGCAGGTGAGCTTGTCGTGGAGCTGTTCCCATGAATACACCGAGCGAGGATCCAGCCCGAGGTACCACTTCCGAGCCAGGCGAGAGAGCACTAGTAGCAACCTCTTGGCCATGACTGCCTCGCCGCCTCCTGCTGAGGACACAGCGATCTCGTACACTCTGAGGAACTCGACGGCGTCGGTGTTCCCGTCAAGCTGGTGATGCTGGGCGCTCGATACTTGCTTGGTCATGGCGTTGCTGCCAGCCCTGGGCTTAGCGGGTTGTATACGTCGGAGAGGCCCGAGGCGTTTGACGATGGTGGGTAGGTTCTGATTTCGAGTTAGTGAGGAGCGATGTTGGCGGGTCGTCCAGCTATCCATCCCGGATTGTGGAACTCAGGGTGCGGCGGAGGCGCTGGGACCCACGTGGGTAGTGCTCGGTCGAGCGACGCGGCGAGGCTGGGGCCTGCCCGCCCGGCTGCGCGATGAAGTGATGGAAGGGTTGGTAGCTGGGGCCTTTCCCCGCATCATATAGGGATGCTGCAGCCATCTCCCAGCTGGCCTCCAACTGACGCCGCAGGGCCGCGGCTTCTTTGACGCATGCTGGTGTGGGAGGGATTGCTCTTGCTTGGCTATCGATCATGACTTGGCGAAGGGCGGCGGCCTCCTGCGCTTCTACCGGGGATGGCAGCCTGGCGCGCGCCTAGGCCTCTGCTACCTCCTGCATGACTTCCTCGGCCGCGTGCGTGTTACGACGGGTTTGCTTTCTCGCTTCGGTTAGGGTCTCGTCTAGACGGCGTCGCACCACCGCTGCTTCGGTCGCTTCGGGGATCGGCGGGAGAGCCGCCGCGGCCCTCGCGGCATCGTGCTCGGCACGAAGCAGGCCTGCCTCAGCGTGAGCATTGTTCGAGGCTTGGAGGGCCTGGAGGGCCTCAACCTTCACCCTAACGAGCTCCTCCCTGAGCTCATTAGTTTCGCGCCTCAGGGTTTCGGCCTCCGTTTCGACGTGTGCTTCCGACTTTGCCGTGTCGATAGTGACGGCGGGGAGTCCAACAGCGTGGACGTCGGTTGATGAGTCGTCAGCTCAGAGGTTTGCGGCTGACGGGTCATTGACACGGGTGCCGCTAAGCTCCATGGTGAGGGCCATGTTATTTGTCCTGGCTCGACGGGTCAGGTTTGGTGTGCGGAGGACAATCGTCCTAGCCGCACTCTTTTTCTTCGGCGCCATGATTTTTCACTCAAGATCCCCACGATCGGCGCCAACTGTCGTAGGTACAAGCCTAGACAATGAGAGAGAGACACCCTCGTTCGGTTACGTAGGCCTACGAGGGTGCACGTAGGGACCCGAGGGAGAAGGTGGCAAGCGAAACTAGGACTCACGAGCCTGTTTGTATTTGTTACCCAAATTAGGGTTTGCGAATGAGAAAATGAGAAAATGGATCCCCCTCCCCTTGCCCTTGAGGCTCTATTTATAGAGGTGGACGAGGTGGGATGGAGATGAGAAATTTACAAATTTGCCCTTTGGAGATATAAAATATTTCTAAGGGGGCTTTTAGACTATTTACACAGCACTTAATTATACGTCATTGGTTTAGGGTTAGCGCGCTAGCACCCCTCCCACATGAACCTATAAGGAATTTTCAAGACTTGCTCTATCTAAACTTACCCTGAAAATTCAAATCTATACATGTGAGCTTTTGATCCGAAGCTCGGAACTTTCGCCTTCTCTCGGAGCTTCCAAGATTCAATTCAATGTATCCTGTACACAAACTCGGAGCTTCCGACATTTTCCAGAACTTCCGAGAATCGCCACTGTCTTGCCACTTCGGGATTTTGGAATCTCTGACTTCTCTCGGATCTTCTAAAGTTGTTGTGCTTAAACCCCAGTACGTGTTCCCAGAACTTTCGAGATCTTTCTCAGAAATTCCGAGATCTGCACTGTATTCAAAATTGGTCCTTCTGAGTTTATCATATGGTTCTTCGAGATTCCCATAACCTCAAACAAATTTCTCAAATCTCTGAGTTTCCCTGTGAACCATTTTCTCTTAAGGACCCGAACCAACCCTAACCACCTCAAACCTTCTGTTTCACAACCTGGCGCCTCTGAATTCTCGCGAACTCAGAGCCATGGCTGCTCCTGTGCCCTCCTTCACCGTTGTTGAACTCTATAGCATTCATGCTGGTCACACAATGTTCGTCTTTGGCCATCCGATGCCAATACCGAGCATCATCACCACTGGTCGCTGCTGTAGCAACATAGCCACCACCGAGTTAGGGAACGATTGTTGGATCCATGACCTTCCCACGCTAATCTCATGCCGTGCATCCATCGGACGGGTAATCTTCTACTTCCTCATTTGTTTCGCACTCGATTTGATCGATATCCCTTAGAAAATCGTACATTTTTAGCCCCAAATCCTTCACACAGTTAGTCTTAGAAACCCTAGTTTCATAGAAACTCATAACATCTGAAATTTTCCTGAAGCTTCCGACTTTGCCTATGTTCTTTGAACAGATAGAAGTCGGAACCTCCAAGACAAACTCACTAGCTCCGGAAATCATGTTTTGACCACAAATTTTTGGATTTGGAATCTCTGAGATTTTCCTGGAACTCTGAGATAGACGTGCAACTCGGAACCTTGAGAAAATCTTTGAATTTCCAAGTTCTTTGAGAAATGTATCTCAAGATAGTTTTCAAAACTTCAACCTTGATCCCTGAACTCCTGAGATTCGTTGAAAACTTGAGATTCTTATGTCTTCTTCCAACAACATGTTTTCAAACCAAATCTTTTTTCTGAGCTCACATGTGTACTTATCTAATGCACTCATCTATTTGCTTTCTCATAGACAATGTCTTCTGATGAAGGAAACCGTTCATCGTTTGTTGCCAAGGGAAATGAGGAGCCCAAGAATGAGGATTCGTATGTCTCTTCTCTTCCAGCCAAGAAGAAGAAAACTATGAAAAAATATCCAAAGGCTAGATCCACTAAAGCTAACAAGGGCAAAGCTAAGGATCTAAAAGTAGAAGCAGCTTCAGATTTGGATAATGATGAGGAAATGGGATCCTCAGCCGAAAAAATGCTAGCTCAAGCTTAGAAGGCCAAAGCTACACAAGTGTAGGAATTTCAGTCACGTTGCTAAAGGGATCACCACCATCTCGGTAAAGAAGGCACCTGCGCCTAAGACAGGTGGTGCCAGGAAAGCTATAGGAAATACCTTTCCGAGGGTGCCAATGGCTTTTCTACAATC
Organism: Stipa capillata; assembly: GCA_019208055.1. Lineage (NCBI taxonomy): Eukaryota > Viridiplantae > Streptophyta > Magnoliopsida > Poales > Poaceae > Stipa > Stipa capillata. The sequence goes on from JAGXJF010002509.1 coordinate 513,013, forward strand.
TACCAAGGAAGAGAAAGTTTCCGAGCAAGAGAAGAACGTTGCACCGCCTGCTCCACTAGCTACCTTGACCACCACGACAATGCCTACGGCTACACCGACTCCACCTGCCCTGACAACAGCTCTACCACTGACCATCAAGCCTTTAGCACCTTCTTCATCGACTGAGCAGGGTTCGCTAGTTTAGAGCTTCGTTTCTTAGCTCCCATCCCTTTTCAGTGTCTTGAGGTCAAAGGGGGAGTGATCTTATAGCTCTCTTTTGGGAGTTCATTATAGCCAGGCGTTCTTGTTGTTTTTTATTGATGTTTCTTGTATGTCTTGCAAACTCTAAACTTCGGTGACATGGATGTTTATTTTTTGCTACTCGAAATGGTTGTATGCTTTTCTTTATCATATCTGGATTCTTTATCATATCCAATACACCATACCAAGCTTATGTCATGATCACCTTGTAGTGCATAGTTCTTTACCTCTTATGCTTAGTTGTACACTATGCACGCCCATGGATCCTAATATATAGGGGGAGCTCTTTAGATTTTAACCTCGATATGTGCATTTGTATTCAAACCTAATTTCATGTAATGCACATCTTTAGGGGGAGCTTACTCTATATCATAGGATCTAAAATAACACTCTTTATATCCAAAATCGAAGTTTAATCGGGTTTTCATTAATCACCAAAAATGGGGAGATTGAAAGTGTATCTTGACCCCCATAAGTGGGTTTTGATGATTAATGAAAAAATAATTAAGATACTAACGTGTGAATCAAGTTGATGATGATTTGTAGATAACTACCATATGCGATGACAGTATTCGTAAACAGATACACCACGACTATGGAGTATCCTACTTACCCGGGATGGAGTACTCCCTGGAGAAGGACTCTATGGCGATAAGAAAACCACCCATAGGTATCTGGGACTTCTTAAACTAGACAATCAATCCCGACATTTAAGGAAAGTGGTTTCCTACTCGGAGACGTGTCCATATCTCTTACGATATGATATACCCTCTATATAAGGATCCTAAGGGCCTTCGGAGAAGACATATGGCTTCATAGTACTAGAGCCTCTCAAGACAAGCAAGCTTAGATAGACAGCCTTAGAAGATCAATGGCCTTCCAAGCAAGTAGAAGAGAAGATCGTCCTCAACAACCACCTCCGACTAGTTGTAGATCCCATCTAAGACCAGACATGCTCTCTTTACTTTGTCTCGAGATCGATATATACCAACAGGACATAGAGCTATTATCCTAAGGGAGACCTAAACCTGTATAAATCATCTTGCCGGTGGTCCGGTTTGTGGGTCATCTTACTCGGAAAGATCCCCCTATCCCTTTTCTCTCTCCTCCACGAACTCCGTAAGATCAACAGTTTACCAATCGTCGACACAAGTGTAATCAAGTGTTTAGTCCTAAATGTAGTGATAAAACTAGCGGTGATGACCCCTAAATAGTGTTGGAAATATGCCCTAGAGGCAATAATAAAGTTGTTATTATTCTATTTTCACGATCATGATTAAGTTTATGTTCTATGCTAGAATTGCATTGGTTCCTGAAGATGAGATTCGGAGGGAAACCCAATTGCATGTGTGGAATAATAAAACACCAAACAGATCCCTAGTCAGGCTTCTAGACTAGCTCATGTATTGTTGATGGTCTTGTTTTTCTGATCATGGGCATTGTTAATGTAATAAGGATGCCGGCAATAATGGGAGCACATTGTTAGGATAATAATGGTGTTGGATAGACCCCCTTATGAGATACTGCGAGATCACGTTGTCAATATATTATCGGTATCTTCTCATAATGTGTTAACATTTACTTGCGTCCTTAGACCATGAGAATATCATAAATCTGGATGCCAGATGGTTGCATTGGGGTCATCAAATGTTACTCCATAACTGGGTAATTATAAAGGTGACTTTCGGGTACACCGGAAAGTATGCCGTGGTTCCAGATATGTCAAGACTGGGATTTGCCCCTCCGGCGATGGAGAGATACACTCTGGGCTCACTCGGTATTACGGTGTCCAGCATCGCCTGGCCAGGTATTGTGACTAAAGGGTTAGTCACGGGGATACCGGAATACGGATACGAGAAAAGAGTACAAATCGGTAACGAGGATAACTAGGTATGGTGATCAAGGAGTTAATCATAGGGATATCGTCAAAGCCTCACCTCGGATTGTGTAACGTATCGTGAGGCAAAAGGAATTGTATGCGATAATATAAGGTTCGCTCGATAAAGATCTTCGATGATATGTGGGAGTCGTTATGGGTGACCAGATCCCGCTGACGATTATTGGCCGGAAGGTGTTCCGGACATGTCCACATATCCTCGAACCTATAGGGTCACACGCTTAACGTTCAGTGACATTTAGGAATGCTACGATTTCATGGAGACCGAGAGAGAAGGGTTTCGAAGGTGTTTCGGAGGATCTCGGAAGTGTTCCGGGAGGTCCCGGAGTGTTCCCGTGATGTCCGGAAGTGGTCTGGAAGGTTCGGAAGGTTCTAGAAGCTTTAGAAGGTTCTAGAAGGTTCTAGAAGGTTTGGAAGGTTCCGGAGTTTCCCGGAACATTCCAGAACACCCCTGCTGGTGGAGTTGGACTCTATCAGGGTGTCCCTAGTGGAATTGGACTCCATCAGGGAGTCCCTAGCGGAGTCGAACTCCTCCTTCCCAGCCTAGCCACCCCATCCCCTTTAAATAGACGGGCAGGGGCACCAGGGAGACATCCCAAGCAGCCCTAGCCGCACCTCCCTGGCCGGCGCCCTCCCCTCCTCTAGTTGGCTGCGGCCTCCCCTTCCTCTCTCCTCTAGATTGGATCTAATACAGCTGCCGGCGCGCTGCTGCTACTCCATCTTGTGGATTCCCACTGCTCCTAGTGTGCTGGTCCACACGTTGCCACGGTGTTGCTGATACGGTACGCGTGGATACCTTGGAGACATCGTACACTTCGGCGTTCGATCGGGCGAATCTTCACGAGGAGAACACTCTCGCGGCTGGGAGGTATAACCTAGCTGCGGGAGTCGGAGGACTTCATCGACATCATCAACTTCTCCATGCGTTGACGTGATCGTCGAGAGAATGATATCGTTACCTACACCTCGATAGTGTTTCTTGGTTTGGTTCATGCGTGGTAAAAATTTTGTTTTCTGTAGCACGTTCCCCAACAAATAGTTCTAAGGAAAGACGGCTCAAAGAAACAAAGATTAAGGATAATTTTTCTAGCTTTTCTGGTGGTTTAAGGAATCACATTAAGTTTACGAAAAGCCATACAGTTAAGGGAGTTTGATATCTAGAAGCTGGTGAGAGTGCCTTGTTAATACTCAGCTAGGAATCAATTTCTAAAACCAAAGAGGCCTCTAAAATATCTTCTTACACACCTTTCCAGAAATGTCAGAATCTTTTAGATTGATATTGGCACATCTGAGTTTCACCTCTGTGTGAAGAGTCGGGAACTTGGAGCCTCTGAGTTCCCCTTCTGTCTGATTTTCTAGATGTCGAAACATCCGAGATTTCCTAGAACCTCCGAGTTTTGGTTTTGTACATGCCTAAATCCTTATGCTTTGACAATTGGAGTTACTGGACTTTTTTTTCCAGAACCTCCGAGATTTGTTGTGGACTTATCTTTTGAAATCTCGGAATGTCCGAGTCTATTATCGGAACCTCCAAGAATGAGTTATGTACACTTCAGTTCAGGTCCTTTGAAATCTCATAATGTCTCAGTGCGATGTCGGAACCTCCGGGAATCCGTTCTGACCACCCCTTGCCAAGGCTATTCATAATCCCGGGGGGTCTGGGTTCAAGTCGGAACCTCCAACATTAGTTTTTATTCGCTATGCTCTAAGAGTCAGAACCTCTGGGGTTTTGCTGTCCGAGATCTGTTTTTGGACAGACTATATAGGCGTTGCTTTCAAATATCGGAACCTCTGAGTTTCATCTCGGAAGTTCTGAGTTCTGCACTTTTTGCACTAACAACTAGTTTTTGAGGGGTTGGCTATATATACCCCTAAGCCTCTTTGCACGCCTAACTCTTTCCAAAAATTATTCATCTGCCCTCCTAAGTTCTACTCTGCATTTCCTCAAGTCCAAGTTGTGATTATTGTGAGGAAATCTTTGTGAGAGAGTGTGAGATTGAGTCATAGTTGAGCAACAAGCAAGAGTTCAATTTCAAGCTTATTACTCGTGGAGATTGGCGTCTCCTAGACAGCTAGGAGTCGCTTGGGTGCCTTCGAGGATTGTGAAGTAGCCCAAGAGGTTTGTGATGGTTTGGAGCTCACGTACCGCAAAGTGAAGAGCTGTCACAAGAGAACGGAAGCTTTGCATCGACAAGAATCTTTAGGAAAGAGAACGATTTGGTGTCTTCTTCGATCGTTGGATTAAGCTTCCTCAACAAAGATGTAGAGCCTCGCCAAAGGCTCGAGCTTCGACAAAAAATCCTTGCGTATCACACTTGGTTGTTTCCTTGCACTTCTATATATTTGTTTTTGTACTCGTTTCTATCACTGGCATGCTAAGTTTTGCTTAGGACTGCTTAGTGTTTTAGAATACTTGTGTAGAAAGTATTTTTGGATCATAATTTTGTTAATCCCCTAGTCAATCCCCTCTACCCTAGATTTTTTCATGGACGACGGTATTGTGGCCGATTCGTTTATTTGATAGGTTGGCCATCATTGGGACTCGATACTTGTCCTAAATTGTGTATTTTTATCATCCAACACCTTGATCTGATTCAACCATACAAATTTAGTTACCTCAAACTCAGAAGAGAAAAACCTAGCCGCCGAAGAGTCGAAAGATCTTAATTTTTTGTTGGTGTTTATGTCAGTTCCCCTCGCAACCATTGGTCCATTTGGTGCCGAGTGATGGGGGAACCCCAGATCAACGTTTGGCGTGCATATTATGTTCCTTTTATGTTATATTTGTGTGTCCTTGACGGCAGCTACCTGATGGTGGACGCAGCATCGTATGGAATAAAAATCTCATGGCACTATCCCCGTTATGGTGTGGTCATCTCAGCCGACACAAAGGAGCTAGAGGTGTTTTGGTCCCGCAGATTAGTTCTCAATCCAGCGGATTGCCGTCCGCCACTTTGGCCTGACCTAGCGTTGGCGGTGGCAATTATGGAGTCGATTTGTTCTGGTCATTGGTTCTCCTGTTTCGTCCTTTTCTACTCTTGGTCTTCTTCCCCGACAATATGGCGATGAAATAACGGTTCGGCATCCTGTCTTACAAGGAGTGTTTCCCCGGTCATAATGCGTTCAATGGTTTTAGGTTCCCACCTATTGAGGTGGGCAGCCCATGTGGCCCTTTAAAACCTTTGAGGTTAGTCCACCTTGTGCACGTTTGGCCTTCTGCGGTTTCTTCACCAAAGTCTTGGAGGGACGCCGAGATGCGAAGGGCCAAGCTAGTGACGAAGACTTCGGAGGACTTTGATGTAACTTTTATTTTTATTAGAAGTCTCTCTTTGCTCGTGTTTTGTTCAATTTATTCAATCCATTGTACTATCTTTGTTTAATCAATAAAGTATGTACTTTGCTAAAACAGAAATCATAACAACGACACCGGCGGTTCCCTATAAAGCACAGGGACGGGCGGCTCGGATATCCGAGTCGGTTTAGGTTAGGGTTTTTCTTAGTTTTTTGGTTTTTCCGTTGTAGTTTGGCACTTTAGCTACAACGGCGGCGATAATGGCACCTGAAATAGGGTCCTCCGGCTTCTCCTACGTCATAGCAGTGGCAGTAAGCTAGTGAGATAGTCGTCCCATGGATCTAGGTTCTCAAATCCAGTGAGCTTTGATGGTCTTCTTGTCCCTCCCTTCGTCATGGTGCGCTCTGAGCTTCCGCCTCTGGCCGCCATGAACGGCAACGCTGGCTCCCCCACCTGCCAAGCTTGAGGTGCATACCCAGTCAATGCGCGAATGTGTCCTTCAGGCTCCACCTCTCGTGATGGGCATCTATTGTGATGAACAAATAAAGCAGCACCCTCTGTCGGCTTGTAAAAGTGTTGATGTTGTTGTGTTTGTAGTTTTCTTTCTTCTCCAACTAGGTCGGCAGCTCGACGACGTTTACAAGACCAGCCATGGACCTGACATTTGAGAAAGCCCTAGGGCCTTCATTTGCAATTTTCTTTTATGCGGTGGCTATTTTGCTTATTTTGAGGACATGTGTCATTGTCACTTGTAGTCACTTGTATTCTTTTCGTTACTTCATAAACATCAGATATCTGTTGAGAAAAAAAGGAAAAGAACAGAAGAGCCACACAGACCTAGCCGCTGGCGTCATTGTGCAAGTACAAACGGCTGAATGTGTCCTAAAGGCTGGAAGTTTGTCTAAGAAATAATTCCTTATATGCTTCGCACGCACTAATGACACGTGGATCCGAGCCCACATCTCATTTACATAATACGTATGAAATAAGGAGTCTAGGAAATTTCCATGGGAATTAAGAAATTCACCGGAATACTTCAGATTTCATTGATAGCTGAATGCTGAAGGTGTTTTACAAGGTATCACTGACATACACGTACTCATTTGACAGAACAGGGTGATGCATACGGTGCACATCTTTTTTCTTCCGTGAACAATGCAAGAACCGCCCGTGTACCTAGTTGACGATAACCACAGTGACAGTGGCACGTCGCGTGAACCCGCATGCATGAATCAATCACGCGGTCGAGCTCGTTCAGTAGCCGGCCGGGATGCCGCCTTTCCTCGGGTCGCTCACGGCGGTCAGATCGCCGTGGCCCTCGACGTCGTGCACCACGAGCTGGCTTATGGTCCCCCCCGGCGAGCGGCGCCAGGTCGTGGCCTTTCTTACGCAGGTCGGCCCTCGTCGCGGCGTCGAGCTCGAAGTGGTCGCTCGTCACCGTCGTCCAGTTCTCGTACTGAACCACGTTCGGGATCAGCTGCAACCAATGGCAAGCAACCAAGCATCAAAGTCATTGCATGAATGGTTGTTAAGCTTGTGTATGGTTTTAAGTGAAATGAACAAACAGAAAAGAGTTCTAGAATGTGACCTGGTGATAAACTCGCGGCGCCATGACAGAAGATAATGGATCCATGTTCTTCACAAAATGATTAAGGAACACCTCGAGCGTCCCAGCAGGAATCATGCTTCCGCCGCTGGCACCAACTGCGGCCTTCAGTTTCCCATCCTTTGAGAGATACACAGGAGAAAAAAGATAACTTTGAGAAATTTTACAGGAATTTATTTCACATCCTCTGAAGTCTGAACTTCCATTGCGATGTCCATATACTAATGTAGTTCGTACTAACCTTGAGAACTATGGTTGGACTCATGGAAGAGAGAGGGCGTTTGAGAGGGCTGACGAAGTTGGCCGGAGCTGGCGGTGGAGAGTTGGCAGACGTGCTCGCCGGCATGGAGAAGTCGTCCATCTCGTTGTTGAGCAGAACGCCTGTGCCTGGGGAAACGATGAGGGACCCGAAGTACGCGTTGACAGTGCTAGTCATCGACACGGCGTTTCTCTCGCTGTCCACGATGGACAGGTGACTGGTCCCGTGGTCCTGAAGGATGTTCCACCTGAAAATGCAGGTTCTTTAGGATTAGCACGGTTTGTAGTACTGAATCAGGATTCAGGAAAGAGGGAGTGCTGCTAGAGTGCATTGAGTTCAGGCTCATGATATCATCCTGGTTTCGTATAAACCCACATAGCATCCTCATCCTTGTGGTTCATGGTATTTCCATCCAGAAGTATCAAATACTACTGCCCAGATAAAGTTCAGACAAGAAAATTTACGAAAAAAGGTTCAGGCAGAAATGGCTTTTTATTGAGATTTTTCTTCAGGTTACAAAATCTACAAGCCTGGTTTAAGACATATATGACGATGCATCATCTATTTCTTATAACTGAAGTTATATATACAAATTTTTCAGTTAAAAATGTAACAAATTCATAGCAAATGATAGTCGGCGCATATATATATTCCTAGCATCGAAGTGAAGAAATTTATTATTTTACCAAATCTGAAATGTGATTAATCTGCCACAGTTCTTTCCTGAAAAAACCCTGACAAGACCATGGCTTATTGTAGATAGTTTCATTTGAACAGTAAAACAAGATGTTTAAGTTCTTTACCTTCCACCATAATGTTGAGGGGCAAATGTCATATTATCATAAATCGTTTTCTTCAGCTCAGCGGCAAACTTGGGAGACAGCATATCAGAGACAACCTCACTAACATTTACAAAGTCAGGATCTCCAAGACTCATCTTTACTGCCATGTAATGTTTGAAGGATTCAACAAGGCGATGAATCCCAAGAGAGCCAGAAACGCCAGAAATTCCATACTGAGCAAGGATGTTCAAAATCTATCCATCAAGTAAATAAGGGTGTCAAGATAATAACAAGCAAAAATAAGGTAACCGTCAAAATGTGTTTAATTTCCTTGAAAAGCATGATGAGATCACTCCACATGAATGTAATCTTCTCCTGTGTTTAAATATCTCATAAAAGCACTATAATGGACATTACATTTGCTAGTTGGGTCTAGAATTGCACAACCCTATCTATCTATCTAAGTATAACATGCATATTTATTGCGATCATCCAAAACAATAAATTCAAGCACAATGCAACAGTAGTTCACTGTTAGACCCTGTACAATGCAGGTGCTTAGATAGGTGCCTCAGGAAAAAAAACTCGGTTTTTTTTGTGAGATGTGCTTAGACAGGTGCTTAGAAAGGGCGACAGAAGCAAAGTTAAGCACCCGGTGCTAGGTTGGTGCTTAGGGTGACATAAGTGATAGGTGCTTCAACCGGTGCCTAGCAAATAGGACTCCAAGAAGCACAAATAGTACTCCACACAATGCAACGCTGCATTGGAGACAACAGGTGCTAGAGTAGGTGCTACACGAATATTAAAGCAATTTAAGCACCCATATGAAACACTCTGCATTATAAGTCACATATTTTTTTGAGACGCCACGCTACTCTCTCTCTTTAAGCACCGGACTATAAACACCTACATGGCCTTAAAAAGAAAAGAAACCGCTAGGTTTCTTCATATCTTCTTAACTCTTTTCTCTCTCTGATATCTCAGTCCATCAAAACATTACATAGCAAAATGCATCACATCTCAAGCAAGAAAAATGCCACTGGAGAACAGTGAACATAATTTAGTACAGAGAAACTTACTAGCATCAGCCCGGCACCACCAGCAGAAGGAGGAGGCATGCCTAGTACTGTAAGCCCCATGACACTCTGTGAAAGTGGCCGCCGCACCTTAACTTGATATTTCTCCAAATCTTCCATTGTTACGATTCCTCCAACTTCCTTAATATCCTTCACTAGCTGATCACCAACTGAGCCTTTGTAAAACACGTCGGGCCCTTTCTCCGCGACGGCCTTCAGTGTTCTTGCAAGCTTAACGTTACGACACACGTCTCCGACCTTAAGGATATCTCCATTAGAGGTATACAAACCTCGTATTCCCTTATTATTGAGGATTCCATCTCTAGTTGCTTCCATCTGCTTTCGCAGATACGGTGATATTCTGAATGCCCGGGCAAGCTTTGCAGCTGGCATCACCAGCCTCTTCCATGGAAGCTTGCCATGGCGTTTCCATGCCTCGTATAGCCCTGCAATTTCCCCTGGAACTCCTATGGAGAGAGCACCCCTTGCTTTCAGCGTTGCATTGCCACCATACATGCCCTGAATGCAAAATTGATATTTCTAGTGTTTATAATTAATTTTTATTTGCGAGCATTGGCACAAGGAGGAATTGACACATAAAACGGATATCTGAATACCATGCGCACAAGATTATGCGAATTGTCCAACAGAATGCAAGTCTGTCTTTGCATTCTTCTTTCGTGGGAAATCATACGGGTAGGTAGGATATGACAATCAAGTAGGCCAACAGCAAACTAGCTAGCTAGCAGTAGCAGGACATGATTGGTTGTATCGTAACATCAGGCTCTACGCCGGCCAAACTCGGATTCCTTTTGGCTTTGCCAATTGTTGCTGTATCGGTCCAGAAGCTAAACTACTAAAGCAAGCAGCACAATGTAAGGGACAACAGGCAAGTGGGCGATAGCGTGGAGCACTTCTTTCCACTGGTCAAGAGGAGAGCAAAGACAATGACATCAATGAAATATGGCGCCACTATCTATCTTAACCTCCACGCGTATGGTACGCGGCCGCACCGATCATTGCTCATCCTTCTTCCCCTCACTCCAAGGCACTTCCCAACAGAAGCAACAGCATGTGTATGTATGAACATACAAAGCCCTAAATTAGCATTTGCTCGAGGCTGCTAGGGAGAGGGGTCATGCCCTTTCTGTAGATGCTGTTTGATACAGAATACCATATCCGGAAGTAACAACAACCATGTGAGTTAACTACCTACAGGATGTGACTGGTCATATTTGGTTTGATTAATTGTGACTGATACATTTCACAACACGAGTATGTCTGAACTTTCCAGCATCCTGAGTCCTAGTAAAACCTGCTGTTATCTAGTCATGTTTGGGAATCTTGGTATGATTTGAGAGCCGCTATAGCATTGACAGGAACAGAACGAGGATACGTTCAACGCTATGGACTTTGAAGAGCAGACTCAAGGCCCTATAATTAGATACCGCGAAGTATTTTGGGTCAATTCGCTTTAGTAAAAAGTTAGTCACCCTTAAATCATGTGATCAATCATTAAACTGGATAAAGCAATTGAAAGCACAAGCTTTGGGTCTTTGATTAGAGTACAGGTAGGAGACGACTCTTTACACTACGTACTCACCTTTGAGGCGGCCAGCGGCGCGGTCTCCCGGGAGTCGTACACGACGGCCGTGCCGTCGGCGAGCCTGACGAGCATGAACGCGCCCCCGCCGACGCCGCTGGAGGCGGGGCTGACGACGCCGAGGCAGAGCGACGTGGCGACGGCGGCGTCCACGGCGCTGCCGCCGTCGCGGAGCGCGTCACGCCCGATCCTCGAACACCGCCAGTCGTCCGCCGCCACGGCGCCGTGCGGCGAGGTCACGACCTCCCTGCGCCCGGCCTCCGCGGCCGCTCCGGCGGCAAGGAAGAGCAGGAGGAGGGCGGCTGCCGCCCATTGGAGGCGTCGAGCTGGTGGCAGTGACAAAGCAAAAATGATAGTGATTCATTGGCGCGAGTGCGAGGTAGTAGCGTGACGAGGGGGAGAAGAGAGAGTACAAACCGGCCATGAGCAGGCGCGGGAGAAGACACGAGTTTCCGCTTCCTAGGGGCTGGGTATCGGCAAAAAAAACCGCGTGGAAGTATTTGACCGGCGAGTTGGACGACTCGACGTCTGAGCCCGGTTAAGGCAAGGTTTTATAAACGTGAGCGCTGGTTTAGCGATTAGTTATCAGGGACGAGAGGACTTGAACTACATGATCATTTTTGAAAGACGGGCTTGTAGTGGGGCGGATGGAGTCTAGGGTATTTTCCTAGCTGCCTAACGAACGTCTCCATGTGTGCGCATGTGATGGCGTAAATCTCTCCCTAATATTAAAGGACGGAGCGTTTCTTCGTCCGTCTCGTTTCTTCATCCGTCTCGTCCCGATTCCCGTCCGCTGTGGCCCGTGCCGAGCCGAGGAGATAAACCCCGCGCGACGGCCGCGCCACCCACGCCACGCCGCTCCCGGCGAGCTCGCCATGCCGCTCCTATCCCTCCTCCCCGCCGCGTCCATCTCCCCGCGAACCCGCCGAGCGAAACACAGAGCCGCTACCGCGAGCCACCACCACCTCCGTTTCCGCCTCCCCGTCCTCAGCACACGAGCTCCCCCACCGCTCCATTGCTCATCCTCCTCTCCTCACTTTATTCCCCTCAACCGCACCCTCCCTTCTGCCCTAGCCCGTCGCCCCCAGCAGCCAACCCGGACCCGCCCCCATCACCAGCCGTCGGACGCCGCCTCCCTCCCCACCGGCCCGAGGTCGCGCCCCCATCGCCCGCCACCGGATGCCGCCCCCCTCCTCGCCGGCCTGAGGTGGCGCTCCCCTCCCCGCCACCGGGCGCCGTCTCCCTCCACGCCGGCCCGAGGTCGCGCCCCCTCCCCACCGCCGCAAGCCGCTCCCCGCTAAGATCCACCTCCCGCCGGATCCATCTCCGCCGCATCCCCTCCCGCCCGAGTTTGCCCATGGACATCCGCCGCCAGCAGCCCCTCACGCCGTCGACGCCGGAGCCCCACGGGCCACCAGCATGGCCGCGAGCACACCGCCGGCGCCGGAGCCCAAGCAGCCGGTTGCTGGAGCTCAGCCGCCGCCGGCCACCCTGAGCTCCGCCCCGAGCAAGGAGGTCTCCAGCCGACGCGTTCCTCGAGAGCAAGTCGCCACTGCGTCCGCCCCGCGCCGGCCTCCCCGCGACGGCCCTCCCCGACGGCAACCTCCGCCCCAACGCCGGCCAACAGGACCGAGCTTTCCGAGGTGCCATTTTCTTTTTTTTTGTTTGTTTTTCTAGATTTAGGTTCTAGAGGAGATTGGACTCAACAATGAGCAATGTATGTGTGAAAGTAGTTTTGTTTAGTGCTTGGTCTGTGATTTTTAGTATTGATATTCCAGTGTTGATTGAAATTGTAAGATGGTTCTTGTGTACGAATGCATTGTTCAGCAAATTGATTGTGTCCTGAGTTCATGTTCTTTTGGTTTATTGAAATGTTTTGCTACTTATGTTGCTCTTGACAAAAGAACTGTATGCAGTGTATATGCTAGATTTTAGAGATGGATATGAGGGCACTTCTCCTAATTTGCCACGATAAACTTGTATTGATATATGCTTAAGTATCTGGTGTACATATGCTGGATAAGGCCCAATATTTAATCCCAATAGCCAATAGAAGGAAGCTTTGCTGCCTATATTTTGTTATGAGAAAAATGCTTATATGATACAGGAAAACAAAAATAAAATTGCACATGTTGTAAAGTAATGAGTTGTAGCAAATTATTATTTTACAGTTTTGAGCAATCCAGAAATGTTTTAGGATTTAGACAATTTTATCTTTTGGGGTGTAGAAGTACTTCTTGATTGATTATTATGTATTCTTTTCAAATCTTAACCTTTGTCAACATTACATATCTGTAGGCTCGCCAAGGGAAGCTTCGTGAAAATGAATCTAGGAAGTACTTCCAGCAGCTTATTGATGCCATTGATTATTGCCATAGCAAAGGTGTCTATCATAGAGATTTGAAGGTCTGTTATGGATAACTGATGCGTGTGTCACTTTATTTTCTCTTATTCACTACTTGCATTTTCTCATGCTGGACAATTTGAGTCTTGTTCTGTAGCCTGAAAACCTGCTTCTTGACTCACGCGGAAACTTAAAAGTTTCTGATTTTGGACTTAGCACACTTTCCCAAAACGTAAGTTTTCGTGATTTTTTTGTTGATGCTTCCTACTTCTATTTCTATCCTGGTAGATTGCTGATTGAGAGTTCTTATTTTTCGTGGTTCCAGGGAGTAGACCTTCTTCACACAACATGTGGTACACCAAATTATGTTGCTCCTGAGGTACACGATGCTGTTATTTTAATATTTTTGAAATAACAAATAGCCTTACCATGAAGTTTATTATTTTCCTTCCACTGAAATATCAAATAAGATGGAACAAATCTTTTTTGGGAAAATTTAGTCCTGATCGATGAAGTTGATTTGCAGATGTGTCATTTGTCGTGTGGAATTTGAGGAAGGTGAATCATTGGTTGCACTTCCTGAGAATTTTTTATAAATATTATTTTTAAAACTAAAAATTTGAGATATGTAGGTCTCATTTTATAAATTGCAAAACTAGTAGCATGTCGTTCGACGGCTGGACGATTTCGCAGTTATCGTTCAACGGTGGAACGATAACGCGTTCTCGTTTTCCCGAGAACCGAAATCCCGCCGAAAGCGCGCGCAACAGTGGGACTTGACGCGTGACGCGACCGCTGTCGTCCAACGGTGGGACGACAACGCGTTATCGTCCCACGGTCGAACGATAACGCGTTATCGTCCCACGGCCGGACGACAGCGCCTTTCCACCGCGCCCGTGATTCCTTTCCTTTTTGCGTCGCGTCGGTGCGGCCGTTTCTTCTTCACCCGAGCGCGTGCGCAGAAATCCAGCGGGAGAAAGAACAGAGGAGGGAAAGGAGAGAAAGAAGAGAGAAGAGGAAGAAGGAGGAGGAAGGAGGAGGGGAAGGAAGAAGGAGGAGGGGAAGGTGGAAGGAGGAGAGGAAGGAGGAGGAAGGAGGAGGAAGGAGGAGGGGAAGGAGGAAGGAGGAGAGGGGAGGAAGGAAGGAGGAGAAGGAGGAAGGAGGAGGTGAGTTCGGGGAGGCCGAACTCCGCATCTTCGGTAATTTTTTTAAAATTTTGTTAGTTAGGTATTGTTTGTATTGTTTAGTTTAGTATGTATTAGTTCGTAATTACTTATATTATTTAGGTTGTTTAGCACGAAATATGCAAATATAAATTATGTATAGATTACTTATATTATGCAAATATAGATTACGTATTGATTATAGAAATATTATTTAGGTTGTTTAGTACGAAGTATTTATATTATTTAGGTTGTATATCATTATAGGTTATGTATGTAAATATAGTTAGGTCTATAATTGATTACACGATGGGGGAAAATTGTTATTAAATTAGGTCGAACTAATTAGTTCTACTATTAGAGACGTAGAATATTAGTACGTAGTTAGGTTAATTATTTCGTATTCGTGTTGACCGTTACGTTCGATCGTGCTAAAAGTTCTATCCCGATTTATCGGTCGATAACCCTGGTGTGTTCCGGATCACCCTTGTATACGCTGTACGCGTGTACTCGACCTACATTTAGCACGAAAGAATTTAGCGATCGCGTGGCGTAATAGAACTACATGTTTTACTGAGTACGTGATGAAGATGTCAATTTATCTTACGGCAGGTATGTCGGAGTTAGTAAATATGACGGTGTACTATGGTCCTGGGGTTGTTCGATCAAATCGGAGCGGGGTTGATCTTAGTGAATTCAGCCATGTTGATGTGCCTATTTCCGATCCGGAAAGGTTGAACTTCAAGGAAGCCAATCATTGGCTTACACGTACCTTCTCCATGGATCCCGCACTGTATGCAGTGACCATTCAAGCAGTGTTTACCAAGTCTTGCCATGATATTAAATGGGACTTGTTGCCGATCGAGAGTACTAGAGACTGGAGATCGTGGCTACGGGTTTGCAATGCTAGAAAAAGTCCTCCGGTCGCACTAGTGCAAGCCATCATGAAGGGTGGCGGGTCAGAAGGCGGTGGGTACGAAGCGGAGCAGAACAATCCAGAACCACAGGTGGACGAGGTAGTTGATCCCGGTTGGCAAGCTGGGCAAGCTGGGCAGAGCAGTCAGCCGGCAGAAAGAGTTCCCACGGGGCAGGCGGATGAAGAAGAGGATTTCGAGTGCATGCAGGAGGTAATGGAACAGGAAGATGAAGATGGAATGGCTGAAGATGTGGATGAAGATAGCGGTGAAGAAGATAACATTCATGCATCCCCGATTCCAATTGCATGGAATCAGGAATTTCTTGGTGCCATGAGTGTGAATGATGGCCATGATTCTTGTTGGGAATATAATAAGAACCAGATCCAAATTGGTTCGATGTATGCCACCAAGAAAGAATTGAAGCACGCAGTCACGCAATGGGCCATGTCCACGCAGAGGATTTTCAGGACCGACATATCTTCTTCCAATAATTTAACTTTAACATGTACTGCTCATGGCTGCGAAAGCAAGGTGCACGCCCATGTGCCCAAGTATGAAGTGAATTGGGTCGTGACCAACGTCGTGCCGCACACTTGCGTCAGAAGCAATGTGCTAGCGCGTCACCCGAATCTGACATCCACTCTGATCGCAGAACTGATGTACAGCGAGATAGTGGAGAAGAAAGACATGGAAGCAAAGCACATACAAGTTGCAATAAAGAACAGGTACAAGTACGAAATCCCATATGGCCAGGCTTGGAGGGCTAAGCAGAAGGCCATGGAGATGCGCTTCGGCACTTTCTACGACTCGTACGATAACCTGCCCCGGCTGCTTTACACACTCCTCCTCCGGAACCCAGGGACACATGTTGATATTCAGCACTCGGTGAACCCGCATTTTCCAGGCTATAAAGTGCTGAACCGAGCTTTCTTCTCTTTCGGTGCATGCATTGAAGCTTTCAGGCATTGTCGTCCAGTGCTGTGCGTGGATGGGACATTTCTGACAGGCAAGTACAAGGGGCAGATAGTGACGGCGATTGGTGTGGACGGCAACAATCAGATCCTGCCATTGGCGATGGCGTTCGTGGAGGGTGAGAACTTCTCAAGCTGGTTATGGTTTTTCAGGCAGCTCAAGCATGGAGTAGTAAAGAATCGGGAGAATGTATGTGTTATTCACGACAGGCACCCTGGTATACTGAAAGCAGTGAAGACACTCCAGGAGCCAACTCCTAATGAGGATCACCCTTGGCCGGACCTGCAAAACCGTTGGTGCATGCGCCATCTGGGGGCTAATTTTTTTAGCCAGTTTAGGAACAAGCGCCTGATGAATCTGTTTAAGAGGCTGTGCAAACAGAACCAGGAGAGAAAGTTTATACTTTGTGGCGAAGCTCGATGACTTTACTAAGAGCGAGATCATTGATCGCAAGAAAAAAAATGTGGTACTTACCCCGGAAGAAGAGCCACGGGAGCTTTCTGCTATTCCTGCAATTGACCCCCCTGGTACGAGGAGGAGGAAGGCCAAACAAATAAAGAGTTTCTCTCAGTGGATAGAGAAAGAGCCGCCTGAGAAGTGGTCTCTGCTTCATGACACTCATGGCGCTAGGTACGGCATCATGACCACCAACCTTGCGGAGGTGTACAACTTTGTGCTTAGAGGGCAGCGGGGTTTACCTCTAATTGCTATCGTCAAGGGTGCCATGCATGGCACCGTGAGGTACTTTCAAGAGAGGTACAGAAATGCTGCACTGCATATGAATAATTTTCCTGCGACCCCTTACTGTGCGAAGATCATGGAGTACATGGAGAATAAGATTCAAAAGGGATCAGGGCACACAGTCTACAGCATTGGGAATCTAGAAAGGAGGTACGAGGTACGTCTGAGGGATAAATCTGGTTTCGGGTCTGCGAACGAGACGAAGACGCATGAGGTTACAATTGGAATGGAAGACGCGCCCACTTGCAAGTGCACATGCAACAAACCCAAGCTGCTACACGTGCCTTGCTCTCATGTGCTGGCTGCATGTGGCCAAATTGGAATGGACTCAATCTCGTTCGTGTCACCTTACTATCTGAAGCAGTCCGTGCTCCATACTTGGAGCGGCGAGATAAGTGGATTCCGTGCGGTTGGCAACTTCAACAAGGTAGACGAGGCTCAAAGGGAATACATCCCAGATTTTGGACTACTCCGGGTTTCACGAGGTCGACGGCAGGTTCATCGTATTCGTAACGACATGGACCAATCGGAGGCTGGTGGTCCAACTAGGCAGTGCATGCATTGCTCAAGGTATGGGCACAGAATGAAAAACTGTCCTGACTTAAAGAAACAAGGCCAAGGGGATACTTCAGGTGGCGCTAGCACATCGGTGCCTGGAAGCGCGGCAGGACAACGTTGAAATGCTATATACTTTCAACTAAGTTTGTTCCGTACAATAACATATTTATTCCCTATGTGTTGAATTAAATTGTGTTTCTATTCCTGTAAGTCTGTATTCCTGTAAGTTTGTAATTCACGTAAGAATCCTTACGTTTGTAAACTCATAATTCGTGTAAGAATCCTTAAGTTTGTAAGTTTGAAATTCGTGTAAGTTTATATTTGTACATTTCTGGTACGTTTATATTTCTACGAATCCATTATTACCACAGGTATGGCGACGTATCGTCATCTCGACCCTACGGTTGACATACGACACCGGCGGGAGGCTACTGGAGGAGGGCCAAAACCTCCCCGTGCTCGTCACTCGCACGCCTCAGGACGATTGGATGATACACCCAGATTGGGTTGACAGGTGGGTCGCGTAGTTACGTACGTTGTTTGAAATAATTTTTACTACATAACTTGACGCTTATTTTGTTGTTCTGTACTTGTTTCACAGGTTGGCTTGGGCGGGTCTCCTACCGCTGGCACGGATGGTTGAGGCTACTGCGGCAGAGTGGAGGCTTGTGCCGCAACATGACGATGACGAGGAGCCGATAGAGCAGTACAATGAGCGGTCTCGCCGTTTTTGTTACGACCGGTCACTGATCACCTGCTTAGTGGACCGTTGGAGGCCAGAGACCCACACACTACACTTTCCTTGGGGAGAGATGGCGCCTACCCTGCAGGACGTCTCGTTCTTGCTGGGCCTACCGTTGGCTGGAGCCGCAGTTGGACCGTTGGAGCCTCCAGTAGGTTGGCACGACGCATAGTGGCCCGTTTCGCAGGTGTTGCTCATGGGGTCGGGGAGTTCGTCCGAGATGCAAACGGCCTATGTGGCGGTGGTTGCGCAGCTTTCAGGTAACTCCGCTTGCCTTTGTTATGCATTGCGAACTTACTATTAAAATTTTATTTCGGTTCTTATGTTAAATTTTTCATGTAGATTGGCGCGCTAGGTTATCCTGGTGTTGCGCTTACGGAGCAGCAGGTTGACCGTTGTCTAGAGGCGTATGTCTTGTGGCTCTTCGACAAGGTGATGTTCACGTCCAATCACGTGAACACTGTGGACGCTCGCTACATCGGAATAGCGCGAGAGATCGCGGATGCACGTTGTCGCGAGGACATAGTTCAGAGGAGTTGGGGTTCGGCTGTCCTCGCCGCCACTTTGAGAGCCATGTGCAATGCTTGCAGCAGGCGCGCCGAGAAGTCGGCGGTACTGGGTTGCCCACTTTTGTTGCAGCTTTGGTCGTACGAGCGGTTCCCGATCGGACGGCCAGACGTGCAGTTCGACGTACCGTACGACGATAGGGAGTACCACGGGGACCTCATCGACATGCCTACTTTCGGGACACTCTGGACACGGAGACGGGTGAGTCTTATACTTAATATGGTTTCGATCAGAAGTACTTCATTTTTCCTTTGTATTAATTACTTTCATTCTCGACAGGTCCGATATGCTAGCGCACAAGTCAGGAACTGCTACCCAGCCTTCACGTCGCAGTTCGATACGTTGCACCCTAGTCAGGTGATCTGGGAGCCATACAGTGAAGACGCGATGACGCGACGAGCGCCTGGCGGGATTTCATCCTTGTGTACCAGAGACCTCGACTACTGGATGACGAAGGCTACCGTAGTCTTCGACGTCACTGTGGAGGTAACCGCTGTGCACCGTGTGATGCGGCAATTTGGCAAACGCCAGTTGTGTCCTCCCCCAGCACCGCCCACAGCTTCAGCCTCACATCCACAGGTAAGAGCATCTAAGGTTTTATGGTTTGATAATAGTATTGTAATTGTTTTGCTCACTTCGTATGAATATCATGAATGTAGGTACAACCGACAGGGTGGAAGCAAGACGGCAACAACTTGGGCACGAAACCTTGCGCCGTTTGTCGAACGGTGGACGACGGCAAGCGCAGATCTCTGGCAAGAGGACACGCCCTTCAACCCAGTCGAGTACGATGCGTACCTCCGGTGGTACCGCTCCGACACGAGGTTGTACTACATACCGCGTACCGACCCAGCTGAGATGCAGCAGGGCTAGACGTCGGATCACTACCCGGCTGCTTCTGTTGTTGGCGTCAGGCACCACGCCGTACGTGTCACGATTTTTTTTGTTTTGCATTTGTAGAAGTACTGAGCAAGTAATAATATTCGTTTCGCATTTGCAGGCGCAGATGACGCTGGAGGCTCAGAAGGAGGTTGCCGCACTCCTTAACCGGCTTGACATGGGGATTGAGATTAGTCCGTCTGATCATCGATCCGCGTGGCAGCGTCTCAACGGCAAGCTACGGAAGATCTACGAGACTTTGACTTGTGGCGCGCTTCAGACGTCGAGATTGCACGGTCTAGTCGTCATGCACACCGTCCCCCACGGCAGTCCTCGTCGTCGTGGCGGCCGCAGCCGCAAGTCCAGCCACGTCCTCCTCTCCCGACGCAGGCGGGAGGGTCGTCGTGGCATCACCAGCCACAGCCGTCACCCCAGCCTACACCACCTCTCCCGACGCAGGCGGGAGGCTCGTTGTGGCATCACCAGCCACAGTCGTCACCCAGCCTACACCACCTGTCCCGACGCAGGCGGGAGGCTCGTTGTGGCATCACCAGCCACAGTCGTCACCCCAGCCTACACCACCTCTCCCGACGCAGGCGGGAGGCTCGTTGTGGCATCACCAGCCACAGTCGTCACCCCAGCCTACACCACCTCTCCCGACGCAGGCGGGTGCCTCGTACTGGCACAATCCGCAGTCTACGATGGTCTACACTACAGGTAACGTATTACTAATATGGTCTTACTATTTTCTTGGATTATATTGCTAAATATGATTGTTCACTGTAGGTGACACGTTTCCTGTTATGGCGTTTGTAGGTTCGCCAGATACTGTTGACTACGGCGACATGTGGAGCCAAGCGGACGCTTCAGGGGTTGTTCCTCACTTCCCGGGATTTCAGACTCCACCACCACCACCCACGCAGGTCACGCAGTCGCCACCTCGTCAGTCGGCTGAGCCGATTTACGGCAGGGGTCACCGTCAGCCACGGCCGGTACAGCCCTTGACACTGTCCGGCCCTCGCAAGAGGCCACATCCTCGTACTCGTAGAGCCGCCGCACCCGCCGCACCACAGCGAGACCTAGGAGGACCGGACCAGGGAGACGAGCAGGACTAGTTTTTTTTTAAGCCATACACTCGCACCATTTCCTTTTGTATTTTGACTATCTTTAGTTGTACTGAATTGCATGGAACACTTTATTTATTTCTTCGAAATCTAGAGTTCGAAACATCGTCAACACTATGCATGGCGTGACAACACGGTACGATAACATTCGCATACAGCCGAACAACCTAATAGAACATTGAAATAACTACTCAGGGCCTTTAGGATATTTGCCCTTCCTCATACGACGAGCGTGAGCTTCCTCCCCTTCTTCCTTCGCGCGACGCGCCATCTCGCGCTTCCTCGCCCTTTCGGCCTCACGTGCCTCCGCAGCTCGACGTTCTGCCTCCTCCTTCTCTTTGCGTTGCATCTCCTGCCAACGCTTTCTCTTCTCCTCCTCCTCTGCCTCGTGCATGCGTTCCTGAATCCGACCTCGAGCACAGTTAACCTTCCACATGAGTTCTTCCTCATCCTCTTTCGATTGGGTAACGTCCAGCCACTGTATGTAGTCACATATAGTAGGTCGAGACTGCAAGCAAACGACTGTTACCATAGTATTGCATCGTGTTAGAAATGCGGGTATGTGCGAGTTTTACCAGTTCACTCCGTCTGGACATGCCAAACTTCGGTGGCTCTTCGTCGTAGTTAGCACACATGAAGAACCTTCTTCCGTACGTGTACGAGAACTCATCCGACTTCATCAGTCTGCACGGATCTTGGCACCAGCAAAGGGGAACTTCGACACCTGCGGGCACATCGGCAACCATCTTCTGCTTCGGCATCTCGTCAGCACCAGATGAAGCCATTCCTACGATAATGCAATACGGCATAGTTACTATTTTCAGGAAACGAAACAAAAGAATAACGCAACTAATTACCTCACACGCGCTCCGCTCTCGAGATCTCACTTCCAAACCCTAATCCCTCTCCTCTTTATCGATTTGTTAATTTTTCATGAATCGGTGTGAGGCAGAGACAGGTGACGGGTGATTAAATAGAGAGCGATGCGCCTCAAGGATGCACTGGATGCATTCACGAGTGACCAGAGCCCAAAAAAGGCGCTGCAGTGGACTGGACACGACGTAAAGGAGTTCACGCGCGCTGGAGCGGACTGGACAGGACACAAAGGAGCTCAGGTGCGCGCCCGCGTGCAAAAGTGGGCGCTGGACGGAAGCCGCAGGGAATCTGACCGTTATTAGTCAACCGTCGGCAGATAAGGTGGTTATTAGTCGACCGTCGGCAGATAACGGGGGAACAGCGGGCCCGCCAGCTCTTTCGGCGCGAAATCGTCCACTGGACAAACGATAAGTCGTTATCGGTCGGCGGTGGGCTGATAACGCCCTTGTCGGTCGGCGGTGGGCTGATATCTCCCTTGTCGGCCAACCGTTGGCCGACAGGGTTATATTTTTGAAATTTCTGAAATAGGACATATAAATCTCGAATTTTCGATTTAAAAAAATAATATTTATAAAAAAAACTCTGCACTTCCTTGCAAGCATTCATACCATTCTGACTGCATAAACCAGTGGCTACAATTAAACAAGGTATAACCATCACCAGTTCCTCCTGTCATATTTGAAAAAATGGCCACCGGGGCACCGACCTCTTCATGAATGAAAGAAAGGGCCTATGAGTCCGTAGCTCCTCTAATTTCTCTATGAATGCGATTACAAAGACTTTTCTCCACCATCAGACTGTACTGTGTGATGCCAGTCCTTATGAAGATCACTGTTTGGCATGTAAAAGCAGTCAATGACAGCAATTTGGATACACGCTTTAGATAGTATAAGATGTTGATGTACGGGTGTATTGGCCGGCATTCACCAATACCTTAAGCTTTTTGGTGAATTAATTGGTAATGGTGCATGGAACTCAATCTGATGTGTTGCTTCAGGAAACCTATTCGAGTTAATTTGTTTATTGCGTCTTGCGGACACCTGCTCGAATCTTTTTTGGCTTCTGATCATGTGTGGATTGCTCAATATTTAGCTATGTTTCTTTGGGAACCTTGGTGGCTTGCTGTGTGATTTATCTGACCTTTCAAGATCCTCTCAACCAATTATTTTTGCAGTGCCTGCACAAGTATCTTTGTTATGTGACCAGAATATGATGTTTCATTCTCAGTCTCCGTTTCACTTTTTAAAAGTTGAGTTGATGCATTTCCTGTTAATTCTTTTTTTCTTGAATTTGCCTGCTGTGGCCACTGGAGTGAATCTGCTCCATGTTACTCACACGAGAATTTCTTATATGTAAGTTAAACATGCATGATTCTGAAAATTTTGTACAGCTATTAACTAGACCTATTTGTTTGTTCATGGTCACCAGCAGCTCGGGCCCCCCACGGACGCCCAGATGTACTGCCCCTACGCGCGCCCCACGGTCGCCGACGACGACGACGGGGCCTCCGTCAGCACGTCGTCGATCACCACCGTGTTGCCGAACAGGTGTGCCGACTCCCCCTCTGCCGGCCGCGCCGCCAGGACGGCGGCGGCGACGACGGCAGCGAGAGCGAACGACACGGAGAAGAGCCGGCGACAAGCCATGAGAAAAGCTGAAAGTTGTTGTTGAGTTTACCGTTCTCGTGGATCATGACTGCAGGGTTCTTGTATTTCACCTGGAGATGCTCCAGCATTTTCCTCAGAGCCCACGGCGTCGCTGACACGAAATCGCTTCTCAGGCCAAACGGGAACTGTTATAATTTAATTTTTCCATCAAGGCATACAGAGATGATTTAGCTATATATGATGGAAACGCAGTTCAGTTGCAATTAAATTTACAGATGGGTAATAATGAGTTATAACAGCAAATACCTGGTTCTTCGACTTCATATATGGCACTGCAAAAATATATTTGCAGAAGTATCAGGTTATCTATTTCACCCATTGCATTTTGGGACATGATAAAACATGAGGTCATTAGTACTCTTACTGTCATATTTCACGGCTGCATCGCCCATGTAATCTCTCAGTTCCTGATCCAATCTGAAGGAGATGACAAGGAGAGGTAGTTAAAATATATTGACGTTGCTTGTGAGGTTTTTTCCTCCCGAACATGGAGAACTAAATCATCTGCTTACCCATTATTCCCCAGAAATGTTATGCACAAATATACCTCCGATTAATAATATGTTGAATAATTGCCGCAATGTTGCACACTTGATCACATTGAGATTAGTCAAGATTTTTGTGGTGCGACAGACTTAGATTGTATCGCACCATTCGTATGGGAGTCGTCCTACTACAGGGACCTCAACCTCGCTCGAATCAACGGCCGCCGGCTCCTTCCCCGGCCGACGGCGACGGCGAACCGCAATGAACCGGTAGCTCTCGGCGGGCTCCTCCATGGGGCCTGTCCCAATCAGCAGTCTTTTAAACCCAATGTCAAGTTGCTCCATACTGCTGCCCTCGATCCTGCGGACGCACAGAGCTCTGTTCCCCTCCTGCAGTAGCAGGTGCCCCCGTTGCAGGGCGTGCGGCCTCGGGAGGCGCTCCAAGTCAGGCATCGTCACGGCGTAGATATCGTGCGCCACGGTGTTGATGTTGTGAGGCCAGCAGCCGTCCTCCCACTCGCTGAACCACCTGACGCCGATGACGCACAGGGGCGACAGCCACCATGCGGGCCGGCAGGAGATCGGTCCCCCCGGCGTCCGGCCGTCGACCAGCCGACGCTCGACCGACGTGATCTCCTCCGTCGCCAGATCTATCACAATATACACTCATTTGCTAATAGTCGCACAGATCCAAAACATCTGGAGCTATACTTCTATGACGATGATCTAAGCTTAGAGCATCGGTACCGCCGTTGCCACGAGGAAATGTACGAGCAAGACAAGCACGTAGTTGGCATAATAACCGACATTCTACGCGACAACCCATACTCTAAACAGTTTAGGAGTTTGGAACAAGCCCAAAACCTTGAGGACTACAGACTCATCTTGAACCTTGACCAAAGATTGGACCAGAGAACATACAACGCACCAATCACTTCGGAGGTAGCTGCAGTGTGGGTCGAAGGAAATGAAAGAAAAAATACTTATGACAAGAATGTAGTACTACATGGGAACAACAACGAAATACAGGGCATTCAATCATATTACGGGTGCTATGATCCGTTGTCGTATCCTCTATTCTTTCCAAGAGCTGAACTGGGTTGGCATTCAAAAATCCCAAAGGCCGATACACAAGAGAAAGGTGTGACAAAGGCTGGTGCTGATAATAACAATAATGACGATGACCCAGGTAAATATTTCATATATTATTGTCTTCAAAATTCAATTTTGATATATGGTATACTCCTACATACGCAACTAACTTTTTATGTTGCAATATTTGCACAAATTCAATCAACGGGCTGTGGGTAACCATGAGAGAATACTACTGTTATAAATTCCATACACGACCAAACATATTCAACCCAATATTGCACGGCGGATGGCTTTTCTAGCAGTTTGCTGTAGATACATACATCAAGATTGAAAGCTCAAGACTGGATTACATGTGGCATCATCAAAAAGAAATAAGGGCAGATCTATACCAAGGCCTTCTGGACAGCATTCAAGCTGGAGAACAAAAGGGAAATGCAGTCGAAAAACGGATCTCGTCTTTATTTTGCCTAGGGATCAAATATGTACCCCCCCCCACCTTTGTAATCTCCATGTTGTTTTGCATAAATTAAGTATCTTTCATTTTCGCGCAGATGGAAATTTGATCCCCCTCTGGTGAGTGCTGCTTCCCGTCAGCAGGCTGCAGTAAATACTGAAGATGGTCACTAGAGATCAATTTTTGTGTGGACAATAGAAATCAGAGCAAATGAGACCGTTGTGGCTCTCTAGAATTGTAAAGTCTCCACTGATGCATCTGTGCCTCGTTGGGGCCAAGCGCTCTCAACTCTCAAGTAACATAATGCAGCTCAGCTTATTTGTTGGACTCTACAGAAAGCACAGATGATAGATGTAATCTCTGGGCCCTTCCTTTCTGTAGATCACCACGGATGTTTTGTATTACCGTGTAAAATAGATGAAAAAAGGTTGAATTATCTGTACTATCGATCACTTCTCTGGTAGGTAGCATTTTTAGGCGCATTGTTTTCGTGTAATATAGATCAGAGGGAGGGCTTGCAAATTGATATGGTCTGGGAGTTAAGCCATTGGTTGTATAATTGTGTGAAATAATAACGATGCAGCTCTCATTTTTTAATATATATATAGATACCTTGTATTTGAGTATCTGACGATATTAGGCTGTGCAAAAAAATTGTGGTTGGTGATGGTCGTACTTCCTAAATTTGCAAATAATTCGTCGGCTATTTATTATGGCAGCTTCTGAGAATTTGTTTTTTCGGCTGCTTGTCAAATATCATCGATGGCCATTGAAATTCCACGTTTGTCTGAACTATTCGGTTGTTAATGTTTTCGTGAAGCGTTAAAGAGTCATTATTTTGTTCGAGTCTGTTCGGGTAGTAATATGAAATTTCCTTGATTTCTGCTGTATTTGGGGCTACGTCTACTAGAACTGATAGCTTCAATTCAATCAGGTGAGCCATAACAATGCTGAAGCATAATTACTCCAGTTCCTAACCCTGAAATACATAATTGTTCGAGGTCCTTCCTTTTGCGAGGGAAAGCCGCCTCCGCCCGCAGCTGCCTCGGCCCGTAGCCATGACGTCGCCGCCTGTAGTGGATGGGGTCCGTCGGATCCCATCAAGGCTGAGGGGCGTGAGTGCGGGGTTGGCGGCGGCCGGATCCGCCGTGGTAGTGCCGTTCGTGGTGGCGACGTGGGGTGGAGGGGACAGGCAGGGAGTGGGAGGGGAAGGGCAGGGGCCGAAGGAGGGCTGCGGGCTAAGAAAGGAAGATGAGGGAGGAGTGGTGCGTGGTGGTGAGGAAGAAGAGGAGTACCTAGGATGTTTAGGTTTTTTTAAAATGAACAATCTTGTAGATGTTAATGCGGAACTAGAGCTGCAATTTCGTTGATTTTTGCAGTATATGTGTGTGTTGATCTCTCTAATTTCCCTCTCTTTGATTTACTATCAAATAAGCCCGCCTCGCTGGCTTCCGTCGCCGACTCGGATCGGCTTGGACATGTCGAAGGAGGAGGCGGGAGGAAGCTTCTGTGGCGTCCCATTTCCGTTGGCGGACGCGGGGACTGGAGCCGGAGCGAAGGAGTCGCTGGCCACCTTGCTGCTGGAGGCCGGAGACGACGCGGCCATTGGAACCAATAGGAACTGAGATAGATCTAGAAGGGGGTGCTTTGGTGGAAGGATTTGGCGGCGGCGCGGCGAGGGCTGGGACTGGGACTGGGACTGGGGCTTCGCCTTTGCGGCGAGGTGGAGCAACGACAGGAGGCGCCGGCGGCGACCTAGGGTTTCTCTCCTCCTGCTCGCGAGTCATGAGACGAGTTGTCCGGTTCGATGAGTTGGGCTTAGGCCCAGACCCATACCAGCATGTCAGACCCTGATTTTGGATTTTTTTTTCTTTGTGGCCGTTGGATTTGGAATGTTTTGATATGCGTGCATACCGGTGCAACGCACGGGCACGTTTACTAGTAAATATAATGTATATAGGTCGTCTTGACTGGTGTGCTATTAGAAAAAGATCATTTTTGCATACTTTGTGTGTATCTTGTGCAGTTTCTTGTTGAATGTATGCCAAATTTCTAGTACCTTCGAAGCATGCGGTCAAATTTTGATTCTCTTCGAACTGTTACAAAATCTTATTCTTATATAAAGCTCGGTGCAAAATGGAACAGACGAGAGCGCCATGTCACCATTTTTTCCCCTCTGTTCGATTTCAGATTAGATAGAGTATTGTAAGCAATACGCTCAAACACTGTAGAACCCTATATTTTGTTGTATCTAACCTAGACACTAATGCGGTTATGAACATTCCATTGAGATATTGAAGGGTACCAAATAGCTAAGATGCAAAATAAAGGGCTGCTAATTTACGATCAACTATCCATGCATTTTTCGACAACATGTCAAGGAGGATGACGTGCATTGTCCCAAAGTCCCCTGGTCCCCCTTCCCGCGAAGCCACGTTGGCTGCCCCCTCACCCCTGCTCATCCATGGCTGGCCACCATCACCATTGTTAGGATTAAATTAATCCAGGTTGCACGGCCCGCCGAGCCCCCCGCGCCTCCCCGCTTGGCCGCATGGGCCGAAAGGCCAGCTGGGCTGCGGCCCAGGTTATGTCGGCCCATGTGCTGCGCAGGCCATTTGTGGAAAACCCCCAGTCTTTTTGGTTTTTCACAAATTAGCCCTGTGCTTATGTGTATTTACTTTTTCGTACTGTTTTTCTGTTAAGTCCTTTAATTTTAGAAAATATGTAAATGTAAATATGTCATGTTCAATGTGTTTGCTTCATTGCAATCCGTATAACATGCATTTTTATCTATGACTAGTATAATTTTGTAATTGAGATCAATTTTTTTATGAAATTATATGTTAATTCACCTTAATTAAGCCCAAAATGCTCTCTAGCCCAATTGGCTTAATCCAAGAAGAATTAAATACGCAAAATTAAGAAGTGATTATCTCATATTTATATTTGTGAATCACAAAGTAATGGATAAATGGGATCTACTGCTTAATTGCAGATTATCCACCATTACCATTAATGTGCTCTTCCAAATAGTCCAATTATAGCATAACACAAGGTAATAGAAACTTGAGCATCTACTGACTCTCGTCAGATTATGCTATCTATTACTACGAGATCTACACCATAATTGATGATTATCTTCAAAAGATTATGCTATATAACTCGAGATCTACACTTCATATTTTTCAAGTTTTCACTTGAATTTTTAAAATTTTGCACAATTATTACAACATAACCATGACGATACTTTGGTTTACTCCTAAGTAAATTAATCAAATCTCTGGTTTAAATCTATGTAGATCAAGATGGCCAAAGAATTTGAAGAGCTTGCGCTCGATGGTCACAACTATCCTACATGGGCAATGGATGTTAAAATCGGTCTTGCGTCCTGTGGGATTGCGGCGGCGCTCAACCCTCCTGTTGAGGGCATACAATCGCTAACAGAACATCAACAATATTCTGCTTTATATATTATAAGGCACCATATCCATCCGGACCTTAAATCCGAATACTTGATGGAAGAAAATCCACGCACATTATGGCAAGCACTTAAAACCAGATACGAACAGCAAAAGGCGGTTATTCTTCTCGAAGCTACTCATGACTGGGTACAACTTCGACTTCAGAACTTTAAGTCCATTGAAGACTATAACCATGTTGTTCATAAGATCTGTTCTAAGTTGCGCTTCTGTGAGAAAGAACCCTCTGAGGTAGATAAGATTGAAAAAACCTTATCAACAATGCTTCCATCTGATCGAATCTTGCAGCACCAGTACCGCGCCAAAGAATTTTAACTTTACTCTGAACTTATACATGTACTCATACAAGCGGAAAAACATGATGAACTCACTCTGAGGAACCACCATCAATGCAATGTCGGCGCAGCCCCGCTCCCAGAAGTACGTTATAACGCTTAGAATAACAATAAGTCCGCTGACTTTTCCAAACACCAACAGCAGAACTTTAAAGGAAAACCCAAGCGAAACTGGAAGAAAAGGTCACGTGCCATGGATAAGGGGAAAGGCATTGAAAAGCCAAAATTTGACAAATCTCAAGTATGTCAAAAGTGTGGATGCTACAAGCATTCCACCAAAAAATATCACACCCCTCGACACCTTGTTGATCTCTACCTGCAATCTGTGGGACGCAAGAAACAAGCTCAAGGATCCAAGTTTGAAGCACACTTCAACCTTCAGACTGACAAGTCCAAGGAAATTGGTTGTTCCACTGCAGTTCTTCCAGAACCCCAGGACAACAAGCATCTCCAACAACCCGACGATCCGCTGAACACGGAGAACATGATCATTGAATTTGCTTCGAATGACATGTTTGGTGACTTTGAATAAGTCCCCCCAACTCCACCAAATGTTATCATAACATCCAACTGACATTATTATGTTGTAATAAGTTAATTGTCATGTTGTCGTCATATTGTTTAAAGACTATGTTGTAATAACATTATATTTATGCACATTATCTATGTATGATGAAGAATTAATCTTTTCTTTTTATATATAGAATCTACGGGAGTCAATCCGATGGAAGAGGAAATGTGCCTTGTGGACAGTGGTACCACAAACTCTATTCTTAGGGAACTAAAATATTTCCAAAATCTTACTAAGAGAAAAGGAGAAATTTTAACAATCGCCGGACGCGATGCTGTAATTGTAGGCTCAGGTCGGGTTATAATTACTCTCTCTATGGGTACTCAAGTAACAATCGAGGATGCTTTGCTGTACCCCGATTCAACTCGTACCCTACTCAGCTATAGTGATATCTGTCAGAATGGTTTCCATCTCGAAACCCATGACGACAACAAAGAGGAATATCTCCTCTTAACCAAAAACAACAGATATGGCAAGCAAGTACTTAAAAAAATTCTCTCTTTAACGTCTGGATTGTACTACACATACATCAAACCCATAGTACATGTTGCATACAAGGTAATTTTTTAGAATATTGATGCATTTCAGACTTGGCATAATCGCCTTGGTCATCCCGGGATAGGGATGATGAGAAAAATTATCAGCAATTGCATTGGTCACAACTTGAATAATGCTAAACTTCCTCAACATTTGGATTTCATTTGCACCGCACGTGCAACTGGAAAATTAATATTAAGGTATTCGCACCTTAAGATTAACGTGGAACCACTTAACTTCCTTGAACGCATTCAAGGAGACATCTGTGGTCCCATACAACCATTATCTGGATCTTTCCGGTACTTCATGGTTTTAATTGACGCATCAACTCGATGGTCACATGTGTGCCTTCTCTCCACACGAAACCATGCTTTCGCAAAGATTATGAGTCAAATTATTAAATTAAAGGCTCATTATCCCGAGCACCGAATCCAATCCATCGCCTGGATAATGCTGCGGAATTCTCCTCTAGAGCTTTCAATGATTATTGCATGGCGCTGGGGATAGAAGTCCAACATTCAGTACCATATGTCCATACATAAAATGGTTTAGCCGAATCACTCATCAAGAGGATTAAGTTTATTGCAAGACCATTACTACACAATTGTAATTTACCAACTTCTTGTTAGGGTCACGCAGTCATACACGCTGCTGACTTGATACAATTGTGCCCAACTGCTTATCACAATACTTTCCCTCTACAATTAATACGTGGAAATTCTCCAAGTATTTTCCATCTGCGAAAATTCGGATGCGCCACATATGTGCCCATATCACCACCTCAGCGTACATCCATGGGACCACATAGAAAACTGGGGATCTATGTGGGGTATAAATCACCGTCAATAATCAATTACCTAGAACCTCTCATCCGGGATCTATTCACTACCCGTTACGCTGATTGCATCTTCAACGAGAACCATTTCCCGGCATTAGGGGGAGATATCAAGTACCAGAAAGAATGCCACGAAATTGATTGGAATGCCAAAGGTATTTCCTACTCTGATCCACGTACTCAAGAAACTGAACTCCAAGTCCAGAAAATCATAAATTTGCAACATCTTGCAAATAACTTGCCAGATTCATTTACAAATCACAAAGGTGTTACAAAATCCTACAATCCTGCTATAAATGCGCCCGAACGAGTGGAAATACCAAAAGAAACCACTCAACTCCCCATCAACAATAAGAGGGGGAGAAGTATGGCTGCAAAACAGGATTCAGCTTCACGCAAGCAACAAAGGAAACAGAAAAAGAAACCCTCTGAAACTGTAAATGAAATTCAAACTCCACAACCTAGCTCAAGAGTGCACTCAAATCTAGAAGCTGGGACATCGGAAAATCCTGAATTGATCATATTGGGTAATCACGATCAGTCACCAAGGATAATGAAATTTCCACTAATTACATTGATTCTGGAGAATCATATAACCGTAAGACTACGATTGTCGATACTTACTTCTCCACAAAGATTGCAAACAATCTCCAATCTGATCCAGATCCCAAGACCATGGCAGAGTGTTAAAAACGCTCGGACTGGAATCAGTGGAAGGAAGCAATCCAAGCAAAGATAGCTTCGCTCAATAAAAGAGAGGTATTTACAAAAGCAATACCTACTCCTCCCAATGTTTTCCCTGTGGGATTCAAATGGGCATTCGTCCGAAAACGGAATGAAAATAATGAAGTGGTGAGATACAAAGTGAGGCTCGTAGCACAAGGGTTCACACAGAGACCCGGCGTTGATTTCAACGAAACATACTCTCCAGAAATGAGTGGAATAACCTTCCGATACCTAATATCACTGGCAATGCAAAATCATCTATCTATGCAGTTGATGGATGTAGTGACTACATATCTTTATGGGTCACTTGATTCGGACATATACATGAAGGTTCCCGATGGAATCCCACTTCCGAATCAAAATGCTAAACGCAACATCTATTGTGTAAAACTTAACAAGTCATTATACGGCTTAAAACAATCGGGTCGAATGTGGTACAATCGACTCAGCGAATTCCTTATTCAAAAGGGATACACGAATAACGATGATTGCCCGTGCGTGTTCATAAAGAAATCCTTGAACGGGTTTTGCATCATATCCGTGTATGTAGATGATTTGAACATCATTGGCAACACACAAGATATTGATGAGGCACGTAATCATCTAAAGACGGAATTTGAGATGAAGGATTTAGGCAAAACTAAATTTTGCTTAGGGCTACAAATTGAGCACCTTCACTCTGGAATTTTGGTACACCAAGCTGCTTATATCCAAAAGATTTTGGAGAAATTTAATATGGACAAATCTTATCCATCAAAGACTCCCATGGTTGTTCGATCTCTAGACGTAGAGAAAGATCATTTCAGACCAAGGAAAGATGGAGAAGATATATTGGGATCTGAGTTCCCATATCTTAGTGCTGTTGGAGCTCTTATGTATCTTGCAAACTGCACCAGGCCTGATATCGTATTTGCAATAAACTTGTTAGCAAGACACAGCGCTACTCCAACTAAACGTCATTGGACGGGAGTCAAGCAAGTCTTACGCTATCTCCAAGGCACTAAAAATTTAGGTCTATATCAATCTCACAAAAACAAAGATACAAATCTAATCGGATACACCGATGCTGGATACTTGTCTGATCCCCATAATGCTAGATCTCAGACCGGCTTTGTGTTCCTTCACGGTGGAACAGCCATCTCATGGAAGTCTTCTAAACAGACTTTAGTGGCTACGTCCACAAATCATTCTGAAATTATTGCTCTATATGAAGCATCACGAGAATGCGTGTGGCTTCGCAGAATGATAAACCATATACAACAGTCATGTCGTATTGGTTCCATTGAATCACCGACCATTATCTATAAAGATAATGTTGCTTCTGTTGCACAGATGCAAACAGGTTACATAAAAAGCAATATTACCAAACATATTGCCCCTAAGTTATTTTATCCCCATGAATTACAACAAAGTGGGGAAATAAACATCTTGCAAACCAAATCATGTGACAACCTCGCTGATTTGTTCACTAAGTCTTTACCAAATTCAACGTTCCGAAAATTAGTTCATGGAATTGGTATGCGGCGACTTCAAGATTTGCAAGAATCAGGGGGAGTTACCCTCTGATTATTAACATGTTCATACATCATATTGCACTCTTTTCCTTTTATGAGTTTTCTCTCAAGCTTTCTCATGAAAGATTTTTAATGAGGTAATATCAATACAAGGTTATATGTCATATCTTCTACTTTCCCTACCGGGGTTTTTAAAGGAGATATACAAGACATACATATTGTTCTCTAAACTCACTTATGGATTTTTCCTTTAACCGGTTTTTCTCATGTGAGTTAACAAAGAGACAATAACCATTATATGTTGTATTATTTTCTCCTTATTTTCCCACTGGGTTTAAAGGACTTTTTCACAGCATATCAAATATCACTCCTCATATTTTTTCCACAGGGTTTTTGGAGGAGCCTTTCTCAAGATGATGTCTTCTTGCAAGGATAAGCATTGATTAGGGGGAGTGTTAGGATTAAATTAATCCATGGTTAATCCATGCTTAATGAACCGTCAAGCGGTTGCTGTTTTGGCAACTGCCACCGGTTGCTCGCATCCCTTGCCGAACAGGCGTCCCTTGTAAATGTATAAATTCAAACATCATCAATAAGAAGAAGATGATTCTCAGTTCATTTTCTGTGATTACATTACATTTCTTAACAACCATCTCTGACGACAGCGTGGCTTCAACGAGAGGTGATGTCACCGAATTGGAGGCTGAAGGCACAGAAATATGAAAAAGGAACATGTTTCAACTATTTATTGATGAGCTTTCAAGGAGTATTTTTCAAAGCTTTCAATAAAAGAATCACACAAGCTTCCAACTGTTTTCAATGAGATCTCAACCAAAAATAACCAAGCTTTCACTATTTTCTGTGAGCTTTTAGTAAAAACTTACCAAGCTTTCAACTATTCTTTTGTGAACTTTTAACCAAAAAATATCAAAGCTTTCAACTTTTTTTTGATGAGCTTTCAACCAAAACAATGCTTTCAACTATTTTTTCTATCATATTTCAACCAAAACATCAAAAGCTAGCTTTCACCTATTTCAATGATCTTTCAACCAAAAGCGACAAGCCTTCACTAAAAAATAAAAATAAAAACCTACACCCCCACTGCCTACCTCCTCATGCTGCGGCGGCCGGTCCGACAGCAAGCCATGGCAGCTGGGTAGCATGGCATGTTCCTTGGGGCGGAGAAGAAAAGGAAAGAGGGACAAGAGAGGCATCGCTCGTACTGACCAAATCTAGCACGCAAGGAGAGCGACGACAGCGGATGGCGGTGTCCAGTCGGGGAGAGCCAGGGTGAGGCTCGCCCCTAGCAGCGTGCAACGGAGCATGAGGAGGGAGACGGGAATTTTTTTTTCTTGGTGTACGAGAGAAGCAACCTAGGAGGAGAGATGAGCGAGAGGTGGAGGAATGAGTGGTCAGGACTCTCGAGATGTACAGGAGTAACCCCACATGATTGGACGCATGGACAGAATTAACCACGGAAGCGGTTAGTCACATGAGAGTGTTAGCATAGATATTACGGCATCACCATTTTTCTCCATCGTTTAATATCAAATCTAGTGAACACAATTGCACCTAAGTTAGATACTCAGCACTTTAGAATAATCTATTAAGTTGTAACTAAGTTAGATACTCGTACACTATTGAACCATCTGTTGAGATATTTGAGAGTGCTAAAATAGACACTAACAAACATATCTAACACAATTTTGATATATTTAAATCGTATGGATGGATCAAGAAAAAATGTCTAAGAAAAGAGGAAATTGACGGTGAAATAAAATAATGTCTTTGATATCCTCTTTACTTCTATTTTCTGTGACTTTAAATTATACTTCACTTCTATTCTCTATTCTCTATCCTCTAAACCATGGCAAGAAACTAAAGTGGAAGGCTTAGCAGTTTGCACATAATATCGTGTAATCCCCACATGC
Organism: Stipa capillata; assembly: GCA_019208055.1. Taxonomy (NCBI): domain Eukaryota; kingdom Viridiplantae; phylum Streptophyta; class Magnoliopsida; order Poales; family Poaceae; genus Stipa; species Stipa capillata. Next base: position 548,280 of record JAGXJF010002509.1, read on the forward strand.
AAATGACACATTTTAACATACCCTTTACAATTGTTCATATCATGTATGGAAAATTTTAACAATAGTTAGGTCACATACTAGCAAATAAGAATGAAAAGAAATAACATCAAAATGCAAGGAATGATATACAAATAAAAAGTTGTTTCTTGGAAGAATGAGAGATTTTCACATAAAAGATGAGTTTTCGGGACATTCATTTTGTTTATCTTGCCATGCTTGTCAAACAATGTTGGAGCTTACGTTCTTGGAACCGTTTGGGATATCCGTCCATAAATATCTAGCAACCACCAACGACCAGGATAGACCATGAGGCCGAGATCTGTTGTGGCTGGTTGGGGATTTGGGTGCGATTTGCCTACTTGTTGAAGATTTATTTGGTGTTGATTATGAAAGGTTGGTAATTACATTAGATTACTTCTCTTCCTTACAAACTATTAAAAAAGAAGAGAGAACCAAGCATATAGTTAGATTAGGACTAGTAATTGTGGATAGCATAGTGTAGGTTTTACATGTATTATGACTAACTTTGTATTTACCAATTTAATGCATCATATATTCAAAATTGAGTTAGCATTGTGGTGGTCATGTAAAGTGAGAAACTAATGATTTCTTTAAATGTAAAACATAGATGGATCGAAGACGGATGTACAACGAGAGTCGTATTAGTAAAGTGTACATCAATGACGTCGTTGGGTTTAGAGGAACTGCTATGGCGGATATGCAAAATAAGGGGGAGAGTTGATTTACTATCTGTGTGTTGATTGCGAAAATACAAGGGTGTGGTAGAACCCACAACAAATTCAATCACACTTGATCCAAATGGTTTTCATAGAGGATATATATGTTGGACCAAGCACGGTGAGAGTAGGCCATACATGAATATAATAATATATTTGTCATCCCCGGTGAGGAACCGTCGGGGATACATTTGTCATCCCAGATGGTTCTGTCATCTGAACCGACAAGGATATATTTATCATCTCAGACGGTTGGGGAACCATCAGGGATAATGCCGGCTTATAAGTAAAGGTCAATCCTCGACGGTTGCCAAAACCGTCGAGAATGAACTTTTTGAATTGTCTTAGTGTTGGGGAATGTGCTACGCAAAACAAAAATTTACCGCGCACAATCCACCCCAAGATCACTATCGAGGTGCAGGCAACGAGATCATACCTTCGACGATCACGTCAATGCAGCGGAGAAGTTGACCGATGTCGATGAAGTCCGCAGACTCCCGCAGCTAGGTTATACCTCCCAGCCGCGAGAGCGATCTCCTCGCGAATAGTTCGCCCGATCGAACGCCGAAGTATACGACGTCTCCGAGGTATCCACGCGTACCGGATCAGCGACACCGCGGTAATGTGTGGACCAGCACACAAGAACAGCGGGGATCTACGAGAAGGAGAAGCAGCAGCGCGCCGGCAGCTGTACTAGATCCAATCTAGAAGAGAGAGAAAAAGAAGGCTGTGGCCAATCTAGAGATGGTCGGCCTAGGGTTTAGGGCTGCTTCTGGGGCTGCCTCTGGGGCTGCTCGGGATGCCCTTTGAGGTGCCCTGCCCCTCTATTTATAGGGGTTGGGGCAGCTCTCTCTAGGCAGGTGGAGTCCTACTCCAGCAGGGACACCCTGTTGGAGTTGGAGTCCAACTCCACCAGAACCTTCTAGAACCTTCTAGAACTTCTGGAACCTTCTAGAACTTTTTGGAACACTTCCGGACATCACCGGAACCATCCGGGACCTCCCGGAACACTTTCGAGATCATCCGAAACACTTTCGGAACCCTTCTCTTTCGTTCTCCATAAATAGTAGCATTCCTAAATGTCGCTAAAACGTTAAGCGTGTGACCCTATAGGTTCGAATATATGTGGACATGTCCGCAACATCTTCCGGTCAATAATCGTCAGCGGGATCTGGACACCCATAACGACTCCCACATATCATCGAAGATCTTTATCGAGCGAACCTCGTATTACCGCATATCATCCTTTTGCCTCACGATACGTTACACAACCCGAGGCGAGACTTTGACGGTATCCCTGTGATCAACTCCTTGATCACCATACCTAGTTATCCTCGTTACCGGTTTGTACTCTTTTCTCGTTTCCGTGTTCCGGTATCCCCGTGACTAACCTCTTAGTCACAATACCTGGCCAGGCGATGCTGGACACCGTAATACCGAGTGGACCCAGAGTGTATCTCTCTATCGCCGGATGGGCAAATCCCAGTCTTGAGATATCTAGAACCACGATATACTTTCTGGTGTACCTGAAAGTCACCTTTATAATTACCCAGTTACGGAGTAACGTTTGATGACCCCAAAGCAACCATTCGGTATCCGGGTCTACGATATTCTCATGGTCTAAGAACGCAAGTAAACATTAACACATAATGAGAAGATACTGACAACATATTGACGAAGTGATCTCGCAGTATCTCATAAGGGGGTCTATCCAACACCATTGTTACCCTAACAATGTGTTCCCATTATTGCCGCCATCCTTGTTACATTAACAATGCCCACGATCAGGAAAACAAGACCATCAACAATACATGAGCTAGTCTAGAGGCCTGACTAGGGATCTGAATGGTGTTTATTATTCCACACATGCAATTAGGTTTTCCTCTGAATCTCATATTCAAGAACCAATGCAATTCTAGCATAGAATATAAACTTAATCATGAACATGAAAATAGAATAATAACAACTTTATTATTGCCTCTAGGGCATATTATTTGTATTTACCAATTTAATGCATCATATATTCAAAATTGAGTTAGCATTGTGGTGGTCATGTAAAGTGAGAAACTAATGATTTCTTTAAATGTAAAACATAGATGGATCGAAGACGGATGTACAACGAGAGTCGTATTAGTAAAGTGTACATCAATGACGTCGTTGGGTTTAGAGGAACTGCTATGGCGGATATGCAAAATAAGGGGGAGAGTTGATTTACTATCTGTGTGTTGATTGTGAAAATACAAGGGTGTGGTAGAACCCACAACAAATTCAATCACACTTGATCCAAATGGTTTTCATAGAGGATATATATGTTGGACCAAGCACGGTGAGAGTAGGCCATACATGAAGATAATAATATATTTGTCATCCCCGGTGAGGAACCGTCGGGGATACATTTGTCATCCCAGATGGTTCTGTCATCTGAACCGACAAGGATATATTTATCATCTCAGACGGTTGGGGAACCATCAAGGATAATGCCGGCTTATAAGTAAAGGTCAATCCTCGACGGTTGCCAAAACCGTCGAGAATGAACTTTTTGAATTGTCTTAGATGTGCCATCTTGTACTAATGTAAATCAGAAGTGTAAACCGTCTGTGATAAGATGATCTCATCACCGACTCTTGTCTACAGATAGTTCAATAGCCCGTCTTTAATAACGATTTAAACCGTCTGTGATAAGATTTTCTGTAGTAGTGATAGTGCTATTAGGTAATACACATCTGAGCTTATGTAAAGAAAAAAGACCAGGCCGTGCCATACATAAAGACTTGGATCCAATCTGATCCCTGAGGTCAAGCCTTTCTTCTCAATTTTTGTCGATTGATTTCAGGAAATAAACCCGAACTTGATGGAAAACCTGAACTTACTTAACGGAGAGAGGACAACTGTTCGTTGTTTCAGGACAGCTAGACAAGCTAAGCCACCACTGTCAGACTTCCCCACATTCTTTCCATGTGGATTTCAATTTAGATCAGAATCTCCGCGACCACGATGGCACGATTTCACTTGCTCTTGGAACTACGCGAAGGGGCAAACACAGATCGCTGATCGATCTGCGTATCTGCAGATTACCATTTACAAGCGGTCCTTGTACAGTAGTAATACTACTTGTACTTGTTATAATTAGATAGCAGATCATACGCTTAGTGCTTCGGTCACAACAAGATCACGGAACGAAAGAGACGAGACGAGAGCTGCAGGAGCACCAGAAAGGCTGATCGGGTGATGTTCTCCTCTCCCCATGCATTGCCAGTTTGCCACGTACGTACTCATCCATGATTCACATGGTGTACATTGGTGCCCAACCATAAACAAATTGCAGATCGTAGCTTTTCATCTATTATTCACATGGTGTACATTGTGTACATTGGTGCCCAACCATAAGCAAATTGCAGATCGTAGCTTTTCATCTATTTGTTAATCTTGGACCGTACCACGTTATGTCCTATTAATCACGGTACCACGTTATGTCCTGTTAATCATATCTTTCTCCCATAATTTAACATCTCATCTTTTGTGCTTACGGAGTTACGGTACGTACGATTAGTGGGTACTTTAGGTATATCTATCCAAAAAGATGATTGTCTTGATACTCAGTGGCGATGCCAGCGCTGCAACCCTATGGAGTCAACTACACTGTTGTTTAGAATTTTTTTCATAATTTTTCATTAGTATAATAGGTTTTGCAAAAAAGCTGTGGGGTCAGCTGACCCCACAACCTCAACGTGGCTTCGCCACTGTTGATACTCACTTCAGTTCTCTAAAAAGTTGTTATTTTGAATATTAATACGGTTTTCTAAATCTAACTTGGATCACTAATTTTTACAACAATGTATTTATAACGTCCAATAAAATTATACATTATAAAAGAAAATTCAAAACAGATTAACGTATGTGATTTTCAAGTATCAAATCTAAATAATTTGAAAGATATAAGTAGTTAAAGTTTCAAAATTTTACTATACTAACATTCAAAACAACATCTTTTAGAAAATCGAAAGAAATACATGAGTTACTTTAGGTATATCTATCCAAAAAGATGATTGCCTTGATACTCAGTGGCGGTGCCAGCGCTGCAACCCTATGGAGTCAACTACACTGTTGTTTAGAATTTTTTTCATAATTTTTCATTAGTATAATAGGTTTTGCAAAAAAGCTGTGGGGTCAGCTGACCCCACAGCCTCAACGTGGCTTCGCCATTGTTGGTACTCACTTCAGTTCTCTAAAAAGTTGTTATTTTGAATATTAATACGGTTTTCTAAATCTAACTTGGATCACTAATTTTTACAACAATGTATTTATAACGTCCAATAAAATTATATATTACAAAAGAAAATTCAAAACAGATTAACGTATGTGATTTTCAAGTATCAAATCTAAATAATTTGAAAGATATAAGTAGTTAAAGTTTCAAAATTTTACTATACTAACATTCAAAACAACATCTTTTAGAAAATCGAAAGAAATACATGAGTTCCTGACTAAGGCATGGGAGCGTGTTTGAGCTGACCAGGGTTCGAAACCTAGGTGGCTGAGGCAAAATTATAGTTAAAGAAAACTTAGTCAAGATCGCTCAAATATGCGAATGGAGATTGGGGAGGGCATATAAGCCAAATCATCATTTTCAGAAATTAAGACAAAAAGACATCTCTGTGCGAGAAAAGGTGGACTAGTTAAAGGGAGGGAGCATACACCAAATTACCTTGGAGTATTTTCGATATTATGCCACAAAGGCTGATTAGTTAAAGGACCACGCATTTTCACGATTCTATTTAAACATAACTTGGGGAGGGAGAGCGCATACGCCAATTTATCGCTTTCAAAATCAAAGACCGAATTTTCTATTTTGTGCCACAAGTAGATTTGATGAAAGGACCACGCGTTACACATTTCTATTTAAACATAGCGCCCACAACATGAAATCTCAGCTGGCGCTATGGCAAATTGGCAAGTGCAGAAAATACAAAAAGGACAGCTTTGAAATTTTGTTTCATTTACCCAAAATAAAATCTGATTTTGTGACACGTGGTATCGGTATGCCACAGACCATGTGGAAAAAAAAGATGGACAGACATCAAACTACGTGTCCTGTATTTCCATGTAACATAATCCGAGATCTTTTACAAAATCTTAGACGAGACTACGCTAAGCAAAACGGGACAGATCTTGTTTAGAGAAGGCAAAAAACTTCGTTTTGATTTTGCGGAATGACACAGCACTCAAACCAAGTCGTCACATGAAAATTAAATTATTGAAGTAATTATTTATCTTGTAAGCAGGACAAATAATTTGAATTGTGGAATGACAGGGGCACAGGGCGCCTCTAGTGAACTGGAAGCGCCAACACTTAATTAGGTATAACAGACCGCACATTCCGTATTTCAGTTGTAATACATTTGGAGGTCCTTGGTAAAACGTTGGAGAGCAAAGAGTACAAATAATAAAACAAAATATCGACAAATTGGATGACCCAACAAGTACTTAGTAAGTGCATATGAACAGTGGGTTTTTAGTAGACCAACTAGTGATTCTGCACGTGCAAAACACGTCTTAACTAATATAGATCAAATGAACAAATTAGATGCATAAGAAGTCTTCATGAAAATTTTAAAAACCCTTTTTAAAATTTACCTTGTTCTATTTGATTTACTATAGTTACATATTTAATTAACGCTTGCATTCTATCTAGAATTAAGAGAAGTGATGGGGAAGCTGAATATAGCACGAAGGAGTATCAAAGCATAATTTGAAACAGTGAGAGAGGATTACAAAACAATTAAAATAGATTGATTAAGAGTCATAATGCATAATTAAAATGGGTTGAATCATGAGAGTTAATGTGCAACTAAAACTGAATTTGTAAGGATCCAACTAAAATTATGATTTATTGAATTATAGTTAGATGGATAGTTCAGGTCGTGGCGATTTCACAAACTCCTACCTTTTATATTGGTATAGAAAGAAAAAAACCACATGTTTTATGATAATAATTACATGGAAAAAAATAACACTGCACTTCTTCGCCAGTGGTAGTTAACCAGGTCGCCGCCGGCCGGGAGCAGAAAAATGAAATCTTGACCACCAAAGTAGGGTTAACGTGGCACTGCCAAAACTACATAGGGTTTATACACAAAAACTGAGGTTTTCTATATGACCTACAACTGAACTAAAATTTTGACTTTGTTCCATATCTCTACTTGACAAAGCTGAAAGGTCTTATTAAATCTTAGATACTACAATAATAATACGATAATGGCTCTGTACATTCATACGATTATTTGTTCTTCTATTATATCTGCGCATCCACTAAAAAAAATTAAAAAATCCGGATTTTGATCGGGGTATTGAACCCGACGTGAATCGAACACGCAACCTTCTGATCTGGAGTCAGACGCGCTACCATTGCGCCACGGATCCGGGCTGTATGGTAGTGCAATAATATACACTATATAGCTTTTTCCAAGAGTGCGGAACAGCATGGGATTTCAATGCACAAAAGAACTATCCAGGCCTGCAGATCGCATTGAAGCCCAGCTCGGCCTTCCAATGAGCCCCATTGTTGAAGACCAGGCAATGCCTGCCTCTTCATTTAACTCAGCCTCAACTTCTAGTCCGATGCCTCTGTTGCAGTGCTGCTTCAAAAAGTCAGTTAGATTGGATCATTGGCGTACAAAGTCCAATCTGTGTCGATCGAAAGAGCGCCGATACGTGTACAAAGAAGAGACGGTAAGGATCGAAATCTGACTGAATCTCCCTTGCTGAAGGGTAGGATATGACAGTAACTGATGCACCATTACAAGTTTCAGTTCAATTCATAGCCCACATGCTTAGTTCTAAATTAACAGGCTATCCTAATCGCATTTGTAAGGAAATACTAGTTACTGTACTCTGTTTGACATGAAACTTAACAGGCTATCATAATCCAGTTCTGAACTACAAGAAGGCACTGTAGCTCGCATCCACAAACAAAAACCTGTCAATTCCGTTCATTAGATCCATGCACATGAAACAAGTGTCATCTCTGTGTCAGACGCATACAAAGAATTTTGTAGCGTCAGACACGTCGGCGTGCTAGCAGCCGGTCCGTGCAGGCAGCTTACATGCGTGCTATTAAATTGCTAGAGCAGTTCGCAGATGCATTGATGCCGCTTCAGCTTGACTAGAGTTGCGCATTAACCAATCCAAAACACACAGCAGAATCTTTTTATTTTGTATACAGCCGATCAGGATCTCAGACTTGCGCAGTGATACAGTAATATATATCCACGGGAAGCGTCGTCCTCTTCATTCCCCTCCCAGCTGCTCCTCTGAAGCAGGCTTCTGATCTGAGGTGGCGCAATAACTGCCTGCGGTCCTGCGACGCCCGGCCAGCGCTGCCGAGAGAGACGAAGCCATAAATACATATCGAGCGAAGCAATGTTCCGCCATTGCTTCCCATCGATCACATGCATGCGCGCGCTCGCACGCGCACGCAGCGATCACGCTAGATATAGCACATATACTCCCTCCTCCTCGTCATCTTCGTGTTCTTTGGCTGCGCGAGACTAGTGCACGAGTTTTCCATGTGAATCATATCGGGGATCCTGTGAGCCGCCGCATCCAGTTATTTATGATCGCTTGATGAGTGTATATATACGCGCTCGCGAGCTGAGCCTCGTCTAGCTAGCTCATCTTGCTCGCTGCTTGCTTCCTCTGTTTCTCCCTGATATACAATCTTGCTCTCCTTGGCTTCACACACGCGAAAGTTAACGTACGTATAGTGCTGTAGTACTGTCACTGCCTATCAGGCAATGAGGAGCTTTACTCGCGTGGGAGTTCGGAGGGCGCTGGTGCTGGCCCTTGTGCTGGTCATGAGCTCGTGCATGACCCATGGCGTCAGAACGACACCAGGTAAGTTGATCTATGTGTCGTACTAGATGTTAATGCATTTTTCTTTGATGTAGCTTCTTCAATCGACCGCGGGCTCCTCCTCTTATTCCCAGTTCCAAATTTGTAAGAGGGGTTAGTCACATCATAACTTCTGCTGCTTACCAGTAGATGACATGGCATTTGTGGCGACGGACTAGACTCTGACATGGCACGTATCCGTCATGGTAGAATATCATAGCACCGGCTCATAATTGCGTTGCTCATGTCCTGCACGTACATTATGCAGGTGCCCTGCTGCCATCTGCAAGCGAGGATCAAGCAACAACGTTGTACCTGCAGGAGAGGTGCCAGGCCGTGCAGGAGGGAGAGGGAGAGGCGGAGGCGGAGGAGAAGATGAAGAACGAGAGCGCGGTGACGGGGTCGCGGCTGCCGGACTGCACGCACGCGTGCGGGCCGTGCGCCCCGTGCAAGCGGGTGATGGTGAGCTTCAGGTGCGCCGAGGCCGCCGAGTCGTGTCCCATCGCCTACCGCTGCATGTGCCGCGGCAGGTTCTTCCGCGTCCCAACCCTCTAGCTGTTAGCACGCCACTCCTCGTAATCTGTAACGTAGATGTAGTAGAACCGCTGCAGTCGTGCCATGTACCGGTAGTACTACTCTCTTTTTTTCTTTTTCTTTTTTTTTGCTTCGGCTTAATTTTGCTTTCCTTGATAATTAATCAGGGCTTAGCGTGAAGCTTCTAGATCTTTACGTCCCTTGCGTTGGTATGTAAAAATGAATGTGCTGTGAGAACGACACTCACAATGTTCTACGTATATGAAGACTAATTGCGCTGTTTTCTAGCCCTGCCTGTGAAAAGAAGAAAAAAAGAGAACGCGGGAGATAAATAAACCTGCATATAAATCCCACAACATAACCTGCACGAAACAGTCCGTGACTGCAAGTGCCCGAGTTCGTCAGTCATTGAATAAACCACGTATAGGTGCCCCAAAAATGATTGCCTAGGATATTTAGCACCGACCAAGCGAGTGTACGTACAATACAGCAGGGCATCGGTTCCACCATCACACGCCGCACAACAATGTGTTGCAATTTTGCCCCCCGCCATGTATACCTTCCCTTCCGTTTTACTGACAAACAATTTGCAGCCTGCTAGTAGAATTACTGAGGACAGGAACGTGCAAAGATTACTGACAACCAATTGCAGTCATTTTCCCCTTGAAATTTGCCACTACAACTATCTGTTGTCATATACAGAAGACAGAGAGAATTTTCTGCACCAAGGCGCTGTAGCTTGTCGATCAAGAGTCGATTCTTTTCCCGTTACCTCGGGCCGGAGAGCTCCACCGCCCGGAGGTTGTAGGTCGAGTCGACGATCCAGTCGTTGTTTCGCGGGGCCAGCTCCGCCTCCTGCAGGACCACCTCCACCTTCTGCCACTCCTCCCATCGCTCGGCCAGGCCGTCGCCCTCCAGCATCCTCACGACTTCCGACATCTTGGGCCGGTCCATCGGGGAGCCCTGCGTGCAGAGCAGTGCCACCTGGATCAGCGCCTCCACCTCGTGCTCCACGTAGCCGCTCTGCAGGTCCGGATCCACCAGCATCTCCACTTTCTTCTCTTTCAGAAGCCCTTTCACCTGCAAACATAACCAGTAAGCTTATCGCCTTTACTTTTTCATGGAATGCTCTCCATGATTGATGACACATGGAGGGTGAAGTGCCAGCCTGCTTTGTCAGTGGTCAGGCTAATAGGACTTCGAACCAACAAACCAATAATGAGAAACGATCTGTTCTGCCTCCTAAACTAGAACTAACAGACAGCTAAGATGGCTCAAAGCTTGAAAGACAGGTAACATGCATGAGGAAAACAAAATCATGACTTGTATTGCTGCTCTTAATGTGTATGCTCAAAGATGGTGCAGAACTTACCCAGTCAAGTAGCATGACATCGTCATCGTTTGCAAGACGAGCTAGGTCAAATGCCCTCTGACCAGTTATGAGCTCCAGAAGCATGATCCCGTAACCAAAAACATCTGTCTTCTCGGAGGACTTTCCAGTGGACAGGTACTCAGGAGCAATGTGTCCGATGGTTCCACGTACGGCTGTGGTTACATGAGTGTCCTTGTAATCCATAAGTTTGGCCAGTCCAAAGTCACCCACAACCGCCTCAAAGTCTTCATCCAAGAGAATGTTTGCGGCTTTGACATCACGATGAATGATCTTGGGATCACAGTGGTCGTGCAAGTAGGAGAGTCCTCTGGCAGATCCCAGTGCAATCCGAGCTCTTGTTTGCCACTCAAGAGGCGGCTCATTTGGCTGGCGCTCTATAAATAAAGTACCATAAGTCAAAACGGAAATAACTAAACATATTCTAGAGATACAATAAATAAGAACTGAAATAACTCAAATATGCTAGGAGTAGATAAAGTAAACAAGTTTAGTTTTTTCAATTGCCATAAAAGTTCTACTGTCTCGCTAGCAAACAAATGTGGATAATCTTTTAATGAAAATGCTTCTGATCAATGGTCTTATATGGGGCACGGAACTTATTCATCAAGTAAACTTTTATCATCGGACCCTCAGCGCAGTCCAGGCGGCGCCACATGTGAACTGGATTTGGGAGAGTAAGTGCATAATGAAGCTCAAAGTCTTCGCCTGGTTGCTACTTTTTGTTTTTGATAGAATAAATACGAGATATGCTACATCGCGGCCAGTGCAATGTGTCAAAGTGGTGCAGATGAAACAATTAAACACCTTTTCTTTGAATGCAGCTTCAGTAAGTTTTGTTGACAGAGGATTAGTTCGTCTGGGACATGAGCTTATAATTTCATCAGATGCTGCTCCATACTAAGCAGTTGTGCCCGGTGAGGGTTTTCTTGACTGAAGCTTTTGTGATTGCGGCTTGGCATATTTGGAAGCAAATAATGATAAAAGTTTTTGAGAATATTAATCCTGCTGTGTCAGTTTGGTTTTGCCTGTTTAAAAACCATGTGGCTCTGCATTTGTATAGAGTCAAAGATACAACTAGGTCTCCAGTTCAGCGATGGCTAGATGGTCTAGCATCCTAGCACCCCTTCGTGGGGTTTGTATATCCTTTGCCTTCTCTTGTACATAACTCTCTTTATTTATTAATATATATACTGCCAGGGGGCTCCCCTGCAGTTTTCTTGGTAAAAAAGGCTAACAAATGTGGAAAAATCATGAAGAAAGGAATAGCGTACCTCGCAAACGTGATGCAACACTCCCATTAGCCATGTATGGATAGACTAGTAGCCGTTCTGTAGGTGTCATGCAGAACCCACGAAGTCGAAGCAGGTTCCTATGCACTGCCATGCTAATCATTTCAACTTCTGTTTGGAATTGGAGCTCACCGCCAGGCGTACGTTCCTCCTTTAATCTTTTCACTGCTACCAATGTGCCATCTGCCAGTCTCCCCTTGTACACCTTTCCAAAGCCACCTCTTCCTAAAATGTTCTTATTGCTAAAGTTATCACTAGCAACTTGAAGCTCCCTCAGTGAGAACCTCTTCAACTGGCCAAGGTGCACTTCTGGATCCTCCTCGGCTGATGTAAAGAATAGTACAGATGAATGAAATGAATAAGATGAACTGCAGCATGCTATATATATAATACCGACCAGGGACATCAAAGAAATGCTCTTCAGGTTTGCGTCGCCGCCACAATGCAAATCCTATTGCCGGAACCGCAAATATCAATGCAGCACTCGCAGCAACACCTCCAGCAATTGCCCCAGTTTTAGAGTCACCTAATAAAACGGAATTAATCCAGCAAGCACATGTCACATATGACCATCCAGATCATTTAAGAACTTCAATGTATGCACATATCAAGAAGAATCACCAAAATGCCAAAGAAATATAGTTACACAAATCACCTTGTGACACGGTTGGTGTTGGAGGATTGAATGGAGGTGGTGGAGAAAAAGGAGGAGCCCCAGGACAGGGTTTCGTAGTACCCGGGCCACAAAGATTTTGGTTATTAGCAAAACTGTGACAATAAAGTAACATTGGTCATCCTCACAAGATGTAGTAACCACCCAAACTTTCATCCAGAGAGAGTACCTTATAGGGGTAAAGAGTGAAAAGGAGCCAGTTGATGGAACCTCTCCAGAGAGCTTGTTGTTTGAGAGATCCCTGCAAGATTGTCAGACGGATGTGTTATCATGTACTGATTTGCAAGTATGTTACCATGTCCACAACATATCCTTAAGATAAATACAAAATACGAATAGTAGAACTGGCTACTTACAGAACTTGGAGGGTGGTAATATTGGTCAAGGATTTTGGAATTTGACCGGAAAGACTGTTGTTGTTAAGACGGCTATCATCCCAAGTAGACATTCAAAGAAAGAAGTATGTTAGAATCATTCCAACAGGCAGGCCTACAAAAAATGCAACAAGCCACAGAACAGGAACAAAACAGTGGATCTGCCCTCCATTGTAAGAAAAGACCAAAGCTCATATGGTCATTGAAAAGAAGAAAACGACAAGAACACTTTATTGTTTGATCAGACATGCAAATCCAAGCGGACTTCTGGAAAGGAAGTTTATTCTTACAGGAAACGCAGCTTCGAGAGTTGCCCCAAGGTGTCTGGAATGACACTAGTGAAGTTGTTCAGGTACAGATCCAAACTGACCAGATTAGTCAAGTTCCCCAGTTCGAAAGGTATTGTCCCACTTATGTTGTTACTGTAAAGCTCCCTGTCACATAACAATAAAGTTTCACCAAAAGTTTCAAGGCATAAAGAAAGAGAGCTCCAAACTTGAAAAAGGTGCCATAAATGATCGACAAACAATAGAAGGCAGTAAAATAATGAGAAAACTATACATTGTAGGATGTAAAACAAAAATTTCCCAAACATCACTACCCCAAATCTGTAGAATAACCAAGCATGCATTTTAGCGACTCTAAACATCCTAGCATAGCAACGATTTTCCATAAAAACATGACAGACTTTACCAAAAAAACAAAATGAAGTGGTTTCAAATGCCATGCTATTTAGCACAACTATCTTCTGCAAGCGCAAGTCATGCATGTAGATTCCGAAAGTTCAGGCCAGCTTTTCTGCGGTGGCATATGAAAACTTACATGGACGCACCTACTACATGGTGAGTATAACTATAAATAGAATTCTCAAAGGACTGGGAGTTTAAACTTACAGATATTGCAGATTTTTCAACAGCCCAAGTTGGGACACCAATGCACCTGATAGTTGGGCATTTCCAAGATCACTGCAACAAGAAAAGGAAATAGTCGATACACAAAATGATTGCATTTATAACTTTTAGCAAGCATAAATTAGAGAATTACATCCAAAACTTACACTCTGATCACACTGTTGTCAGTGTTACAAGTAACATGGAACCATGTGCATGGATTAACCAGTGTGGGATCCCAACTCTGCAGCACATTGTTAGCATCTTTAAGGCTTTGACGCAGACTGTACAGAGCATCACCTACCATTGGAAGAACCATCGTGATCAGCAACATTGTACATGCGTACTCCTTTAAAACAATATACAATCTTATCTTCTTGGCAGAAATTTAACCTTTACTTCTGCACCATGTTAACCACACAAATATAGTACTGTGATTTCTTACAATAATTGTCTACGACTTTCCTTTCTCTAAAAAAGCTATGCACAAAATTAGCATTAGCCTATCAATTAACATCTAAAATACAGAGAAATGTGTTACTAACGTTACCTGGAAATTGATTAGTAAGATATGGAGTACAGCAAAATGTGTGTTCAACAAGAATAAAGAAATGATTATATGGGGGGAAACTAACACGGTTGCCGTGGGATCCGTGAGGTTAGCCTTTTGAAATGTTGACCATTGGGACATGTAAAGTATATACATTAGCTGCATAAAAATAGTGGCATTGGATTTGTCTTGCAAAATAATTTCTTAATTTGCATATATTTATTAGTACTAGTATCATTATTGTTGCTAATATATCATATTTAAAAAACCATAGTCAACGCCTGCATTAGAGACCATGAAAATGCAAAAGCGGTTATATTTCTGGACAGAGGGAGTAATTACTAACTAAGACTTAGAGCTCTGTAACCTCTTACGATCTGATCTGTTTATCATGACAACACCTACATATACTGATATACATCCTTTACCATTCCATTCCATTTCTAGCATACCACCACCAATTCAATATCACTAGCTTTTATACGAACAAGGTTATTTCCAATTATAGATCAGGAATAGGATTCTAAGGTGCTTGACGAGCAATTCGGTCATTTTAATTTAGTCCATAACTTTCAATGCTAAGAAATAGACGTGCATGATCATCTTTACATTTTAGCTTCAATTCCTTGACCCAAATAGTACCTCCACATTTCAACATTCGTTGACAATATATAGTTAGTACAGGAGCCCATAATTTTGGTAAAAATAACAAAAAAAATAGTTACAACTTTAAACAGAGATCCAGGAATACATTATTTTGTTTCTTATACTAAAAGAAGATGAATTCCATCTTCAGACAAACAAAGTATAGCGATTATATTAGTTCTTACAGCTCAATGGTCTGAAAATCTACTCTATGATGAAACATAAGGCCAAATTTTCTTTGCGAAAGGCTTAACTAGAGAGAAATACGTGCCGTGAAGAACCATAAGTCCATAACATACACCTTCAGGAAACTATTTTAAGCATAAACCCAATTACCTCTACTTGGCATTAACTCAGAAGGAAAAATGTTCTTTTTAATAAAATTTTCGCGCAGACAAGTGTTACTGGAACAAACAGAAAACTTATGTGGCAACTAATTCCATTTCTGTGAATTGAATCCAGCTAGAAAGAGACCAAACTTATTCCAGAAACTAGTAATCCCATCTCTGTGCAAGTAAACCAGACATATTCACCCTAGAGAAACATCTGAACAGAGAACAAATTCACGACACACTATGAGAGAGAAAGCAAAGAACCTACATAATCCATCAAACCTGGAAAGGGGAAATTAATAGACCTTCCATTCCCGTGGAAAAAATTGAGTCAACACCTATCGATGGAACCTTGCTAGATATTACAGTGACATGTAAAGAATTTTTACTCCTTGCCCCTCGAAAATACACTCACAAACTCACCAGCAGACCGATTGATACATCAAGCCCGAGAGGAAGTACAAAAGGACGGGGGGAACAAAAGGAATTTGGTAAATTTGATGAAGTGGCTAACCCTCTGTGTTGGCGGCGACCCGACTCACGCCTAGCACCACCGACAAGACCGCCGCCGTCCACCACCACCACCACCTCCGCGACCGCAACACCACCGCCGATGCCGCCATTCCACCGCAGCTGCCAAGTGGGCCCGCCTCAGCGCCGCAGCATACGGGCGCCTCCCGCCTCCGGTGTCCTCCTGAACTTGCTACGCCGCGCGGGAACAGCTCCCGCCGCGCCGCCGCCTCGAAAGCTCTGCCTCCCCCTCTTGGCCTCTTCTCCGACGGAAGCGAAGCTCTTTTTCACCGTGTTTTTTCAGCTCGAGATTTTGAAAAATTTCCGCTGGTCTCTGTGTGTGTTCCAACCTAAATTGTTCCATTGGTAAAGGAGACATGTTTGACGGAAGGCCAAGTCACCCCGTGCAATCCACGTATCTTTACTGCCAGGTGGGGAGCACTACAACCATGGCCCACATGTCGGCGAGGCAAAGTCAAGTTGTGTTGCGTAGATTTTATTTCCGAGAGGGTGATGGGGTTAGTGGGAGATCGAAGTGTAGCAGGAGGGATGGGAGGCCGCCGCGCTGACGCCGGCATGATGCGGGAGCTGGGGATTTCGTGGACACGGTCCTCGTACGCCCATCCCCAGATCATTCATTGATTCTCGAATCATTATGAATATAAACTCGACGCCGACGGTACTCTGGATCATGGTTCTCCACTGAGCAAGCATGTACGGATGTAGTACTACACTGCATGTCAATCTTGTGAAGTTTTCTCGTTCGGATTTTTTTTCATCAGAAGACAAAAAACAACGTACCGCGTGCTCGTACACGTACGTTCATTCGTCACTTACGCGCGCAGAATCCGGGAAAAGAAAGGCAAGCAGCAAACTCGGAGCAGTACGGCAGGTTCACGCACGCACCACCTCCCCTCTCACTGTCCACGTAGGGCCTATCTGGCAGCGTGCCAGCTAATCGGCGCGGTCAAAAGCCCCCTCGTGAGTGAGTGAAACGCGGGATCCGGTGCGCCGCCCCTACCCCCGGCTGCCTCCGCTGTGTCCTCTGCCTCAGGGTCCCGGCCTGTAGGAGATCGTCACGCAAGGCGATGAGACCGTGAAGACGGTGTTTGCTGCTCGGCAGGAGAGCACGCGATCCTGCGTTCATTTTCTACGAAGAAGTGGGGCCCGCCAGGTGCCAGGTCGGATTCCAGATTTCCAGTCAAAACTGTGTGGACCGCGCTGGTCTACGGTCTACCACCACTAGGTGCGTGTGGAGTACGGTGGGGGTCTAGGGGAAGACTCGACTGCAAGTCTGCAATACACTGTTTGGGCAAAAGCAAAGGAAAATTGGCACAAAAAATCCACTTTATGTCTCTCTAGAAAGGGCAATTCAAGGTTATTTGAACTTCAAATTTAAACAAGGATCCAGCGAGGCTGCAAGGAGAATTTAAACAAGGAAAATTTAAATTTATTTGGACACACTCCCACGCTTCGAATTCTAAAATGGTGTAAAAGAATGCAAGAGGGATCCAGCGAGGCTGCAAGGATGTGAAGAACAAAAAGGACCATAAAACAGGAACAAAAAGTGCTACTAATATGTGCTATTTGGTGCACCACCGGCCAGAGATATTCTTTTATTTTAATGGAAGTCGACAGGTTTGAAGAGAAAAGTGTAGAGTGGTTGATTTTTCTCACACATGTGCATTTGGTGCTCTTCTTTGAATTATCGTTTCTTGGAGTAGTATATTGGCAAGAAGAGAAGAAGATAACGGAAATTTCAAACACGTCATGTATCACATGAAAATGACACTGGTGTTGGAATGGCCTGTACTTTCAAAACGACACGCTTGATGTGATGGTCATTACTGCAGCTTACAAGTCTCCGGCAAGATTAACGCTGTAGATGTTGCTCACTCCAGATTTTTGGACCTCGAGGGCGCGTTTGGTTGCTGGCCACAAGTTGCCAAGCTAAATTTGTGGCATTTGTCACACTTGTGGCTTGCCACATTTTTGGCAAAATGTTTGTTTGGTTGATCAGCGGCCAAATGCCACGGCCTCCGGCGTTAGCCCCCGGGACCGAACGCCACGGCCTCCGGCGTTAGCCCCCCGGATGTTGCTGGGACGCAAACGCCAGCTTGTCTGGCGTTCAGGTTGTCCACACAAACGCCAAGGTCTATGGCGTTTGTGGCGCGCCACAGCCGCTGTGGCGGGCAAAAAGCCCGCCACACTTTTGGAGAAATTTCCTTCAGACTGTTCACCGGCGGGCTGTGGCGAGCCAAAATTTTCGAGCCAACCAAACACCAGCCAAACCCCCTGTGGCTTGCCAAATTTTGGCTTGGCAATGTTTGGCTGGGAACCAAACATACCCCGAGTGTTCCAAACTGGGCATGGAAACTCAGGCAGTAGTCTAGATTCTAGGCTCAAGATAGCGTTGCTGCAGAGCTGGATTCCAAAAGGTGCATGTTTTTTCCACGAACGAAAAAAGAGGGAGGTGAAAAAAAGAAATACAGAGAGATGACTTACACACGGACAGACACGGTAGTGCTACAAAAATATCTTCTATGTTGGTCAAACAATAGCATATCGTAATTCCTACACTCTTATATAAATTCTCATTTAAACATATGTACAGTATTAGTAGAGTGTTCGTGTATTATAACATATATAAATTTTAAAATCTGTCTTATGTCTATGCCAAACCAGACGATGTTGGTATGATGTCCTAAAGTAATCTGAATTTTTTTCTCGGAACCTCACCATTGATATCAATTTTAAAGAAAATTTGCAAAACATAGATAATTAGGCTTATTTGATATTGTTACATAGCAAAGCAAAAGTAACCATTAGTGTTTGTTCAAAAAGCAAAATGTGCTTGAAGAAAAGAAAGAGATCAAAATCTTGACATATCTATTTTTGTTATTTTGATATTTAACTTAATTATAATAGGTCATTTTACCCATTTTTATGGGTTCATCGAAAAAATATGGAATTTGAACATGATGGATTTGGACCCTGTTCCATAGCTAGGGAAAATGTTCAAACCCTCGTCAAAAGCAATTGAATAAAATTTCTAGTCACAAAATTTTAAGCACTTAGATCTTTATATAATAGATCATCACATTCCTCCTCTTAGCTTATAATAGAAAAATCATATATATGAAAACTTAAAGGAGGAGAAACATCTTAAGAAATGGCATTACCTCCTCTTGTTTCTTTAGACTGAGCGAACTCTAAAAGTTTGAGCTTTTCATTTGCTTTATGAAAATCCGCTACCATTTTCAATCCGGCTTCATGTCCTAGCGAAATAGAAAAACAAATAAATGCATCAGCAAGTTGCTTATTGTAGATAGAAATTAGACGCCGACCGATCATAGGTGCTCTATTCCACCCATTGAAAAACAATTGTTACAAACTAAATAGTACAACGGGTCCTTGCGTAGCGTCATCGATCGTAAAATAATATAGGGCAATTCTGGTTGGCAAATTGGTCTCTTTTCTTTCGACTCAACAAGCGAGAGGAGACGACGAGATGACTCGATGGTATGTGAGAGAGGTCGTTTTCACAAGCTGGTGCCATGAAAGAAATAGATAGTTAACTGGCTGCACATCAAGGATTGAAGAGCTGCTCATTGATGCACACAGAATTTTCTTTTAAATCGTAGCAAGTCCAAAAGAACAATTTTTTTATAGATTTGCTATTTCTAATCATCCCAAAAATTATTGTTTCTAAATCTCTTAAGTTGCATATTATCATGCCTGAAGTTGAATAAAAAAAGTATGTGCAAGTTTAGGTTTAAAAATGTGTAACTACCTCGTCGTGGAGGACTGCTGTGGTGTGCTACAGCTGCTCAGTGACGGCACGGTCATGCGCTCCATGAGGCCGCCCTTCCCGGCTAGTAGAGCGGATGACCATGCCGATGACGGTCGCGTCCAAGTGTAAGGACATCATGTACGACACTGGCCGCGGCCTCGGCCTCTTCATGTACAAGCTGACAATGACAATGGCCGAGGAGGAGGGCGAGAAGTTCCTGTGTTCGCCTACTTCCACAGGGGGTGCTTCTACATTGGCTCTTGCGCCTGGTGTAGCTTCCATGCTGGCTGTCTCTGTCGTGCTGCGAAGCTCCCCACAGTCGTGTTCTCCTTTGACTACCGCCTCGCGCCGGTGCACTGCCTCCGGCGGCCCATGGGGACGCTGCTGCAACCTTCCTCTGGCTCCGCGACCAGCTTGCGTCGGACTCATGGCTTGCCGTCGTACTCAATTGGCAGCAACCTCATGCACCACCTAGCCCTCCGGTTCTGCACCGCAAGGGTTTGACCCGATGAAAATCACCGGGTACATCCTGGTCATGCTTGGTGTTCTTCACATCATCAACCCTATTTTGTTAGAGATTTTCTAGAGTGGTGGTTAAGTTAATTTATTAGGAGTTTTTATTATATTTAAGTTAAGTAGTTTATTATTTTTTGTTATTGATTTTTAAAAATAAAGTTAGTGAAGAGGAATGTTAAAATAGAAAGAGAAAACGTGATATCATTTATCAACTCTCGAGTTATATAGTATATAGACTATAAATATAGATATAGATAATATAGATCGATTACAAACAGATCCGGGAGATTATAGCTTTGCAATAGCTCGACAGTCAGTGAAAAGTTGCTTCTATCGTTGAAAATGACTGTAGTTACTAGCGAGAAAGATGCTTGCCAGCCTAGGGTCAAAGTTCATACCGAGGTTTTCACGTGGCAAGCACATTTTTTGCCCTACAGAGCCACTCGCCACTTCACTTTTTTTTAACAAAAAAGAAAAATCGTGAGATTCCGTGTATTGTTCTCAGTGCTCAATCATTCACCAAACTTGCTTCCGTGCTATACTTTTTTGGGCGGCGTTTTTTGCGAGAGGTATCAGTTCACGTTTGGAAGAGTGTGTTGTGTCGGTATTGTTATGTTTTCGAAGGTTCAATTACCAGTTTATCATTAAACTGGGTAGCGATTGAATTCAGATCGGTGTTAACATGCGGCGCACATCCGGCGCAATTCAAAAGACCCCAGCAGGCTAATATACATGCATGCAACAACTTTCACTCTATTTTGTCATTTTTTAAATTAAAGCTAGCAAGCAGTGCATAAAAGAGGGACATGTATATCATTCAAAAAGATAACGTTAGTAAAAATGATTAAAATTTTGAATTTCTAAAATATTTTAGTGTTCAAACCGTTTGTCCAAATTATGATCGGATTACACTATGGTGTTCGTCATGATGAGAGTTTCAAAACTAGATCCCACTTGGATATGTTTCATCAACTTTTTTTTGTTATAGCTATCAGACAATGATATTACCGGTTATCATATTATTCCTAAATGGTTATCAGATAATAATTGATGTATTATAAGAAAATTAACGCACTGTTACAAAAGCTTGGAAAGGAGTGATAAACTGTTATTAGGTAGTAATCGATGTGTACCATACCATTGCACTATATATTGTGATGAACCCATTCGAGAACACAGTACCAAATACTTTATGCGAGCGAGATTCAAGTGTTTAATTACCCGATAACACATTGATTACACCCTAATAGTCCATCATTAAGAACGTGATAACTCATCCATAACTACCTGATAACTTTTGAGGACAAAAAATATTTCGTTAAAATATTTTCATATAGGATCTAGTTTTGAAGCTCTCGTCGTAGCGAACGCAGCGGTAAAATTTGATCTTCAAATGAATTAACGGTTTAAGAAATAAATCATTTCTAAAATTCAGATTTAGCACTAAATACGATTGACATCAACAATTTTGTCTCTTACTTGTCTACAGGTAGGCAAACAGTGGGAGATTCACTGCAACCAGTGTCTAAGTCACGCTCGTTTCATAGCATCTGACACTAGAAAATACGCACATGAAAGTCAAATGTGGGCAGATGCCCTTAATAGATTTCCCGTTTAATTTGCGAGGATTATTTAAGTCACGGTTTATAGTAGACTGCGCTTGAATTGCATCGTGTAGCTTCTAGAAACAATTTTAAGGATGTAGAGCATGGAGTCCAAACATTTAAGTATAGTACCAGATTTGCACGTTTGTCAGAATGGAGGGTACAATTGAAGGTTTGTGTTGCAAGATAAGAGGATGGATAAATTACCGGGGGCGACGAGTCCAGGGTCCAGGTGCTGAGAAACCATATCCCTGGGGTTCTTCTTTTCTTAAGAAAGAGAGAGGGGTTCCTCGATTCTCTTCCGTAGCAAGAGACAGACTACTAGGACAGTTTGTTTTCCCGAGATAAAATAATGGGCCAGTTAACCACCAATTTCCGAGTCAAGGTCGGCCCAATTGTATACTCTTAGGCCAACGCTGATCCTCTCTGGTTATGTTCTGTCCCATCTTTTGGATTTAGGTTCCAGCCCATGTTTGGAACTGCGGGACTCCAAATGATTCTTCCGTATTATATTGACATTATGTACCGCCCGCGTAGAAAATTGCCTTTGTTAGCAAAACATGGGACACCAGCCGGGTCTGGCCGGCCCCAATGACGTCCCCTTTGAAAGTGGATTTTGTAAAATTCTTTGATTCGGAGTCTCGTAGGGGAGTTCTATGGATTCAGGGGCAGGGCTATCGTTTGATGTAAACAATTTGTATGGAGCATCGAAGGAATAATTAAAAAAGTGAGAGCAACACCCTGATATCATGTATCTACATATTCCTGTTCTTATATGATTGAGGTGTGATAATCACTAATGTGTTCTACAGACTTTGGTTGTTTAGCAATCTTCTTCACCTCAAGCGAGCCGACTATGGCATGGATGATAGTTCAGCGACAAAGGTTGGGTTAGCTTCAGATAGGAAAATAACGGACGCTACTAAAACACGACTGTAGGAGGGACGACATGGTTCAATGGCTACCAACGGAATGGTTGGTTAGATAGGGTGGAAGTGGTGACTGAGAAGGTGGTAGTGCAACGAGATCGATGCAAGCACCGAATGGTTGAGGATCAATGGGGCAGATGGATCAGGGCGAGGAGCATGGAGCTTGTTGTCGGTCGGGCCAAGGCCCTGGAAGAGGAGTTCATAGATGGGTCATGCGAGTGGCATATGGCGCCTCCCCTCGAAAGCATTAGTTGACAATGGCACATCTAATCTCGTCCCTCCATTACTTGAAACTTATTTGAGTACTCTAAACTCCCTACAAACCAATAATACCTGACACCGTAGGGTCTCTTGAAAAATCCAGAAGGAGAAGACGTGATACCCTAGCTGCTAGGAGCCAAGAGACGATTGCTAGAGGGAAGCACCTTTGTTGTCTCGTCACCGGTCCCTCTCCCCTCTTCTCCGGAATTCTCGCCGATCTGTTGATCTCCGAAAGATTTTTAGGTCTTTTTTAGAGTCATATGTTTTCCTTATTGGATCAAATTTTCTAGTTTTGTTCTCCAATGAGTTCTTTGCCCGATTCTGTTACCCATTATGAGTTTTATTGGACCAACTCATCTGGCTGGAGACGGCAATGTCTTGTTCAAAAGTTTACACCAGGCCAAGTTGGGTGCAAATAAATCAACTATAAATTTCTTCTGACAAACAAATCACTACTGATACTTTAGTTATACACATCAATCGAGATCATTAACAATAGACTTCTCACTTTCACTCTTGTTAACAATCAAGACACTGTTGCAAGGAACATAGTTGAAGACGAGAAAGATAGAGAAATCAAGTGTGCTGATCAACTCATGGACTTCATGGTTGCATATTATCAGTCCCTTACGTTTAACATGATGGTGTGTTGTTTTTATACTTTGCTCATTGAATTATCAATATAAATTAGAGGATATTTCTCTGAGAAAGGAAAAGGAAACTCCTCGTGATACTTCGTACGTGGCTTGTGTGAACGTGCATTGCATCGCACCTCTCATGAACGCGGATACCATTTTGCCATTACCTTAAATTCCCGTGAATCTTGTGAGCTGACACAACTCACAAATCACAACTGGCGAGTGACGACTTTAACAACCAATGGCAGGTTGCACCAATGATTTGAATTCTAGCCGAACAATTTGACCCAATGCCATTGGCTGCTGGGATTGGTGATCCTGGCCAGTTTTCTGAAAAATAAGGCTACTCCAGTAACCACCAACCAAACGATTGGTTCCGTGAATATAGCGAGTGCCTAAAAATCTGTGATCTGAACGTTGCAGGAAGCACGATCGTGTGGATCCCTCGTGCTCAGGCCTTAAACAAACAGCTTAGCCAATAGTATGTCATAAATTAATTACTACTAGTAGTAAAAACAAGGTTGGTCACTACACATTATCAAATTGATTAGCTAGTCCAATTCACATCGGAGACGAAAAGGCCAAAACGTGCAAAACCTTCCAAATCAGACTCTCTACAGGACGATCGATCACGCTAAGAACAGAACAAAACAAGACGAAACAAAACAAAACCATGGCGGATGATTGGCTCTCGCGGAGGCCTACCAACCCCTCTCGATTTCTTCCTCAATTCGAGTGGCCAAGAGGAGCACGAAGCCAAGCTTATTAAATTAGTAGCCCCGCACCCCGCCTTTGACGAAACATTTACGTCCTAATCACCTTCAATTCAATTAATCATTCAGAAAAATCACCATCGAGCTTCGGTTAGCTCAAAAAAAGGAAGAAGAAGAAGAAAGATTCCTGACGACGAGGGAACAGGCCCAAGCCTCCACGCCACAGCACACGCCGCCGGCCACTGACGTCACCTGCCCGCCCCTCACCAACCGGTGGCGCCGCCAGCCAACACACGCTGCGATGGTCCAGCAGAAGAGCTCGCCCAGGAATCCACGTAAAGCAGCTGACTGGTGGGCCGTCGCGTGTGCCTAGGCCCACCTGGCGGTTTCTAGGGGTAACGCTCTCCGGAGCTCGGGGATCAGGTGATTCGTTTTCTCCCCGGGAATGCGTGCCGGGCGCGTGGACGCCACTAGAGAATGGGACGCGGCCACTGAGATCTCGACAGGTGGCGATCACGGCGAATCCGATGCGATTGGCGGAACGGACGGTCGAGAGCGAGCGGAGCCGAGATGAGCCGAGCAGGGAACGGAATCGGCTAGCTACGAGCCCCACTAGCGGCTCGCCCGGATGCGAGACGGCTCAACTATTTTTCGATTTTTCTATGTTATCTTGTGATATTTTTCGTGGCCCACCCCACCAGAATTCAGGCGCCAAATGACGCCGCACAGTTCTGGGCTCCACGATCTGCTGCAAACGCCCGCAATAATCCAGCGTGACAGGGGACCCCATGGAGGCGCACAACTTGTGCACGTAAAGCCTTGCGAGCCGTAACCTTGCCCATGTCGCTACAAGGACCAAGGAGACCTCTACCCACTGAGAGTGACCTCTACTTTTTGGTGAATGCGATGGGAATAGAATCACTGCTCGAAACGGGTGCAGATCACAGATCCGTTCTTGGCAATTTGTCGTGTCACGACTTCGAGTATGGAGCTTTAGTACGTGAAAATCACTGCTCAAATAATTCAGGGAGTATGTAGTTTGGTTGCTGTAAATTTATATGTAAGTTGCAAAAAGGTTATTTCAAGTTTTGGTAAAAAGAAAGGTGAATTCAGTATAAACAAATTGAAAATCATAATTTATGGAAGATCATGCCTGAAGCCAGACCCACCTCACGATGTAGGGTCCGAAACTCTTCCTCCCCTCGCTTTCCCATTATCCTCACCCATGCAGTGACCAGCTCCTCCGCCCTCACTTTCTTCTCTCCATGCCTAGCTTGATGGCCTCACTACACCTCCAATCAACGTTGTTGTCTTCCCTTGTCGAAGTTACTCTTCCCCACTATGGTCCTCCCCTAGCTATTTCTTCTTCGTCCTAGCACCACCTCTCCCGAACACCGACGCGTCGGAGGTAGAGCGCCACTAGACTATTACATCATACAATGGTCACTATCATGGGCAGCCACCCCCTACAGGAGGAGGTAGGTGCGACGATTTAGGATTTCATTCTTCGTCCTTTAGTTGCAAGTTGGTCTTTTTGATCGGTGAGACATGTGATCCAAAATTTTGAAAGTTGGTGTTCATGTAGAGAAAAGGTCAATTTTTGAAAAGCTGGTGGTAGATGTGGCTGAAACATGTGATTCAAAAATTTGAAAGGTGGAATTCACGTAAGAAAACTCAATTTTCAAAAAGTTTGTGTTCGGACTTGTGATTAAGTTTTTGAAAGTTGAATTTGATGTAGTGGGGAAGCTCAGTTTTAGAAATTGGGATGCTCACGTCTGTTAATAGTTGGTATTATCAAGTTGGAACTGTTTTGGAGAACTGATAATATTCGAGATCATACAGGATTATACACGAAAGATCTTTTTTGGCTCTCTCTTTAGCCCTATGTCTCTTATCTCTAGGAGGCCTTCCTTCACTAGTAGGTGTTTTTAGAAAACTTTATCTATTCTGTGGATGGCAGCCTGTATTTCTTGATTTCAATAGGCTCCTTACAAGCATTCTCTCTATTCTATTCTATCTGGTGCAAAAACGTCTCTTACCAAGTCATAATAACCAGACAATTATTTGTTTTTACATATATAAAAAAATTGCCCTTGTTAACTAATCTAGTAAACCATGTGTGTGGTGGGGGAGAGGAACAGGGAATGAATGAGGAAAAAAAAAGAGAAACAGTTCTCTAAAAAACGAACAAGTATTTATTGACAAATAATATGGTCAATAGTTATAAGTGGACGTGAGCGAAGCAAGTGTTTATTTTCTATGGGTTATTTGTAGTGTTGTTTTCAAGCAGAAACAAATAAACAGGAAATAATATGCCAAAATAATTTAGCACATTGGCTGAATCTATCGTATCCCAGTGTATGAATGAATTCACCAAACCGAGGATAGACAACAGATGCAAAAAGGATCAAATGGAGACTGGGAAGAGACGAGATAAATTGGGGATTAGAGTTTTCGTCATTTCATTTCCTGAGTTCTGTTACATTGCAATCCCGTCCTTATACCCACACCACACATGTTTCTTAATTACATATAACTTGATTCCCGGGGAGCACTTGTTCACACACAAATTTCCTATGCTTCGCTTTCCCTTGGCGCAGACATATTCTCATTCTCCGCCTCTGTTGTGTCCACCAACACCCGTGGGACGTCTGGTGTGACACAATCTTCGTAAAAGAGTGACGCCAAATAGAGGGAGGAGTCGGCTCAAAACCATGGCACGGCATGGGGAAAAAATAATGGGATGAACTACATGGCGACGTGACTCAAATAGACATTCAGCGACGGATAAGAGCAAGAAATATGTAACATGCAGAAAAATCCAAAATAGATGACGTCATCAAAGATTTTTTCGATTTTGCAATTCAAAATATTTTATCTCTTAAACTCTTACTCCGATTAACAATCCGTTTTCATTGTTAGCTTCGTCACGACAAGATTTTCAAACCTAGATCCCATGTTGATATGTTTCGATGACTTTTTTTTAACGTCAGTAGTTACCAGGTTCAATGAACGAGTTATCTAGATTGTTACTGCTGAGCTACCAGGTTACACTTACATGGTTATTAGTGAACATCATTGCTACACCACTCAAACTTATATTTCAGTGTTTCAATGGTCCAATATCATCAAGTACTACGTAAATAATGCATCATTATCCTCTCTATATACTTGCATAATAGTACACAATGGCTAATGACAAATCAATTACTGTTTGTAGCCGTTCACTAATAACCTGGTAAGTGTTCATTTATAACTTGGTAGCACGTACATTATAATTTGATAGTTGGTGACGAAGAAATAAGTTTCGTCAAAATATATTAACATGTGATCTAGTTTTGAAACCCTCGTCGAGATGAGTTTAATGGCGAAAACGGATCACGAATTGGATTAACGGTTTGGGAGTAAATCATTTTAATTTCACGTTTAGAATTAGATGCACTGATGTCATCAAATCCGAACCCGCCGTCTTTACCCAACGGATAATAGTCGGCATCATTGCCTTAATCCAACGGACAATAGCCCGTATCATCGCTTGATCCAGTGGATAATAGCTCGCACCATCTCTTGATCCAACGGATAATAACCCGCATCATCGCTTAATCCAGTGGACAATATCACGTCGCTGTGAAAGACAAACCGATGCACGTGCCCCGAATATATTTTTCAAAAAATAATAGAGATTCGTATGAATGATTGGGTGGCCTATCTTTAAACCTGAACGGGTCCATCGGCCGGTGAGACAACAGTTCGTAAAACCTGAACCGGTTCGTTTCTTCGGTACATCGGTTCACATTATTTGGCGACGAACCCAGACTATCTTCCTCTTGTCGCCACATGAACCCCACGCAGAGATAAAATAATACGCGGAGAATAGGAGAGTAACCAGCTGGTTTTGCCGCTTGGCTTGGCCATGCAGCTCTCCCGAGCTGAGCCAGGTAATCCCGCCGTCATCTTTACCCGTCCGGCCGTCCGTCCCACCCACGTGCACCACTCCACGATTTCCACATATTCCGGCGGTCCCCGACACCGCAGGCCACCTAAACACCAAAAGCAAAGCCACTCTCTCCGTCTCCGTCTCCTCTGCCACAGCGATTTCCGCCGCCCCGCTCTCGTCCCCTCCGCCGCCGCTGACGCCGCAGCGAACCCCCTCCGTACTCCGTCCGCGTGGCCAGGTGACGGTTGCTCCCTCCCCGCGCCTTCCTCTCTCTCTCGCTCGCTCTCGTCCCGCCTCGTTTACCTCTCGCAGAGATTTGTACACATGTCTGTCCTTTTCTGTTTCTGTTCTCTCTCTTTTGCATGCATGTCGTTACGGCTATGGTGGGTTGTGGTTCTGGGACGAGCTGTTGGTCCCAATTCGTCTTCCAGGTTGCCCTCTCTGGTGTCTCGATTGATTGGGGAATCCCTGTGCGCCATTTCCTGTTTGGCGGAACTTTTATTAATAGAAAGCGCAGCAACCAGATCTGTTCTTTTTCCCTGACGTTCTAGTTGGTTACGAGGAGAGTTGCAAGATTTTGGGGTTCGTTAAGGTTTTGGATGGAGAAGAGGACTTCTGTTTTTGGAGCGTTCGAGGTTCTTGATTTGGGATGTTCTGCAGTTGAGACGGTATGGGGGCTCTGAACCCTGTATTCTTGCATAAAGGACATCGTCCTTCTTTTTTTTCTTTTCCGTTCCCCCATGTTCTTCTCTCGGCGTATGTCCTTTCAATTTGACTATCACAGGCTATGGAATTTTTTGTCCTCGCTAGCCAGCAGATGCGACCTAACTGTTCCGGAATTCCTGGTTGCTGGAAGGTTTTATGCGTAATATCCTACATATTGCTCAGCAAATTCGTGTTGCCATACAACAAAAGTTGCTCTTTTATACCTGGCAGTTCATTTCATTGGAAAAGCTGGCTCCGATTAATCCTAGGTAGGTTCAGCATGCTTGTCATTCAGCAATTTTGTCCAGGGCCGGGTAATCCTATATATATTACAGGTTGGAAGTTTGAACTCAACTAGACAACCCTTGCACCTGTATTTCGATCCATTTATGATCTTATGGTCTTCCAATGTTAGCTACCGCGGAGCATCTAATAGAACGTATGATTAATTCTAGGCAGG
This sequence comes from Stipa capillata, assembly GCA_019208055.1. Classification (NCBI taxonomy): domain Eukaryota; kingdom Viridiplantae; phylum Streptophyta; class Magnoliopsida; order Poales; family Poaceae; genus Stipa; species Stipa capillata. Next base: position 577,653 of record JAGXJF010002509.1, read on the forward strand.
TTCCGTAGTTAACGCGCTTTTAATATGTAAAAGTTTCAGAGGTACTTGTCGTGTGTAGAACACGGAAAATTTGAGAGAAATGTCAAATACATGTTTGAGAGTGGTTGCCTTTCCTTATCCAGAATTTGCTTATTTTTCGGTAAGAAAACAGCATAGGTTTATTGTCACGGTTGCTTGTTTGTTGGCTCATCTTGAGTTTCATTGTACTTGACATGAGATAAATGGATGATGGTGTCCATCCCATTCCCCCGCTGTTCTTCTCTGTTGGTAGTGGAATGTGTTTAGACTTCAGATTATGTTGCAGTTGGTGCTATCTGACCTTGGTGGCTGTACTGTAGCATGGTTTTCATGTACAGTCATAGATTGCAGTGTGGTTGGTTCACTGATTCATAAATCATCATACGCTGATAGTGATAGAGCTAGGTAATGTAAAGTAAAACCATTTATTTCACTCTAGCAAACAAACTTCGAATTTGGGGGCCTATTAGTGGGTATGATAAAGGTCAAAAGGTTATGTTAAGATGTTATGTTTTACGCCATCGCTTGTGCATGTTCTTGCTCTCAGGTAATTGGAGGCACTTCTTTATGTCTCCTTGTTGGAGATATTTCTGTTATGTTAGTTACCCCACTTGTGGCAATTCTTTTTCATTGACTCAAGTTTATTCATAATGATGACTTAACAACAAACACATTTAGAGTTCCATTTTGGTATTATTTTTGGGTGCTGCTTTTGCTTGCTTTATACCCGTTCATAATTATAATTACTTTTTCTAAGTTCTTCACCTTGATTATTTCTTGCATTTGTTGGTCTCCTCATGTTGACTTTTGATTCTCTTAGCATACAATAATGTTGGTTTCTTTATTGGCTTGGTCACTTGGCTATCATACTACTGGTACTTAATAAATAAGTTCACACCAAACATATATTTTTATCTAAATTTTAACTGATACATTATATTGTTTTTTGTAATTTGAAGATCTCCAACCACAAATCATTTAGGTGCTCGTGCCTATGCTTGATGCCAACTACAAGAGATGTTGTTTAGTGCTGGGGAGGTTGAGTAGCTTTGGATCCTAAATTCTCCCCGAAACAAGACAGATATGGACCGTGCAGACACCTCAGGGTTTGTCAGTGGTGGTTGCTTTGGTACTACGCTCCTGCTGATATTCTTCCATTTTGTCTATTCCACCATCAGTGTCTGAATGATCATCTGGCCCCTGTTCTTCAGCTTTAGAGTGATCCTGTTATCATTTGCTCTCACACAGCTGTCATAGTGTTAAGCCGTGATGGATAACAGCTTTGTGGATATCCCAAAGCAACCTCTGATGAATGACCCCTTTGTGTTAATGGAACAACCAGCTCCAAGCTACACCGTGAAGAACCTGAGCACAAGCGCACTCCGCATGGACTGTTTCAGCTCAGCAATGGCTAATTGTGGTCATGGTGATGAAAATACACAAAGCATGAATAACATCACAGCAAGAGATGATGGCTGCAGACTTGTTCTTGGGTTGGGTCCAACACCTGATTTTTATTCGACACATTGTCAGCCCACTGGAGTATACAAGTCAAAAAGAATCTCAGACTTTGTCTGGCGAGAGTTTCTCTTTCACCGATCCAGGGATGCTGAGGCTTGGCCTTCAGATGGATGGTGCAGAAACAATTCAGCATCTGCAAGCACCAAATGGAAGAGTTCATTCTTTTGCTGTTGTTGATGAGACTTCAACATCTGCTGCTGTAAGGAGCATGGGTGGCTACATGCCATCCCTACTCTTTGCTCCCCCGCTCCAGTTCTTCTGCTGCCAATGAGGCCCAACTGCAAACCCAGGATTCGCTAGAGCTCACGCGCCACACCAATGATAATACTCAGCATATTCAACATCATCGTCAGCTCAGCCCTGAGCCTTCTGCCACAACAGAGACTTCATTTGGTGTGAGCTCTGATGTGGTCACAGCAACCACATCAGAACATCGGAGTCATCCCCGGCATCCTAAGAAGTGCAGGTTCAAGGGATGCTCCAAAGGTGCAAGAGGCTCATCAGGGCTGTGTATTGCTCATGGAGGCGGGCAACGATGCCATAAACCTGGGTGCCATAAAGGAGCCGAGAGCAGCACTGCATATTGCAAGGCCCATGGCGGAGGACGGCGGTGTGAGCAGCTTGGTTGTACCAAGAGTGCTGAGGGAAAGACAGATTACTGTATTGCTCATGGTGGAGGCCGTCGCTGTGAACATCCCAACTGTCCTAAAGCTGCACGGGGTAAGTCTGGACGGTGTATCAAGCACGGTGGTGGGAAGAGATGCGCAATGGAAGGTTGCATTCGGAGTGCTGAGGGGAAGGCTGGACTTTGCATTTCTCATGGTGGTGGCCGCCGGTGCCAGCATCCAGACTGTGGCAAGGGGGCTCAGGGCAGCACATTGTACTGCAAGGCGCATGGTGGTGGCAAGAGGTGCACCTTTGATGGCTGCAGCAGAGGTGCAGAGGGGAGTACGCCTTTGTGCAAAGCCCATGGCGGTGGGAAGCGATGCATGTTCAAACGAGGTGGTGTCTGCCCAAAGAGTGTACATGGGGGCACTGACTTCTGCGTGGCACATGGAGGAGGGAAGCGTTGTGCAGCGCCTGGCTGCACCAAGAGCGCGCGTGGTCGCACGGACTACTGCGTGAAGCATGGTGGTGGTAAGCGTTGCAGGGTTGACAACTGCGGTAAGAGTGCTCAAGGAGCACGGACTTCTGCAAAGCCCATGGTGGAGGCAAGCGGTGCACTTGGGGATCGGGTTGCGAGAAGTTCGCCCGTGGCAAGAGCGGCTTGTGTGCTGCACATGGGACGTTGATGGCCAGGCAGCAAGGACATGGCGTGGTGAAGAACGGAGGGAGCATGATCGGACCAGGCCTCTTCAGTGGCATCGTGGCGTCGTCAACCACCGCTGCAAGTAGCATGACAAATGAGCACTCCTCGTCGGGCGTCAGCACCGCTTCAGATAGTGATGACACGGTGAGGAGCCAAGCGATGATACCTCCTCAGCTGCTTGTTCCTCGCTCCATGATTCCCTCGTCATCATCTGAGCCTACTGTACATGGGGGCAGAGAAGGAGGCTGTGTTGTTCCTGAGGGAAGGGTGCACGGTGGTGGCCTTCTGTCACTCCTCGGTGGCAGCTTCAGGAACGCCAATATGGATAAGCTTTGAAGTGCTTTTCCGTCTGCAAATTCTGTCAGTTTGCTTGTATATAAAAGGCGCTTTGTTGCCTATTGAATTTTATGGTTCCTTTCTTGTCTTGATAAATGTTTCATGGATGGTTAATTCGTCCCATTGTACATTGGTGTCTGGCAATTGTTCTGAACGCTCTTCGCATGTCGGTTCAGTCAGTCGTAGTTACTGCCAATAAAATTTGTGTATTTGATATTACTGTATATTTCTCTGTGGATTATAATTCTTAAGATTTGTGGGTCAGGCAGGGCTTTGTACTGTTGAATATTGGTTAGCTCCTCCGAAACTTTTTGAGATGTTAGGACTTTAAGTACTAGTTATGTAGAGTTCTGTAATGACTGAATATTACCTTTCTTCTGATTCATGTATTTTCGAACGTGGTAATCGACATAACATAGTACTCTCTCCGTCCAGGTAGTCTAGGTATATAAGACGCATCTTAATTTGTTAAGATAATACTTTGATTGACAAGTATTTTATTAATATAATATAGTTTATATGATATAAAATTATAATCATAAATAATTACTTTGGAATACGAATCTAATGACGTTAATTTTATGTCACATAAATTATAAATTAATGGAGTAATTATTGATCAAAATCATGTCTTAACCAATCAAAATATGTTTCATATACTTGGAAGGAGGGAGTATTCTTGATCTTCACATATACTTTCTCCTAACATCAACTCCCTTTTTTATGGGAAAACTTTCTTTCATATGGTCCATGCAAATGCTTCTATTATCTGTAGAGCAGAGATCACCTCCATGTTTTAATATGATGGAACTTCATAGCTGCAAGGGAGAGTAGTTTATAGACATTGCTTGAGCATAGAATTAGCGGCATCTCAGATCCGTAACAAAACTTTCCTTTTCTTTTTCTGACAAGCCTGTTACCAAATATTCTCTTATTTTATTTTTAAGGCCTGTATCATAGACTCGAGTCTGCAGTCGTGGAGTCCAGACGCAATTAATAATGATGAGACAATATGGAAAGATTCAACGAGTAATTTGAGACTAGCTGACATAAACTATTCGTAGATCTCATATCTCCAGAATGGAAGACAATCGGACGGCAGGAACAGGACGAAGAGTTTTGACTTTCTCCTGTACTCAAGACTTGCAAAAGATAAGAACGTGATGGAGTGCAACTGATCATCTCCTCAATATAAATTCAAGTAGCCACATCTTCTCCTCCCCTTGCTACGAGCAAACCACTCTATGCTAGTAGTGCTGCCAGATGGCTGGAGCTGCACTGCTCCCTCTTGCGTTGTTGTTGTGCCTTGCATTGGCCGGCAGTGCCGATGCTGCAAGGAAGGCGGTTGGTTTCTATGAGCTCAAGAACAAGAAGGGAGACTTCTCCATCAAGGTCACCAACTGGGGGGCTACCCTCGTGTCTGTCAACGTTCCTGATTGCAAAGGTATGGCTGCTTTCCTGCTTCCAAGAATCCATGTTGCGTCATGTTTTGTGACTCCAATGTTGCTCAAGAGGTGAAACCCTTTTGTAGGGAATTTGGCTGATGTTATCCTTGGGTACGACACCGTTGCCGGATATGTTGTAAGATCACAAGTCCCTCTGTTTCACTGTTTCAGAGCAGTAGATACATATGCATTATTGCATTATTGACCATATTCTACTGTCAGAACATTGCACTGGTGCTTGTTCTTTTCTTTATTTGGTGACACACACACGCTGCTTAATGACATACCCGGTTTTAAAAGGACAAAATAATGCAGAGGGAAAGAACTAAGAAAAAAGTTGCACCTGATAAAAATGCTGAAATATGCAAGGCAGCTTTAACTCCTTTACAAAATGTTGCTCTGCTCAGGAGTCAGAAGGGGCTCAGTTTAATTATGCAACATGATCCAAATACACCTCAAATTCGAAATCATTTCGTTCATGTTGCCTAATCAGAACGGCACTGGTTCTTTCGGAGCGACGGTCGGTCGTGTAGCCAACAGAATCGCCAACGCGCGCTTCGTGCTCGACGGAAAAGCCTATCATCTCTTCCGTAACGACGGCAACAACTCGATTCACGGTATGATTCAGAGTTCAGTTTAATCTTTCTTCCAAACCCCATGCATGGACTCACGAATCACGATGCGCTAAGAATGATGTAGTTTAATTATCCTGTTGCTGTTTGTTTAGGTGGCCACAGGGGGTTCAGCAAGGTCATTTGGACGGTCAAGGAGTACGTGCGCGACGGTGACTCCCCGTACATCACCTTCTACTACCGTAGCTTCGACGGAGAGCAAGGTAAAACCACTCCACATGTCCAAAGCAAAATACTACTTTCTTGCACTTTGATTAATCTTCAGGACACGTCGACATAAAATGCGGCAAATCAAAGAAGTCAAATTTGCAATAGCATATATATAGACATGCATCTAGAAATAATTGAGTCGTACTCGTACGTACTGTAGAGCTGATTTTGATTTGTTTTCCACGAATCACGTTGTGACAGGATTCCCCCGGGGTGACCTGGACGTGTACGTGGACGTACCAGCTCTCCAGCCCATACGACCTGAGCGTCCGCATGAACGCGACGGCGCTGAGCAAGGCGACGCCCGTGAACCTCGCGAACCACGCGTACTGGAACCTCGCCGGCCACGGCAGCGGCGACGTCCTCGGCCACGTGCTCCAGCTGCTCGCGTCGCACTACACGCCCGTCGACGGGTCCGTGATCCCGACGGGGCAGATCGCGACCGTGTCCGGCACGATGTACGACTTCCTCACGCCGGCGCGCGTGGGCTCGCGCGGCATGAAGGTCGTCCCGGGCGGCGGCGGCGGGTACGACATGAACTACGCCGTGGAACGGGCAGCAGGACGGGATGCGGCGGGTGGCGAACGTCCGGGACCCGGCGTCGGGGCGGGCGTTCGAGCTGTGGGCGAACCAGCCCGGGGTGCAGCTTCTACACAAGCAACTGGGTCATCAACGAGAAGGGGAAAGGCGGGAGAGGTGTACGGGCAGTACGGCGCGCTGTGCCTGGAGGACGCAGGCGTTCCCCGACGCCGTGAACCACCCGGAGTTCCCGTCGTCGATCGTGAGGCCTGGGCAGGCTTACAAACACGACATGGTCTTCAAGTTCTCCTATTAGCCTACTAGGCTAGTTAGGATCGATGCATGCTTAACTTAATTGATTGGTCCTCTCTCGTTGGCTGTGCTGCAGTATTGCTAACTTGGAGGACGATGAGGTCAACGTGACAAAATCGAGATATAGTAATGGGGCCACATGTTGCTGTCATTTGGCTGAGTAATAAAAAGCTGCGTGCAGTGTGTTGTGCTGAAAAACTTTTGGCACGTTGTGATGGTGAAATGTGAATCATAATCAAATCAGCAAGATTTTTGTAGTTACTTATATTTCCCGAAGGATTCGTGACTGATCGACTTGCTACTTCCATTCTGTGTTCCCTGCTTCTGTCGTTTAGCCTTGAACCATATAGGATACTTGTTAGCTCATGGGTTAAGACTTGGAAGAAGAAGATTGTCAATACGCCAATGGAGCCGTGGAGGTCCGGGACAACGGGGTGATTGGCAGTCTGATCGCGTGCCGACCTCGGCCAGCATTATCGTCGTGTTGTGGGGCCGGAGCGTTAGGAGGGCGTGCCATCAAGGGCCGTTGTCGGACGCGGCACGGAGCTCGGGCCGGCAGGCAAGCTTGGCGCGCGCGCGTTGGATCTTGGATCGATGCGCGCTGGATCTTGGATCGACGCGCGTTGGCCGGAGCCGTGTGGCAACAGGCAAAATGGACCATGCGTCCGTGCCGGCACGACTAGCCGGCGTCTTGTGATAATCTGGACCCCGCGGAAGGCCTCTGATGGGATTCGGGAGCCGGATGTCCAGGCATGCATTTGGTCCGGTACTCGTACCTGTTAAGGCCCCCTAGGCCTGTTCACAAAACAGGCCTCGCCTATCTCGTTGTTCTCTTCTCACTCATCCATCTCGTTCTTGCTTCTGCACTGGCGGTCCCAGAAGCTTCATGCGGTGGCGGCGGCGACCAGCAAGGAGCTAGTCTCTCGTCTCGGCCCCGGCATGCGTACGACAGTCTTGCCACCGGCCACTTTGTCGCTCTTAGATCCAGCTGAGGAGCGGCCATCCTAGTCCGTGGCGCACAAGCCCCTTCAAGATCTTCGACACCGCCAACCTACAACCTCGTCGGCGACGCGCGTCTTCTTCAACAACACACCGATGAGTTCATCTTCTTCCCCTGCCCCGATGCGGCCGATTAGTGAGGACAGATATGGTTCTGCTGGCCATCATCATAGCTCCAGCGGCTGTTGCGCTCGGGATCTGGTGCCTGACGGTTCGAAGGGTTCACGGTGGCGCAGTCTCCGGCGATGGTGACATCTCCAGGGCAGCGGCGCTACTGTGTCGTCGTCGTTCCTCTTTCCCGACGCTCGTGTGGACGCTCCCTGCGTGGTTTGTCAGCAACGTGTCCTTAGGGGGTAGGGTGCGTTATCTTCGGATCTTCTATGTCCTCTCTTGTATTTATTGAGAATAGAAATTGGAACAGAGATTTGGTTACTAAGATGATTGATTCTCTTATTGATTCCTAAGTAATGTTTACATATTATATACAAGAATGAAGGGACGGTAGTTGTTGATTGTAGAGTCATTAGCGGTTGCTACTGACGGTTTTGTGATTTGATCAACCGACGCGTCTTCGCCAGGGACGCCTGTTCGCAACACTCCCCCTTGAGCAAATTCACCTTCGTATATATATATATATATATATGTATATATATATATATATAATACGGTAGCGCTAATATGAGCGTGAGCGCAGAATAGCTTATTCTGCGCTCCGGCCGAAACGCGCCAGACCGAGCCAGCCACGCGGGACAGTAATTTTATGTGTATCGAGTAGTAATTTTTGGACGGGATTTTACTGCTGAGATTTTAGCGTGACTCAGAATTACTACATTTTGCGATAGATTTTACGATATCTTATACACAACTTTACTGCCTCGCGTGCATCTCGACTGTGAAAACCTTCTGAGTTTAGCAACTTTCTACTACCTTTTGTGATAGATTTTACGACATCCTATACACAACTTTACTATCTCACGCACATCTTGACAGTAAAAAAAATTCTAAGTCACGCGCAATCCGTTTTATAATTGAATAATAAATAATGAGGTGGTGAGATTCGAACCGTGGACCTGATACATGTTACTCTTCTCTTCTAACCAACTAGACTATGCAAATGACTGTGAATAAACAGAAGAAATATTTCCATTATAGAAGAAATATTCCCCTAATCCGTTTAGTTGAAAAAATAAGGACGAGGCGGGATTTGAACCCTGGACCTCACGCATGTTGCTCTTCTGTAGTAACCAACTGGGCTACACAAGTGATTGTGAACAAATGAAAGAAATATTTCATTTCTATTATAGAACGATCAGACATGCAGTAAAATGATGGCCGCGAGATCGTAATATCGTGTACATATAATCATAATTTTGCGACACGCTTTATACAAAAATTACTACAGTCCTGAGTTTTACGCTGACACATGTTGTTTTACTACTCGAAAGACATAAACTTACTATATTTTACATGTGAAGTTATATGACTGTGAGAGATCTGTTCGACAGTAATATAGTTCGATGGATTTACTATATCTACTGAATAGTTTTACGGTCAGTGGTGAAAAGGTGGGACATGGTGGGTTTGGGCTGGCTGGCTCGGTCGGTTGGCCAGCGCGTAGAATAGTTATTCTACTCTCAGCTGTAGATTAGGGAATCTATATATATATATATATATATATATATATATATATATATATATATATATATCTGGTAAAACTTCTCTAAAAACCCTGTGGGAAAAATATGAGAAGTAATGTTTAATATGCTGCGAAAAACTCCTTTAAACCCAGTGCGAAAATAAGGAGAAAAGAATACAACATATAACGGTTATAGTCTCTTTGTTAACTCACATGAGAAAAACCTGTTAAGGAAAAATCTATAGGTGAGTTTAGAGAACAATATGTATGTCTTGTATATCTTCTCAAAAACCTCGATAAAAAAAGAAGATATGACATATAGTCTTGTGTTGATATTACCTCATTAAAAACCTTTCATGAGAAAGCTTTTGAGAGAAAAACTCATAAAAGGAAAAGAGTGCAATATGATGTATGAACAGGTTAATTATCAGAGAGTAACTTCCCCTGATTCTTGCAAATCTTGAAGTCGTCGCATACCAATTCCATGAATATATTTCTGGAAAGTTGAATTTGGTAAAGACTTAGTGAACAAATCGGCAAGATTGTCACATGATTTGGTTTGCAAGATGTTTATTTCCCTGTTTCGTTGTAATTCATGGGGATAAAACAACTTAGGGGCAATATGCTTAGTAATATTGCTCTTTATGTAACCTGTTTACATCTGTGCAACACAAGCAGCATTATCTTCATAGATGATGGTCGGTAATTCAATGGAACCAATACCACATGATTGTTGTATGTGGTTTATCATTCTGCGAAGCCATACGCATTCACGTGATGCTTCATATAGGGCAATAATTTCAGAATGATTCGTGGATGTAGTCACTAAAGTCTGTTTAGAAGACTTCCATGAGATAGCTGTTCTAGCGTGTAGGAACACAAAGCCGGTCTGAGATCTAGCATTATGTGGATCAGACAAGTATCCAGCACCGGTGTACCCGATTAGATTTGAATCTTGATTTTTATGAGATTGATAATATAGACCTAAATTTTTAGTACCTTGGAGATAGCGTAAGACTTGCTTGACTCCTGTCCAATGACGTTTAATTGGAGTAGCGCTGTGTCTTGCTAACAAATTTACTGCAAATGCGATATCAGGCCTGGTGCAATTTACAAGATACATAAGGGTTCCAACAGCACTAAGATATGGGAACTCAGATCCCAATATATCTTCTCTATCTTCCCTTGGTCTGAAAGGATCTTTCTCTACGTCTAGAGATCGAACTACCATGGGAGTTTTTGATGGATAAGATTTGTCCATATTAAATTTCTCCAAGATCTTTTGGATATAAGCAGCTTGGTGTACTAAAATTTCAGAGTGAAGGTGCTCAATTTTAGATGATTACGTGCCTCATTAATATCTTGTGTGTTGCCAATGATGTTCAAATCATCTACATACACGGATATGATGCAAAATCTGTTCAAGAATTTCTTTATGAACACACATGGGCAATCATCGTTATTCGTGTATCCCTTTTGAATAAGGAATTCGCTAAGTCGAGTGTACCATATTCGACCCGATTGTTTCAAGCCGTATAATGACTTGTTAAGTTTTACACAATACATGTTGCGTTTAGCGCTTTGATTCGGAAGTGGGATTCCATCGGGAACCTTCATGTATATGTCCGAATCAAGTGACCCATAAAGATATGCAGTCACTACATCCATCAACTGCATAGATAGATGATTTTGCATTGCCAGTGATATTAGGTATCGGAAGGTTATTCCACTCATTACTAGAGAATATGTTTCGTTGAAATCAACGCCAGGTCTCTACGTGAACCCTTGTGCTACGAGCCTCGCTTGTATCTCACCACTTCATTGTTTTCATTCCGTTTTCGGACGAATACCCATTTGAATCCCACAGGGAAAACTTTAGGAGGAGTAGGTATTACTTCTGTAAATACCTCTCTTTTATTGAGCGAAGCTATCTCTGCTTGAATTGCTTCCTTCCACTGATTCCAGTCCGAGCGTTTTTGACACTCTGCCATGGTCTTGGGATCTGGATCAGATTGGAGGTTGTTTGCAATCTTTGTGGAGAAGTAATTACCGACAATCGTATTCTTACGGTTATATGATTCTCCAGAATCAATGTAATTGGTGAAAATTTCGTTATCCCTTGGTGACTGATCTTGATTTCCCAATATGATCGAGTCAGGATTTTCTGATGTCCCAGCTTCTAGATTTGAGTGCACTCTTAAGCTGGGTTGAGGAGTTTGAATTTTATTTACAGTTTCAGAGAGTTTCTTTCTCGGTTTCCTTTGTGGCTTGCGTGAAGCTGAATCCTGTTTTGTGGCTGTACTTCTCCCCCTCTTATTGCTGATGGGGAGCTGAGTGGTTTCTTTTGGTATTTCCACTCGTTCGGGCGTATTGATAGCAGGATTGTAGGATTTTGTAACTCCTTTGTGGTTTGTAAATGAATCTGGCAAGTTATTTGCAAGATGTTACAAATTTATGATTTTGTAAACTTGGAGTTCAGTTTCTTGAGTACGTGGATCAGAGTAGGAAATACCTTGGGCATTCCAGTCAATTACCTGGCATTCTTTTTGGTACTTGATATCTTCCCCTAATGCCGGAAAATGGTCCTCATTGAAGATGCAATCAGCGTAACGGGCAGTGAATAGATCCCCAGTGAGAGGTTCTAGGTACTTGATTATTGACGGTGATTTATACTCCACATAGATCTCCAGTTTTCTATGTGGTCTCGTGGATGTACGCTGAGGTGGTGATATGGGCACATATGTGGCGCATCCGAATTTTCGCAGATGGGAAATATTTGGAGGATTTCCACGTACCAGTTGCATAGGGGAAGTACTATGATAAGCAGTTGGGCGCAATTGTATCAAGTCAGCAGCGTGTAAGACTGCGTGACCCCAACAAGAAGTTGGTAAATTGCAATTGTGTAGTAATGGTCTTGCAATAAACATAATCCTCTTGATGAGTGATTCGGCTAAACCATTTTGTGTACGGACATATGGTACCGAATGTTGGACTTCAATCCCTAGAGCCATGCAATAATCATTGAAAACTCGAGAGGAGAATTCCGCAGCATTGTCCATGCGAATTGATTGGATTCGATGCTTGGGATAATGAGCTTTTAATTTAATAATTTGACTCATAATCTTTGCGAAAGCATGGTTTCGGGTGGATAGAAGGCACACATGTGACCATCGAGTTGATGCGTCAATTAAAACCATGAAATACCGAAAATGTCCAGATAATGGTTGGATGGGACCACAGATTTCTCCTTGAATGCGTTCAAGGAAGTTAAGTGGTTCCATGTTAATTTTAAGGTGCGAAGGCCTTAATATTAACTTTCCAGTTGCACATGCGGTGCAAATGAAATCCGAATGTTGAGGAAATTTAGCATTATTCAAATTGTGACCAATGCAATTGCTGGTAATTTTTCTCATCATCCCTATCTCGGGATGGCCAAGGTGATCATGCCAAGTCTGAAATGCATCAATATTCTGAAAAATTACCTTGTATGCAACATGTACTGCGGGTTTTATGTATGTGTAGTACAATTCAGACGTTAAAGAGAGAATTTTTTCAAGTACTTGCTTGCCATATCCGTTGTTTTTAGTTAAGAGGAGATATTCCTCTTTGTTGTCGTCATGGGTTTCGATATGGAAACCGTTCTGACGGATATCTCTATAGCTTAGTAGGGTACGAGTTGAATCGGAGTACAATAAAGCATCCTCGATTGTTACTTGAGTACCGATAGGGAGAGTAATTATGGCTCGTCCTGAGCCAACAATTACGGCATCGCGTCCGGCGATTGTTAAAATTTTTCCTTGTCTCTTAGTGAGATTCTGGAAATATTTTAGTTCCCTAAGAATAGAGTTTGTGGTACCACTGTCCACAAGGCACATTTCCTCTTCCATTGGATTGACTCCCGTAGAAATCTATATATAGAAATGAAGAATTTAGTATGAAATTCTTGATCATATATATAGAATACACACAAATGTGTTTAGATACATGAGTACTTTTACAATACTGTAATATACAATATATGTCTACAACATATAATTACTATAATATTGTCTTAAAACAATATAACGACAACATAGCAATTAATGACTACAACATAATGATATCATATGGATGTTATGATAACGTTGACGGAGTGGAGGGACTTATTCAAAGTCACCAAACATGTCATTCAAAGCGAATTCAATGATCATGTTCTCCGTGTTCAGCGGATCGTCGGATTGTTGGAGATGCTTGTTGTCCTGCGGTTCTGGAAGAACTGTAGTGGAACAACCAATTTCCTTAGACTTGTCGGTCTGAAGATTGAAGTGTGCTTCAAACTTGGATCCTTGAGCTTATTTCTTGCGTCCCACAGATTGTAGGTAGAGATCAACAAGGTGTCAAGGGGTGCGACACTTTTTGGTGGAGTGCTTGTAGCATCCACACTTTTGACATACTTGAGATTTGTCAAATTTGAGCTTTTCAATGCCTTTTCCCTTATCCATGGCACGTGGCTTTTTCTTCCAGTTTCGCTTGCGTTTTCCTTTGAAGTTCTGCTGTTGGTGCTTGGAAAAGCTAGCAAACTTGTTTTTATTCTGAGCATTATAATGTACCTCTGAGAGCGGAGCTGCGCCTACATTGCGCTGATGATGGTTCCTCAGAGTGAGTTTATCATGTTTTCCGCTTGTAGGAGTACATGTATAAGGTCAGAGTAAAGTTGGAAATCTTTGGCGGGGTACTGGTGCTGCAAGATCCTGTCCGATTGAAGCATTGTTGATAAGGTTTTTTCAATCTTATCTGCTTCAGAGAGTTCTTTCTCGCAGAAGCGCAACTTAGAACAGATCTTGTGAACGGCGTGGTTATAGTCTCCAATGGACTTGAAGTCCTGAAGTCGAAGTTGGACCCAATCATGAGTTGCTTCGGGAAGGATAACCGCTTTCTGCTGTTCATATCTGGTTTTAAGTGCTTGCCATAATGCGCGTGGATTTTCTTCCATCAGGTACTCAGATTTGAGATCCGAATGGATATGGTGCCTTATAATGTATAAGGCAGAATATCGTTGAGGCTCTGGTAATGCAGGTATTCCCTCAATGGGAGGGTTGATTGTTGCCGCAATGCTACGGGACGCAAGAGCGATTTTAACATCCATTGCCCATGTAGGATAGTTGTGACCGTCGAGCGCGAGCTCTTCAAATTCTTTGGCCATCTTGATCTACATAGATTTAAACCAGAGATTTGATTAATTTACTTAGGAGTAAATTGAAGTATCGTCATGGTTATGTTGTAATAATTGTGTAAAATTCTAAAAAATTCAAGTGAATACTTGAAATATGAAGTGTAGATCTCAAATTATATAGCATGATTGTTTGAAGATAATCACCAATTATGGTGTAGATCTTGTAGTAATAGATGGCAGAATCTGACGAGAGTCAGTAGATGCTCATGATTCTATTACCTTGTGATATGCTATAATTTAAATATTTGGAAGAGCACATTTAAAAGTAATGGTAGATAATCTGCAATGAAGCAGTAGATCTCATGTATCCATTACTTTGTGATTCACAAATAAATGAGATAATCACTTTTAATTTTGCGTGTTAATTCTTCTTGAATTAAGCCAATTGAGGCAAAGAGCATTTTTGTTGGGCTTAATTGAGGTGAATTAACATATAATTTTGCGAGAAATTTGATCTCTATTGCAAAATTATACTATACATAAATATAGTGCATGTTATAGGGATTGCAATAATGCAAACACATTGAACATGGACATATATTTACATTTACATATTTTCTGGAATTTAAGAACTTGACAGAAAATAGTACTGAAATGTAAATATATAAAAGTGCAGGGGCCTAAACAAGACAAACACTAAACAAATAACACAGACAGATGGACTGATTTGCAAAAACCCGAAACATAGGGGGTTTTTGCAAAAGTGGCTGTGCAGCCGGATGGACCGAGACAACCTGGGCCGCAGCCCAGGCGGCCTTACGGCCCGCTTGGCCAGGCGGGGATGCGTGGGTGGGCTGGCAGGCCACCCCAACCTGGGCCTGGGCCTTGCAGGCCTATCGGCCGGCCCAGGTGGGGTGTGAACCGACGGCCGCGTATAAAGGGCGGCGGTGCTGACGGTTAGGGTTTTCAAACCCTAACCCCAACAACACCCGATCCCGGCGGCGGCTCCCTTGACGGACCGGCGGCGCCGGCTCTCCCATGGCCATGACTCCGGCGAAGCTCGACGTCGATGCCGCCACGCCGCCTGCCATCTCACCACCGCGCCACCGGGCATCAACGCGGGGTGTACTCCTCCTCGTTGGAGGAGGAGGAGTAACCGGCGCCGGCACCGCCATTGGCTAGGCCGTTGGCGAGCCCGAGGGAGGCCGGAGCCCATGCCCTCGGGCGGTGGCCAGGGCGAGCGGTGGCGGTCGACGTGGTGCGCGGGAGGCGGGGGCGGGCGGCGGTCCAGGGCGACAGGGCGGGCTGCGGCGGCGCCGGATGCGCCACAAGGCCGAAGCTGGGCGGAGGCGGGGGAGCGGCAAGCTCGCCGACGGGCTCGGAGCTCGGTGCGGGGAGGACGACCGCTGGTGGTGGTGTGCTGGGAGGACACGGGTCGTAGCCGTGCACCGGGCACCACGTCGGGCCGGCGGCCGGGCTCGGCCACGGACGCCACGGCGACGAGCCCCTTGGCGGCGAGGCCGCGCCGGATGCGGAGGCCGCGGAGTGGGCTCGCGCCATGGACATCAGGCGGGAGGGCGCTCCAATCCGCGCCGCGATTGAAGATCGACGAGGATGGCGGCTTATGCGAGCATGGCGACGGAAGCCATTGCCAAGGTCACGGCGTCCATGGCGAGGAGCAAAGCGCCGGCGACGACGAGTGGCAAACCAAAGGTGGCAGCGGCGGTGATCCCTGAGAAGGCGAAAAAGGAGCGAGGTGAAGAAGCGAGGCATCCTCACCTTCTTCGTTCTTTTTTTTCTTGTGTTTTATTGCTCTCGGCAGAGCGTGCCGATAACGTATTGAGAATAGAAATTGGAACAGAGATTTGGTACTAAAATGATTGATTCTCTTATTGATTTCCTGAGTAATGTTTACATATATATACAAGAATGAAGGGATGGCAGTTGTTGATTGTAGAGTCATTAGCGGTTGCTACTGACGGTTTTGTGATTTGATCAACCGACGCGTCTTCTCTAGGACGCCTGTTCGCAACA